>JASAOG010000275.1:0-676301 GCA_030265305.1 Biomphalaria pfeifferi
ACAAAGGAGTTAATTGATCTACGGCATTTTAAGTGTACGATTGATGCCGATGAGATTAAACTTTTATAGGGGATTAGGAGGCTAATCCAAAAAAAAACAGCAAACATTTTGGTGTATCCGGTGCACAAAATAAAGGGAGTGTTGATAAACTATGTGTTTTTTTAAAATAATAAAATGACAATTTTTTGTTCACCTTTTAACACTGTAGGATCACATTATCTAGGCTCTTATGTTATAAATTTGTATTTAGTTGGTATCATTGACATTGATTACTTTATCGCGAATAATCTCCAACTAGAGGATCTCCTACACAGTTTCAGAACCACTGTTCTAGAGGCGCTCCTAATCGGTCTTGATCAAGGGAAAGGACTCGTTTTGTTGACTCATATTGACCTCTGGGATTATAAACCGTAATGCACTCGTGTTTTATTTACAAAACGGAATCACCGGTCTATCTGCCATGTGTCGTGTGTCTGCCATGTGTCGTGTGTCTGCCATGTGTCGTGTGTCTGCCGTGTGTCGCGTGTCTGCCGTGTGTCGTGTGTCTGCCGTATGTCTGACATGTGTCGTATGTCTGCTATGTGTCGTGTGTCTGCCATGTGTCGTGTGTCTGCAATATGTCGTGTGTCTGTCATGTGTCGTGTGTCTGTCATGTGTCGTGTGTCTGTCATGTGTCGTGTGTCTGCCATACATGTCATGTGTTTGCGGTGTGTCTGTCATACATGCCATGTGTTTGCGGTGTGTCTGTCATACATGTCATGTGTCTGCGGTGTGTCTGTCATGTGTCTGTGTTTGTCTAAGTCAAGTGACAGGTGTTTCTCGTGTGTCTTTCATGTGTCATGTGTGTCGTGTCTGTCGTGTACCATGTCTTCGTGTGTCTGTTGTTTTCCTGTCATTTGGCTGTCGTGTGTCTGGTGGATTATTATAAAGTTACATTAGGTCAGAGCAGGGCATTATAAAGTGTCACAAACCCTAAAGTACAGACATTTCCTAGCCTCTTGCACCTAATATATACCCTCAATAACAACTTCGTCGAGCACCATTAAAATAATAATAACAAAGCAATAACAATGCAGCGCCCATCACAGCCCGCATCATGAAACAGATCTTAAGAAATGTCTTGATAGATTCAATTAAATGTCACATTTGAAACGAAGTCAAATCAAAACGAGGCTTCAGAAATTTCCCTGCACTCTTATGTCGCGTGCTAAATGTTCTTCGGCATTTTTAAAGACTCTAATTATCTTTGCCTTGAGGTCAAGTTTGTCATTTAAATAGAAAGTATTTAAAAGATTTTTTTTTAAATTAAAAAAACATTATGGTTCATTTTTTTAAGGCTGAAAAAGCATCACTCCGCCTGCGTTAACACAGAACTTGACGAAAGACCTATGGCTATATTAGAGCATTGAATGGGTTGCCTGAATCAGTCAGGAAAACTAATGACTTAGCTGAGAATGAGTCTGTAGCATGCACGACTAGATAAACTCATGGATTCGCGTAGGGTTGGATTACGTTCTTTAAAAAAAAAAAAAACTTCTTTAATTAATAAAAAAAATTAATCTCAGAAAAACTTTTGATTTTCCGTTTTAAGTTTCTAGCTAACATTATTCTGTAGTATATGTACGTGTTTCTGGTGTAACCGTGAGCGGATGGTTTTGGTTGTGTAGGCTGAGTAGATTCTCATGAAATCACACAGTAGGTAAGTCGTAGTTCAACTGGTGCAAAACCGAAGGAAGGGAGAACAAGCGAGTGTTCTTTTGAAGTGAACTAGATCTAGATTTAAGTATCAATACCGAGCTTTTATCAAGTCAGTCCGTCTGTCCGTCTGGTACAAATCTTGTCTACGTTATTTCTCCCACTTCCCATTCTCGTATCAACTTGAGGCTTTACACTATTATTCATTTTCGATGACAAAACATGAGTCAATCAAAAAAATTTCAACGTAGAGGAAGAATTAGACTTAGCAATATGACTATATAATATTTAAAAACAAATAGGCGGGCAACTAATTAGCAGTAATACTAGAGGTTTGACACCATATCAAAAACCTATTATTGAGATATTATAAAACTTCAGCTTTTTTTATTTAGTTGACAACGGTTAAGTTCTATTTTAGCGTCCTTGACATTGTTAAGTTTATCGTGACAATCTAGTGCTAATCTCAGCCAGGTAAACAACGCAGGACAAAGTAAACGATCTGTTTATTACATTATATTTTACAATTTTTTTTTGCGGTAACTTTGTTCTTGTAGATCTACTTGTGATTGTCACCATGACAATATAAAGTCAGTAAAGTGCATGGCTTTCATCAACCAGCTAGAATACCTGAGAAAATAAATGATGGTTATAAAATGTGCACTCTTCTGTTTTAAACACTGTTTTCAAAATGCGTTTATTATCATGCCTCAAGTAAAATACACTTAACACTTCCCCTACAAATACGAGTCTTCAAGGCAAAAAGTTTACAGATTTTGATTGGATTACAACTTGGAACAGCGACCTGGAGCAATGATCAAGACAGCTAGCTCTCTTCGTCACGTGTGTTCGGTTGCGAACAAAGACTTTTCTGAACTGTTTAAGTCATTGCTAGTCTTTTCTTAAACTGCTATCTTGAATTTCAGTCTTTCTAATTACTTTTGTTTACTTTTAAGCTTTTTTTGTAAGATCTTCGCGATGATTCAGTCTAGAATTAAACAACTTTTTAAACATCTCTTGTATGGTAAAAAGTTTGTACACGTTATTTCTCCAACACCAAGTCTCGGTTTAAGCTGAAATTTTGCAGAATTATTTCTTTTATCTGAAAACGCCAGAATTATAGACATAAATAAATATAGACTGGCAAAAGGAAGTAACTTCATGTAACTTGAAAACATGTGCATCTATTGTTGTCGGATTTCCGAATTCTGAAAAGTTGCATGATCTTCAGTCTTAGAGATTAAAAAAAAAACACAAGTGAAAATATTGTAATACTTATATGGGTTATGGCTAAAATAGATATGAATGCTTAACTTTTATACTGCTCATAAATGTTGTATAATAAAGTAGACAAAATTGCAAGTCACAAATTTTTGTTTCATAAAACTCTTTTATCGGCCAGTCTATATTTATTTATGTCTATGGCCAGAATCAATTCAGAATTTTATCCAATTAATTAACTTTTGGGAATTAATTTTTTTGTTTAGTATTTTGAACAAGGTAAAGTACATGTACAGACCACCAGTGACGCGACAACGAGCTATTGGTCTAAACTGCCCACAGGTTGTGACGTTGCAGGTCAGTGTTAAGGCCTTCTGTAGCGAATGGTCTCGGTTGAACCAAACAATCACTTACCCATAAATAAAGCTTCTCTTTGACCTCTGCATGAAACAACGTCAGTACAGCAGTAGTAGCAAGTCTGACCATGGGATGGGTCACAGCCTACAGCGGCGTAGATCTGGCACACCTATGACCAAGAGTTGATTACAAGATGTCAAGGTATTTAAATCAAATCGTATACGTTTGAAGCGTAAGGACACACACATAAGATATCCTATATATGCTGAGCTTGGGGAGAGAGTCAGACCCAAAGGCCGCCCAAGACTAACATATAAAGATGAGAACCACGGACATTAACGAAAGTAAGTTGAAGGAGATAGCCCAAGACCGGACAGCATGGAGAAAGACCGAGAGTGCTGGTACGATCATCACCGTCTCAAGACGAAACCAAAGCCATCTGCGCGCATCTATTGTCTTCGGAGACAGAAGGAGTCATATACAAGTTTATGGAAAATAAAGTAAAGTTTCCCCTTTCAAACCTTGCAATCTATGGGGCTGATGATGTTAAGGTCATCTGTTTCTTTGGCCAACGGTTAACGAGCAGGGTGTCGTGTGGCCAGCACAACGACCAACCGCCTTTACTTTTCCCCAACTCAAGTCAGGTACCCATTAGAGTTGGGTAGACTCAGGGGCGCCCTCAAAATCCCAAATTTCAAAATCCCAGTCTTCACCAAGATTCGAACCCCAGGTTTGGAAGCCTAGCGCTTAACCGCTCAGCCACCGCATTCCATATAAGTTTATGGAATGTATAAATCTCCTATTGAAGAGAATAGATGCCAATGTTATCACAAATAACTCCATCGCAGTTGAGCTAATAAATGGCCAGTGAAAGTAGAGGCAGTGAAGTGACAGAAGGACGTGCAGTTTAAATTTCTCTAGATATTATTATTTCATTATCCCCATTGCTATTTGTAATTAAATAATCTTTTCCCATAAAACACAGACGTTACTTCAAAAAAGAAAGTGATTACGTCCTACCCGTCATGCATCTAGATCTAGTCATGTATGATAACCGATGTTTTTCCTGGCTAGCTCAGGCAACCCATTTCATGCTCTAATAGCACTAGGGAAGAAGGAGTATTTGTACAAATTTGTCCTAGCATATGGGACGAGGAATGTGCCTTTATCTTTGTGTCTTTCTGAGCATTTTATTAAATTTTGTTTTTGTATTTAAAGATTATGGTTCAGTGTTTTGTGATGTCTGTTAACAAAGAATTGTGGGATATGTTCTAAATAAAGCACCTTCGACCTCACCCTCACCTATCTCTAAGTTTGATTCGCAAATGCAGCTATCGGATAGAAAAGAAACAAAAAAAAACTTACGTCATAATTTGTGCAAAAGTATTCAATTCTATTGTTTAATTGAGTGTCGATTCTAACCATGCATATCTGAAAGTAAAGAAAGATATACAGGATTATTAATCCCTGTTCTTACATATCTAAAAGTAAAGAACTTGACGATGTAGGCTAGTAATTGGGACACGATCTTAATTCAAGTTTTTAGCAGTGATCAGAAGGTCATTGTAGGCCAAAGTTCAGGGATTAAATGGATACAAAAACTTAGCTACGTAATTAAGTCTTTCTAGGGGATGTCTAATAATTTAATAAGTTTTATATTTTAATGGCTTCGAACTTTTCTTTCCTCGCTGTGCTGTTGCAGTTCATGATTTTCAAGTATTAAAAAGGGAAGTGCATTAGTCAGAAGCTTGACTCTTCACTTTGACTTTGATTTAGACTTTAATTTAGGCTTTAAAGGTTTTATTGATTTAGACTTTAGTTTACACCATAATTTTGATTTTACCGTAGACTGTAAATTATTACAATATAAAGAATTTAGGCTTAAATTTAACTTTAATTAAGATTTGAAAGAGTCTAATTTTGACTTTAATTTGGACTATAATTTTGACTTAAAATTAGACTTTAAGGACTCCAATAGAGCCTTTGTTTATTTTAGTCTTTAGGCTCTAAAGACTCTTCTGTAGACTGAAGAACAACTTACCTCGTGCGTATAGTGGCATTCTCTGGTTCCGGTACACGATTTATAATCATTGGAATTCGTACACACTGGACATATGTGCTGACCTGGGGTGAGAATGAATATTTAAAAAAAAGCAAATACAGAAATTATCTACTCTACTTTAAGGATATGTCTTTAAATTGAAAGCAAAGTCGCTACTCACCATTGGCTATTGCCAAAGCAATAACAACGAATATGAAAACATTCAACATTATATAGTATGTGCTGTTGTGATCCTCCTCTACAAGTGTGAAAAATCGAGTTCGTTTTAGTTTTAACGTTTTTGTTTTAGTTTTTATAGGTTTGAATAAAGATTGGAACATGTCTTCAATGTACTGTCATCTCTTATCAAGTAAGCTTTCTCTTATCTCTAATAGCGAACTGTGAGTTGAATAACAAGGAGACTTGTTCGAATTAGACTCTCTCTATATTTATATGTTTTTAATTGGTTCTATATATAGCTAGATAATAATGTGTACTTCAAGTTGTTCTTCTTTGTTTCATTGTTATTTTATTTTAGATGTTTGGGATGCTCCTTCAGATTTCTAGATTACATCCTAGCCCAACCCTCCTGTGACATCTCTATTACTGGTTAATTACTGGAATTTACTTTAGGTTCTTGTACTAAATATTACTTTTCACGTGAGATTAACACGAGCGGATTTACTGAACACTATTCATTCCCATGTCACAGTGATTCTCAAACAATGCTGTGACACCTCCCCCTCCCCGCATAACGACAGGGTTCAAACCCAGGACCACCGAGACGACAGTTCAGAGCGCATACTTCATGATCAGTCAACCATCCTTGTTCAAATATCATCACAGACCCTTTTGTCTTCTATTCTAATTGTTCTCATTTCAGTTGAGAAAAGAACATTTGTTGTTTTTTAAAAAAAACACGACGCGCCATTGAAGGATGGCAGGTTTTCTATCCTGTAGCCCTAGTACTTTAAAGAGTTGTCCAGGTTTCCAATTGCCCACGGGACATGGATGAAAAAAAAACATAACTCAAATCTCCAAAGGGAACGAACGCATACACACACACACACACACACACACACACACACGCGCGCACACACACACACACACACACACACACACACACACACACACACACGCACGCACGCTCCAAACTCTTAAAATTGAGCCAAACAAAAACATGGCATAGTTTTCGAGTTCAAAAGAAATTAGTTCATGAACTAAAAAAAAAAAATTCTCTAACCCAAAACTTTTATCACACAAACAGACAGAGTTGATATAAGCTTTGTAAGAATCCGGGCATCCTCACACTTTTAGACCTATGCCTTCCAGGTGGAGGACACGAATCCAAAAAGGAGGATATGTCTGACGTACGATACCACCCTCCCCGCAAAACAAAAAGTTACCCGTGCAACTTAACAATTATATAACGATAAAGAAAGAAGAATAGACATCAACAGGCAATGTGACAGTGGCATTGACAGACGATGTGACAGTGGCATTGACAGACGATGTGACAGTGGCATTGACAGACGATGTGACAGTAACATCGACAGACGATGTGACAGTAACATCGACAAATAATGTGACAGTAACATCGACAGACAATGTGACAGTAACATCGACAGACGATGTGACAGTAACATCGACAGACAATGTGACAGTAACATCGACAGACAATGTGACAGTAACATCGACAGACAATGTGACAGTAACATCGACAGACAATGTGACAGTAACATCGACAGACAATGTGACAGTAACATCGACAGACAATGTGACAGTAACATCGACAGACAATGTGACAGTAACATCGACAGACAATGTGACAGTAACATCGACAGACAATGTGACAGTAACATCGACAGACAATGTGACAGTAACATCGACAAACAATGTGACAGTAACATCGACAGACAATGTGACAGTAACATCGACAGACAATGTGACAGTAACATTAATAAACAAAGAGACGTTTATATTAAATAGAGACTGTCACTATGACAGACCAAGAGACAGTAACATTGTAATTCAGACATTAACATTGTAATTCAGACAGTAACATTGTAATTCAGACATTAACATTGTAATTCAGACAGTAACATTGTAATTCAGACATTAACATTGTAATTCAGACAGTAACATTGTAATTCAGACAGTAACATTGTAATTCAGACATTAACATTGTAATTCAGACAGTAACATTGTAATTCAGACATTAACATTGTAATTCAGACAGTAACATTGTAATTCAAACAGTGACATTGAAAGGCAAAGAGTCCGTCACTTTGGCATTTGGTGTATCCGCTTTAGAGAAGGTATAAAATGGCGTACAGTGGCAAAGCTAGCGTGCATGACGTTTGGTGCGGCACCTTCTTGTTATGATGCCTTCGAAAGAAACGAAACAAAACAACAATCATATTTTTTTATTTTTTTTATTCTCAAGGTGGTTATCAATACATGTTTGAATGGTAGCCGAGTAAAATGACATTATTAACAATGTTTTAAAATTTTAATATCTTAAACATTAGGCGTCAATTCATTTTCTAATTAGCACTTGTAAAATGCATGCCGATTCAATATTGATTCAACTGATTTTGAAGAAGACATTTCAAAAACGTATCGTGTGACAGAATGTTCGAAACTTTCCCGGCTATTAAACATTGTTATGGTGAGGGAATTTCGAGTGGCACAAATAAAAACAAGGTCCGCAGACTATTTACGTACACGAAGATGATTTTAGGACGATCACACCCATTACAAACGTACGTACGCTAAATGTACATCGAATGGTTCTCGTATTGGCCACTGCTGCCTCCTATATTAGACTTTAATTGACAAGAGAGTTTTTTGTTTTGATTGCAACAAAATACTTCAGCCCCATCATTTTTACATTTTTTTTTACTACTATAGAACAACATTGTAGACGCCAGGAGAAGAAAGTTCTGAAGGTCAGAAAGCAGAAAAACTCTTGACTCTCCCAGACCTCATTGATGGATAAAGACCGAATTAGATTGAATCTAAATAGAGTGTTAACATTAATGCCGGAAAAAAACTCCTGTATAATCGCATTACAATAATATTTTTAAATGTTATACATTCTTAAAACCCTCCCAGACCTCACTGTTGGAGCTTATAGCGCTCCTCCAGATACACAGTTGGCTAAAGGGCCGCAAACAAAAATTGTGTCATTTAGGGGGGGGGGGGGGGCGTCACCGGTAAAACGTTTGAGAAACACTGAGTTAAATTACTTCATATTATTTTAAAAAGTCAATCTATTTTCCAATTTTAAACTTATTTAAATTGTTCAAATTATTAAAACAAAATTATTTAGATCTATACATCAAGATTGTTTTTTAAAAAGTCGTTTTCCACTTTTATTATGCATGAAAAAAAAAAAAAAGATAAAAAAGCACAGTTTTTAAGCTGCTCACATCTCCACCCTATGTGTTCAGGCGTGTCGCGGAGGAAAGGGGGGTGGGGCAAACACCTCGGGCACGGGAGAGTAGGGAGAACAAAATGGGCACACAAACACTCCTACCATGTCATAGATTTCTGGCGTTACCTTCGTTTCCTTCCATTTCATTGTTTCTGAGTTTTTTCTATTGTTTACTGGTGACTGTTCTTATGTAAATAGGAATAACGTACACTATTGGAAGAGGCGTGTGGAAGAGCCTACAGCCTGGCACCTTCAGCATGCCACTGATTCCACAAGTTTAAAAAAATCATCTTCTTTTTACCATCTAATTAAAAGTTCAAATAAATTCAGCTTTTTAAGCGTTATGTTAAGAGTCTACAAGAAGAATTAGCTGCTGTTTTGTTCCAGTAAAGTTCCGTTTATATTTAGAAGACATATATATATAAAAAGAAAGAAAATGAACTTGTTGAGTAACAAAGAAACATTACGTGTGTAATGTGTAGTGAATATGTATAGTGTGAATTGTATGTAATAAGTGAAGTACAATGTGTAGTAAGAACTGTGTTTTATGTGGAAAAATATGCAAAGTCTAACTGGGTTTTATGTGGGGAAATATGCCAAGTCTAACTGGGTTTTATGTGGGGAAGTATGCAAAGTCTAACTGGGTTTTATGTGGGAAAATATGCCTAGTCTAACTGGGTTTGGATAGCCAAGTAAAATACTGCACTCATCATTAATCTTCGGAATCGAAGACATTGCCATTGTTATTATGTATGATATAGAGTCTAGTATGTAATGTTGAGTGTGTAACTGTGTGTAATGTGTCGTGGTCTGTGTGTAGTATGTAGTAGTCAATGTGACGTATGCAGTGTGTACATCAATAAAGTTTCCAACATAAAAAGTTCTGTTAATATAAAACCTGATCATCAACTTTTTTTTTATTGATTACATTTTCAATACATTCATTCTGCGTATCAGACAAACAAACAAAACGGCTTTAAATATAAAACCCACGTGATTTTTATTAAACCCGTTCATAAATCAAAGACTATTTGGTCATGTGACTATAATTCTCTATAATCTTTCAACAGTAACTCTTCTTTAGCGGAAACAATGGTCGTACACTAATCACGCTGAAGTGTTGTTCTAGGATCAACCGTGTAATATGCCTGCAAACAGAAAGATAAACTTCTTCTTTCAACTCGATACAATCAAATTGATATACAGATATAGTATCTAAATACAAATATGGGGAGACTGTGTTGAAACGACGTGACAGAAGTGCTCCAAGACCCCCTCCCCCAACCCCCAAAGCGCTATATAAAAATAAATTTATGCGCGATTTTGCACTCACTGGCTTAGAGTAAAGCAGCTGCCATAATGCTCTATGAAACAGACAGCTGGAGAGCTCTCGTGAGGGTGGCGAGATAAACATTTGAGAACCAAAGTAAAATCCTTGCAGAAGAGAAGACAGGAGCAGAGGATGAAAGGAAAACTAGTAAAGTCCAGACAGACAAGGGCTAAATCTGCATTTAATATGCAGGGCGGAGCTGGACCGGCGTGGTCACGTGACATACTACACACATCGTTCATCTTCGGAATGGAAGACAGCGCCTTATTAATAGTGATGAAACATGACCTGTGACCTGGCAACGAGCTATTGGTCTAGACTGTCCACAGGATTCGACGTCACAGGTCAGTGTTCAGGCCTTCTATACCGATTGTCTTGACCCAGCCAGCGACCATCCAGATTTCCAATTAAGACTTTTTCTGACCGTTAGTATTTAACAGTCTTTACACTTTGCCACCCAGAGATCAACGGATTCCCATGACCCGGTGCCATTATAAATGTCCCTTGCACGAATATAGAATCTAGATCTCCACCTTAAAATATTAACATGACGTCGGAGAAGAACAGTTCTGTCGTCTGGTAAGTGGAGACGATGAAATAATATCTTTGTTTTTTAATTTATTCGATGTCACCTCGAGGCTTTGCCCGAGATTTCGGTCTGATTTATTTATGTACTCTTGTTTAAGATTTCAAGGCGATTTTTTTTTGAGGTCAGGGGAATCCTTTCAAAATTTACTTAAACTTGCATTTCTGTCACATAGTCCATGGGCGTAGCCAGGATTTTTTTTCTGAGGTCAGGGGAATCCCTTCAATATTTACTTAAACTTGCATTTCTGTCACATATTTTAATAAGTTTTAGGTGAAAAGATTTGAACCAAGAGTCATACGTATTAAATATCACTCCATGCATTTATCTCTTTACATAAAGTGCGACAAGATTTAAAGCTTATGAAGTGAAAGCAATAACTGGCCTTGATGATTATAAACCAAGTCACATCTACGTGATAAAAAAACTATTAACTAGAATACTGTTTACATAGGGAATAGTGATACAATTCCAATGCTCATAGTGATATAAACCCATCAGTGTACCACTATATAGCCTCCTTCAGTCACGAAGCGACTATGCATTATCTCATACAAGTGAGATGAATACATGTGAATTACATTATCTTCTTTTTGATGTAACGTCTGTATTGTATAAGATAAGATAGCCCACACAGCAGTGCACTTCCCCTCTCCAAGCAGCTGATGTGTCCAAATGAAGTGCCGATACAGTTTAAATGCCCTGCTTGGGTGTAGCACTGTGTGCTGCAAACTGCCTATAGTCGAGTCGCAGACTGATAATTTTTCCCCAGGGTTGAACCCGAAGCCTTTCCCTTGTTGGGCATAGCTGCAAGGCATCAGAGGTTCGAATTTTGAAGTTTTCCTTCTCCTAGGTGGGTGGCTTGCCTAGGCTAACGAGCCGATCCGGCCCGAAAGTGTACTTCTATTTACCCATGAATAAGGCTTCTCGTTGCTGATTGCATGATGGGACATCAAGACAGCAGAAGTAACAATCTTCCTTAGCGTCGAAGTCACAGGGAAAGGAAGCATAGTTCTGACATTGCTGCAAGTAGAAATAGCCAATATTTACATGGCACACATAGAAAAATTCAGGTGATAGTCAAGTTTTAAAGTATTTTATCTTTTTTTTTTTCGATATATCTCTATCTATATAATGATAATTACATATATAAACAAAGGGATATAAATCGTGCAGCATTGAGATGTATAACAGTAATTGTGTTGTTCTTTCCCTTATATAATGGTTCGGGTTGTTTTTTTTTTTTAAATAGAATTTCTTTGTTTACCTGTTCAACTATTTATATGCATCAATTACATTTACGCGAAGATTTCATTGACGTACCACTTGGTCTTGTTGAACAGTTTATTCATAGATATAGGTTATAGTGGTAACTAACATTTTGGTCCGTCACGTCAAGAGACATTAATCCTTCAGGATTTAGAGATATGGCTAAATATTTGGGGGTTTCATTGAATCAAGTATAGAATTAAAAAAATTCGTCAATCAATTATTCGTTACTTACTTATTTTGCTTGATATTGAAGAAGGGAAATAGTTTTTACATGTTTGAGAGTTACATTTGCAATTGTGGATTCCTGCCCTTAGATAAGCTTTGTTTTATTTATTTTTAAAAGTATTTTTTTATATATCACTTGTTAAGTTTTGGACCATAGCATAAAGATATTGGAAAGTAGTGGGATTCGAACTCGGGACGATCGTAGCAGCTTCACCACTCGACCAATTAGCCCCCACCTGGAGCGAATGTGTTTTTAACAAGGAAGTTTTTTTGTTTTGTTTTTCTTTGAAGTTTCTAAAATTGTTGGTATTGCTTTAATCTTCAACAATTCTTATCAGGGTGTAGATTTCGGGGGAGGGGGGGGGAGTTCTTTGTCTATTACTAATCAAGAAAGTCTATAAACTAATGAGCTCAATTATGACTCAATTTGCCTTTTTTCTCGCAAATAAGTCAAAACCGGGAAAGGATATCTCCTGTATTGATATGCAGGCGTCAATATGAAAGAGCAGTTACCATTGGTGTGACCTAAAAATAGAATAGGTCATAAGACCAGTGACCTGTACTGCACCGGCAAGTTAGTCCAGCGGTACTTTGTGGTCCCAATTATATTATCTAGGCTAATAACTATAGCCTCTAGATGTATAAAACTACCGAGACAAACAATTAATAATTCTGAGATTTCAGTTGCAACAAAAAAAAATGACATAATGAAACAAAGCAAAGTAGCAAGACAGACCACCATCACAGAGGCACAATAATGTCGTATGCCGAAAAACCAAAAAGATGGTTTACAATAATATCATACATGCATCAACAATGAAATGACGTCATTCATGAGACACACTACTGTCTCGTATCTAAACAAAAGATGTCTTTAAAAAAAAAAAGACATACAGAAGAGGATAAGAGACTAAGTAGACCTATACCATTTACATAAGTCAACTAACAAATCGATAAAGTCTACTTAGCTCATTATCGAAATACTCTTCCCACAACAGTGGCACACTCCTCTTGAGTAACACAACAATAGTACAGCACAAGTATAAGTCAAACATTATATAGATTTAGTTCAAGCTACACTGGTCAGTTGAAAGACTCAAGAGAGAGTGGCGATTGTAAACAGTTGACAAGGGACTTAAATCAAGTAATAAAGGGGGCTAACTCTAATAAAAAAAATCACAATTGGTTATTCAACTCACGTGATAGTTAGTGCAGTAATAGTCCACCCTATTGTTCAGAGCAAGGTCAAGTTTAAACAGACAGATCTGTCGAAAGAAACAAAACATCCTCAACATACGCCTACGTGGCTAGACAGCGTCAGACGAGATTTATTTCCAAAATATCCAATTTCAATCATGGACAGCAGTTAAAATCAATACTTTTAAGGAAAATATTTTAGCCACTGATAAAATGACCTACTTTTATTTTTTTACATTAGCCCCAGAATATATCTGTTGAGAAATATGGTAAAATCTACTATAAAATAAGCTTGTATTCTTGCATGTTAGCTATACTCATCTTTATATTTACATTAATATTTTTGTTGAAAAACATTATAATATCTTGATGACGTAGAGAAATCTTAGAAAGTTGTATTCTGTTTTACTGTGTTTTCATGCCAGCAGACGTGAGTTGCTACTTGTAAGAGTTACCTCCCTTGCCGGAAACATTCCCAACAATGTCAAGTAAAGAAGTCAAAGAAGGTTGACGCACTAAAAGGGTGCACGAGCTTTATTCACTTCCGTTCAAAGAGACCTGATTTCTGTGTGCGCTCAGCTGACATGTCAGTGTTCAACAAACCGGCTTGACATTTCAGCATTGGCAGTGTGCTTGAGGCTTCTCAACTTCTGCTCATAGGGACGAACGATTTTTAAGCTGGTCAGAGAGCAAGCGTGTTAGGTTATGGTTCTCTGTTAGGTTATTCAAGTTATTGGTTAATGTTAGGCCGTTGTTTAGTATCATGTCATTGGTGTGTTAGGTCATAGGTCGTTGGTTAGTGCCAGACAATTGACAGTGTTATATATCGTTTCATGTCATTGGTTAGTGTCAGATCATTGGTTTTGTCATGTCATGGACATATTGGGTCATAGGTTAAAGTTAGACCATTAGTTTGTTGCAGTCTTGCAGGTGATTGAATAAAGCTGTTAGTTTATTGGTTAGCATCAGGTCATTTGTTTGTTAGTTCACTGGTTAGTGGAAGGTCATTTCTTGTGTTAGGTCACTGGAGATCATAGGTTAGTGTCAGCTCATTAGTATGTGTCAGGTTTCTTTTGCATTAGGTCATTGATGTGTAGGGTCATAGGCTACAGTTAGGTCTTTGGTCAGTGCATGAATGGAACCAATTGAACTCGCTTTCAGCTAACACTAAACGCCACTCTGAAAGTGACCCTCACCTCGTGAGTGTTGTGGCAGTCCTGAACGTGTGTACACGTGGTGTGGTCATAGGGGTCACTGCACGCTGGACACTGATGGACCCAGTGGTGTTGCCCTGAGGACATACGAAAAATTGTACACATGTAGAGAGTACCTATGTCTGCATTGCACTTATAATTTAATTTTGTTTATATTATTTTTAGTTTTAGTTTTTGTTATTTTATTGATAAATAAAATATAAATATTAAGATTAAGCATTTATTTTTGAACACAAAATAGGAATGGATTTAAAAACACAACAACTGCTTATTTTGAATTTGATTTACCCGCGCAAGGCTTCTCCGCCTCAAAGTGGCGCTCGGGTGGAAAAGGTCGTTAGAGGAGTTAAACCGGTAGTTAGAGGAGCAAAACAGAACCCACATTGGGATGCTTAAAAACCGAGTTCATTTCAATGGCGGGGATGAAAGAAAGCCCAAACAAACATGCCATTATTAACGTAACTTTCCTCAAGGTGCCTTTTTATTGCGGACACCTACACGGCTGATGTGGTACAGAAAATGAATATGGTATATCTCTCTACTGCCTTCGACCTAGCTTCTAACCCGAGCGTCTGGGATGCAAGCCATTGGTAACAGTGTGTAAAATTTACATCTTTATGGAATTTTACCCAGACAAAAGTTTTGTTCAGACAAACAGATGGTCATCTTCTTTTTTTGAAGTAACGTCTGTAATTTATAAGATAAGATAAGATTGAAGGCCGTAGGCCTAGAGGTCCAAGAGTATTGGACTCAACTCTTTGGACAATTAGGAAGAAGTATTTGAATCCAAACATTTAAATAACATGTTTTTAAGATATTTTTTGTTTCGAAAAGCTCTGGGGGAAAACAACACAGCTTACTTCAAAATGTCAAGATACACTTTATTCCGAAGCTGCTTTCTATCTTGTTTATACCTGATTCATAGTTTCACTTAAACGTTAGCTATGATCGAGATTTTGATCTATGCTGATCAGTGTTTTCCAAACTTTTTCATCATCGGAACACTTCGCACATTCTAAGTATTTAGCGGAACACTTTGCTTATTTCTTTTTTTAGAGACATGAATTCACATGTTGGCCTACTAGTTATTCCAGCAGGTCGTGGAACACCTATTCAGGCCTTGAAGAACGCGGAACACAGTTTGGTAAACACTGATGTGGATCATTAAGCCTGCTCTAGATACTCTAGCGGTTTGAATTTGAAAAATCAGGTATTGATAGACTTACCATTGGCTACCAAGAGACCCGTAAGAAATAACGCTAGACACATGAACATTTTGGTGTTATTTACAATGGAAACTAGAAGAAATGTTCAATGTAACAAAGATTCATGCGTAAAAATGTTGTAAAATGTACTGACAATGAATATATAACCAGATCGGTTTACCGTACATTTCGACCTAAGCATGGGTTGAACAATTAGGTTAGACCTATCTTTGTGTTAAATTTTTTATACTAATCTATATTGATGCTTTTTTTTTTCGGCCGAGATTGTTTGAACGTATTAAGATCTATGTGTTTGTAATCATAGCTGTTTGTGTATGTGTAAATGTTCTTGTGTAGGTGTGTGTATGTGTAATAATTATCTAAAGAAAAATGATTGTAGGAAAAACCTTGAAATTTTCTTTCACTTAATTCTCTTCGTTCAAAATTTCTCTCTTATTTCCTCTCTACCTTTCTCTCTATTTCATTCTATTTTTAGCTTTCCCTCTTTGTGAGTCTTTCTCTTTAATAAGTTCTTCTTTCTCCAACTTCAGATAGTTGACCTTCGACATTCACTCTACTGCCTTTTTATTTCTCTTCTTCGCTTTCTCTTCTTTAATCTCACTCTCCATTCGCCTCTCTTTCTCTTTATTTTACTCTTTCCTTTTCCCTGTTCTGTTTTTTCCCTCTCTCATTTATCTTCCGCTCTCTTCTCTCTTTCCCTTCTCTCTTTCCCTTCTTTAAACTTTCTACTCTTTTATTGTAAATATTCAAGTAGTCAAGGGACTGTGCAAATTTTAAAAAATGAAATTGAACACATAAACTTGTTTTTTAATATTTGAACTTCTACCTATTGGCTCTATTCTCTGTTTCCTTCTCTTTTCTTATTTTCTCTCTTTTCTTATTTTCTCTCTTTTCTTATTTTCTCTCTTTTCTTATTTTCTCTCTTTTCTTATTTTCTCTCTTTTCTTATTTTCTCTCTTTTCTTATTTTCTCTCTTTTCTTATTTTCTCTCTTTTCTTATTTTCTCTCTTTTCTTATTTTCTCTCTTTTCTTATTTTCTCTCTTTTACTTTTGGCTCTTTTCTTTTTTTCTCTTAGTTTCTCTCACTTTTCATGTGAGCTCATTTCTCGGGTGAAAGATTTGAGAATCTGTTCACATCCCACTCAGCTCCAGGCGATTTGTTTATCTTTTAGTCAAGTCATAGGAAATACAGGACTGTACAAACAATATTATTACAAACTAGTCGACCGGCGGCGTAGCATACGCCGCTATTTTGCATAGCCGGTCTTAGGCCACTGCAACCTATGCGACCGCAGTGGGCCCCCACTTACAAAGGATCCGCACTTTCATTAGACATGCGCTAATTCAAGGTGAATAAAATATTAAATTAAACAAATTTTTAACTTAAAACAGATTTCCCGCGCCCTCTTGTCGATTTACCAGGAGGTCAACAATTCTCAAAGATAGATTGAAACATTTGGTAATTCTTGCTATTGAGCGGGATCTATGTAGGAAACAGAATTATTATGATATACTGTATGACTTCGCTACACGCAAGGCTAGTATAGTAATTCTGTACATAGTAAAGAATGAATGTAATGCAAAGACGAATTTATGTTCTAATACAAACTCTTAAATTTCACTTATTATCCGCTTCCCTACCCAAACTTGTTCCCGCGAAATCCGTTTCGCATAGGGCCTCACAATGCCTTGCTATTTAGTGTTTGTAAAATGTTAGTTTGTAAAATGTTTTACATGTTTCGGATGTTCCTTCAGAGTTGAAGATAATTTACCTTTTAGTCCAAACCTCCAGCAAGACGAAGGGGGATGGGAGCGGGCAGGGTTTGACAGTCCAGCGCGCAGCCATCCGTAGCGACGTGTGAATACCCACGTGTTCTCCCTCTTGTTATTTCGTGGGGGATGACTCAGCAGAAATAAGAGCGTGATGTTTCTTTTACTTCTTGTTTAAACTTTTGAGGGAAGAATAGAATTATATATATATAGATACTAAAATACTTTAGTGAGAAAGAGAGATTTGAAGAGAGAGACAGGCGAGATTGTGAGAGAGAAATAGATACACAGAGAGAAAGAGAGAGTGAGAGTATGTGAAAGAGATTCAAAGAGAGAATGAGAAAGAGAACGGGAAAAAAGAGATAAATGGTGAAAATGAAAAAGAACGAGGAAGAGAATGGACTGAAAAGGAAGAGGACAGGTGAAATAATTTGAAATAATAGTGTTACTGAATGTCTATTTTATAAATAGCTTGGATTTCAAAAATACAAACAAGATCTTTGACGCCCGGAGCGCTTTAAAGAAACAATCAAAATCTGAAGGTGAGTTTAAACAAACACCAAAAGTTTCATCTTTCTGCACTAACTGAATTTGGGTGCAGCTTGCCAGCTTGGATGTGATCTCTCGTCTTGGAGAGCAAAAAGACTGAAGTTAAGGAGCATCCATCAATCACGTCCTACCAATGTTCAAAGCTCAAAGACATGTTTTGTTTTTGTGTACTTCGTAGCGACATTAAGACAGACAGCAAGACAGACAGACAGAAAACCAGTCATACAAATAGAAAGATAGATAGATAGATAGATAGTTAGATAGATAGATAGATAGATAGATAGATTAGATAGAAAGAAAGAAAGAAAGATAGATGATATATATATATATATAGATAGATAGATAGATAGATAGATGGATGGATTAGATAGAAAGAAAGAAAGATAGATGATATATAGATAGATAGACAGATAATTAGATAGATGGATAGATAGATAGATAGATAGATTAGATAGAAAGAAAGAAAGAAAGATAGATGATAGATAGATAGATACCCACATACATACATAACTACATACATACACACAAGCATATATACATACATACATGCATGCATACATACATACATACATACATACACACTGGCAGATTCTAGGATCCGGTGGGGGGGGGGAGGGAGGCGGTTAATGCAATGCACCCCTCTGACAATTTTTTAGGAAGGGGGTATTAAGAAAACACATAAATATTGTTTTAAAAAAAAGTTATCTAAATGAAATATGCTGTTGTTGATATTTCAGTACTTACTTATATTGTGAGGCCTCGCTTGCTTAAAAAACAACTTTTACTCATTAAAAGATTTATATTTAAAAATAAAGATGGTAATTGTAATACAGATGAATACAGAAAGGGAATGGGGCGATAGATGCTTTGTTAAGAAAGTATTTCTATGTATAGCCTACAATTAGACGTATTTTTAAAAAATTAACATTTATTGATATTTCTTTATATTTTTTTTTATTGTTTCGCAAAAATTCTATAAAAAAAATTGAGAGAGAATGTGGAGCATGATAAACATTGTTTACTAAAAGGAAAAAAATTGCTCCGCATTCGGCATAGTTGAACTTCTCCAGAGTGAAGTCTTCTTTGTTTCTTTATCCATCAAAGAAAAAGAGAATTAGATTAAAAAATAAAAAAAAACAACTAACGTGTTGGTTAACGTTAACAAACACACACACACAAACTCACACACACACAAACTCACACACACACAAACTCACACACACACAAACTCACACACACACAAACTCACACACATACCAACGAACACATTCGGCTTAATGTGAACAAAAAAGCTACTGAAATTTTGTAAAAATATCCATTTTCTGATACCAAGAGACTAAGTGTATGATAAGTTACATGTGACCTATTTCAGTCTTAAGCAAAATTGTTTGTCTCGTAGACTCCTTGCCATGTTTTGTGGTTTTCGGTTGACCGCCTGCTGAACCTGTAAATTGTTGCAAATTCATCAAAATTTTTAAAACTAATTTCTATATGTAGTGTGTTGAAAGTGAAAAGGGATTTAATGCTACATATTAAGTTATAAATATCTTTTTATTGATAAAATTCAAATTTAAACCAATAAAATAACAATATTTATTGATGGAATCTCCAAACACACTGGATATTTTTTTTGTAGGTTTATCATTCGTTGCTATGGATATTATGTTTCAAATAGGAATTTATTGTTCTACGAGGTAGTGCTTTGGGCATTAAATATTAATTAATTTATTTATTAATTTGCCCTAAGTATCAATGTTAAAGTTTTTGCAAAGAGCAGTTTCTCGTGTATTTTTTGATCTTTCAAGTATTGAGTCCGCGAAGATGTTATCACTAACAGGAGAAGGGGCGAAGGCGAGTAACTGGCGCCTTAACCAGTAAGTTTCGAGCAGGAAGGGCTCGTTAGTCTAAGTTGGCTACCCACCTAGCAGAAGTAAATCTGAATTCAAAACTCTCCTGCCTTGCAACCATACTCAAACATGGTAAAGGTTTTGTGGGTCAACCCGGTGGGAAGATAAGGAGCAGGCGACCCTTATGCAGTTTGCAGCACATATCCCTACATCCTGTCAAAGCCTGTGACGCTGCTGATCCCAAACTGTATATATGTCGTCTGCAAAGAATTACATAAGAAGCTTTTAACTTTATAACTCATGCCACCTAAGTGACCTTGAACTGTATTGTTGCTTAAAGAAATTATTTTAATAATATCAGATGTAAGTTTGTGCAAAACAGTTTTTAAAACTTCAACGGCTGATAAAATCAATCTGTGGTGTTTTCCGTATTTTGCCAAAAAAAAAAAAAAAAAGTAAAGTTTCCTTTTCAGACCTTCTTTCTTTGGCCAACGGTTAACGAGCAGGGTGTCATGCGGGCAGCACAATGACCGACCGCCTTGACTTTTCCTAGCTAAAGTCAGGTACCCATTAGTGTTGGGCCCTAAAAATCCCGAAATTCAAAATTCAACGAGATTCGAACAGAGGACCCTAGGTTCGGAAGCCAAGCGCTTAACCACTACCACCTCGCTCCCTATTTTGTTATAAGTAAACAGATATTGTAAGACGTCCATAAACCATCATCTTCTCTAAATGATGTGCAGCCTTTTCTGAACTTTATCTTTGAATGTTCAAAAGTTTTTCAAATCTTAACTCTTTCTCTCCGTAATTAGTTTTCCACGTTTCTAAGGAATTCTTCATTTGCTCATCACTATTTCACTCCCTTGTTATGATTGGGCTTCAATAGCTTTGTTGTATTTGGTATAGAGTTAAAGGGGAATGCCTGCTCTTTTTATATAATTCAATGTCAAGTTACAAAAAAATTATACATTAATTAAAGCTAATGATGTCAAAATCAACGATGGTATCGTCGAATAGCAGAGAAAGAGTTAAAAATCTTTTTATCAGGGTGACATGTGTCTCAGATGATCCTCCAGCGTAATTAGTTTCATATCGTCATAAAAAGGGGCAATTGGGAACCGCTAGTTTGACAAGGAAGGGAATGAACAATGTTAACTAATCAGCCGCTATACAGTTTACATTTGTTTTTTGCTAAACATTATTTACAAGTAGACAAAGTGACGTTATTTCAATAAATATTGGAATTAAATACAACAATTTTTTTTATTTGAATAGCAGGATAAATATTTTAAGGATTAACTTGGGTAACGTTAGTAAAGTTTCCCTTTCAGACCTTGCGATCTAAGGGGCAGATGATGTTAAGATCATCTGTTTCTTTGGCCAACAGTTAACGAGCAGGGTGTCGTGTGGCCAACACAACGACCAACCGCCATTATTTTCCCCAACCAAGGTCAGGTACCCATTAGAGTTGGGTAGACTCAGGGGCGCACTAAAATTCCCGAAATTCGAAATCTTAGTCTTCACCAAGATTCGAACCCAGGACCTCAGGTTCGGAAGCCAAGCGGTTAACTTAGGTACAAATTATATTTTAGTGTGAATAACTACATTAATGAGATGTAAAAGTTAAAGTCACGACCTGCTTAAATGAATATATTAGCTTAGACCTCCGTGGACATCTCATAGACCCCCAATTTGTTTTTTTTTTTTACTTTCATAGATCCCTTGGAAGTCTTCGTAGACCCCTGGGGGTCTATGTAGACCACTTTGGGAATCACTGGTCTAATGGAACGAAACAATGTCACTGAACCATTCCTTCTATCCTTCTACTTTTGCTCTGTGGCAATTCTTTTTTTTTTTTTCAATACCGTGAATAACATTTATAAAATTCAATTTCGTTTTTATGTGCCGATGCAATGGCCGACATTATTTTTTAAATGTACCGAGTAATACATTCAGAAAGTATGTCAAGTTTTTTGTTATTTCCATGCTCAAGTTCCATAACTCTAACAAATTACTCCGACTGACTAAAAGCTCAGGAGAGACTGCTCTGATTGAAAAAAAATAATGTTAGTCATAGTATTGGCGAACAAAGAGATGGACTAACGGGGTACCCTCCTGTTGAGGATTGGTCATTGGCCTGTAGCTCTAAACAGCTAATACAACTGAACCGATGTAGGCGTATTATATTTGTAATAAATACATTTTTAAAAAATTAATAAACTTCTCTTGCGAACACAAGCTCAATATAACTTTTATTACAATATACACAGATTCAACTTGAGATATAAATCTTGTAATAAAAATTCGACATAATTTTTTAAACAAAATCAAACACTCTACAAAAACACGTCTTTACTCTTTCGTGTCTCTAGATCGTCATCCGTACTTAGCATCAATTAT
Organism: Biomphalaria pfeifferi; assembly: GCA_030265305.1. Lineage (NCBI taxonomy): Eukaryota > Metazoa > Mollusca > Gastropoda > Planorbidae > Biomphalaria > Biomphalaria pfeifferi. The sequence continues at coordinate 22,370 of JASAOG010000275.1, forward strand.
GACAGACCCTGTGGTGATTCCATCATTCTCCAAGACCAAAAAATTGATGTTCCCTATCTTTATCATTACTTTAAAAACACAAGCACACGCACACACAAACACACACTCCATAACACCTCCGCGGTCTCCGAAGTTTAGGAGCTCCGAAACGCGTTTCAAAGCACTACTTATAGTGTTGTAACGATGCATACGCGAGTTGTAGTTGATGTAATCTCTACAGTACCTTGATAAAAACCCTGTATGCATGGCTGCATTGTCTGGTGTATTAAAATTGCGAAAATGAACATTGGACATACGCCGTCACAAACGGGTCACCACAGAATAACTAAGTCCAGATTTGATATAACACAATAAAAAACTTTAATACAGAATGGGCCACAATCAAATCAGCAGCTAAATATGATGTTATCCTTTCGACAGTCTACAAGTAACTCAACTAAAACTCTACATCAATAATCTCTAACCCACTACCTATGGCGTCACTAAAATGTCGCGTTCAAAGTACATCTCCTACAGTGCGTCTTTTTTTTCTTCTTCTTCCTAAACTGTCAGGTAATGTTGAGCCTTCGCCTCTTGGAACTCTAGGCCAGCAAAAGTGAACAAGAGCTCCATCTCACCGCCTGAATGAGAACAGTGTACACTGTTCTGTCTGACAGGTGGGTCAGACTCGCGGCAAGAGACCGCGTACACTAAGACCCCGCCATTTTCCTTTTCTATACCAGGCTAACTGTGCGAGACACACCATTTATGTAACGGCCCCCTGAGGAACAGCGCCTGGATTGTGACAAGGTTGTGGGAGCTTTTTTACAACTCCGCGCAGTGCATGAGGATGCTCTCACACCCCCTTAGGCACCCCCACGGGTGTCTTGTTTTGCTACCCTTTAGCCTAATCATTTCCTCTTACGATCGTATCCACCCGGGCGCCACTATGAGGCAGGGTAGCATGCCCGAGACAGTGCGTCTTTAAACTGAACTAAGTGTCTAACAGTATCATATAGTCTGTTTCTTTCGTTAATTTTAAGTTATAAGTTATGAATTGCTTACTAGTTAACTTTTCTTATGCAAATATGAATTACACTGTGTCTTCAATAAATGACTTATGTTGCTGTGTCTTCAAAAAATGACTTATATTGCTGTTTCTTCAATAAATGACTTATGTTACTGTGTCTTCAAAAAATAACATATTTTGCTGTTTCTTCAATAAATTACTTATGTTGCTATGTCTTCAAAAAATGACATATTTCTATGTCTTCAAAAAATGACTTATATTGCTATGTCTTCAAAAAATGACATATTTCTATGTCTTCAAAAAATGACTTATATTGCTATGTCTTCAAAAAATGACTTATATTGCTATGTCTTCAATAAATGACTTATAATGCTATGTCTTCAATAAATGACTTATATTGATATGTCTTCAATAAATGACTTATAATGCTATGTCTTCAATAATTGACTTTTGCTGCTATGTCTTCAATAAATGACTTATGTTGCTATGTCTTCACTTATGTTGCTATGTCTTTAATAAATGACTTATGTTGCTATGTCTTCAATAAATGACTTATATTGCTATGTCTTCAATAAATGACTTATGTTGCTATGTCTTCAATAAATGACTAATATTGCTATGTCTTTAATAAATGACTTATGTTGCTATGTCTTCAATAAATGACTTATGTTGCTATGTCTTCAATAAATGACTTATATTGCTATGTCTTCAATAAATGACTCCATTTCGTATGTCTTCAATTTACTCTTTTCAAATGTTTTAACCGTTTTGAATCTGACATATTTTAGAAAACGAAGACCGAAACTGTCTCTCTTTCCTTCCCTCCCCATCTCTCTCCCTCTCTCCCTCTCTCCTCTCTCTCTCTCTCTCTCTCTCTCTCTCTCTCTCACGTGCATCTAAACTCTGTAGAGACAAAACTTAAGAGGAACTGCTAATTGAAATGATTGTTTACTTCTATTATCTAGGATTTCCTCCCTTACAAAAGCTCACAACAGGCGGTCAATGAAGACACGCGGAGACAAAATGCGAAGACTCGAGGTCCAAGAATAGTCTCTGAAAATGTTTGGTCTATCAGAGGTGCTACACGTATGTAAATAAATAACCAGAATATTCAACTGTTTCTAGCGATACTTACAAAAAACCTTTTCTTTTATAAGTTTATAACATAACGATTGTTAACTCTTTAGGCACTGAGGGCTTTGGTGATAACATTACAGTAGTAGGACATATAAACAATTGGAAAATTCTGCAATAAAAAATGTAATGAGATGTTGAAATGTCCGAAAGATCTTCGAATACCTAGTTAACACGACCAAAGTCTATTTCCATTCATTGAATTTTAATTCTATAACAATAATTTTATTTATAAAGCGCTGTTAACAAACAAAATGTAGGCTCAAGGCGCTGTAATAACATTACAAACACGACAGTTAGAATGACAGTTAATTTTAAAAAGTTTTCATAAAAAGATCGCTCTCGGTGGACATGTTGCAGAAGTTAGATGAATTTTGACCAATGTGTATAAATACTCTAGTGCTATTAGAGCATGGAATGGGTTGCCTGAGCCAGCCAGGAAAACCAGTAACTTGGCAGAATTTAAGTCATTGGTTAATATGCATGACTAAATGCATGACGCGTAGGACGTAATCATCTTCTTTTTTGAAGTAACGTCTGTATTATATAAGATAAGATTTCAATACTCGATACCTATATAATTAGGTAGTCGAATAGATAACGGACAATTTTTGTCCTCTATAAAGAAGGATGTATCTGGGTTAATCTGTATCCGATACCGTAATCGTTTTTTAATGTATTTTTTAAAAAATGTTGAATTTGAACTCTAGGGCTCAAACCTCCTCAAGCCAACACAAAATCACTTTTCCAGCGAATCGCTTGTAAAAAAAAAAAAGTTTTTCTAGTTATCTTTTGTTAGCTTCAAACTTCAAACCGGCAACTTACAAAGAATAAAGGGGACTAATTCAACTTATACCAGCACATCTGTCAAGTACGATTTCTTTTCCTAGTTCAAGATACCAAACAAAACAAAAAATAATTACCAATAGTGAATTGGCTATTTTTTTTAATTATTATTATTGATTATTGTGATATCAGGTAAAAGAAATAATTGTGCCAATTACAGCTTGATCCGAGATTGGGTGTGGGAGAATCTTTTTGTGTGTAGAAACTTTTTACCAGACAGACAGAAAGAGTTGATATGAGCATTGTTAAAAAAAAAAAAAAACACTATTTTTTCATTTGTCTTTTGAACCTATATTATTTGTCTCAGACAATAAGGTCCGCAACAACGACCAAGACGCCAAAAAAAAAGGCGGTGTCAAAACGGCCAAAACGATTATTTTTATATTTGTTTTACCACTTCAGTATTTTTTTGTAATGCACAGTTGTAGAACTAATTTCCTCACGAAAAATAAATACTATTATTAGTATTATTATATTATTATGAAAAATCATCCTTTTTTTTGTTTTTCAGACTTATTTTTTTTTTTTTTTTTTGATCCTAAAAAAAAAATCATCCATTTTTAAGGCCATACGCGTGTTCCGTTACATGAGTTCTGAACTAAGAACAAATATGACAAAGATTTTTTTTAAAAAAATTGATATATAAGAGGAATACGTGAGAATGCATGAATTTTTTAAAGGTTTCGTATTTTTTTTAACACGTACATATTTATAATGTCTATTTTTGTGTGTTTACTTTTAAGTTTTCATCTTTCTTTTTAATTTGTTTATTTATATGTTTATAAAGCGAAAGAAAACTAATGATGAAATCTGACGTCAAAGGCATCATTTATGTCTCGGCAGGAAAGAAAATGCCATGATATATTTCTGATCTATTTATTTCTTCTTGAATTGAAGTTTTAAAAAAAATGACATGATCTGTATCCTGGATTACGTTCAGTGACGTCATATCCATTCTGTATTTGAATAGATTCAAATTTTACGTTTTCAAGTCTGGTGCAGTCAGTTGTCGAGCTGAGCTTTTCTTCTTTTGAAAGTAAAAATTGAAAAAGAAAACACATTTTTTCTAGCACGGATTAGTTAGCTTTGATTTTGTTTTTGGTGTATACGTTGCTAGATAGAGTTCTGGTGTACATTCCTTTCCTTTCCTTGACCTTTTTTTTCTGACCCATATTGTTTTGTCTTTTTTTCAGGGAAATTTTTCATTTATTTTTTTTTTTTTTGTTATTTTGTAATGCAACTCCCATTTATAATTAAAATGAGTTCTAATCTAGTCTATTAGTTAAGTTGTAGATGTCATGTTAGTGTAAATAATTTATTATGGTTTAGTTTGTACTTCTTTTATTTTGGTCATAGTTTTATAATTACCCCCCCCCCCCCCCTTTTAGGCATTTGAAATATTTATTGCTTTTATGTTTATTTGTTGACTACTTGTAGAAATTTAGTAAAAAAAATAATTTATTAGTGTGTAGTACTTTTTATTGCTTTGAAAACAGTATTTGCATTTTAAACAGGTTAGATGAAGCGTTGATTGCCAACAAGTTATTCCGTATGTTAGCAGATTTTGTATAGTCGCGCCGTAAAAAGTATTTAGTATCTTCCTATTTAGTTTAAAGTTATTGAGTTTGTATAGAAAAAAAAGTCTCCAGGCTGTTTTCTTTGTCAAGAGTTCCAAGGTGGTCTTCCCATGAAAGTTTGTTATTAATGATAACGCCTAGATATTTATATGCGTTTACTTGTTCTATAGATGTAGTGTTTATTTGCAGTTCCCGTATAGTTTGTTTTTTCTTTCTAAAATCCATTATGAGTTCTTTAGCTTTTGTGACATTCAGTTCTAGAAAGTTGTCGGTGCACCAGTTTGTAAACTCTTCTATCGAGCTTCGATACTGAGTTTCGTCTTCTGAAATAAGACCGACTATGGCAGTATCATCAGCGAATTTAATGAGTTTAACTGAGTCATAGATGCTTCCTATGTCATAGTGTAAAAAGTGTACAGTACAGGAGAAAGTACACAACCTTGTGGAGCACCCGTACATAGTACTCGAGGACAAAAGATTAAGGGCTCACAGTGACAAAATATTAAGGACTGTCGAAAAGATTAAGGGCTGACAGTAACAAAATATTAAGGACTGTCGAAAAGATTAAGGGCTCACAGTGACAAAATATTAAGGACTGTCGAAAAGATTAAGGGCTGACAGTAACAAAAGATTAAGGACTGTCGAAAAGATTAAGGGCTCACAGTGACAAAATATTAAGGACTGTCGAAAAGATTAAGGGCTGACAGTAACAAAATATTAAGGACTGTCGAAAAGATTAAGGGCTCACAGTGACAAAATATTAAGGACTGTCGAAAAGATTAAGGGCTGACAGTAACAAAAGATTAAGGACTGTCGAAAAGATTAAGGGCTCACAGGGACAAAATATTAAGGACTGTCGAAAAGATTAAGGGCTGACAGTAACAAAAGATTTGTTGGGACTGACAATGACAAAAAATTATGGGCAGATTGTGAAAAAAGATTAATGGCTGGCGGTAACAAAAGATTATGGGTTGACGGTGACCAAAGATTAAGAGCTGACGTGACCAAAGATTAAGAGCTGATGGTGACTAAAGATTAAGAGCTGATGGTGACTAAAGATTAAGAGCTAATGGTGACCAAAGATTAAGAGCTGATGGTGACCAAAGATTAAGAGCTGATGGTGACTAAAGATTAAGAGCTGATGATGACTAAAGATTAAGAGCTGATGGTGACTTAAGATTAAGAGCTGATGGTGACTAAAGATTAAGAGCTGATGGTGACTTAAGATTAAAAGCTGGTGGTGACTAAAGATTAAGAGCTGATGATGACTAAAGATTAAGAGCTGATGGTGACTTAAGATTAAGAGCTGATGGTGACTAAAGATTAAGAGCTGATGGTGACTTAAGATTAAAAGCTGATGATGACTAAAGATTAAGAGCTGATGGTGACTTAAGATTAAGAGCTGATGGTGACTAAAGATTAAGAGCTGATGGTGACTAAAGATTAAGAGCTGATGATGACTAAAGATTAAGAGCTGATGGTGACTTAAGATTAAGAGCTGATGGTGACTAAAGATTAAGAGCTGATGGTGACTTAAGATTAAAAGCTGGTGGTGACCAAAGATTAAAAGCTGGTGGTGACTAAAGATTAAAAGCTGGTGGGGACCAAAGATTTAGAGCTGATGGTGACTAAAGATTTTCCTTATTTTGGGACTATATCTGGGGGGGGGGGGGCGGTTGCCCCACTTGCTACCCCTAAAGGTCGCCTTTGCGACAAGGACACTCCTGTTACAATTTGACTGTCATCTTACTTCTGTTCTAAGTTCTTCCCTGGTAATCTCCCCTAACTATTTCACCGCAAGCAACCCAGAATAATGATTAAAATTATACCCACATCAATCCATGACACATTAAACAAGATCCGGTTACAATTATTAATTAGTATAGTTCCCTTCGCTTTGGCATTTTATTTAATGTCATTCAATTTTTTTTCTTTACCCGAATCAAACAATGTTAAATATAATTAAAACATCATCAGACGTGTTTGTGTGCGATATCTGTGTAAGCCGCCTTACTTCTATTGTTAGTTTCTCCTCTCTCTCTCTCTCTCTCTCTCTCTCTCTCTCTCTCTCTCTCTCTCTCTCTTCGTTCTATTGTTGGCCCGGCCAATCAATTAATAATTCTGATGTTACAGAAACAATTATTTTGTTCACATAATCTAAGAGACAACTGTGTCTCAGCATCAGACTGAACCCACAATTATCTCTGAACATGTTCGTCCCAAAATATTATTAGACAGCACACGTAGTTGTGATTATGTCGTCTGCTGTACAATAGTCCGATCTTTCGGTAAAATCATAAAATCCACCCTCAAAACGTAACCAATAAAGTTGTACCAATTTGCATAAATCTTCATTCTTCCTTGGTGCCATTAGAGCATTGAGTGGGTTGCCTGAGCCAAGCAGGAATACCGATGACTTGGCAGAATTTAAGTCATTGGTTAACATGCATGACTAGATGGATGACGCGTAGGACGTAATCACCTTCTTATTTGAAGTAACGTCTGTGTTTTATAAGATAAGAATAACCAAATCATTTGGTTACACTTGATTTAACCGTAAGAGTAATTTGGATATAAAATTAAACATATATTTATCTATTAGTTGACAATGAAGATTACATTAAACAGAAATCGGCATCTGGGCAGACCTGGCTCTATAGTCTTGGTCGGCAGCCAGTCTAGAAGACGGAAACTCCGGCATAAAACCTACGACTATCTGTTGTTCACAACCGGCTCAGACTTCTGTGCCACTGTGGACTGCTTTAAGTTTATAGAGTGGTATTGGCCTGCGCGAGCCAATTAACACTTGAGAAATACTCTGGAAAGTGATGCAATCAATGTTGTATTTAGTTGTCAACATCAAATAAGACAGACAATTAACGTGGTATTTGAAGAAAAGGGAGAACTTCAATGTTGCATCAAGACGTTGGAGCCAAGAAAGGGACGCAATCAATGTTATATTTCATCATTGGAGTCAGGAAAGGGAAATCATTGCTGTACATGTCCGTAGTGGTCACAAAAGGGAAGTCACCATTGTTGTATCTAGTCTTTGTGAGTCAGAGAGAGAGAGAGAGAGAGTACATTTATTTTGCATACAAAGTGCAAGCTAAGCATCTTCTCTGAGATTTCAATACTTTCTGTCTTCGTGACATTAGAACTATAAACAGATCCAATAATACTCTCTATTATTTGTCTGAGCAAGCGATATGAAACTCCCAAGGAAAGATATATGAGATTTTTGAATGCAGTACATTTTGAAAATAAACTTCTTTAGTTATAACTCTAATGAGTTACTTCAATAACCCAAACTATCGACTTAGCCTTTGCTTTTCCAGAGAACAAAAAAATATGTTTATAAAGTAAAGAAAAAGTTAAGCTTTCAGACCTTGCGATTAATAGGGCAGACGATGTGAAGGTCATCTGTTTCAGTGACCCACGGTTAACAAGGGTGTCATGTGGACAGCACAACGACCAACCGCCTTTACCTTTCCCCTACTAATGTCAGGTACCCATTAGATCTGGGTGGACTCAGAGGTGCCCAAAGATCCCGAAATTAAAAATCCCAGTCTTCACCAGGATTCGAACCCAGGACCCCCGGCTCAGAAGCCAAGCGCTTTACCGCTCAGCCATAGCGAGTAAAGAAAAAATAGAAACAATTATTGTGCTTCTAAGTAAATGGAATGATTTTAATGGAATGTGTGCGGTTAACAATTCCCTCTCAGTAAACTAGTTGTCATTTTATGGAAATGGCTCATGATCAGTATAATGACAAAACTCTTTTGATTGTGATACCGATCCTAATTCAGTGTCCTACCGGGCGAGACTGCTACCTTCTATGATGCACACATCACGGGAAAGAAGAATCCACGTCTAAATACCACAATCACAGACAATCCTGATCTTCGCATTGAGTTTACGAACAAATTAGAGAAAGCTTTTAAAAACTTCTCAGCGACTGACGTAAAAAACGAAGTTTGACATCTTTTGGTAATTCGATGATTTGCATTTATGAATGGATCACATCTTTATGACATAATTGCTCAATGCAGGTGGATTAAGACAATGACATTTTTGAATGGTCTTGTTTTATTTAGAAACAGGTGAACCTTTCTTCTTCTTATAGCCAGATTTTTACTGTAGAGCTGTAAGCTGTTTTGCAGACTGTGCCAAGTAAAAATTGTGTGTTGTTCTCTGCAGTTGTTCAGCACTGTCATACAGGGTGCTGGTTATGTTGGGCTGTAGTGGTAGTAGGGTCTGCCTAAGGTGGATTAAGATGGGGCATTCAAAGAGGATTTGGTTTACGTGGGCGGGCGCAGTGTCTATTAAAGGGGTAGGTGTGTGGAATTTATTTTGTTAATGTGGTAATTTAAAGGTGTGTATTATGCCATTATTTGGAAAATTGTAGATTGCTCTTTGAGGGGGAGGACGTTAATACTGTCCAGTTTGTTAGGCCTAGTCATTTCTTTGTACATGTTCTGTCTGTGTTTCCTGACGCCCATTGGTTGAGCCTCTCCTCTTTGTGAAAACGCAAATGACCAAAAGAAGACAAATCTAAAACAGAACATTCTACATCTAAACGAATTGAACATTAGCTTGAATTATAACAACAGCAACCTGGATGGGACACAAAATTAATTAACAAATAAAAACTAGCAGCAAATAGCTGAGAAAATAAAGGGAAGTAATTCAACGTAATTAGTTCTTCTTCTTCCTCGTTCTCATTGTTATGTTGGAGCGTTCAGATGACTAGACCAACATACGAGATGAACTGCGCAGTGGTTTCCAAATCAGGGAGATCTCCATATAGTTTTTCTTTCTATTGTGGTGTTTTGGGGCCAGGGTCTTGTATGGGCCTCATGGTAAAAAGAACAGCTTTGAAGGACATGGTCAGCATTCTCTGGCGACACTCAACAAGGGCAGATTTCACTGGTTTCAATTAGTTCAAAATGCTAGTATTTTAAAAACAAAAAATCAGGTTATCTTAGCACGTCGTTGGAGTATTGGTATTCAATTTTACCAGCCAGATTCCCGTGTTCGTTGTGATATGGTTCTATTCTCAAAAGGCAGATCTGTTGAAAGTAGAGAAAAAATAATGACGATATCAAAAGATGTCCTTAAAAATGAAGGGACTGGGTGTAATTTATAGAGTGTGCGAGTGTGTGAGTGTGCGAGTGTGTAAGTGTGCGAGTGTGGGAGTGTGTGAGTGTACGAGTGTGTGAGTGCGCGAGTGTGTGTGCAAAGGAAAAAATTCACCCCTCCCCCCCCCCCCCCCCCGCAAAAAAAAAATCCTGGCTACGCCCATTAATAGACCATATAAGAATTTAGCAGAGGCTATGTGGGACGCTTGCCATTGGAAGCATTTTATAGGCAGTGGTGTGCTTATTTCCATTTCCCCTTTTGGCGATAACAACATAACGGAACGTGTGGCTCAGATACTGGCTCCGACGGCACTAGACCCGTTTAGTTGACAGCGATGAACTTTACATAAAGAGTCCTTGACATTATCTATTTTGTCTATTGAATTCAAAATCTCTACTCATCTTCTCTGTTGATTTTCTTTGGTCTTTCTTAAGACTCCATTCTATCGCCTCCGCATTTCTCGAGAAGATTTTTCTTTCGGGGGGGGGGGGGGGGGGGGGGGTATTTTATTACACCGGATGTAAAAAAAAAAAAACCATTACGTGTCATCAAAGAGCAGATTACTGTGATGAACTTAAGTATGACAATATCTAATGTAAACATCATGAAAACGGCAGAGAGGTGAACATAGACTTGTTTACATCACAATTTGAATTTAGAAAAAAAAAAAAAACGGGATTACAGTATTTCCATCAAATCATAAAATAACGACATTTTGGAAAGAAACAACACAAAGAACTGGACATCATCAGGTTTCCTTGTTTAAAGACTTAATATAATTTTATAATGTCTACATTTTTTTAAAAACTGAGATTTGAAAAAAATCGAAGATAAAATAGGTAAAATTTTTAAAAATCTTACGTTTTATTTCCAATGGCTTTAATGAAATATAACGTTATGTGTTGCCATTATGAAGGTATCCAAAGTGAAAACAGTGCTTTTTTTTTTTTTTCATTAAAAAATATTTTTCAAAATATGTTTCTAGATGTAGCAAATATTATTTTCCCCATCCTATGGAAATAACCCTAACCCTAAGTCGCTGACTAATGCTCGCCATGATGGATGCCTGGTGTTATGGCATGCAGTCTGAACTATTGCTAGGTAGTCTCGATGGTCCCAGGTTCAAACCCTGCCCGCTGCCATCCTTCGTCGTCCTGCGGGATGTTTGGGCTAATCTTCAACTCTGAACGAACACACAAAACATGCCGTCAAACATGTAGAGACATGACAAGCTACATTCAATATTATTTTTGGAACTACCCAACTATAAGTCCGCTATTTTTTTTTTTTTATCTGCGAAGACTAAGTGTGCAAATCATATGATTCTCTCATAGAACTCATTTTAAAAAACAAAACATTATTTTTAAAATACTTTCTAAAAAAACAAAGGTTATGTTAAGCGCACTTGTATTAATTAGTTTGGATCACTCATGTAATTAAATTTGTAATAGATGTAGACTAACAATTAAAAAAAAAAAAGCATTTATAAAGATTTAAATAAAAAGGTGGAACGACCTGAATTCTAGCTCATGGCTCAATCCTTTTCATGCTTGTCAAGCCTACACGGTAACGACTCTGCTAGTGGAGAGCTTAATAAAATGGAAGATTGTATAATGGATCTATTGTTTTTACAGTTTCGTCCTATATTTCAGCTTTGTGTTCAGTAAGACTCAGAGGACGACCTATAAAGGGGACTAATTCAGCTTATACCACCACTTCAGTCAATTACAATTTCTTTCTCTTGTTCTAGAAACCTAACAAAATAATTCATTACCAATAGTTAATTAACTACTTGGTTATATTTTTTTAAATTGGTTCTTATTGTTGCCAAGGAAAAGGAATAATTGTGCTAAAATTTCAGCTTGATCCGAGATTGGGTGTAGGAGAAATATCGTGTACAAACTTTTTAACAGACAGACAGAGTGAGTTGATATAAGCTTCGTAAAACGGCCGAAATATCTTGTAGTCAAGGGGTGTAAAAAATGTGATTCATTTTGATGTGAAATAAAATTAAGGATTTTCAGGATGATCGATTCTAAACAATGTCGATGACTCTATATTTAAAGATCAGTGCAGCCAACTAAATAATGAAATTGAGTTTGATGAACAAGCGAAAAAATATAGAAATTGAATTTTTCAAAGCTAAAAAGTGCATATAATGTAGCGTAGACCTGCTAAATTACCTAGCTTAGCAACACTCACTTTTTGTTTTGTACACCGGATACGCCAAAATGTTAGCTAGTTATAGTTATCTGCTATGGATGACACTCTCCAGTTCAGAAACGATGAAAAATAGATAAATCAGGGGGCGCGGTGGCTGAGTGGTTAAGCGCTTGGCTGGGGTCTTGGGTTTAAACACCGGTGAAGCCTGGGCTTTTGAATTTTGGGATTTTTAGGGCGCCCCTGAGTCCACCCAACTCTAATGGGTACCTGACTTTAGTTGGGGAAAGTAAAGACGGATCTTAACATCATACCCTATGGATCGCAAAGGGGGGAACTTATTTTTTTTTTTGTAGATGAAACTCTTCAGAAATGATGCGGAACTAATGTTATAAACGTCATTTATAACTTTAGAAAATTATAACTAAATCAGTCTGGCAATAGAATGAATGAGTGTGTCATTAGCTTTTCAAAAACGAGGAAACTAGATCTAGCTTTAACTCTTTCTCTCCGTTATTAGTTTTCCTCGTTTCGAAGGGATTCTTCATTTTGCTCATTACTATTTCACTAACATGTTATGATTAAGCTTCAATAGTTTTGTTGTTTGTTATCAGAAAATAATGTATTTTTGGATAGAATTAAAGGAAAATGCATGCTCTTTTTATATAGCACAAAGACAAGTTCATAAAATTAAACATTAGTTTCTTATCTTATCTTATATAATACAGACGTTACTTCAAAAAAGAAGATGATTACGTCCTAAGCGTCATGCATTTAGTCATGCATATTAACCAATGACTTAAATTCTGCCAAGTCACTGGTTTTTCTGGCTAGCTCAGGCAACCCATTCCATGCTCTAATAGCACTAGGGAAGAAGGAGTATTTGTACAAATTTGTCCTAGCATATGGGACGAGGAATGTGCCTTTATTTTTGTGTCTTTCAGAGTATTTTATTAAATTTTGTTTTTGTATTTGAAGATTATGGTTCAGTGTTTTATGTATAATTGCTACTTTACTTTTGAGTCTTCTGTCCTGAAGGCTTTCTAAATTTAGTGATTTTACTAATGGTGTTACCCTAGTCAAATGTGAATATTCGTTTGTTATGAATCTCACTGCTCTATTTTGTGTTTGTTCCAGTTTCCTAATGTTTTCTTGAGTTGAGGGGTCCCACACGGTGGATGCATATTCTATTATTGGCCTAACCAAGGTTAAATAACATTTTAGTTTTATGTTCTTATTTGATTTATAGAAATTTCTTTTAATAAACCCTAATGCTTTGTTGGATTTTTTTATAGTTTCATCAATATGTGGATTCCATGACAGTTTTTCATTTATTATAACACCTAGGTATTTTGAGTTTTTAGTCTGTGTTACTGGTTTGCCATGAATAAGATAAGTGGAATTAATTTGTTTTAGTTTTTTTGTTACTCTTAACAACTGACATTTTTCTGGGTGGAAAGACATGCTCCAATTTGATTCCCATTTCTGTAATTCATCTAATTCTCTTTGTAAAATATCTGTGTCTTGTTTTGTTTTTATTGTTCTATATATTATGCAATCGTCTGCAAATAATCTGACTTTTGTTCCTGAACTAATGCAATTTGGTAAATCATTTATGTAAATTAAAAATAGTAGTGGACCCAAAACTGTTCCTTGAGGTACACCTGAGTTTACTGTTATTGGTGTTGATTTAGAGCCATTTATTATTACAGTTTGTTCTCTCCCTATCAGAAAATCTTTAATCCACTGATGCAGTGGACCGTTAATGCCGAAATATTTTAATTTTTTAAGCAAACTATGGTGGTGAACTTTGTCAAAAGCCTTGGAAAAATCTAGTAAGATAGCATCTATTTGTTCACTATTATCTAAACCTTTTGAAAAATCATCAATTAGTCCTATTAGTTGTGTTTCACATGATCTATATTTCCTAAAGCCATGTTGGTATGGGGTGAGGACATTATGTTTGTCTAAGTGGTTTATGATATTGCTACATATTATGTGTTCTAGTATTTTACATGTGATGCTGGTAAGTGATACTGGTCTGTAGTTTCCTGGATCAGATTTTTCTCCTTTTTTAAATAGGGGGGTGACATTAGCTTCTTTCCAGTCCTTTGGTACTCTGCCCTGGTTAAGCGATGCTTGAAAGAGTATTTTGAACACTGGGGCTAGCTCATTGCTTAGTTCTTTGAGTAATCTAGCTGGAATACCATCAGGTCCAGACGCTTTATTTGGTTTGGTGTTGGCTAATAGTTTTTTAATTCCATTTTCTTGTACTACTAAATCTTCTATGTTGTCTACTTGGTTCAAATTAAGAAATATGTCTTTGTCTCCTGGGGCTGAGAATGCTGATGCAAAGTATTTGTTTAGGATGTTTGCTTTAGTTTCATTATCATTATGTATTATGTTATGTTCATCTTTTAATGGCGCTATGCCTGTTGTTTCCATTTTCTTAGACTTAATGTATGACCATAGGTTTTTGTTATCTTTAGATATTACATTGTTGATGTATTCACTCTGCAGCTGTCTGCTTACTTTTTGGGTTAGGTGTTTAATTTTTATATACTTTTTGTAAACTCTTTCTGCCTTGGTTGCTTTAAATTTTCTATATAGGTTTTCCTTCTGTTTACAAAGCTTCTTTAGTCTATTATTAAACCAGCATTTATTTATTTTGTTTGATGTGTATTTAGTTGGTATATGATTTTCTATAATGCTTTTAAGATGGTTTTTAATGAAATTCCAGAGGTCATCGACTGGTTGGTTAATGTCTTTTTCTAATAAGAATGTTTGTTGAAAGTTTAATGCAGCTTGGTGTAGTTGTGTTAGGTTACATTTATTCCAGAGTAAGATTTTTCTTTTGGTTTTTGTATTGGCTACTGCTTTTATCTGACTGTGTATTTTTATGATCTCATGGTCTGATAGACCAGGGATAATATCATAATCAACTACTAATCCAGGTCTGTTGGTTAAGAAGAGATCTAATGTGTTGTTTAATCTAGTTGGCTTTTTAATGATTTGATCTAAACTTAGGTTGTGTAAAGTTTCTATGAAAAGCTCATTTATGTCCTTAAGGTTTTGGTGTTTATCTATGGTTAGTGTTTTCCAATTTATATCAGGTAGGTTGAAGTCACCCATAATCCAAAAAACTGCATTTTTATTTGTCTCTTTAAGTGTAGTAATCTGATTACATAGTTCCTGCATGTATTCTAAACTAGAATTTGGTGGTCTGTAAATGCTGCCTATTATAAGGGATGTTGAGGTGAGGTCAAATTAACGATGGTATCGTTGATTAGGAGAGAAAGAGTTAAATGTTTGTACATTGTGACAATATCAATAAAGCAACTGTGACAGGGAATCAATCTTGTAGAATGTTGCCAGATTTTTACTCGATCAGACATGAAAATAACAGCCAGATACATCAAGTGAATAGAAAATGGTTTGAAAGAGACCGATAGTTTTGAGTAAATGGTTCGCTTCGTGAGTTGCCAAACAGACGCCCCTGAACACGAGGAGAAATCTGTCTCGTTCGTTCAATGAGGACACTGACCTGAGATCACATGGTCTTGGCCTGGAAATGCACGGACTTCCGACATTATTCGTTTTTAATGAGAATTTGTTCTTCTATTGTTTATAAAAAAAAATAAGATTAAATTAAATATCGAATCCAGAACTTTGTTAATATTTAGTTTAGTACTAAAGTATCCTTTTCTGGCCTTGCGATCTTTAGGACATATGACATATAGATCCTTTGTTGCTATGACCGACCTTTAACGAGTATTTCATGTGGCCAGCCCAAAGACCTTTCATTTTCCCAACAAATGACTTGGGCAAACTCATAGGAGTCCTAAAATTCCCAAAATTCAAAATCCCAGTCTTCACCGAGATTCGAACCCAAAACCCCACTGAAGCAAAGCGCTTAGCCTATCACTCAGCCACCACACCCATTTATTAATCTTAACCTAAAACTAAAATATTTCATTACATTTGTCGTAAACCAACTCTTTTATTATTGAGATGTCTATTTTAAAAAAATACAATACACTTTTCAAACATTAGTTTTTAAACTACTATTAAGAGGAATGATATAGCCAGAGAGGATGGGGAGATTATTTCTATATTCCCTTACTCAGGTATGAGCTAATGAAATGTCTGGACGTCAATAGGACAAAGTGTTTCGGTTTGTGTGTTTGGTGTTTAGGTGGCAGACTTGTTTCTCGAATATTACGATGTCAAACAATAGGAGCTCTAATGACCACGACACTCCGTATCTATATACATAATTCCCATTATCGCCCAACCATGCGGGACACCGCGCTAGCAAGCCGAGTCTCTAATTCTCGATGAAAAAAAAAAGAGAACTCTTTTAGTTCTGGAAGTCGGACTAGAGTTACCCCACGCGACCGAGAGCGCGGCTCAGAAAAAAAAAAAGAGGGGGGGGCGTACGCTACGTCGCGGGTCGGCTCGTATTTAAGAAACAGCCTAAAAACATTATGAACGACATACAGTTTATTCACAGTGTTTATTTACAGTGTTTATTTACAGTGTTTATTTACAGTGTTTTTTACAGATTAGTTTAATCGTCCACATCTCAAATGTCATGACTAGAAATTGGCTTCTATTCTATCGCGCAGTCAGGCCGCTGCGTTTGAATACAATGTGTGCGTTACAAAGGTCAAGTCTTCAGTCAAGGCCATTCTGACACTCAGGCGTACTACGTCATAATTCCGTGTGTCACGTCATTATCTGTAAGTATTAATTTTATATTAAGAAGTATCCAGCTATACAGCTTCTTTTCAAAGCCTAGTTTCATTGTTGGCATCAAACAAAATAATGAATCATCAGCAATTATTTGACTTATTGGCTAATTTATTTTTCTATTCCTGTCTAGTCTATGCCGATGAATAATTGTATAAAGTTTCAGCTAGATTCGAGAATGGGTGTGGGAGAAACAACGCGTATACACGTTTTACCAGACCGACAGAAAGACAGACAGTCGATATAAGATTTGTAAAAATGATAAACCACATCCACAGTAGGAATTCCTTTTTATAAATGCTTAGATTATTTGTTTGTCTAATAACCAGAGCAGGGGCGGACTGGCTATATGGGCATTCGGGCAAATGCCCGGTGGGCCGGTACCCTAATGGGCCGTTAGGGTCACCTGAAGGGTCTCATGAATGCCACTATATAATGCATTAAATTGTAAAAATGTGTTATAATATTCTCTTATAAAAAGCCTTCTGAGCTTCATATTTAAAAAAGAAACCTTTGACAGACTCTACAGTGTAACGCTAATTTAATCTAACACATTTTACGAAATAATGTAATAATCAACATTTGTAGACAGTGCTACTAGTAGGCTTCATCCTATTAGAGCCCACACTTTAAGAGATTAAAAAAGCAACATATGACCTACAATATTTCTTTACAAAATATCATTGTATCATCATGCGTTCAGTTATCAATACATTATCAAACTTAACAGAATGATTTTTTTTGGACAGGTAGACCTAGAAATGGATGTCAATCATACGATATACGACTTTTGGGCCGAATGTATAGAAATGCCTGTGCCGATTTTAACACCCAGTCCACCCCTGAACCAGAGCGAACTAGTGTAAATCTGTTTTAGTGAATTACTTCCCCTTGCGATCTTTATAGCAGACAATTTAAAGGTTATCTGTTTCTGTGGACCACGGGTAACGAGGGTGCCATGTAACCAGCACAACGACCTACCGCCTTTAATTTTTCCCCAACTTATGACAGGTACCCATTAGCTGGGTGGAATCAGAGACGTCTTGAAGATCCCGAGATTAAGATTCCCCAGTCTTCACCAGGATTCGAACCCAGGACCCGTCAATTCGGAAGCCAAGCGCCTTGCCGCACAACCACCGCGCCTCCAGATGTTTTACCAACAGGTCTGAACAGAAGTTTAAACTTAGTTCTGAAAGATTATTATTAGATAGTATGATTGTGATATGACCGAATATGAAACCAACTATGCCCACGGGAAGTAACTAACTCACGGTATCTTGGAATATGATGTAACAGAGAAGTTAATTTAAAAATAGAATGGCTATCAAATCTGTTTTCATACATTGTTAAGTATCATTGACCTAATGGGTTATTCTTATGCCGTTATCTTGATTTATTTTTTTTCAAAATCAAGGTCAAAAATGGTTGACAGCGGCATGACCTATATAGAATTTGAGTTTAATGCTTAAGGTGCAGCTACGTCTTAAGGCAGGGGTTCTCAACCTGGGGGTCGAATGACAAATCGCCAGGGATCGCCCAGGACCCGTGGAAATTCGATTTTTAGCGGCCCCCCGAAAGGGGGAAAGTCGCTATTAGTTTTGTGTGGCCAGTTTGTCCGTCCGTCCGGACATAATGATATTTTACATCATTCAAAGTTCTGATGCAACGGCTACTTTTTTGTTTTCCAAAAATGAAACCTTTAATTTTTAAAATTATATGTGCAAGCAGAATTTTAAACAAAATTACACTTTTCAATTTAAAAATTCAGGGGAGGAAACTTTTTTTAAAAGGTCATGGACTTCTTCATTAATAGCTCAAGCATCATTCATAGATTCGCGCATAGGTACTAAAAATGTGCATCTAAGGTCACAATGGTAAAAGTGTCAACCTATCATAGTGAAATATATTTTCCATTTATTAACTAACTCTTTGAAAAGAATACTGATTCAAATGTTGTTTTTAAAAAAGAATTTTCATACAAACTTTGTTTTAGTTATAAGTTTCAAAAATAACGAACTACTTTTTCTAGCGCGCAGTTTTCACATACACTCATTTTAGGGGCCTACACTTGTTTTGTTTTTGTTGGGTTTTTTTTTGTCTATTCATCTATTTTGTTGTTTTTTGTCCATTCTTACGTGCTGTAACAAAATATTTGAACCGTCACTGGGTATTCAAACTATTCTATATCCCTTCTGTGACATCTTCTTCCATTTCTAAGAACAAATCTTTGCGAAACAAAAGTTATCCAGCTTGTTATGAAATCCAAATTCAGAAGCAAACTTAATGCAGAAGATGACATTTGTTGTGCTATGTAATTCCTAATCTGGTTGAACAGAAACAAACTAATCTCAACCTTCGCACTACCATTGGCGTGTTTGTAAATACTGTCGAAACACTATTTCTGTAACAATATAGTTTACTGTCTCAAAGACCGTTATCCATACCTTGCCAAATATGTCGAATTGTCACTAAAGTATGCAGCATGTAAAATGTGAATACCCAATAGAAAAGTAAATAAATGCAAGTCTGAATAATAACCCCTTTTTATTATTTGATTATGAGCACAAATTTATTTATCTGCAAACGAAAAAACAACAACTCTGGTTGTGGGTCGCAGTTTAGTGGGAAATTATATAATTATATTAGGGGGTCGTGTAACTAAAAAGGATGAGAACCGCTGTCTTACAACACAGAGGCGTAGAACTGATTGTTTTTGTGTGTGCTTTTTTTTTTTAAGGAGCTGTAGTGATTTCCAGACATTATCGTTGCCTGTGGCCACAGAGGTGGCCTTTTTATTGAGTGCCCCATAAATCTCATTGTCTCAAAAGTGAAGCGTTCACTTTTCAAGCCTGTACGATATCATCTAAAATGGAAAAGAAAAGACAGACAGACAGAATGTTAGTTAGTTGATATAAGCTTTGCATAAACAGACTGAATGAGAGACAGGTCTTTTCCAGATATGTCTGAGAAGACACAGCTCTGTGTAAAGGTCATCTGTTTCTGTGGACCACTGTTAACGAGGGTGTCATGTGGCCAGCACAATGACCAACCGCCTTTAATTTTTCCCCAACTAATGTCAGGTACCCATTAGAGCTGGTTGGACTCAGAGGCGCCTAAAGATTCCGAAATTAAAAATCCCAGTCTTCTCCAGGATTCGAACCCCTTCCCCCGCTCTAGAAGCCAAGCGCTTAACCGCTCAGCCTCCGCGCCTCGGACATAGCTCTGGACCAGTGGTTCCCAAACTTTTTTGTCTCTTAGATCTCTGAGGGTCTATATAGACCACTTTGGGAATCACTGATCTAGACCGCCCTAAATACAGAGGTGTGGTTGCAAGACAAGCGAAAACAAAGAAAAACAAGCCACAGGGGGAAAGACTGGATTCTCTGTTAGTCCTACGCTGTTTTCCCGTGTGAAGCGGGTGAGAATGCTTCTCCATTAGATCAGCCACGTGACCACGTAAGCTTTATTAGTTTCAAATGAAATTCCTGATTGAAAATTTTCAATAAATATAATTACAGGGGCAAGCTAGACTTTTCATAATTAATTTTTTTAAATCCGAGTTTCACCACATTTTTTAATGTTTATCAGATTAAACTTCTTTGACAATGCTTGTCCTTAGTAAAGATTTAAAAACCCTTATTTAAACAATTGTATCAATTCATTTTATTTTGGCTCACAATTTAAAAAAAATAATAATAAAACTTCAAAACTATAAATGGGCGAATGTTTGTTTTAAAATACTCAATTCATGCAGTCCTACTTTTTCCTCTATCTGTATATGTGCTGTTGTTTCCCCTTGTCCTCGAGTGAGAGCTGTACAGGGAAACCTTAAGTCGTTTGTCCCTCCCTCCCCCCCTTACTAGTCTAGTAGATGTTGTTTGGCTGCCTTTAAAAAGATGCCCCCCCCCACCCCACCAGATGGAAAGACCTGGTTTCTGTATGAACGTCTTACAAACTCTAGCTATTTCCACTTCTTACGAACACTAGTTATTTCCCCTTTGATAAGCCATGTAAAAGTAAGTGTTTCAATACAGCTTTCTATATCAATTAAATGCATTTGATGATTATCTTCTTCAGTGTATGTAAGCATTATAAGTTGGCCTCCGTCAGCCGTAGAACACTTTTTCGTTTGACTGTGGAGACCTATTTTTGAGACACTTCCGTCCACAAATATCAAGAGAGATGAAAGCCTGTGCATTGCTTATAGTCGCCCACACAGCAGTTCCCTCCTCTCCAAGCAGCTGATGTGCCCAAAAGGAACGGAATATCCGATACAGTTTGGGATCAGAAGCGCCGCAGGCGCCTAAGGGTCACTAGCTCCTGATTTTTCCTCAGGGCCTTTCCCGAAGCCTTTCCAATGTTTGGGTATACCGGCAGCGGAGGTTTGGATTCTCCTAGATGGGTAGCCAACCAAGGCTAAAAAGCCCCCTCCTGCCTGAAGGTTACTGATTTAGGTGCCAGTTGCTCGCTTTTGCCCCTTCTCCTGTCGGTGGTAACGGTTCCGCCAGGCTCAGCATCTGAGCCACACGTCAAGGCCAGGAGTTGGACTGGTTGTCAGAGGCTATTTGAAACGCGTGCCATAAAAATGTAAGTTTTTAAATCAAACATTTGACCCACTTCCAATATACCGACTTTATTTCACATAGTTTTGATCATCATCTTGATCTTTAGAGTTATTTTTCTGAACCAATTTTAATTTTGTTTTAGATACACGCTTATAACGAAAGGCCATCATCTTCAGCTGTACCGTGCCTTTCACCCTAGGGGTGCTGTGACTGTTCGTGTCAATCAATTCCCCCACTCGGTCAGCAGCTGTTCTTAGCAGAACATCAGGAGAAATTCATTTTCATACAATTGAGATTATATTTTCACAAGTCAATTCCTCCATATTGTCAAGAAACCAAATTTCATCTTGTTCCGTCATAGTGTAAGACATGATTTACTTTCACAAGTCATCCTTCAAGGGAGCACGAAGAAAGGATGGACAACTTGAAAGAATGGACAGTAGACAATACCCACCAGCTACTGAACACACCAGCTACTGAGCACACCAGCTACTGAACACACCAGCTGCTCATCACACCAGCTGCTCAACACACCAGTTGCTCAACACACCAGCTGCTCAACACACCAGCTGCTCAACACACCAGCTTCTCAACAAACCAGCTGCGCAACACACCAGCGACATAACACACCAATTTCTAAACAAACCAGGTGCTCAACAAACCTACACTACAACTCAACACACCTACACCTCAACACATCTACAACTTAAATGCGTTTTACAAATCTAAAAAATTGGGACACAATGATTATCTGCTGAATTATTAACAAACTGCAAGATTTTTACCAAGAATACAGAATTGCTGGAGCTCAATAATCAAAATCTTATCCTCACGCCATCGGAGATCTAATTCTAATCGCACACTATGTAACAACTAATTCATGGCCTCCAGGAACGACTTCAGTCTTTCCCCATCATATTGAGCAGGAATTTCTCTTCATTATCTCTGAGCCAATTTGCCAGAATCCAGATTGGATATTTGACATTTAAACTTAAGGCGTTAGCTAAATTATTTTTGTTGGTTTGTTTCAAGGTGTAGATCACTAAGTAGGTTGTGAAATAAGGTCACTGTTGGGCATTGGAACAAAATGGTGTGGGTGTCTGCATTGTGTGGGTGTTGATGTTGCGATCTGAATGACCTAGAATATTTTATCAGTAGAATCATTTCAAACATTTCTTTCTCTATGATTTCTATCAACGCCATACGAAAAATCTAGCCCAGTGTTTCTGAAACAGTGGAGCCCACTGGGTGGTGCAACGATCTGATGTGAGTATAAAAAAATGTGTTAACTCTTATCAAGACGCAACCTCTTTAGACAAAAGGAACTATCATATAATTCCATCCATCCATCCCCACAGTGACCTATTCTAACACATTATCAAACAAACATAGTTTAATACAAGCACACCAGCGTCAAATGTTATTATCAAAGACCTAAAATATGTTGACAAATTAGCCGACATGTAGTGTCTTTCGCAGATTTCTTATAATCTAGTAAACACATTTCATGAGAAAAATTACATTCCTTAAAAAAAATGGCGAACGACCAATTAGATTATAACGGCATATTTTGTTTTTTCTTGTAATCCAGACTAATAAAATATTATTGTTATTGCAAACAAAAATTTCCATTATTTCTGTTGTAGAGTCATTACACTTAAGAATACGAAGGAAAAAAAATGCTTTAATGAAAAGGGGAGGACACACGAGACTGGACAGAAGAAACTTGACAAAAGAATCGGACAAGACATTCTCCTCGAAAGTAGAGCAGGTTTCTATTAATAGCACATGACTTCAAAACACACAACCTTTAAACTGTTGATGTTTATTCTAATTATTCCTGTTTACATCCACATTGTCAGAGCTGGGTTGAATTTAAAGATGCTGGGTTGAATTTGAAGACGCTGTGTCAACTTGATATTTACACATGGGTTTATGTCCAACACAACGAACATTCGATAGAAGAAACAATAGACTAGCGCCGTTCTGTTTCTATTGCCATATTCTTTTTGTTAATGCTGAGTACATTTGCTCTGTAGACGAAAGGGATGGACCAATGGACCTCATTCACCAATCGTAAACAAACAACATTTAGTCACGTGATCTTATTGGTAAAACAACGGAAAAAAAACTGTCACGTGACAACCATCATGAATTAAACATGAGATCGTAAATTATATAGAAGAGATAGAGCACCACGTGGCTAAATGTTGTTTGTTTACGATTGGTGAATGAGGTCTATTGTGTATCAAACAACATTTAGCCACGTGATTCTCTATCTCTTCTATACAAATTACGTAATCCATAAAGGCTGTCACGTGATACGTTTTTTTTTCATTGTTTTATCAATATTATCACGTGGCTAAATGTTGTTTATTTACTATTGATGAATGAGGTCCATTGTGTGGAAGGAACTAAGCAGTGGTCTGTTGAAGAGGACATCCTTCAGAGACGCTGGCCACACCCTTCACAACCATGTTTCAAGCATCACGTGACAGGAGCTGACCTGGAAGTGGGGACGGCCCAAAAGTACTTGGAAGATTGGGAAGCGGGATGCCAGGCAGATGGGCAAGACGTGTGGGCAGTTGAAAAGACTCGCCCAGAACAGAGGCGCCTGGAGCAAGCTGGTTTGTGGCCTACGCTCTAGACGAGAGATGAGATGTGTAAAGTAGATTGCAGTCGGTGTGCAGATGCATGTATAGTTATGGATGGTCGAATATTGTGTTGTGTCTACCAAGTCCTTGTCAGTAAATGTAACATTAGAATGAATAAAGTCACGTTAGATGAATCAAATCACGTTAGAATGAATCAAGTCATGTTAGAATGAATCAAGCCATGTTAGAATGAATCAAGTCATGTTAGAATGAATCAAGTCATGTTAGAATGAATCAAGTCATGTTAGAATGAAATACGTATCATTAGAAGGAACCAAGTCACATTTGAATTAATCTAGTTACACGATGTAGACGAAAGGACAGGCAAACAGATACACAAAAAAGTCTGCCTTCAAAATACACATACAGCTTACCACTCAGCTACCATTCAATGATGAAATAACGTTGACACTTCAGGCCAGTATCGTATAGTGCACAAGATGGTGCACAACTTCTGCATGTTGATGTTGGTGTGCAGGGCGGCGTTAAAACAGCTCGTTACAAGATGGTGCGCAACTTCTGCAAGTTGATGTTGGTGTGCAGGGCGGCGTTAAAACAGCTCGTTACAAGATGATGCACAACTTCTGCATGTTGATGTTGGTGTGCAGGGCGCGTTAAAACAGCTTGTTACAAGATGGTGCGCAACTTCTGCATGATGTTGATGTTGGTGTGCAGGGCGGCGTTAAAACATTACTTTAACTGTGAACAGACATCGTTCACCATTATTCAGTCCACAACACCCCCACCTCTCCCATAAAACAAAGCTGATAGGCTAAATATCTACATTTGTTCCATCTCCTGTGTTTAATTAGCGCTCACAGGATTATTGGAGGGCGCATGTGAGAAATATCTGAGAATTGAAAAAAAAAACAAGAAATCATTTACGAAAATAATGTCAACATGAGGTTTGTTTAAATTAGGTCAACAAGCCAACAGACACGAGGCCAACGACACTAGACGACGTATGACTTAATGTTTTGTTACGGGCTGCCCCTGTTCTATTCCGGATTAAAATTAAAAAAAAAAAGGTTAAATAGAAATCTAGAAAGTGCCTATGCAAAGCAAAAACTTTGTGACTAACCACAAAAGCATTCATATACAAGAGAGATCCATCGTCCGTACAATCAAGTACCAAGTAAAGCAGTCGATTATTGTTCAGTTATTGGTCAGTTATCGGTCAGTTACTGGATTGAAGACAAAAAAAAGCTAATAAATATCAATTTAGATTTGATGGTAATAACTCATTTCATAATCGTAACCAAAATAAAATACAGGTAATTAACTATATGCAGGTGCAAAACTAAATTTTAAAAATCTAACATTTAATAACCGAATTCCTTTAAGTCCATGGATCAGGAATGACAACAGGAATGTGGGAAGAGTGGTCGAGAGGCTAAGTGACCTTGAACTTGGTTTGTCTAGGCTACCTAGAAGGGGGCTCGAGGTTCGACACCCGACTCGTGCAGAGTTGTGTTTACTGAGCACGAAAACCAACTCCTAGATACCCCTTCCTCCCCAAAAGCGACCAAAGCGCTCTGAGCATGCTATAAGCATGAAAGTAGCGCTATATAAAAGCTATAATAATAATGTTTTTTGCTACGTTTAGTACAAGTGTTATTCAAGCTCACTGTTCGTTATCTGCTCTTCCATCGAAACTCAAAGACTGTGTCTCGAAATATTGAAATGCCCTCCCTCCAAGCCTGTCCATTTCAGATCCTAGTTTTTGATTTTCTCAACGTAAACAAAATGTGTTACAGACAACGGACATTGTCTTAACATTGGGATCAGCTGGTTCAGGCGAAACATCACGCCATCATTCTAAGTTTGGAGGGTTGCTTAAAAGGTTTTGGATTTTATTTTTTTAAAAGCAAAACATAATTTATATAACTTTATAGCAGAATGTTGGATAAATGAGAACTAGCGGAAAGCTTTTCGGACTATCCACCATGATTCGGATAACATACTTATAAATATATAAATCGTTAGAGAGACTGATCGATCGCGTGTGCACAATTAAAACTATTCATATAGATGAAAACTATATTTAGAGGTAAACAAGGTACAGTTTGTGTGTAAACACAAACTCAAAATCGGCCCACCCAAAGTGGCCCACACAGTCAGGTAAAAAGGCAGGTCTCAATATTTTCAGAAACAACATCAGAATGAAATTCTATCAAAGACAAATGACAGATAAGTAAGGAGAAAGAAGGTTGACAGATCTTGTGTGGTGCCCCAGCGGTCGAGCAGACCAAAGGATAGGTGAAAGTGAATGTGAAGTTAGATGTGAACCTGGCCTAACTGATGTCTTATAATGAATATCTAATTGATCTAATTGTTTTGTAAAGGGTCAATCTCTTATTCAAATCCTCAAGAAAAAAACTTTTCCGTAAAAAAATAAGTTTTCTTAAGTTAAGTATAATATAATAATTGGGTAGTGCTGCAGTTAACCGTTAATATTGTTATAAACCTGGTGGTAGCACAGATGGGGGTAGTGGTGTGTGTGTAGTCAGCCGACGAAAATCGCTCCAGGCCAGCGCTAGACGAGCGGTCAACCGTGACGAGTTACGACTGTCAGCCCAGACGAGTGTCAACATGACGGTTCGGGAAGGATCGGCGTCGTGAACAGAGCTCAGGAGCGTTACGAGTGATGTAGTCATCTGACCACCCAGAATGGTCGAGCGACGTTCTGTCCGGTTCTAGAAGACCATTTGGGACCCTATATAAAGAGCGGAGGTGTCGCAGTCAAGAAGGTTCAGAGCTAGGTTCACTACAGTCTTGTCGACTACAGCACAGTTCAGTGTGGTTCAGCGGCGTGGTTCTGTACGGAGCATTACGACGGTTCAGTGCGGAGTACTGTCAAGTACAGTTGAGACGAACGGCGTCTTGATCTTGGTCTGCGATCGAGTCCGACACAACGAGTCTAGTGTGTGAAGTCAGTCCTGAACTGTTGAACCCAGTTCAAGCCCGGAACGAGACGGAGAGGCCAGTGCAAGAGTTGATACGCGGTACGGTTGATACGGAGAGATATTTGTACAGCCTGTGTTACGTATTGCTAATTGTACAGTATTGGCTGTAATTTATTGGACATTAAACTGTTACGTTACTTGAGAGCCCTGAGTTGTCAAATTCTTTTGTAAGTCTGTTGTGAAGAGAGCCTGGATAGTGAGATTCGTAACTACTTGTTAATTGTTGTTTTAAATTTTGTCAACTTATATGCATACTAAATAGATTTTTTTCACTTTAAAAAAAGTAAACATTTTTTGTTTAAATGTAGTAGTTAGTATGACAGAACTTACTTAACTTAGCAATACAAATGTAAAAAAAAACAAATTTTGACAAAAATCCAAAACCATTTGCATAGATGAGTTAAAAATTTAAAAAAATAATTATATCCCATAATAAAGAGCCTCCTGTGTTTGTTACTATTAATAGTGAGAAGTTGTAAAAGTGGTGTATTTTAATGAAAAAAATGCTTACATAATTGATTTTAAAAAATAAATTTTTTGCTTTCAGAAAATAAAAAAGTAACCGTTGCATCAGGACTTAGAATGATCTAAATATTATGAAATATTATTATGTCGGATTTTCACTATCTTTTCTAGTTTACGAGATCTAAACTGGACGGACAGACAAAAAGACATTCCACAATGTTTTCATTAATATATCATTGAAGCTATATATATATATATAGTCTTTGTCAACCTTCAATACGCTTTGTTGGCAGACAATCTATAAAGAGGTCACTAGTTTGTAAGAACCTAACTAAAACAGAACTAATAATATAAAAAAAAAATATATATAATTCCTTTTTATGTGTATAAAACATTGGCGTCTGAGCAACAATAGGTTGGCCACCCATGCTCTAGAATCTAGATTTTATTTTTTTTTCTCACAAATGCCCAATAGGTAAGCAATGACCCAATTACCATATTACGAATAGATAACAAATTCATTACAAATTCTATACATATTCATCAAATACACAGTTTACACCCGTTAATAATAAAAAAAGATTCTTTAGGCCTATTACCTTTGCATGGGGGTATCCATATGCAAAAGTGATATTAGTGATACTCAATAAGAAGAAAAATACAATATAAATGTTAGTTCCTCTGAAACATTGGGCTTTAGTGGTTAATATTTTTAAAATTCAACAGTTAATAAATGGACCTTTCTTAAACTTCACTATGTTGTCACGTAGCACGTGTCTTTGTGGACGTATTTTCAGCTCGCTAGGATAAAGAAAAGTTGTCCAAACAAATAATTTCAGCTCGATAGGATAAAGAAAAGTTGTCCAAATAAACGGTTCAAATTTTTGACTATGGCGAAAGTGCAAAATAGCAGTGGAAATTAAAAACAACAACCGGAGGATAATTTAAAGTTTTAAAACGTTTAATCCATGACATTTATAAACTTAAAAAATACATGAGTAGAATCTTCATAATAGTAAAAAAAAAAAAAAGATTTTAGTTTATTGTTACATTTTTTGACACGAGACAAGAAAATGTCAGTAGCGTATAGTTTAAACAAAAAACTACTGGCTACTATCTCCCCACCCTGTCGAACTAAACTAGATCTACTCTGTTCGAGATAGTTCCTGCTGTCTAGTCTACTCTTCCCAGATAATCCCATCTCTCGAAGTTCCAAGTCATTAAGTTTATTTCCAGTTACAATAAAAGAGTTCCGCCTCGGGGGGGGGGGGGGGGGGGGGGGTTGAAACCGGATGCACGATGACGAAATCGGAACGTCCCTGGATTTGTTCCGAGTTTGATGTAATGTCATGCTGGTGACGCTGGAAGAATTGATCTGTCAAAATTTCACTCTGAGATTAGACAAAGCGAAACAAAATATAATCAAAAAACAAAACTAGGTTAAAATGTGGGTCGAGACAGCAGGTGTGAGCTGCGTTGTTACAGTTAAAAACCAATGTTTGTGTCATCTAATTAAAGGATACATTTTTTTTGGTTTGTTTTTCTATCTGTAACCTTGTCAAGTTGTGAGAATAGTTTTCAAATAATTTGTTAACAAATGTTTGTAATCAAGTTTCTCGTGTTAGACACGATTAGGAATTTGTTATTAGGAAAAGCTATTTGTTTCACAAAAAAAGGGGGGGAACGTTTTGACTTAGAGACAAGGACGCGATGAGTTAAAAATAAAAAAATAAGACTAGGTTTTTAAGAAGAATAGCGAAATGTAAAGAGACTACTTTGACGGCTTAAGAGAGAGGCAGTTTTTATGAACATAGAGATTTAGCTTGACGACATTCGACGGTTTCCAGCGATATTATTAAACTTCTTATTCGACATTCGCTATCAGCGTCGATAAGTTATATTGTTGACCTTTCCCTGTGTTATTGGATTTCATTATTTGAGTGTTACCTCCGTTTGACTTACCTGCATGAGACACAGAGCCTAAAACTTGCAAATATTCTTTTTTTTTTGTCACTCTTTATATCCTCAAAATACACTCTCCCTCTGTCCTCTCAACGTCTCTGTCTCACTCTTATTTCTCTGTCTCTCTGGATCTCTACCTCTGTCTCACTTTCGCTTCTCTCTCTCTCTCTCTCTCTCTCTTTCTCTATTTTTTTTTTTTTTTTTTTTGCATAGCATTTATCAACGCACTCTGTCTGCCTGGTTCAAATCTTGTACACGTTATTTCTCGGATCAAGTTGAAACTTTGTATAATTATTCAATGTCGATGACAACACATGAATCAGTAAAAAAAATATTCAATTAGTTGATTAATTAGTCGTAATTCATTAATTTTTTATCCATAGTGACAGTTAAGCTAATGGGAGATAACACTTGTGTATAGAAGTAGGTCGTTCGATGACATTTTGAAACTAAATGACTATAAAACGTATACAAGCACTGTACTTGAATAGCCCAGTACTTGGATAGCTCAGTACTTGGATAGCTCAGTACTTTCTTCCAGATACCCCTAACTTCAGCCCACAAAAGTGATTGGACCGTCACTATCACGCACTAGGCATGCTCTTAAGCATGAAAGTATCTTTAAGTAGAAACAATTAATACTAATATGTCTAATCGGACTGAATTACTATCCTTAGTCAAGACCTACTAAAAATTTAATTACAGATTGATTAAAAAAATAATGCCATTTCACTCAATAGAAGCATGGCTGTTTTCGTTGTCTTTTACATTGTTTCGTTTTGAAATTTTCCAATAATGCGAATGTTTATATAGCCTCTTTTCTTATCCACCTACAGAGGACAAAAAAACAAACAACAACTATTCTTTGCCTCGTCAAGAGGAATTCGTCTAAAAAAAAATACGAGTCAAAGAAAAATGCGCTTAAGGTTCCTGACGTATGAAACGTCGCTTTGTCTTAGACACCTTTTGCTTCTATTGTTTTACAGCAGTAGATTGATGAGCTTTGCTTTATGTTTGAGCAAATCTATTGTTCATGTTGCTGTCAAAAAGTTGAACTTTGTCATTTTTGTTGTTGTTGTTGTCGTCGTTGTTGTCGTTGTTGTTGTCGTTGTTGTTGTTGTCGTCGTTGTTGTTGTTGTTGTCGTTGTTGTTGTCGTTGTTGTTGTTGTCGTCGTTGTTGTTGTTGTTGTCGTTGTTGTTGTCGTTGTTGTTGTTGTTGTCGTCGTTGTTGTTGTTGTCGTTGTTGTTGTTGTTGTTGTTGTCGTCGTTGTTGTTGTTGTTGTTGCCGTCGTTGTTGTTGTTGTCGTTGTTTTTGTTGTTGTCGTTGTTGTTGTTGTCGTTGGTGTTGTTGTTGTTGTTGTTGTTGTCGATGTTGTTGTCGTTGTTGTTGTTGTTGTTGTTGTTGTGCTTCTTCTTTGTAGAGACTCGTTCTCCTCGGGGGGGGGGGGGGGGGGGGGCTGGCAGGCCGATGTCTGCTAGCTCTAGTTCCAGTGTACTCGTCGGGTTGTGTGTAGACCATTGACTCTGTTCATGTTCACATATACTATTTCTTAATTGGACAAGATTGCGGTCACGTGGTTTCCATTTAGTTGGCAGCTTCAGGCCAGACAGTAAACAACATTTGTGTTGTCTGATTGTACTCTCTCGTCTGTCGTCTGTCACTTTCTCACTCTCCGCCCATTCTCTCTCTCTCTCTCTCTCTAGCTCGAACACACATACACTCTTTCATTATTACAAAAATATGCTCTACCCCCCACCCTCTTCTCTGTCTCTCTTCCTCAAAAGCACATGTGCTCTTACAATTACTCTTACAAATGTACACTCTCTTTCTCTCTCTCCCCCTCTCTCTCTTTTCTGGTTTGCGATTCTCTATTATATGCTCTATTATCTTTTCTTATGTCTCTCTTAATTTCCTTCTCTCTAAATTTCCGGATGTGGGAGTGATTGTTCCTTGTTTTGGTAGTTAATTCGATGCAGTACCAACACGTTGTTGTTTTTTTTTAAAGACAACATTGTGTTAATGGTTCCTCTTTTTAGTGTATTTTCCGGGACCCAAAAAATGTAAATAATACCTTTTCTTAGAGCATTTGTTTATCTTTTATAAAATTTCAAGTGATTAAATGTGTTTAGTATTGGGATTTTTCAATATTTATGTATTAAATGTTTATTTAAAAGGTTAAATCTTTCAATATATCGATTTTAAACGAATTTTTAAATATATTTCTTTTTTTCCGTGCTCAGTTTAAAATTAATGAAAAAAAAAGTTTCTTGAATAATAAATTTTATTTATTATAAATTTGTAGCTTATTCATATTCCTTTGTAATAAAGCCAAATATGTTAGATTATTTAATAAAATAAAAAGTAAAGTTAGTTATAGTAACACTACCCTCCTTGAAAATGTTTGGTCATCCCGGAAAGCTCCATTTTTTTAATCAAAATAATTCGCACTGAATATAGAATTTCCATGTACTAGAAGGCCAAAGATACATAAAAGTAGGCCTACCTTTAAACTATTGACAAAGTGGTGGCCGATTAAACTTTTTCTTTACCAAAAGCACAACACGTTCGACAATGGAGCAGACGACACTTTCACAACGGGCAAGTCTATTCAAAATGAAATCTTTCAAGAAATTCATTTTAGTGATTGATACGTTTTCAAGTTTGAAATCCAGAAAAGAAAAAAAAAACTTAATTTACTTAAGGTTGCATTGTTGCAAAATTGAATTATAGATAAATTGTAACAACTGACTTTTAAATTAATTGACACTCATCTCATTTTCCAGTTGTGTAACAATCAGTGAATGTAGTTAATTATAAAGTAGCTCATTCTAAAGTCTGTGTATTATGGCTCAACAAACAAAAAGCACGAAACTTTTCTGATGGGGAGGGAGCGGAGGGGTGACTCCCTTAGTTGACCACACCGGGTGACACCCAACCTAGTGACGCCACTGCTGTTCTGTACTGTAAAGTATCTCAAATATTCAAAATATTTGGTTCTCTAATATAACTCACAATTATAATTTGTATTCTAGTAATTGTACTGTATTTGTAATTAGCTAATTGTTATTTAGGTTTTTTTTTTAAAATATTTTTTTAAATACAAAGATGGCTAATATGCTTACAGTGTTCTTAAAATTGCTAGATTATCATCAATAATTAACAAAGATTTATTGTAGCTATTAAAAAAATAATTGCCGGACGTTTTGGTTACTGATCACATTAATCATCACCTTATTATCCAACTCGGGAGAACTCTTTCATGTGGACCGGACCTGTCACTGTCCGCCAGGCGCAATAATTTTCCCTCGCGTCTTCTGCTAAAAGTCTGGCTAGGAAATCAGCGATCGATAAGCTGCCAGTTAAAAGTTTCGCCACCTAATTCTTATTTCTGTTTTTTAGCTTTAAAATGGTGATACGGCTAAAGATATCAACATTCGCTAAGGGTTAACATTGAGATTTTGTTTTCTTGGAGATTTTCCCGCCTCCACTGGATTAATTATGTCGCGTGTGAATAATTAAAACTATTCATATAGATGAAAACTATATATAGAGGTAAATAAAAATGTCTTCATTAATATATGATTGAAGCCATATCTATACAATATCTGTCAGTCTCTTGTTCTCTTGAGATAGGAGCTATGGTTATTATTTCGCTTAATGATAGATCACTAAATAGAAGTTATACGAGGGCGTTGGTAAGGGGGGAAATGTTAATAGACTTAGTTAATTAAATGTAGCGTAGTTTTAAATCTTACATTAAAGTTGTCTTGCAAAACAAAGCCATTATGAAGGATTCTAATAATTTTGTGTCTAGTGTGGCCATGCTGGATATAAATTTGACGAGGCGGGTGATACTGAGTGATGAGCAGCGGACTATCGTCGAGGTCGTTGTCTACGTTTTCCTCTGCGGCGGAGTTTCTGTGTTCGGAATCGTCTCCAACATTATCAACATCATCATCTTCTTCAGGCAGGGTCTCAAGACCACCATGAACATCAGCTTCTTCGGGCTGGCCATCTCGGATCTGTGCTCCCTCCTGAACCTCCTCTGTTTCACCATCTTCCTGAACCCGCTGGTGGAAAGGTCCAACCTGCCCATCGTGTCCAGGGAGTTCCAGTACCTGGTCGCCGGATGGCCCTACGTCTGCTTCACAAGAATCACCAGCCTCATCACAGCGTTCATGACCGCAGAGAGATGCCTCTGCATCACGTGCCCGCTGAAGGTCAAGAACATCATCACCCCTAAGCGGGCGGCCGTGGTCATCTGCTCGACCTACGTCATCATCTTTTTCTTCCTGCTGCCGGAATACGCGACGTCGTATATTGACTGGAAGTTTTACCCCCCTCGAAACAAAACCCTCTTGAGGCTTGTCTTCACCTCAAACAGGAAAAGCATGGAAGGGTTGGTCTTCATACTAAATGCTTGCCTTGGCGCTCTCTCCTATCTCCTAGTTGTTGTCTTTACTGCTGTACTGATCTACAAACTAAAGCGTAACTCAAAATGGAGGAAGGAAAATAACAAAGACTTCTCTGATCAGACTTCCAGCAGAGACAACAAAGCGGTGACCATGGTTCTCCTCATCGCCGCATTTTTGATCGTCTGCTCTGCTCCCAGCATTGTGCTCTCCCTTGTTTCGTTTTTCATCCAAGAGTTCAGTGTCCTGGGTGTCCATAGCAACATTTTCTTCGCGGTATGGTCCATCGCCTTTTTCTTCGGTGCCATTAATTCCAGCGTCAATATTTTTCTCTACTATAAAATGAGCTCAAAGTTCAGGCGAAGCTTCAAAGCTTTATTTTCTAAAGTAAGGAGACGTGCGGACAGTTCTGCTCAAAGGACGAAACATAGATGGACTTTTGTAGGCCCCAGAAAAAATACTTCAAAAAACTACGGGGCAGACATAAGCAGCGACAATCTGTCAAAACTGATCAACAGTTATCGCTGCGATAGTTTCGTACTTACAGACTTTCCAACGAATGGTAATGAAACATCTGTCAAAGACGATTTTCAGAATTCTGTATCAGCAGAGGATATTCGCTTAGGACTCCAATTTTGAGGACAAAGCCCTTCGATTTCAAAACGATTTTCAGAAATCTTTATTAGCCGAGGATATTTTCTTAGGTCTCCAATTTTGAGGACAAAGCCCTTCAATTTCAAAACGATTTTCAGAAATCTATATTAGCCGAGAATATTCGCTTAGGATTTCAATTTTTAGGACAAAGTTCTTCGAGGTCTAAGACGATTCTCAAAACTCTGTATAAGCAGAGGATATTCGCTTAGGACTCCAATTTTGAGGACAAAGCCATTCAATTTCAAAACGATTTTCAGAAAACTGTATTAGCCGAGGATATTCGCTTAGGACTCCAATTTTGAGGGCAGCGCCTTTCAATGTTTGGTTTGTGAAAAAAAAACAACCTCTGTTGTCCTGTGTCTTCATGCTGTAATCCTCATGTTATTCGATGTGTAAATAAGTTCTATTTATAATGTATAATATATCAGACTGTACTGGACTGTTACAATACCTGAGATCAGAACAAAATAAACATACATGTGTTATGTAAGATACCGTGATTACACTTCATTCAATGTGAGGTCAAAACACTGTAAGGATACTAAGATACAATCATGGATTGTTCCATCATTGTTTCAGAAAGTTAACGCTATAGTTTTTACTAGATTAATTAAAACAAAAATTACCTTGTCTTCTATTTGAGATTCTCACATAAAACTTAACAAGGTCAAGGACGCTAAATTAAACTTCACTGTTGCCAACTAGATAAAAAAGATTTGAACTCTACTTTCTAACGATATCTCTATGCCTGGCAGTTGGTCTACGAATACAATCTCCTTTATTACCGCTAGTTAGTTGCCAGGTTGCCCATTGCTTTTTTCATGCGTTCTAAGTACAGATGTTTAAGTTGTAGATTGTAAGTCAAATATTTTTTCTATATTGAAATTATTTTGTGCTGCTAACGAAACATTCAACTTAGATAATTACATTCTACAGTGATTTTAAAAAAAATGAATAAAAATAAGCATAAACCTTTTAAGAAACATAGCTTATCAAAGAATGCAAATGACAGAGAGGAATGGAGAAAGACAGTTGACAGATCTTACGTGGTGCCCCAACGAGCCAACAGACTAAGTGATAGGTGAAGGTGAAGTTTATCAACATTTCCTTTCTTCTGTACGATGGATTCACCAAATTCACACAATTCACCAAATTCACACAATTAATCTAATTCACAGAATTCACCAAATTCACACATTCACCAAATTCACACATTCACCAAATTCACGCATTCACCAAAGTCACACAATTCACCAAATTCACACATTCACCTTCAATTTTCCCCAATGAATGTCAGGTACCCATTAGAGCTGGGTGGATTCAGAGGCGCCCAAAGATCCCAAAATTAAAAATCCCAGTCTTCACCAGGATTTTAACATTGGACTCCCGGTTAGGAAGCCAAGCGCTTTATCATTCACCCACCTCGTTTCCTACCTCAGTTGTGCTCAATAAGTAACAGTTTTAATAAATTCGCGTGTGAGCGTGGAAATTCACGAAACATCGCAAAAATTGTAATAAATCTTTGTATTTAATATTCGGTATTCTCCCAAAATTGTCCCGTTTGATTACCTTTACGTATCGTATGTTGTCCATAGAGGATGACTTTGAGAATTCCTTCGTTTAATACGGTTGACTGTGACATGACCGAGTCAACGCAGGCTGCGTTGACTTAGTGTGGTGAACATACTGGGTAGATCTGAGCACGCAGCTGCCTATGTGTTGTTTAGTCTTGCGTGTTACTTTCAGAATACGGCGGAGATAACACAAGTGGAACACGATTATTTTGGGCTCTTGATTCGCATATGTGGTCCATGTTAGTCTAACGTACAGTAGGGCGTTCAGACACATCCCCCCCCCCCCCGGGTACGCTATACTGCCTCAACGTGGCACTCGGGTGGAAACGATCGCTAGAGGAAGTGATTAGGCTAAATGAAAAGCAAAACGGAACTCCTGTGGGAGTGTCCAAGAGAATGCGAGAGCTTTTCCATTGCACAGTGCGGAGTTGAAAGAGAGCTTCCATGTCCCTGTCGTTAATCCATGTGCCGTTCCTCAAGGGACCGTTACATTAATGGCGAGTACGGCACGGTTAGCTTGGTACAACATAGGAAAATGGCGGGGGTTCCCGGTTTGCTCGGCCTTCGGCCATGTATTCTAGTCCATGCGCACGGAGTGCTGGATACGTTGGAAATAGCAATGTCGTACATAGGCATTGACTTGGACCTCTTCCAGACAGAAAGGTTTGTTCAAGCAGGCTTACATGCCTACAGTTCGAAGAGCCTTCAGCTCAACTCTTTTGACAACCAAACGGACACATTCCCAAACTTAGCTTAGTCTGCAGAAGGTGTTAAAGCAGCCTACTCAATGATCTCCTCTTCTAGGGATAGGTCGGCTTTGATTGTGAAGCTTAAGTAGCAGAATTCGTGCATATCCAGCACAGATTCATCGATATATTATTTCGTTGGTGGCGGGTGGGATCGGGTGTTCCATCACATTGGTTTTCTTTATGTTAATTTTCCATCCATTCTCCTTTGGGGACTGTGAAAAATGGTACATAAGTGACTGCACTGCTGGGAAGCGTGGTCGAGAGGCCAAGTGCGCTTGAACTTGGCTTGGCTATTTAGAAGGAGGCTCGAGGTTCGACACCCAACTCGGGCAGAGTTGTGTTTACTGAGCGCCTAAAGGCGCATAAGCGCCCAACTCCTAAATACCCCCCCCCCCTTCCACTGCGCTCTGAGTATACTATAAGCATGTAAGTAGCGCTATATAAAAGCTATAATATATTATCGGCGAAGAGCATGTCTCTTGCAAGGATAGCTTTATTTTTTCTGTTTTTTTTTTGTTTTTGCCCTTAATCTAGCGATGTTGAAAAGTTCAGCATCGAATCTAGATTGGAGGTAAAAGTCGTCCATTGACTTGCCAAGCGCATGGCGGATGAACATGGAAGAAAGTTAACCAATGAGCGATGGAGCCAGGACACACCCATGCTTTCCTCCACTGCTTATGTTGGAGCTTTCTGTGTAATCAACGTCAAACTGTACTGTGCTTATGGAAATAATTACAGCCTATTTTGTGCAGGATTTTAAAAAGAATATCTTTGAGGACAATCCCAAACACGACAAAGGCTGAGACAAGCCTGAGAAAAAAAAAACGAGCTGGTGATCATTTTGGCAGCTTGCAGCACATAGTGATACACTCAGGCAGACCCTGCGACATAGTGATACACTCAGGCAGACCCTGCGACATAGTGATACACTCGGGCAGACCCTGCGACATAGTGATACACTCAGGCAGACCCTGCGACATAGTGATACACTCAGGCAGACCCTGCGACATAGTGATATACTCAGGCAGACCCTGCGACATAGTGATACACTCAGGCAGACCCTGCGACATAGTGATACACTCAGGCAGACCCTGCGACATAGTGATACACTCAGGCAGACCCTGCGACATAGTGATACACTCAGGCAGACCCTGCGACATAGTGATACACTCAGGCAGACCCTGCGACATAGTGATACACTCAGGCAGACCCTGCGACATAGTGATACACTCAGGCAGACCCTGCGACATAGTGATACACTCAGGCAGACCCTGCGACATAGTGATACACTCAGGCAGACCCTGCTGATATGACAGACTCATTCATCATGAATGGGGCCCTTGTTAATCATCTCCGCCTTTGTTAGAACATCCATTTTACAAATGAACAAAGAAAAGTTAAGTTGACACACGCCGGCAATGAAATAAGACTGTAATCTCTCAGAGATCACTCGGTCAATTTTACAAGGCTTAGGGCCAAAAAGTAACACAACGAGAACAATACCATTGTCAGCGCTATTTATTTCTTCCTGGTCTCATTTCCTAGATGCCTTCAGGCTAATCGTCCCAAGTGAACCTAACAGCTCTGTTCAGAGTTACCTTTACAGAATGGCAAAATACATTAGAAGACAAGAAAGTTCATTTTGTCACACGATGATGTTCAAATTTGACTAGAGTACACCATTAGTAAAATCACTAAATTTAGAGACACTTCAGGACAGAAGAATAAAAAGTAAAGAAGCTATAATACATAAAACACTAAACCATAATTTACAAATAGAAAAACCAAACCAAATGAAATATTCAGAAAGACACAAAGATACGCTAAAAAAACATTAGTACAAGTGCTCATTCTCCCCTAGTGTCATAAGAGAATGGAATGGGTTGCCTGAATCAGCCAGGAAAACCAACGACTTGTCTGAGTTTAAGTCATGAATAGATTGACACATGAAATGCGTAGGACGTAATTGTCTTTTTTGTTTTGAAGTAACGTCTGTAATATATAAGATAAGATAAGATGATCTTCTAACTAGTGTTAAGAACGCAATATGATAGTATAGATTATAACATTTCTAGAACAGTAGGGAGAATGAGAAAGGCGAAAGAAATTTATTACGAGCTCCAGACCGCGGGAGAGGTAGTAGAACTACTCAGTAAAAATACATGTCTTGATCAAGCCGAACATTTCCATTAGCTAGTTAACCAGCCTCACAGAAACACAAACTCAGGAATACTTTTTGTTTTACATGCCTACGTAAGCTCCCTCTAAATCTTGTATGTTTGGATTTTTTTGTGATGGAGTTTTCGATTACCTCTACTCATCCAATCTTTATCAAATTGTTCATACTAGCTAATGCTAGTGAGGTGGTAGAGTGGTAAAGCGCTTGGCTTCCAAACCGGGGGGTCGCGGGTTCGAATCCTGGTGAAGACTGGGGTTGTTTATTTCGGGGTGTTCGGGCGCCTCTGAGTCCACCCAGCTCAAATGGGTACCTGACATTAGTTGGAAAAAGTAAAGTAAAGCTTTGGTCATTGTGCTGGCCACATGACATCCTCGTTATCCATTGGTCACAGAAGCACCTGACCTTTACATCATCTGCCCTATATATCGCTTGGTCAGAAAAGGATAACTTTACTAATGCTCGATGACAACACATGAATCAATGAAAAAATCAAACAATTTGTTAATACAATTAGTCAAAATCAATAAAAAAAAATTTTTACATAGAAAACGTACTGAGCTAAGTCGAAATAAGCTTTATGTAGAGAGGTAGATAGTCAAATGTTGTCTTAATGTTGTTTTTTTTTTTTAACAATACCTCTATTCAAGTCAGAACTTCGTGGAACCTGGATCCAGGAACCTGGAGAGCTGATATAAAAAAAAACGGTTCTAACGATTTTCCTAGAAGTAGAAATGTAGGCCAAACAGTTGATGTATATCGCTGATAAAAGAATAACTAGCTCGTTGGCCACACAGGGAAAATACCCTCCATCACACGTTTAAAATTTTACAAAGTAAAAAATAAATACAAATTTGGCTAGAGACTGACAAACCTATCTAGGTCTAGAGCCGACATGGCGTAGTCAGCCGTTCATCGTAATTACTCGATAACAGTAATTTTATTGACTTTTATATAGTTTTAAGGGCGGAGTTTTTCCCCTGTAGATAAACTTTTTTTTTTTTAAGGATTGTTTATATTTAGGTTGTTTTTCTTTCTAGTAGTAGATCAGTAGAAAGTCTAGAAACTTCAACAAAGTTAAACCCAATGGCTGGGATATTATATAATTATGTATGTGCAAATGTAGACATATCTGGAACATACTTTTTTTAAAAATAATTAATTATAGATTGAAACAGAAGACAGGACCTCTCGCTGTAAACTTGTGAAGATTAGTTGTCCCGGGGTTACATTGGGGGAAAAATTATCGCCAGACCAGACATGCTTGTATACATAATCTACATATATCTAGTCCAATAAATTCCTCATGAGTGAACTGCATTGCAGCCTGGCTTCAATGTTTGGTTTGATGACAGGTTAACAGCTGGAAGCCTGTGCAGTTCTGCCCACTAAGTGTTTCTCCGATGGTGATGAGGAGAAATGGTCAGACTACTAAAGTTCCTTTGGGACTGTATACAATGGTGCCGAACTCACGTCTTATCCGCAGCGTGAGGATGACTGTGTGATGTCCAGGGACATTGTTGATTAGCCCAGCTTTAAGTGTTGGACATAGAAACATCAGATCATTAGGACTTCAGGCTGATCTGTCAGCTGGTAAACGCAGCAACGAAATCATTAACTATGAACAATTTTGGATCTTCGCTCTCTGTAATGAACATGAAGAACTGATCTTGTTTTGACCACTCGCTTATGCTTCTATATCTGCGACTATGACTTTATAATTGATGAACTCCAGCGGGTATATTCATGAACACTATATTTGATCATGAACTATATACAACTCTCCAATAACCTTCACTGCTCAACAGTAGTATATGGTCTGGACGTGGATGCGTTAACCTGTTTGTCTTGTCTGTTATTGTAAGTGAAAGTAGAATCTGTATAAACCATTTTAAAAAATAGATTGAAACTGTCAAATGTTATATATTTTTTATGTACTTTAGAGTTGAAGACAATCTACATCAGGGGTTCTCAGCCTGTGGGTTGCGACCCATTTGGGGGTCGAATGACCATTTGCCAGGGGTCGTCTAAAACGCTCGTATTTTTTTTGTTTATTTCTTTTTCATTGAAGTTTCTATTTTTAGTCCATACACGTGTATTGCAACAAGCATGTACCAGAGATGTTTAGATTTACACTGCATTGTATGAAGTGAAAGAATTTTACCCAGATTAGGATGATTTAAAATGAATCATGAAACGTTTGTGAAGTGTCTCAATGAAATGAAGCAATCAAAACTAGCAATAGGCTATCGTTTTCTAGTCCATGTTATTGAAGGTAATATAGTTATTACAAAACATCCGATGAACATGGTTTCTACTGTATCAAGTTATCAACGATAGTACATTTTCCATTCTTAGACCTACTTTGTCGCTTCAGTTTTCAACAGATGCAAGAGAACAGTAATTACATGAAAATCACAGAGATAAACCTTTTTTAAAGAAATCACATAAAGCTTTTGTTATGTAAAACATCATGGCTGTCAGCTTTATACATGTAAAATTAAATTACGATTTTATAACATTAGCAAGATCACATTTAAGGCCTATGAGCGAAATAAATTTTACGGTTGGGGGTCGCCACCTAATGGGGAATCTTATTCGGGGGTCGCCGAGCTAAAAAGGTTGAGAACCGCTGAATTCTACATCCTAGTGACACTTAGCCCAAACCACCCAAGTGTTATGGAGCGTGTGTGTATGTGCGTGTGTGTTTGTGCGTTTCTATGGTGACGGTGGGCCGGGTGGGAAGAGGTTAGCGATTGACTGATGCAACATAGGTGGCATTGTGGTCACATGGTCTTAGTTAGGACAGACGACTCCAGAACGTGAGATTGAAATGTTATGAAATGAGTTAGATTTTGTTAAAAAGATATTATTACGTATGTATACTACATTTATTTACTTTAGTACAACTTGATTTTGTCTATATCGTTACGTATTTCTGAATCTTCTGGCTAAATGTACTAGTAGGCACACAAATAAAAACACTGCAAAGAACTTGACGACTCAACTTTCAGCTTCATATAACTTTATTGAATACTAACTATAACAATTCGTCACTGTAACATGTAGCGTATACGTCTTACATCGACTGTAACGGCTCAATTCCACTCTCTTTTACTGTCTCGCACAGTAGACAACAGTAACGACGACTGTACTGACTCTTTTCACATTAACTCTCTGGTTTATATAGAGTCCCTAATCGCTTGTCCAATATTGCAAAAACACTGCTAGTATCCTCTGGAACAACACGGGAGGAAAACATCACATCCTGTCGTTGTTTATACATGTCGATTCTAGAGAACACCTGCTGCAGTGTCATCTCGCCGAGGTCACTACAACTGTCACAGTTCATGTGTAACACTGCCCCCTTCGTAGATCTGTTCGTCCTCTGGAACAACGCGTGAGGACACGTCACATCCTGTCTTTGTTTACATGCGTAGATTCCAGAGAACACTCGGTGCTGTCATCTCGCCGGGGTCACACATAGTGACCTCTACCTGGCACTGTTCATTCGTAAAAATATTATAAATAAAGTTATCTTTAGTATTGTTCAAAAGGAAGTTTTTTCAAGTTTATTAGTTAGATATATTAGGCTTAGAACGGCTGAGTTGTCTACCAGATGTTTGGTGCTACATGTCAACGACCGGTAACAACACTCAGCACGACATGGGATGGCAGCGGTCAGGTTTTGAACCCGGGACCATCAAGACTACCAAACGACAGTCCATCGCGCACGACCAGCCAGTGGGAGTTGGTTTTAAATGCGATTTATAGAAAAACGTTTCCAAGAAAATGTGACAAAGTGTCTCCATTCCACTATTTTCTTAACTTAGACCAGTGATGCCCAAAATAAAGCCCTCCGAGCCAGATCCGGCCGCCGAAACGTCGGTAAAATATAGAACCCCCCCCCCCCCCAAAAAAAAAAATTTTCAATAAAGTATCTTTACCCACCTACCAAGACATTTA
Source organism: Biomphalaria pfeifferi (assembly GCA_030265305.1). NCBI lineage: Eukaryota > Metazoa > Mollusca > Gastropoda > Planorbidae > Biomphalaria > Biomphalaria pfeifferi. Next base: position 65,131 of record JASAOG010000275.1, read on the forward strand.
ACATTTGTACGTGAACTAGGACTATAGAATCTACTAGGTGAAGTGAACGGATCTTTACTTTTTTTGTAGAACATGATACCATTTCTAGCCAACATGTTTGTTTTTATAAAGAAAGTCTGAGCCTGTTTTAAAACATGAACACCAAACTATAAACAGAACTTACGTCATTTGTTTGAAGCGCAGAGAGAACATTCAACTCTCCCAATACTTCCATGTAAGTACTAGATCCTAAGGTTTGAAATAAAATAGTTTCAGGTCAATTTCATTAAGTACTTGTATCTTTTCCATCATGTGGCCCGCGACACTAGTGTTGGAAATTAAAATGGCCCGCAGTTTGGGTTAGGTTGGGCATTACTGTCTTAGACTTTCATTTTATTTTTTGACTTTTTTTTGACGTTGAATCAAATTATCTTTGCTTCTATAGTTAGGCTATTCATTCTCGAAACAGATGTGCTCGATGGACTGTCGTTTGGTAGTCTTGATGGTACAAGGTTCAAAACTCGACCGCTGCCGTCCCATGTCGTGCTGAGTGTTGTTACCGGTCTTTGGCATGTAGCACTAAACATCTGGTAGACAACTCAGCCGTTGGTGTGGTATGTGTGTATCGTACACATTTAGTTATACACTTAGTACAATGATTTCTTCAAGTGAATTTTTTTTAATACTGAGTTCAAGGACTGGCGGAAATGGTCATAAACATGTACGGTGTGGGAGAATCCAGCGTTTGTAACGTCACGTGTGTGGGAGTATCTGGTGTTTTAGACAACAAGGGAAAAATGAGGCTTGATCAAGTCGGGTGTAGCAAGGGGGGGAGGTTCCATGATTATATGAGAAAGTGTAAGCCTTAGTGGACAAAGAGAGAGAGAAAGAGAGAGAGAAAGAGAGAGAGAGAGAGAGAGAAAGAGAGAGAGAGAGAGAAGAGAGAGAGAGAGAGAAAGAGAGAGAGAGAGAAAGAGAGAAGAGAGAGAGAGAGAAAGAGAGAGAGAGAGAGAAAGAGAGAGAGAGAAAGAGAGAGAGAGAGAAAGAGAGAGAGAGAAAGAGAGAGAAAGACAGAGAGAGAGAGAAAGAGAGAGAGAGAGAAAGAGAGAGAAAGAGAGAGAGAAAGAGAGAGAGAGAGAGTTGCTTGCTAGCGTCGGAATAAGAAGGAATTAGAAACTAATATGCTAGCGTTTCTGATTATAATTTTATAGTAAAGGGACACCAACTTTTGTTGTGTGCTTCGACTGGGCCGGCCTCAGTCATAGGCAAACTAGGCAGCCGCCTAGGGCTTCCAATTAGTGGGGACATAGAGAAAAAATAATTGTGAAAGTTGATCAGATCTCAAACATAGTAGAGCACTATGACTCTATAGTTACTAGTCTAACTCTGTCTCTACTACGGAAATTGCATAATATGAATTTCCGCTATTTGTCAATCTAGATATAGACACAGACAGCTTTTTAATAAATTGCGTAATTTTATTTTTTTGTGTGTTTCTTTTTAATTTTTTAGTTCATTTAGGGACACCAAACTCACTTCGCTTATGGCCGGCCTGGTCTCGACCTTAGTATAACTGGCTCAACATAGTCGCACATGTCCCCATTTATGATGCTCTATCAGGCATCAACACATTTAAACATGTCGACTCATTAAGCCATCCTTTTCATCCATCCATCCATCCAGTGGCGCTACACCTCATGGAGGGCTCTGGCCTGCTTCAACACATCCCTCCATTCAGATCTCTCCTGGGCCTTTCGTCCCTAACCCCAAGCTGTTGTAGATCTGTCTCCACATCGTCAATCTATCGCATTCGGATCTGCCTTTGGATCGTCTGCCTTTTTGTTTTTGCCTGTATACAGTTTTCGCTCCTCTGTTCTCTGACATTCTATCAATGTGACCTACCCAACGTATCGGTGGGTCTTCGTACAATGTTTACTCTGAACAACTCCTTTTGTTTCTCAAATAGTTGGAAGACGTGCTAGGAAGGGGACGCTAAAGTTGTTTTTTTTAAGTACAAACAAAAATGTAGCATTTACATAGTAGTTATACATTATACTTGAGCATCTAGCAAATGAAAACAACGACCTCATTTAGTTTAATGACGTCGTTTCCTCTAGTAAGACTTTTCAAACTGTTGTCGAAGGAGGGAAGAAAGAAAAAAAATGACTTAATGCAATGAGGCAAAGCAGCGGGCAGCAGATAGTCTGTTAAAAAAAAGACAGCTGGACAGCTCTAACGAGGGTCGCAGTAAGGACCAATAACTCGTTGCCACGTCATACTTTTAAAAAAATGACTTCAGACCTGTGACGAGGCAACGAGCTATTGGTTGTTTACTACAGGCTGAAGCTTGTGGGGTTTTTTTTTTGGACTATCCAACCGAGACCAATTGTTATAGAAGACCTCAACACTGACCTGTGATGTCGCAACCTGTGGGCAAGTTTTTACACTTTTTACTTTTCAGCTCTGAGGAATAAAATTCCTAAGCTCTTTTGCTTGTTGCACAAACTAATTTTAATTCTTTACTTAGCGTCAGCGATCTTATGATATAGTGACCATGACATTGTTTAGAACTGAAAATTTACCGTGAATACCAGTGGTTTTATTTGTGCATTACTTTGTACACTTACTTTAAAAACACTTTATAAAAATGCATATGGGATTTTTCTTCTTTCATCTGTTTCTGTGACCTACTGTTTACGAGTCACAATGACCAACCACCATTACTTTTTCCCAACTATTGTACCAATTAGAGCTTGGTGGGACTCACCAAGATTCGAAACCTGGGACCCCTTAGTTCGGAATTCAAGCGCTTTAACCCTCAGTCACCGCACCCTTTAGTTACTATACAAACAAATAAACATCAACCACTGACCCCAATAGGATAATTAAACTATACAAATCTACCGAAAAGAAAAAAACAAGAAATCTTTTCAGTACAAAAACCCAGACGTAACTCAATGAAACTTGTCTCATGATTTCTATTTCCCAGAGTATTGATTATCTAGGTAGATTCTATAAAAGGTAAAACTTAGATGAGGATTATTTCGAATCTTTTCAGCTTTATCGGCCATCGGTCAGACAGAAGCTGAACAATGGGGCTCTAGGTACTTTTATCTTCGGCCTCGAGCTGACATATACAGAGATACGCATTGATTTTATGTGTAAATGTCTCGACTTAATCTGAAACAGTTCTTCCATTTCTTCGTCTGCCGTGGACATTTCCGGTGTCCAATAAGCTGCGTACACACTGAAGTGACAAACTTTTGTAACCGTGTTACGATGGAGTTGAGTTGGTGAATTACGTCTGGGTATATTCAAGAGCTAAGTCCAATGTATGCCTTGGGATGGGGTGGGGGCTGGGAGTCTTATTTAGGGGTAGTAATAACATAGTTTCTCTTATCTTATAAACTACAGACGCTACTTGAACAGAGAAGTTACATTGTACAAATTCAATTCGAACTTACCCAATTAACACACAATCTGTAAATATAATTCTTGACGTCGCCCAACCATGCGGGACAAGACTCTCTAACCCTCGATGAAAAAGTCATGGAAAGACAAGTCTTTTATTTCTGCAAGTCGGACTAGAGTTACCCCATGTAACTTTCGCAGAAAAGGGGGGGGGGGGGGGGCGGGAGAACAAGTAATCTACTCTGTGTATATAGTTCTCTAAGTCTCCCAACCACCCACCCCATTAGGACAACCGTGTCTTTCAGGAAATGTTTACCCATCACTAAATGTTGAGCGTTGTTGAGGCTAAGTAAGTTTGAACTAGCCTTTGGTTGGCTACCTATGAAGGGGGCTCCATGCTCGACACACGACTCTAGCAGAGATGTGTTTACTGAGCGCCTAAAGGCAGCACGGAAAAACCTTCTCCCAGATACCCATATCCCCATATATGTATAGTCTATGTTTTTTACTTACTTTTTGTGCAAATGTTTTTAGTTCCAACCATAGACACATATACATGTCTAAGGGTTTAACTTTCAGGGATGAAATGGAGAGGCTGGAAATTGGAATTAGTGAAAAAAAATCGTATAATTTATTTCAAGCTAAAATATCGCCATATTAGTATGGCTTGTTGATATATTTATTTTTATTTTTTAATTCCCCCTTTCAGACCTTGCGATTTATGGGGGATGTTAAGGTGGCTGAGTGGTTAAGCACTTGGCTTCCGAACCTAAGGGTCCCGGGTTCGAAATCTGGTCAAGACTGGAATTTTTAGTTTCGGGATCTTTATGGCAACTTTAAAGGGTGTACCTGACATTTAAGCAAAGCAAAGGCGATTGGTAGTTGTGCTGGCCAAAGACACCCTGCTCTTTAACCGTAGGCGAAGGAAACATAAACTAGAGCAGTATGGCTGGTTAGCGTCACATAAATCTCGTGGGTTCGATCTACTGACTGGTCATTTTTCTCTCCCTTTATTTCTCTATGACTAATGAATATATGAATGCTTACTTTACTATATTAGAATGTTTACTTTACTATATTAGAATGTTTACTTTACTATATTAGAATGTTTACTTTACAATATTAGAATGTTTACTTTACTATATTAGAATGTTTACTTTACTATATTAGAATGTTTACTTTACTATATTAGAATGTTTACTTTACTATATTATGATGTATACTTTACTATATTAGAATGTTTACTTTACTATATTAGAATGTTTACTTTACTATATTAGAATGTTTACTTTACTATATTAGAATGTTTACTTTACTATATTAGAATGTTTACTTTACTATATTAGAATGTTTACTTTTACTATATTAGAATGTTTACTTTACTATATTAGAATGTTTACTTTTACTATATTAGAATGTTTACTTTACTATATTAGAATGTTTACTTTACTATATTAGGATGTATACTTTACTATATTAGAATGTTTACTTTACTATATTAGAATGTTTACTTTACTATATTAGAATGTTTACTTTACTATATTAGAATGTTTACTTTTACTATATTAGAATGTTTACTTTACTATATTAGAATGTTTACTTTACTATATTAGAATGTTTACTTTACTATATTAGAATGTTTACTTTACTATATTAGAATGTTTACTTTACTATATTAGAATGTTTACTTTACTATATTAGAATGTTTACTTTTACTATATTAGAATGTTTACTTTACTATGTTAGAATGTATACTTTACTATATTAGAATGTTTACTTTACTATATTATTGGAACATTAAGTATGAACTGATTTGAAAAAAAAATACACAATATAGTTTCAAAGCTAGGAACAATGAAAGATGGACGCCAACTGGGACGTCGACAACTAGATGGATAAAATGGGTCAACTAGCTGACCAGAGGGGAAAAAAATAGATTAGCTAGGTGACGTGAAGGAGACGAAATGTTGTATTAGTGCAAATCAAGAAAAAAATAAGAGTGGGGCAGGGGACGTCTCGAGAAACAGAGAGACAATAGGCAGAGAGAGAGAGAGAGAGAGAGAAGAAGCAGAGAGAGAGAGAGGGAGAGAGAGGAGAGAGAGATGGAGAAGAACAGAAAAGGTTAACATTTAGTTGTGTCAACCGGAAATCGCAGAAAGGCGTCAGTGTCGTAAATGATGTTTGTGAATTGTGGTATAGAACTCATTATGGTGACGGGGCTGATGTAATAAGACATTCATCAAAAACTATTAACTCTTTCTCTCCTAACTGTCGATACCAACGTTTGTTTGACCCAATTAAATTAAATTAATGTTTGGTTTTAGAACATTTAAATTGTGTTAGATAAAAGCATGCGTTCTTCTATACCTAATATAACATTTCCTGATTACATACAAAATCATAACAGGGTAGTGAAACACAAATGAGCAAAATGAATAATTCCGTCGGAACGTGGAAAATAATTACTAAGAGAAAGAGTTAAGTCTAGAGACAAAATGATGCTTTAAGTTTATGTGTGTGTGTGCCTGAGTCGTACTTTTAGTGTGTGTGTTTGAAGGGGGGGTATTAAAAGGTTACACTAATCTGTTGTGGACATCTCGTGACGTAATATTTTACCACTGAGAACAGCTGCGGCTCATTAAACAGTTGCATGAGCTGTTAATAGCTTACTTTTGATACGTCTAGCTGTAGGTTTGGCTGTGTACTGATACTCGTATTTTGTACGTTATTGAGAGAGAGAGAGAAAAAGAGAGAGAAAGAGAGAGAGAGAAAGAGAGAGAAAGAGAGAGAGAAAGAGAGAGAGAAAGAGAGAGAGGGCTGAAGCTTTAATGTAAATCACATACAAAATACGAATAACTGTATACAGCTAACATACTACTGGAAACTGTACTGTTACCCCCCCTCCACTTCCAGAGCGCTATATACATCAATTCAGGCGCCGTTTCGTCCTCACTAGCATGAAACAGCTGGCAACATAATCTCTAAAAGAGACAAATGGAAAGGTCGGTGGGCACAGATTAGAGGCCCAAAGAAAACGCCCGTGTCGAAGACTGGGAAAAGAAAACTTTAACAGCCTCCCGGCGGACAACGCTATGCCTGCTTAACAAATGGAGAGGTCGGTGGGCACAGATTAGAGGCCCAAAGAAAACACCCGTGCCGAAGACTGGGAAAAGAAAACTTTAATAGCCTCCCGGCGGACAACGCTATGCCTGCATAACAAATGGAGAGGTCGGTGGGCACAAAGAGAAGCTCATGCCGAAGACTGGCGAAGACTGCCGAAGACGACTAAAGATATAACAGTTTTCAAAATTCCCCCGATATTGGAAACAAATCTCATATCCTTAGAAAACGCGAAAAGATTATTTTTATTAAGATTCCGCCTTTAGTGCAGAGATGACATACTGTTTGCTATTGTGTTAACAAAAAAAAGCAATAATCAATTAAACTAAATTAAAAAAAAAAAAAAAATTGTAACTCTGTCCTGCGCACCGCCATCTTGATAGTGTCGAATCTGCGCAGTCGAAGGTGCGCACCATACTATGGACAGTAACAATGTTTTGGTGTGATAGCCAGGGCCGGCCTAACGAATTGCGGGGCCCAATTCAATGGATGCTTGCGAGGCCCCCTCTTCTATTTTTTTTTTACAATAACATTTGTCATAAAACATACATAGGAAGCAACTCAAAACCAATAGGTGCCTATGGGTTAATTAAAGTTACCTCAATCGTACGATAGGCCTACACTAAATATGTTAACCCTTTAAGTCCTACATCTTTATAAGCCTGTAACAAGAGCCAGGACTGATACTACCGATAGTGAAATGTTTAGTGTAAGTTGCAGGGTCCTATCAGGCGCGGGCCCAATTGGAGCAATCGGTTAAATCAGCCTAAGGCCGGCCCTGGTGATAGCGACTTCTGCTCAAATGAAACAAGACATATAACGGAATTCCGCCTGAATATAAAAACTGTAGAGTAATGGAACTTTGCGTTAAAGGTGGATCTTTATTTTCAATTTCGCTTTGGCATCTTTCACATCAATTCTGTGATTAAACAGGCTCATCTTATCTCCCTTTATAGCTGAGTTGTTTTGATTTTGTTTTACTGAGATACTTTTGAATTCTAGGATAATTGTCTTCTAATGTGTTTATCAATATACTTTCAATAGAATGTTGATTAGATTCTTTTTGTAGCGCTATCCTGTCTATGGACCTAGACTACATTATCGTATATAAGTCCTAACTTCTTGGGACTGACTGAATCACATAAAAAGATAATCAACAAAACAACAAACCTGATTTACTATTGAAATAGCAACCCCTCATTTTTTTTCTCATTAATACACACACACACACACACACACACACACTATGTCATCAATTTGATCTCTATTGTATATAAACGATTGGCTGACGTCTGCTGAGTTCTCGTATTTCGTTGTGTAAACATCGGTACCACATGACATTCATTAGTCTTTCAACCACGTGTGGAGATGGTGAAGATGATTTTTTTTTTTAAAGAACAATCCCCCTCCCCCAAACAAAATGTAAAAGTTCATTTAAATTGCGACATTGCTTTTGTCATTCTGGTTTTAAGAAGAGAACAAATATCACTTGACTAGATCGCTTGATATTTTCGAAGGACGTTTCTTAGACTTTTTTTTTGTTAAACTGTTTTTTAAGTGTTTTTATTTTATTTATTTATTTTTTTTTTGCTTTTTCAATTTAACCGTGTAAGAACGAGACCAATAGTTATAGAAGGCCTGAACACTGACCAGCAACGTCAGAACCTTGTTGATGTCCAAGAGCTGAGCCGAAGGCTCTTCAAGCTCTAAGTTTGAAAAAAAACCTGTTTGGACGCCAAACAGTATAAAAAAAAAAACGCATGCTTGGCTGCACATGGCCGAAGGCCGAGGACACCGGGAGCCTCCGCCATTTTCCTTCGTTGTACCAATCTAACTGTGCGGGACCCACCATTTATGTAACGGTCCCTTTGAGGAACAGCGCATGGATGTGGGACGTGTTCGTGGGGGCTTTTTTGCAACCCCGCCGTGCAAGGGGTAAACTCTCGTCTACCCATGGGCATCCCCACGGGAGTTATGTTTCGCCATTCATTTAGCCTAGCTACCCCCTCAAGTAGCCGTTTCCACCCAGGTGCCACGATGAGGCAGAATAGCGTACCCGGGTAAACGTCAGAACCTGTGGGCAGTATAGACCAATAGCTCTTTGCCACGTCGTACAGACGTGTGATGTATGGTCTCGGTAAGAGGCGCAGTATTGAGAACACTGTTTGCTGAAAACACGGACAAGGAAGGCAGCAGTTCTTTGCAGAGTCACCCTGTCTCCGTACAGAGCTACCTCACCATACGGACCAGAAATCTCACTCACGGGGCCATAATTATTGAATAGTACCGTGCACTCGAATAGCAAATATTCAATCGCTTCCTCGTCTTTGTGGCAGTGTCGCGAGTCAAAGTTTTCCTTAATTTGGCAAAGTATCCTGCGATTGGACAGTGCATTGTTCTAGGAATGTCAATCGTTACCTGTTCCTTTCTGTCTGGCTGACACCACTCGTCTGATGTACTGGGTTCTGCTAAGTTCTTCCGTACCTCACTGCCTGTGTTTCCGTCTTTCCAGATTAGGCGCTACTTTTCTCTCGTCCATTTGCAAGTAATCGTCTGTTCCTGCTTGTACGTCTGGGGTCTTCCGGTTGGTCCAGGTGTAACCCAGGTAGCCCAATAAGTGAGCCTTCTGGTTACAATCTATATCAAAGTGCCCTACAAAGATCAAAATTGTTCCAATGAAGGCCCCGTTTTAAAAGCGACAGGGTTACTGCAGCGATTGGACCCAGTGGTGGCCTTCTGGCTATCGTGGAGGAACGCAAACTAACAAATCTATGGCCATATTAAAAGATCTTTGGGGCTCGCAAAGACCTTCCTTTAGTGAGCAGTACCAGGAAAAAGAAGAAGAGGCAGACAGAGAAAGCGATGGGAGGACGACATGGAAGAGTGAACGGGCCTGCCATTGGGGGAGATTCTGGTGGCGCAAAAGACAGACAGAGAGAAATGGAGAAAGACGGTCGACGAAGCTTGCAGGGTGCCCCAACGATCCAACAGACTAAGGGATAGGTAAAGTTAAAAGTTAAGGCTTCCGAACCGAAGGCTCCCGTTTTCGAATCCAGGGATTTTCAATTTCGGGGTCGTTATGGCGCCTCTGAGTCCTCCCATCTCTATTGAGTACCTGACATTAGTTGGGGAAAAGTAATGGTGGTTAGTCGTTGTGCTGGCTACATTACATCCTCGTTAACCGTGATCGACAGAAACAGATGACCTTTACATAATCTGCCCTTTAGATCGCCAGAGGAACTTTACTTTTCAATGAAACAACTAATGATTATATAAACGAATTTTTGTGATGAGAATTTTAAACAATGCCATTACCTTCTATATGTATTGAGACATTTGAGAGAATGATTGAGAGAGATTTTGTGTGTGTGCGTGTGTGTGTTTTGAAAAAGCGAGCATGTGTTAATAATAAATGTAAATAAATTTATTTTTTCCATAAAAAAAATATTTAAGGAAAAAATTTGAAATGCAAAAGAAAAATAAATCGATTGGGTGTATGAGAAATTCAAATACTAAATGAAAATCTCTTCTTATGGCAACTGTATCGTGTGTCTCTGTACTTTTCTGTTTCCATTAGTAGTTAATTACATCTCAATAATATAGTGTCAGGAAGAATACTGTCAGGAAGAATTATTAAATATATTTCATAAGAGAAGCTTATCGGACAACAGTCTGAGCTGTGAGTGTGTGTTAGCGAGATCAGTCTATATGGTTAGCCTCAACACTGACCTGCGACATCACAACCTGTGGGCAGTGTGTAGACGATTAGTTGATGACGCCCAGGAAATGTTTTAAACATCATAACGAAATCTACCTTTAACACAACACGAAATCTACCTTTAACACAACACGAAATCTACCTTTAACACAACACGAAATCTACCTTTAACACAACACGACATCTACCTTTAACACAACACGACATCTACCTTTAACACAACACGACATCTACCTTTAACACAACACGACATCTACCTTTAACACAACACGACATCTACCTTTAACACAACACGACAGAACAATCTGATGATGGAAGGCTGACGCGCAGTCACTGTGCTATTCAAGTACTTTAAAAAACAGAATGATTTATAATTATCTATTTTTAGTTTTACATTTTTAGCGAACGGCCTAATTCTCGACATAGACTTAACTTAGTTTATTTCTATACACTATATCAACAAAATCAATTTATTACGACAAAATGATTAACGAGTCATAATTAATTAATTTTATAATTTTATTGTATATAAAATAATCTTACGTAAGGGAGAGTTAAAAAGAATTAATAATTTTTTTTTTGTTTTATGCCATTTCATCGATATTAAATAATTGTGCAAAGTTTCCACTTTATCCGATAATGGGAAGTGGGAGAAATAACGTGTCCACCCACACAGACAAAAAAAAGTAATAATTGTGGTAGGCCTTCAAACTTACTGTTCAAACTTGACTCTTGTGTTTTACTCTAACGGTAAAAACTTGCGGTACAAACACTGATACAAACTTAAAACACACAAATGTAATGCACACAATACAATCACTTATTCATTCAATTTACCAGAGTACGATGTAGAAATGACACATCGTTAACTCTTTCTCTCCTAACTGACGATACCAACGTTGATTTTACCCCATTAAATTAAATTAATTTTTTAAAACTTTAAGTTGTGTCATATAAGAAGAGCACACATTCTCCTATAATTCTATAATAAAAATATTTGCTGATAACAAACAAAAAAAGTTACTGAAGTTTAATCATAACAGGGTTGTGAAACACAAATGAGCAAAATGAATGATTCAATCGGAGCATGAGAAATAATCACGGAGAAAAAGAGTTACAGTGCTCGTCTGCTTGGCTTGTTTTGGGTTCTTGTTCTTTTCAATTCAGCTTATAGTAACCATCTGAGATTTTAAAATGCTCCAGGCCTACCTACTCAACCATAAAAACCACCACCTGTTGCTCTAATTGGTGTCTCCATACACTTTTACTTTCATTTATTATATATATATCTACGCCTTTAATTCTATAACACAAGTTAATCAATGTGAAACAAAAGAGTTCACTTGAGTTGTATTTATCTCTTGGACATGACGAGACATGCTCCGCTGTGCAATTTTAATAACCTGATTAAATTATTATTGGAATAGAGAAAACAAAAAAAAAAAACAGCTAGCAGCAAATGGCTTCTGAGAGAGACAGAGTACTCTTATAAAGCCCGCAGGAAACTTATTTGAGACACAAGGAAAAGACTTTTGTCGATGACAGGGTCATTTGCATAAGAAGTGTCAAAATACGCATGTCGAAACTGGGTCTACGTAGTCATGTGGAATAGGTACTTCTCCTTAATGTTAGGACCCGAATGCTTATGTATACTATCAACTTCAAATACAAAAACAAAACCTAATAAAATACCAAGAAAGACACAAAGATTAAACGGGAATTTCTTATTCCATAAAGTAAAGTCCCCTTTCAGACCTTGTGGTCTAAAGGGCAGATGATGGCCTGTTTCTTTGGCCTACGGTTAACGAGGTTGTCATGTGGCCAGCACAACGATCTACCGCCTTTACTTTAGTTAAATGTAGGGTACCCATTAGAGGCGCCCATGGATTCCGAAATTAAAAATCCCAGTCTTCATCAGGATTTGAACCCCTCACCAAGCGCTTTACCGCTCAGCCACCGCGCCTCCCCATAAAATACCCAGAAAGATTAAATGCAAATTTTTATTCCATAGGCTAAGATAAATCTGTACAAATACTCAATCTTCCCTATTGCCATAAGAGCATGGAATGGGTTGCCTGAATCAGCCAGGAAGACCAACGACTTGGCAAAATTAAAGCTATTGATTAATAACATGTATGACTAGATTGACCTAGGAACACGCGTAGGACGTGATTGCCTTCTTTCTTGCAGTAACGTCTGTATTTTACAAGATAAATTATAGAAGTGTTGCTAGTGTATAGTTTTCAATGTTTATTCAACACTACATTTTATATATTTTATGATAACTTGGTAGTCTGTACTTTGTTATTGAGCTGTGTTTCTTTTTTAGACTACACTCTGTGTTTATTTTGAAGCATATACAGCAGTAAATGAACCTCTGGATTCGAAACAGTACGTTTAATTTGGTCACAACAAAAGTCGATAGCAATCATCAGTCCCAGAGAGAGGACGTTAACGTGCACGATGTGGCTGAGTGCTGACAGAAGTGACAACGAGGCTCAAAACAAACACTTTCATTTCTATGAGGCGTCAGTTAAGCAAACAAGTTTTGTTAAAATAGTAGGAACCAGAACAAGTATTGTGTCAAAATAACATCACTAACAAATTATTGTTGACCGGGGAGCTCCAAATCGCGGCCGGTCAATCGGGTGGGGCTTATAGCTTATAATATAGAGAACTAGCATTGAAAACATTATAAGTTAATTTTTGAAGCACTAAAATCGAACATGTACCGAAAAAATTCTTCTCTCATTGATTCAACCTATGGGTGGCAGCCTGGTCATGAGATATTTGCGTTAGACTATCTGCACGATGGTTACATGTTTGAACGCTGACCTCTTCCATCTCTTTCTGTCCTCCAGGACCTTTGACCAGGATGTAATAATGTTCATTCTGAAGGAAAGGTTATTGTTTGTTTCAATTTAGATCGGCGACCTACAAAGAGAACTAATTCAGCTAAGACCACCACTTCTGTCAAGTACTATTTCTTTCCCTTGTTCGAGATACTAAACAAAATATTTAATTACCAAAAGCTAATTAACTAATGGATATATTTTTAATTGATTCTTCTATTGTTAGGTAAAAGAGATAATTGTCCAAAATTTCAGCTTGATCCGAGATTGGGTGTCGGATAAATATCGTGTAGAAACTTTTGGACAGACAAACAGACAAAGTGAGTTGATATAAGCTTTGTAAAAAGCGTTGTAACAGTTGTACTATAGATCTATTTGCTTTTGTTTGTAGTTTCCCAGAATTGAATGGTCAAGAGTCGTTTTTTTTTCCCTTCCACGTCTGAAGAATCTCAAGGGGAACAAACTCAAGACTTTAATTCCCTTGATCTCAACACTATGCCAGTATACATTGTCCATCATGCCATTTCTTGAAAAACAAAACAAAAACTACTACTAAGTAGCATGATTGTAGCCCTACGTAGATGTCCAGGATTGCACAAGACAGAAGACTGATTGTTCACTGTCAAAAGTACCCCCGGGCCCCCACTTCACTGTCAATTATAGTATAATATTTTTTTTTTACATTAAATATTAAATATCAAGCCACTGTCATGTAATGTTGCTTTTTATGTGGAGTTAAAAATACTAGCAGCATTGATCTAGCTGATGTAATAGATGCCTTCGCTGCACAGAAAGCACGATGTGAGGCGATATGAATTAAGATTTGTCACTTGTGCATTATCTCGCTCATAAACAATTTTAAGGATATTATTCATTAAAATAGTCTAAATGATTTTCTTTCTTTTTGTTAATTTAACTTATCTACCAATTGGAATTTAGACATATATTAATATCTCATTTTGTCGAATGTCAAGCCCCATGCATGAGCCCCCAAATCTCTAGCTACGCCACTGGGTTTTCTGCCGTGTATGAAAATTTCAATAGCCAAATATTAGGCCTATATGATACATAGAAATATGGATTTATACCTTTAATTTTACAGGCCAGTGACAGTTCGCAAGGGAGACCACTGCAGTAAAAGAAAAAAGATAAAGACCAAAGTGTAGATCTACTGTCTCTATCTTACATTAGTTACATCTAGATCTAGACTAATAGTAGACTAATACTACTACTAGATATAAATAGAATCTAGATTCTAGTGTAGATCTAGTAAACTCTAAGATAACCCTAGATCTAGCGTAGGATAATATTCTAGATCTGGTTGAAGTCTAGACGTCTCTGTCTATATTTTATTTTACTCTCTCTACTGAGTAACTGACTCTTAGTCAAGTCTAGTCTATCTATATTTAATATATTCATTATATTGATCATATTGATTATCTGTGGCATTTTACGTCTGGAGAGACGATCTTTTCCCTTTGCAACTTCTTGTGTGACTAAAGAGGCCAATCCTTGATACACAGCTACGATCGCAGGTTGGGCATATATAATCACTAGGCGCCGTTGCATTTTCACCCTTCTTTCTGCTTCTGTTGTGTATGACATCTGCAATATTGATTATATTGCCAATGAAATATTCTATAAATCTAAATCTGCTAGTAGTAGTACTCACTAGTAAGTAGCAGAGACAACAGTTGAAGAGTAGTACTCAAGTATTAGTAGTAGTACTAATACGGTCACTAGTAGTACTATAGGAGTAGAGACACTATACTATAATAGAGTTTATTCCGACCTAAGTCTAAGACAGACTACTAATTTAAGAGTACGAACAAAAAATCTTGACCTCTATAAAGTTGTCATGGATGGATTCGGCAAATTTCAATTTGCAATAGACAGGGGTGGTACATTTACAGACATTTGGGCTAAATGTCCAAATGGTAAAGTCTGTTTGATGAAGCTACTATCTGAAGATCCTGCCAATTATGATGATGCGCCTAAAGAAGCCATTCGACGAATAATACACCAGGTGTGATAAGAGTCTAGTCTTAATCTAGATCTGTCTAATAAATAAATAAATATCTTCTCACGATTATCTTTTTTTGTTTCCCTTTCAGACCTTGTGCTTTATGGGACAGATGATATTAAGGTCATATGTCCCGGGTTTGAATCCTGGTGAAGACTGGGATTTTTAATTTCAGGATCTTTGGACGACTCTTGAGTCCACCCAGCTCTTATGGGTAGCTGACATTAGTTGGGGAAAAAGTAAAGGCGGTTGGTCCTCGTTCTGGCCACATGACACTCTTGTTAACCGTGGGCCACAGAAACAGATGACCTTTGTACATCATCTGCTTAATAGATCACAAGGTCTGAAAGGGGAACTTTACTTTTACGTTCATATTGCTATAAATTTAAGCAAGCAACTCAATGAAACAAAGCCAAGGAGAATGAGGAAGTCTATTTACAGTGAAGTACATGATAATGATATAACAGCACAGTGCAGTCTTTGTCACAAATGCATTGCCACTGGTCCAGTCTTAGGTCTGTCTCTGGAATGGATGCTACATTAAATACATCACCAGAAACATCTTCTCACAACACCGTGTCTTGACCCTGTTGTCAATAGTGCATTTACCTGTTGGGAGATGATAGTGAGGCACAGACAGAACATTTTCCGACCACAGTTGTAATAAGTGATTTAAAGCTATTAAGGATTTAAAGTGCCCCAAAAAATAATTCCTAGATCGGAGTAATTTTAAGTTTATTCATTAAAGAAGAATGTTGAATATGAGCTCAAACTTTCTTAAGGATGACACTGTAATGACAGACTGAATTCATATTAGTACCATCATGACATGAGTCTTAAACACATTCTCTCTGGCCAAATAGATTATGTTATGTATGGTATAGCAGCAAAACCTTTTTTCAAACTTAAAAACTTATTTCTATTTCTTTTAGGAAACACAAACTTTGCCATCAAAAGATTCACAGATAGATACTAGACTGATTGACTGGATTAGAATGGGTACAACAGTAGCTACCAATGCACTTCTGGAAAGAAAGGGGGAGCGAATGGCACTCTTGATTACCAAAGGTTTTAGAGATCTTCTACATATTGGAAATCAGTCTCGCCCCAATATATTTGACTTGGTAATTTTTTAATTCTTAATCTTGATTCAATGTATATTTATATTTAGAGGCTATTAAACTCTTGAAGTGAATTTATTATATAGTTATAAACCTGGTGGTGACCCAGATGGGGGTAGTGCTGTGTGTGTTTATAGCCCTCGCAAATCACCCCAGGCTAGAGCTAGACGAGCAGTCAACCATGAGGAGTGACATTACACACCAGTTCAGTAAGTCACGTCGAATGTAGTCATGTGATCAACCAGAATGGTCAAGCAACGTTCCATCCGGTTTTAGAAGGCCTATAGGGACCTTATATAAGAGCGAATGTGTTAGAGTCAAGTCACTTCACATTACCTTGCAATGTCACAAAAACGAGGCGAAGTCAGTCCAGAACCAGCACAGTGTGAATTCAGTCTGAAACAGAGAATTGAATACAAGAGAAAGAAGAGGCGAAGTTTTTGTACATTCAGTGATATGTTGTTGACGATTGTACAGTATTGGCTGTGATGTATTTGACATTATTCTGTTACCTTACTTTGGAGCCCTGAGTTGTCAAGTTCTTTGAATTGGTCGTGTGTTGCAATTTGCAGAGAGCTTAGATAGTAAGAAACGTTACAATATTTTATTTTTCTCAATTATATTTTTTTTATGCACAAATTCATCTAGAGAATATGCCATTATTTTCTCTCTGACCTGTACATCGTTTCTTTATTAATTACTTTCTCATAAAATTAAACACCAGTCAAAGTGTCCTCTTATTTTCTTGATATAACATTTCCATGACATTGTTTGAGAGAACAGGAAATAGTATGTCCAGAAAATCTCTATGAAGACGTAATTGAAGTAGAAGAGAGAGTTGTGCTGCACCAAATGGATTGTGAGCTTGACAAGCATGGTGACTTAGTTCAAGGGTCAACGGGTGAAAAGGTACCTTACTAGTTAGTCATATATACAGTATTATATGGGAAGCATGGTCGAGAGGCTAAGAGCGCTTGAACTTTGCCTGGCTTGGCTACCTATGAAGGGGGCTCGAGGTTTGACACCTGACTCTGGCAGAGCTGTTTACTGAGTGCCTAAAGGCAGCACAGAAAAATCTTCTCCCAGATACCCCCTCCCCCCCACTGGTCCACTACTGAGATTGGACCAAAAATATACATGCTATAAGCATGGAAGTAGCGCTATATAAAAGCCGTAATTTATTTATTATCTTTTTAGAATTTCAATATTAAAACATACCTTATTTAAACAGCATTATGTTACCAACATCACTGGAACATTTTACTGATATATGAAGAAAATCCCAGGCAAAAAATGTTTTCTCTTAATCTTACTGTGCTGATCACAAAATAACATCCTTATCAATCATTGAAAACAGAAATAAATAAAATCTTGTTCTGGACTGTGAATCTTTTACATTGTTCTCATTTTTCCCTCTGGAGCTTTGGCCTGTGACATGTGAGAGTTTTCATGTCAAATCTTTAGAAAAATTATAAAATCTAAAGATAACAAGTACTGTTGAACGTCTGGGCTTAACTGAGAAAAAAAAAAGAGCTTGTTGTTAATCTTACCTCGGTCTGTATTAACATTTTGGCCACATGTTGAGATAACTCTAATCCAACTGCATAAGCTAATTTCTCACCAAAAAATGCAACTTATGCTTTTACATCTAGTTCTTCCTTGTAGTTGTACATCTAGTCCTTCCAAGTACAAATATCCTACCTCTTGGACTATTGATGAGATGAAATAGATGTTCTTAAAATATTTAATTTGTCTGGATATTGTTTTGTAGCTCCTGAGATGGAAGCCTGTGGCCTTGACTCAACTGAAGAAAGATTTACAAACTGTTCTTGATAAGGGCATCAAAAGTCTGGCTATTGTTTTTATGCATTCCTACATGTAAGTTTCTCGATTAAAACTTTGTAATTCCGTAAATCTTGCTTAACACTTAGTAAGTTCTCATAATAACCTTTCTTAAAGCATGTTAGATTTTTGTTAATGTGACAAGTTTTACCTTAAATCATGCTATTTGTGTTACTTTGACAAGTTTAAAAATACAATGGATTGCATGTTGGATTTGTTTCCTAATTAAATGTGTGTGTACCAATACAGTGTACAAGTCTGTGTTATGTTTATTTTAATTCAGTTTCTGTGACCATGAAGAAAGTGTTGGTAGATTGGCACAAGAGATGGGCTTCACTAATGTGTCCTTATCTTCTAAAGTCATGTGTATGGCTAGAATAGTTCCTAGAGGATATACAGGTAGTGTACTTTTGTCTTGTCAATTATATTGTTTTTTTACAACCATTCATGATTTCGGTTGTTTGGGTTAAACAAATGTTTTGTTTTTATTGTTAGCATCAATGAAGCAGCTCATGGAGATAAAAGGTTTTGTTATTTATATCCGAGAGGATATATCTTGTAGTTGTTTTAGTCAATGTTTGAAAGCTTTATTTGCTTTTAAAACATTGCTTCTTGCTTCCTGTATCTCATACAGGACATCAGAGAATGACCAATGACTCATTGCTATGTGTTTGGGCTTTAGATTTTGAATATGGTCACATGTTTGAAGCCTGACTTAAGATTGTGAACATGAAGATAGCTTGTTTCAAGCCTGAATTCTATTTTTCCTTGTTACAGTACAAGAACTTTTAGCTCTAGGAAGTAATACATCTTAGTCCTACAAAGGAATGACTGCTATATATAAGACAAGGCTGATGTTATTTTGTTATGATACTAAACTAACACAGTTATCTATCTTATGTTTCAGCCTGTGCTGATGCTTACCTGACTCCATGTATTAAGAAATATGTCAATGGCTTTAGTTCTGGTCTCCAGGTAACAGTTTGATCCATTTGAACATGTCATCAGCTTCATCAAGTAGGAATAAACACTTTAAATATCTACAATGTTTTGTTTTTTCACACAATCCACAGGATGCTAAAATTCTGTTTATGCAGTCAGATGGTGGGTTAACACCGATGGCCAGGTAACATTATTTTTTTTTACATGTAATGAAAGAAACATTTTATAAAATTCCTTATAGTTTTAATAATAACCACTAAAGTCCATGTTGATGTTTATGACATTTTATTTCTATTGTTTTTTTTTTATCATATCACATTAAAAATATATTTCTAACTCTATCTCTCTGTAATTATTTCCCAAGTTCCAATGGAATTATTCATTTTGCTCATTTGTGTTTCACTTCTTGTTATGATTAAACTTCAATAACTTTTTTGTATTTTAATCAGGAAATGTTATATTATAGAAGAATGCATGCTCTGTTTATATAACACAAATACAGTATATAAAACCAAAATTTAATTTAATTAAATCACTGTTGGTATCGTCAGTTAGGAGAGAAAGAGTTAATTAAGGTAATAGACTAAACAAATTTCATCCAGCTTTGTTGAATGGTTGAATCAAATTTGTCTGTCAACAGTTTTATGGGTTCTCATGCAATATTGTCAGGTCCAGCTGGTGGTGTTGTTGGTTATGCTGAGACCACATTTGATAAGGACACCAAAGTTCCAGTGATAGGCTTTGACATGGGAGGTAATTATACCTATCATGCTTAGATTTACCAGGAATTCGACAAAATATGAAATGTTTGTTCCTAAAGGTTTTTCATTTTAAAGGAAAGTAGTGGTACATGGATGGATTATTAAACAATGAGTAGAACCCTTCAAAGAAAACAAGAAGCTCAAAATTGGAACCAGTGAAATCTGCCCATGTGGAGTATCACCAGAGAATGCAGACCACGTCCTCCAAAACTGCTCTCTATACCAAGAGGCTGTATAAGACATTGGCCCCAAATCACCCCAATAGAAAGGAGAGCTCCCTGATTTGGAAACCACTGCATTCTCTGGTGATACTCCACATGAGCAGATTTCACTGGTTCCAATTTTGGCCTTCCGGTACATGTGTTGTCACATTCTGTTGTGTCCAGTCGAAAGATTAGACGTTAGTCTTGTCATGATAGCTTATAGTAAGCGTCATCTTTCTTGTGATTTGGATGAGAGCTCGTCCATTTCTCATTTATTTTATTTACTATTAATTTCTTCTGGATAGAGTGCAGAGTTTATTAGTGAGTTAGTTCTCCCACTCTTGGTGAGTGTGTCAGCCTTCTCATTTCCTTCTACTTCTATATGAGCTGGTATCCATTGAATAACAGTTTTTTTGCTGTTGTTGTTGAGCTTTGTAAGTGCTGTTCTGAGGTTTTTAATATAAGAGAAATCAGAGTTTTGCAGGCTTTGGAGGGTTGTTTTCACATCAGTTAGAAAGACAATCTGACTGTGTGGGGAACTTGGATGATTTGCTAGCATGGTAGCAGTTAGTGCTAGTGCTTCCCTTTCTGCTCTGTGACTGTCAGAGAGCTCTCCAGTTGCAATGGATTTTTCTAGTTTTCTTCCATCTGGCCATTTGATGAGTATTCCAGCTCCTCCATTTGTGGTGGCTTTATGGGATGAGCCATCCGTGTAAACTCTGTTCCGCTGATTGCTAGGATAATTGATTTGTAATCTATATTTATGAAGCATCACATTTGGTGTGAATTTACTTAAGTATCAAACCTTGAGAAAACACAACATAGCTTTAAATGATGGTCAGTTTGTTTTAAAATATCTGCTAAGTTCCATGTAGCATTATGATATCACTTACTGTTTGTCTGTCCATAGGCACTTCAACTGATGTCAGCAGGTTTGCAGGAGAGTTTGAACATGTGTTTGAGTCAACTACAGCAGGAATCACAATACAGGCTCCACAGGTTTAGCATTGTTGAAGTATATCTGCTAGTTAGTGATTATGACTCTTTTGAAACCTAATGGTCTATGTACTTTTAAATGTTTATGAAAGTTGGACACTGAACGGTGAGGCAGAAAGAAGAATCCAAGCCTTTGAGAGTAAATGCTACAGACAAATGTTGGGTATCAGATACCTGGAAAAGAAGACAAATGAGTTCATACTTTCACAAGTTAACACTCTGGCTGGTGAAAATGAAGAACTCCTCAATACTGAAGATATGAAAACTGAGCTGGTTTGGTCATATTGTAAGACATGACTCACTGTCAAGGTGCAGTGGAGGGAGCATGAAGAAAGGGCGACCAAAGAAAGGCTTGCTGGGTAGCATAAAAGAATGGACCTGCCACTATCTTGATATCCTGCTAAGAACAGCTGCTGACCAGCTAAAGTGGAGGGAATTGGTTAAGCTTGTCACAGCACCCTGAAAGTTGAGGGACAGGTTATAATAATCATCTTGAAAGCCTATTTCTTATTGTGCCTTTCATACTTCACATAACTTCATCATTGCAGTCAAGTCTGCTAGTTTTGTATTTGGTTTCATTTGTTTAAATGTGTGTTATAACAATACCGATGTCCTGCCAATAACATTTTTAAAAATAGTATTAGACAAGTTTTGGAAAAAAATCAATTAAAATTATTTGTTTTTTTCAGCTAGACATCAATACAGTAGCCGCTGGTGGAGGATCGATGTTGTTCTTCAGGTCTGGCATGTTTGTTGTGGGACCTGAATCTGCTGGGGCACACCCTGGTCCTGTCTGTTACATGAAAGGTAAAGGAAAGAGAGAAGCGCGCTCTTTTGTTTTTTGTAATTCTAGTAGATTAAATGTGGGATATTATCTTGGTTCTATCAATTAATTTACAGTTGATGTTTTGTTATAAAATATAAATTAATAAATGGGTTTTGATACATCCACACGCAAAAAAAGAGCAATTAACAGCCAAATACAAGAGAATTAAGTCAAGTTGAACTTTAAACCTAATTCTTAAACAACACAAACTTAGCTCTTTAATTATGATATTTGGAGAGAGTACTAATTAGAAAATCTATCACTGCAGTAGATCTATAATAAATATAAATTTTAAATGCTACCCACAACAAAGCTAGCATGAATGCTAGTGTCAGGTGAAAAACACAATATGATTTGAATGTTGAACAAATTCTTGACAGGTGGTCCATTGACAATTACTGATGCTAATCTCTGCCTTGGTCGACTGCTACCAGAATATTTCCCACATATATTTGGTAAGACTGAAGACATGCCGCTTGATAAAGCAGCTACACTGAAAGCCTTTGAAGATCTGACTCATGAGGTTAATATGATTTTATAATCATGTAAGGTTGTAGTGTTTTTAAACTGCTTAAGTTTCATTAATACTATAATATAAAAAATAGATTTTGTGAATTGAACACCTAATCCAAGCTTAGATCTAACTGATTGGCATTTTTGTAAAAAAATCAACTGTGTACCATTTGGACAAAATGTAGTGTTTCGTATATTGTGTTGTTTTAATTTATTTCAAGCATGCCCACATTTTACTAGTCATTTGAAATCATTTCTCAGGTCAACTTGTTCTTAAAGTGTCAACATGAAAGTCAAAATCTTGAGTTTGTCCCAATGACCAAAGAACAAGTCAGCCTTGGGTTTATTTCTGTAGCCAATGAGGCCATGTGCCGACCCATCAGAGCCTTAACCCAAGTAAGAGGGACAACTGTTTTCTGACAAAAATATTAAATTTTTTTTTTTACAAGTAGTGAAAAATATTGCAAAGTGCTCAGTATGTATATGGAAATGTCTTAAGTATTTAGCTATATTTCCAAAATAAAAGTAAATAGAAATCTTTTCTAAAAAATGCAAAGTATTTAAATCATGTTAAATCTTCAGGCCAAAGGTTATGATACTTCCCGCCATGTATTGGCATGTTTCGGAGGTGCTGGGGGGCAGCATGCTTGTGCTATTGCTCGTTCACTAGGTATGAAGGAAGTCTTTATTCATAGGTATGTGTTTTTGGTTTTCGGAATTTTATTTCAAATAGAATCAGACATGACTCTTTGACTTTGAACAATGTTATTCTCATAGCTGTAAATATTGTTTCGTTTGTTATTTATATTTAAAAAACTTAAACCAATATTTCCAATGCCTAGGTATGCAGGCATTCTGTCTATACTTGTACTTACCCAGCTACAACTCTGTGTGTCCTAGGTATGCAGGCATTCTGTCTATACTTGTACTTACCTAGCTACAACTCTGTGTGTCCTAGGTATGCAGGCATTCTGTCTTTATTTGTACTAACCTAGCTACAACTCTGTGTGTCCTAGGTATGCAGGCATTCTGTCTTTATTTGTACTAACCTAGCTACAACTCTTTGTGTCCTAGGTATGCAGGCATTCTGTCTTTATTTGTACTAACCTAGCTACAACTCTGTGTGTCCTAGTATGCAGGCATTCTGTCTATACTTGTACTAACCTAGCAACAACTCCCTGTCTCCTAGGTATGCAGGCATTCTGTCGGCCTATGGCATGGCTCTTGCTGATGTTGTCTATGAAGCACAGGAACCTGCTGCTCTAATTTATGCTAGTGGTAAATATTTATTTTTGTTGATTCCTTTAGGCTACAAAATTAAATGTTGTTTTTTTTTTTGCTGACTGGTTAAGCACTTACCTTCTGAACCTGGGGTCCTGGGTTTGAATCTCATGAATACTAGGATTTGAATTTTGGGATTTTTTAGGGCACTCCTGAGTCCACCCATCTCTGATGGGTACCTGACTTTAGTTGGGGAAAGTAAATGCAGTTGGTCGTTGTGCTGGCCACATGACACCCTGCTCATTAACCATTGGCCAAAGAAACAGATAACCTTGACATCATCTGCCCTATAGATTGCAAGGTCTGAAAGTGGAACCTTACAAAATTAAATGTAAATTTTATTTTGTATTATAGCTTACAGAATTCACTAGTATGGAGTATTTCATTCTCCATTTTTTACTAGGCTATAACATTTTGTTTCCCACCAATGTTTTATTGATCTATTTAATAGATACAATAATCTTTTCAAAATTGCTTTTTTTTTTTTTTCAAAATTGTATTCTACAGAAAACTTTCAGAAACTTGATGAAAGGATTGCTGCTTTAGAGAAGAAATGTTTTGAAGAATTGAAAGGTCAAGGTTTCCAAAGGTACAGTACTCTTTTCTCACTATTTTGCAGACTTTTGTTTTAGTTTTACAGATTATTATGAAGTGAACAAAAGAACTGTCTCTTTTGATTGAGGAACAAAACTTTAATTATCACCAACTCACTGTATATGTTGTGGAACTGTTGAATTCATTATTTGGATTGGCATGATTGAATGCTAATATATGTTTGTGTCTTCAGAGAACAGATTGAGACCCAACCCTTCTTACACCTCAGGTATGAGGGAACAGACTGTGCACTCATGTGTCCCAATCACTACCCAGCTACTGCAAACACTTCTTCATATGGTGACTTCTCCATGGCTTTTGTCAACAGGTACCGTCTAATCCATTAATTTTTTTTATTAGACATTACTTTAACCCCAAAAGTTAATTTTCTCTTGATTGTTTTATGTGTCCTGTAATATCCTAATACATATATAATTTGGTTGCAAAGCTTAGTTAAAAAAAAAAAAAATGTAATCCGCTTTAGGTCCTTGGTATGCTAAGATTGTTGGTAATTCTTCTTCATTTCACATGATCTGAACTGTGCTATATTTTGAGAAATGCCTCAACATTTTTTTTGTTTTTTAGTACTGACATTATTGTGATGTTTGGAAAAGAGTAACAGTAGTATCATAAGCTTTGTATGATACACATTTTCCCTTTACATTTTCTAATTTACCTGAGTTGATCTTGTCTTTAAGGAAAACTTTCCAATTTACCTGAGTTGATCTTGTCTTTAAGGAAAACTTTCCAATTTACCTGAGTTGATCTTGTCTTTAAGGAAAACTTTCCAATTTACCTGAGTTGATCTTGTCTTTAAGGAAAACTCTCCAATTTACCTGAGTTGATCTTGTCTTCAAGGAAAACTTTCCAATTTACCTGAGTTGATCTTGTCTTTAAGGAAAACTCTCCAATTTACCTGAGTTGATCTTGTCTTCAAGGAAAACTTTCCAATTTACCTGAGTTGATCTTGTCTTTAAGGTAGGGAAAACTCTCCAATTTACCTGAGTTGATCGTGTCTTGAAAGAAAGAAAACGTTACAATTTTCAGATATCAAACAGAGTTTGGCTTCACTTTAAGATCGAGAAACATTTTGGTGGACAACATAAGAGTCAGAGGAGTAGGGAAATCTCTGGCGGCAACTTACAACCTGATTCAGGAGGCAAGGCATCCCCCTCAACATGAACAGGTACATTGTGTTCTATTCAACAGTCTGTTGGTTTCAAGGAATGAACTTTCTTGTGTCTGATGATTGGCAGTTGTTTTTTTCAATTATTATTATGAAAGAAATGAAAACATTTTGTCCATTTCATGATTATTTCAACACAAGGTTTATTTATTTGATAAATGCATGTTTTTGTGTCTAAATAATAATTCATTGGTAGAAATATGAGCACACTGACACATTTTCTAAATCACTCAGTTTGTTGTATATGTGATATGTAACTCTTACAAATAACTATCTTCTTTTTTTGTTATTCCATAAGTTATATGATAAGATGTCTGCCAGGGCATTGTGGTTTAATATTTTGATATTAATGTTAAGTGTAATTTTTACTTATAGAAATTATATATTTTTTCATATATATATTTTATTTTTTTTTTAATTTTTTTTTTTTTTTTTTTTTTTATGTGTAACTTATTTCATTTGATTGCTCAATATCATAAGGAATTTTTAGTCTCTAGGTTCAGCCTTACAAATACACCATTCACACAGAATCTTACTTAGAGTAACCAACCATGTGGAACAAAAAAACTTAATGTCTACTCTAAGATTAGGAATAATAAAACCAAACCTCATAGAAAATATAACAGAGATATAGCAAACAATAAATTCACTAAAAAGGGGTTCAAAAATCTTATGAAATAGTAAGAGAATAGTACTAAAGCTGTCCACTAGTTTAGACAAGCAAAGAATCTTTTACAGACCAAACAAACTATCTGTTTCAACCAATTTCAGAGGGTGAACTGCCTCTGGAACAAAGAATGACCAAATAAATGTCACCTGACTTTATGACGAAGCAAACAATTCAATAAAAAAAAAATTATAAGCGCTCTCCCTGCCTACAAGGCTTAAGATTCGAGAGAAAAAAAAACACTGTCCAACTGCTCATGACAATGTCCAACTGTCCTCAGGTTGTCCAGTGTTACTTTGAAGAAGGTTGTTTAAATACAAGTGTTTTCTTGCTGGACAATTTATTAGCAGGACATGAAATTAAAGGACCAGCCATTATCATTGATAAAAATAGGTAGGTCAATTTTTAAAAGTTAAAGTTTCTTCATTTTAGAAACCTAGAAACATTGTATTTAATAATAATAATAATCTTTATTGTCCGTAAGGAAATTAGTCTTACAATTTGTGCATTACTCAAAAAAAAACATTGTAACTAGAAAAAAACAAAATGTACAAGATCAGTTTAGGTTTTTTTGTTACATCTTTACATCTGTATAAGTGCACAGAATTCTAATTAGATATGGTAAATATACTATTGCCAGCACTTCTGTAAAGATATACTGCTGTAACAATAAACGAGTGTATAGAAAATACAATTGACATAAATATAGGAAACCCTGTTGGAACCAAAGTAAAAACAAAGGCCTTGGGTCTTCTTAGTTCTTAATTTGGTCTAGCAGGGTTTCGTTTTTGTGCATTGTGTTTTTCTAGTGCTATTTCTCTCCTTTTCCTTCATCTGTTGGTGTTTTAGTTTGCGCTTTTTAACAGTAGTTAGCAGGCCATCGTTGGGTTGAGTCGCTGTATTAATCCTGTTTCTTCATTTTTTATGTGATCCTCGTATGTGATACTTAGGATCTTCCTTTAGCAGTCAATTCCATTGCTAGGATCCTCCTCTCTAGTTCTTCAGTTAGCATCCAAGATTTACAAACATATAAAATATGGCCAAGACAATGAAATGCTTCAGTCTGAGTATCGAGGGCTATGCATTTTTCTTTCCAGATTGTTTTGAGTTTTGCGAATGCTGCTGAGGACTGTGCAATTCTAGCCAGTAATTCAGATTTGGTTTCATCATCTGAGATGATAGCTCTGAGGTATTCAATACTACTGATATTCACCAGCTTTTCACCTCTAATACTGATGTCCCTTTTCGAGCCCTGTTGGCTATTGTTCATAATTTTGTATTTTTTCTGCATTGATTTGCATACCATATTCTGTGGAAGACTTGTCTATACACATCACCAAGTCAGCTAATTCTTTCTGCCCCTGCCAGACCTTCTGTGTCATCTGCTAAGCGCAAGTTGGTAATTCTTCTTCCCCCTTCGAAAGCATCTTCCATTCTTTTTTACTAGGAAGATATTGAAAAGAGTTGATGAAAGTAGGCAGCCTTCTCTCATTCTGTGGTTTTAAACCAGTCTTCAATGTTGCTGTTGAAGTACACCGCACTAGAAGCAATATTTTATTATGTATCAAACACATTACTTTAGTTGTTTTTTTTTTATGTATTATTGACAGCACTATTCTTGTGGAACCAAACTGCACTGCTGCAATAAACAAACATGGTAACGTGAACATAAAAGTGGAGAGTCTTAAGAAGAGAGTTGTGGGCACTGACCTAGATGCCATTCAGTTGTCAATCTTTTCTCATCGGTTTATGAGCACTGCAGAGCAGATGGGTCGGTAAGTTAAAACGTTTCAGCTGTTCTCATGTATATATAAAAGTAAAGAGTAAAGTTTCCCCTTTCAGACCTTGTGATCTATGGGGCAGATGAGGTAAAGGTCATCTGTATCTTTGGCCCACGGTTAACAAGGGTATCATGTGGCCAGAACAAGGACCAACCGCCTTTACTTTTCCCCAACTAATGTCAGGTATCCATTAGAGCTGGGTGGACTCAGAGGTGCCAGAAGATCCTGAAATTAAAAATCCCAGTCTTCACCAAGATTTGAACCCGGGGCGTATTCGCTGCCTAGTCGTATGAGATGCGCTCTGGATTGTCATTTTGATGGTACAGGGTTCGACCCCCTGCCAACTAGAATCCCCTACTGTCCTCAGGAGGTTTGGGTTAAGATGTAATAATCTTTAAGTTCTGAAGGAACATCAGAAATATGTAAAATAAAAACAAAACAAATATTACTATTATGTTTAGCATTTTGTTATTGTTTTGTTTTTTTATTTGGCTTTCAGAATTGAACCAAAATATTTTTTTAAAACTAATATAATTGCTTAGAAATATTTAAAATAAGATAATTTTATTGGTCCAAACAAATGGAAATTTAGTTTAAATACAAATGACCACTTCAGCATTACTACTATAGTTTTTAGTTTTTTGTTCAGTCTAGTTGATATATAATTTTGACCTATTTCTTTTCAGAGCCTTACAGAGAACTTCAATATCAACTAATATCAAGGTAAACAAGTTGCAGTAATTTTTATTCAACAAAAGTTATTTCTCAAGCAGAATTTTGTATTTGTGTCTTTTCTTAACAACTTAATTCTTAAGTCTTCATTTCCTTTTACCTTGCCATAAGTTACTGGCAAACATTTGATTGGTATATTTTACAAGGACATAGTTTTAGACTCGATCCATTGCCAAAGATAAAATGTTGTCTCAGGGGAAGGAATTTACAAAGCATTGAGCCTCTGCTTATTTTATATTGACAGAAAAAAAAATATTTTGGGGTTTATGATAATTCTTGTGTCCCTTGACTTTCAATAGTCACATTTGTAAAAGACAAAATGTAATAAAGTTTTCTTATCATTCTTCTACGTTCTTCTGAATATCATGAGGTCACTTCTGAATATCATGAGGTCACTTTTGAATATCATGAGGTCACTTTTGAATATCATGAGGTCACTTAATTTTCTAGAGACCAGCAAAAAATAAACATTTTAAAAAATTGGCTGTCTCAAATGTGAAGAAGAAACAGTTTGTGGTTTGCACAGTTTTAGAACCTTGATATTGTAGCATCCAACTTTGAGTTTTGATAGAAATCAAGTTTTTAATCAAGATTTTAGAAACTTATTGAGTCTCCATTGGCTTGACTAGGCCTCTTACATCAGCTTGGGATGATTTCAATAACTTAGTTAAATTTATATCACATCACTTTCAAATTTATATAAATTTAACTAAGTGCTCCTAGGGATACATCATATTCCAATTTATATAAATTTAACTAAGTTCTCCTAGGCATACAACACATTCAAATTTATATACATTTAACTAAGTGCTGGTTGATTTCAATAGGTTATTTCTCTAACTATAGGACATCCTTGGCCAAGTTAACTCAGTTTAGTTAACTCAAGTTAAATTTATATAAATTGGAATGTGATGTATCCCTAGGAGCGACTTGACTTCAGTTGTGCCATGTTTGGACCAGACGGTGGACTTGTGGCGAATGCTCCACATATTCCAGTACATTTAGGAGCCATGCAAGAAACAGTGCAATATCAGGTGAGAGACTTGGCAATGTATCAACTTTTCAGAATGATGAAGTTGTGCTATACATGCCAAAAAAAAAAAAAAAAAAAAGAAACTAAAATTCAGAATGTGAGCAACAAAAAAGTTCATGTCCTTTTTTGTTCTTGATATTCTTATTATGTTTTATTTATGTCTGCTTCGAGAGCACGCGTAAGTGGACACATATGGATGGGGTAAGAGATGCACATACAATTCTATAGTCACATTCTGAATGAAAATTAAAGTAGTGATTGTTAAAAACAAATCATCATTAAGGAGAAATAGTTTGCCAATATTAGAGAAAGGGAGTTATTCAAAATCCAGTCCACTTAATGGGATGTCTGGTGTATTTAATTACTTCTTAGATTTGTTTTTTCTTTTCAATCTTGTTTGTTTTCTTTTCTACAAAACATTTTTTTTTAAAGCCAAATACAAATTCACTAAGCAAAAGTTTTTTTTAAAAAATATACTTAAATATTCTTTTATATTATAGTTGTCTCCTTCATAGATTATTATATTTATTATGGGTAAACTACCAATGGTATTATACCCTGTTATCCCATATCTGCAACTTGTCAAGCAAAAAATACAAGACTTAAATATCATTATAGATTGCCTATTAAAAGAATTATTCCATTCCTTTTGCTAATATGAGGATATTCCCAAAATGAAGGAAAAGTCCAATCTAGAAAGTGCTGCAGATGTAATTCAAAAATTCAGAACTTGTATTGACATAAAATATATCTTTTTAAAATGTTATTTTTTAAAAGAATATATTCAATTGATTCAGATCAAGACACTAGGAGACAATTTCAAAGATGGTGATGTTATTTTAAGCAATCATCCCGAGGCTGGAGGAAGTCACCTGCCAGACTTAACTGTCATAACACCTGTAAGTTGACAGCTGTGCACATTCTGTATAGCAAAATATTCTTCAGTGGTGCAATCATATTGACCAGAGTTTGTAACTGATTTATGGCTTCTTGCCAGACGTCAGAATTCGTTTTTATTGAGCAAATCTTGAGTAAGAAAAACAAGCAATAATTTTTAAGTTTTTATACAGCAAAGAAAGAGAATGAGAAAGATTACTCTATTTCTATTGGACTACATTATCTCTTTTACTTTACAATTTAGAGACAAGCAAAAATAAAATCTGCAGCTTTTTATTTTAATTTGAAATTCTTTTATTTCATGACAGAATGATTATTGAGCTTGAAACTACCAAATGTTTGACTTGTTAGTTTTAGGTTCTTGTTTTCAATCATTTTCTTACAAACTCATTTAGTGAGTTGTATTATGAATTTCATCTTGAAGGTATTTTTCAACGGCCAGTCCAAGCCGGTCTTTTTCGTAGCCAGTCGAGGTCACCATGCTGATATAGGGGGCATCTCTCCTGGCTCCATGCCTCCACATTCTACTTCAATATTCCAGGAGGGGGCGGTTTTCAAGTCTTTCAAATTGGTGGAGAATGGAGAGTTCAAAGAACAAGGTATAGATTCCATAACATTGAACTTCGGTACATAATTCACAAATCTATGACAAGCAATGCAACAAGGAAAAACAATAACAGTTTTTATATCAGATTTAACACACAAGCAAATCTGTCTCATTATACACAGTATCTTTTCCACTTAGATAAGAATCCTGTCTCTCTTCTGTCAACATTCATTATCAGTTCACATTGGATTGTAGTGTGCAAGGCAAGGTTATAACAATAATATTTTTAATATCCTAATTTTTCATTCAACATTGTGATAGTTTCAATACACTCAGCCAAGTTCTTGTATTTTTTAATTCTGATTTAAAAGGTGCTGTACATGATCTGCATAAGTTTGATTAAATATCAGTTATTTTTGCTTTCAAACTATTTTGATTTGGGTTTATCATTTTCATTAGTTTAAACAGACTTTTTTATTTCATTGTTAATAATAATGAAAATATTTTTTTTCCAGAATTGATCAAAGCTTTACAAGACCCAGCTAAATATCCTGGTAGCAAAGGTTCTAGAAACTTACAAGACAACATCAGTGACCTCAAAGCTCAAGTAGCTGCCAACCACAAGGTATTTCACAACATTTTCTAAATCAGTGTTTCCCAAACTGTGTTCCATGGAACCCTGCAAGGCCTGAATAGGTTTTCACGAATCACTGGAATAATTAACTAGTAGGCCACCACATGAATTAATCTCTCTAAAAAAAAAACAGTGTTCTGCTTAACACTGAGAATGTGCAATGTGTTCCATTAAGGAAAAATGTTTTGGAA
Organism: Biomphalaria pfeifferi; assembly: GCA_030265305.1. NCBI lineage: Eukaryota > Metazoa > Mollusca > Gastropoda > Planorbidae > Biomphalaria > Biomphalaria pfeifferi. The sequence continues at coordinate 96,981 of JASAOG010000275.1, forward strand.
ACACTGGTCTAAATGAATGAAACCTCATTTAAGGTCAATATGAAAGAGCTGCTGACAAAAATGACAAAATATTTGTTAATAATTCAAGAGTATGTGTGTTTACATTAAGACTTTTGCTTGTCTTGAAATAGACCTGGTTGTGTTGTATGGGCCCTTGACTGTTGTTTTGATGGTTCTGGGTTTGAACCCTGCTTTCTGCCATCCTAGGGGGAGAAGGAAGAAATGGAAAACAAACTTTCGTAGTAAGTCCTCAGCCGAGGAAAAAGGGAATTTGATTCTCTTAACATATTTTACACTCACAAAATTCAGTGCAGATTTTAATTTTTGTTTGCTTTGAAAATTTTTAAACCTTAATAACAAATAATCTTAATGTAACATTTTTGTTTTTAAATTTAGTGGTGGAGAGAGGGTGGGGCTATCCTTTTTCCCTTGACTTTTCTGCTTTCCAAAGGATGGAAATAACAACCACAGTTACTTTTGTTAGTGTTTTTTTGTTTCTATTCAGTTACTAACTCACTTATCAATTAACTTTTGTCTATGTGTAAATGTAATGTTTTTTAAAAACCTTATATCAACTCACTCTGTCCGTCTTGTCTATCTGTCTGTCTGATAAAAAGTGTGTACAAGTTATTTCTCCCACACCCATTCTCGAATCAAATTAAAAATTCGTACAATTATTCATTGACATATACTGACAAGAATCTATAAAACAAAAAGAAACCAATTTGACAATTAATTACTGTTATTAATTATTTTGTTTAATAGCAACAAGGGAAACTAATATTTCAGTATTCACAGATGTGGCAAAATTTATTGGGTTTAGTTCCCTTAAATAATTGTTAACGCTTTTTCTCTTTCACGTATTCTCCGATCAAGTTGATACTTTAAAGAATTATTTATTGTACCTAACAAAGCATGAATCAATAGAGAAAACTATTCAATTTGTCAATTAATTAGTGGTAATTAATTATTTTGTTTTGATATCGAATAAGGGAAATAGCATGTACATTATTGGTAGATATAGTTTTAAGGATTGAGTTCTTCCCCTTTAGATAAGCTTTGTTGTTTTTTTTATAGGATTTTTATACTTTCTGTATTTAGGGAATCAAATTGATTACAGAACTCATCACTGAGTATGGTCTAGAAGTAGTTCAAGCCTACATGAAGTATATACAGGTATTATAATTGAACATATTGGTCAGCAGCTATTGCAATGTCTTATATCCTTCGGAATAGAAATGATACTATTTATCTGCTTATAATTGAACTAATATGTTGACTAACGTTAAACTTTTTACTTTAGGAAAATGCTGAAGTGGCAGTCAAAGAAATGTTGAAGGAAATCGGGAGAAAAACAAAAGCAGCAACTGGAAGGACAGAGATTTATGCTGAAGATTTTATGGACCATGGAAGCCGAATTTGTTTACATATCAAAATAGATGAAAACGAGGTTAGTTTCAAATTAGCATTACATTTAGTTTTGTCTCCAGGGCACAGCACTGTTTGATTTATAGCTTTAGCAATATATGTATTGAGTAGTCACCAGATTAGCATTACATTTATTTTTTGTCTGCAGAGCACAGCACTGTTTGATTTATAGTTTAAGCAAAATATGTATTGGGTAGTCACCAGATTAGCTTTTGTGGTTGTGTCTACAGGGCACAGCACTTTTTGATTTCACGGGCACTGGTCACCAGGTCTATGGCAACACCAATGCGCCGAGGGCTATAACTCTGTCTGCCATCATCTACTGCATGCGCTGCATGGTGGGACATGATGTACCGTTGAATCAGGTAAAAAAAACAAATTTCTCTTGTGAGATTTAATACATTTAAGTTTAGATTGTGCTGTCTTTATTGTCAACATTGATATGGTCATAATAAAAATAATAACAAAAGCAAGGTTGTCGTAGGCTATACAATCTTTTTGATGTATCTAAACTAGAGCAGAGAACTGTTAATAGGCCTGTTTCATCTGACAGGGTTGCCTAGCACCTATCAAAGTTATAATGCCCAAAGGCAGTCTGATAGATCCCTCAGAGGAAGCTGCTGTTGTAGGAGGAAATGTGTTGACCTCACAAAGAATTGTGGATGTTGTACTCAAAGCCTTTGGAGTTTGTGCTGCGTCTCAGGTAAGCACTTTGGTTTAAAGTAGGTCACAGACAACATAGGTGATTACTTTGATTTGAAATAGGTCATGGATGAGACAGGTAAGCACTTTGGCTTAAAGTAGGTCACAGACAACATAGGTGATTACTTTGATTTGAAATAGGTCACAGATGAGACAGATAAACACTTTGGTTTAAAGTAGGTCACAGACAACATAGGTGATTACTTTGATTTGAAATAGGTCACAGATGAGACAGGTAAGCACTTTGGCTTAAAGTAGGTCACAGACAACATAGGTGATTACTTTGATTTGAAATAGGTCACAGATGAGACAGATAAACACTTTGGTTTAAAGTAGGTCACAGACAACATAGGTGATTACTTTGATTTGAAATAGGTCACAGATGAGACAGGTAAGCACTTTGGCTTAAAGTAGGTCACAGACAACATAGGTGATTACTTTGATTTGAAATAGGTCACAGATGAGACAGATAGACACTTTGGTTTAAAGTAGGTCACATACCACATAGGTAGACACTTTGGTTTAAAATAGGTCAAACACCACAAAGGTAAACACTTTGGTTTAAAATAGGTCAAACGCAATGCAGATGTGATTATATGAACTGAAGAGAAAAAAAAATGTATAGCTATATAAATCTAAATGGCCTATAACTGGTATTTTACATTTGGTTTAGAAAACTAAATTATTCTTGTGGTTGCCTATGACAGAATGTTAAACTTGCTCTTGTTTTTAGGGTTGTATGAACAATATCACATTTGGTGATGAGAGAATTGGTTATTATGAGACTGTCGCTGGGGGAGCAGGAGCGGTGAGACTTTTATTTTAGTATTTTTTCTTATTAAAATGTGTCTAAGAAATTATTTCTAAAAATTGGTATTAGCATAAATCTAAGCTAATTTTTTATTTTGCTTGACTATTTTTTCAGGGACCAACCTGGCATGGTCGAAGTGGAGTTCATACTCACATGACTAACACCAGAATCACTGACCCTGAAATTCTAGAAAAAAGGTGAGAGTTTTTGTTCATGTTTCAATAGTTCCTTAAACTAGAGGACAAAGGACAAGTGTGTCTATATGTAATTCTAGTTAGCCTTGTATTTTTTTTTTCATAATTAATTATATCATGTTCATTTACCTTTTAGGTATCCTGTGATTGTACAATGTTTCAAACTAAATACTGGCTCTGGGGGACGAGGACTTTACAATGGTGGAGATGGTGTAATTAGGGAACTGCTTTTCCGAAGACCTGTGACATTGTCACTACTTACTGAAAGAAGGGTTTTCTCCCCTTATGGACTTGAAGGTAAACCTTATAATCTTGGGAATTCCTTAATCTTGTTTTTGTTTTATTAAGTTTTGGATGTTCCTTTATTCCAAACCTGGGGGCAGGATTCAATGTCTGGAACATCGTAATGACAGCTCAGAGGTCATGCAAAATGAACAGCTAACCAAACCTGCTGGCAGGATTTAATGTCTGGAACATTGTAATGACAGCTTAGAGGTCATGCAACATGAACAGCTAACCATTTCTTGAGGCTCCAAGATAAAGTCTAATTATTACCTAAGTGTCTGAGAACTATCTTACAAATACACTGGTATGACGAAATAGAAAACACCAAACTGTGGGAGATGGGTGGACAGAGAAATATAGAGGTGCAGATCTTAGAGAGAAACTGGAGATGGATTGGTCACACCAATAGAACCAATAACAACAGAGCTACACAGGCTTTAGAGTGGAACCCCCAGTACAAGACATAGAGGAAGACCAAAAAGAATGCGGCATTGCATTGTACTAGAGGAAGCCGAGAGGACAGGAAAGAGCTGGGAAGCCATTAAAAAACTAGCAAGACTGTGGGTAGGCCCTATGTTCCATGAGGAACACAAAGGAAAGATGATGATGATGATTACCTAAGTGTGTACAGTCTATGCTTTTTTTTTTTTTTTTTAAATTTTCCTAACTTCCCATTTTATGTTTCTACAGGTGGTGAAAATGGTCATCGCGGACAAAATTTACTTGTACATGCTGATGGAAGAGTGATTGACCTGGGAGGGAAAAACTCAATAACAGTTAAACCTGGGGTACATTTCTCTTCATTTCTTATTTAGATTGTGTTTATATGTAGCTTAATTTTATGTTATTTCATAAGGAGCTTGACAGTAGATGTATTTTATTGCTAGTGGAGTTCATATATCCATTACTACTTCTGGCAATGACCTCTTTATTTTAACATTGTTTAATTAACATTCTTTATAGAGCCATTTTAAATTAAATTATAAAATATTCTAGTCTCAATCACTACTACATTCTTCTGTCCTAAGGTGTAGGTGACATCTCTGGTGTTACTAATTGTTGATTCTAGCATGTTTTTTTGTTCTGTTAGGACTGCACTGGGTCTACTATCTAATTCTTTGTGACAATATCATGTAATCTATTGGTCATTTATCCTGTTTGGGAGAGTATGGCATGCCAAAGACAAATCTTCTGTTTTAGCTCATAAAAAGGCTTTATTGGACTGGGATTTCAATATTCTTCATCCTAATCAATGTTTCTTCTTAGGTACCAAAGTATTTAATGACAATCTTCCTTACAGACAGTATACTAGAGAAGAAAGGGCTTATTAAATTCTAAAAACATTTTTACTTCAAAAAAAAAAAAAAGTCAAACCTATTTGCATTTGTTTGAAAGTTCAACTTCTTATCAAATTGCTTCTTTGAATCCAGCGAATTGTGAGATATGTGGCTGAGGGATGAAAAGTGCTTATCTACCGATCAAGGGAGCTTGAGCTCAAATCTGAAATAGAGCAGAGTTTTGTTTGATGAGCATGGAAACCTTTGCCCAGATGACCCCACCCCACTGGTCCACAAAAGAGGTTGTACAAAAGCATTCTAGGCATGCAATCAAGCATGAAAGTTGCACTATATTGTGGTCTATGGGGCAGATGATGTAAAGGTCATCATTTTCTGTGGCCTACGGTTAACGAGGGTGTCATTTGGCCAGCACATCAACCAACCGCCTTTACTTTTCCCCAACTTATGTCAGGTACCCATTAGAGCTGGAATGACTCTGAGGCGCCCAAAGATACCGAAATTAAAAATCCCAGTCTTCACCAGGGTTTGGAAGCCAAACACTTAATCGCTCAGCCACAGCGCATCTGCACTATATAAAAACAAGATTTAAAAAAAATAAATTTCTTAAATACTTTCCTTTGGGTAACATGTTCTTAGACCTGCATTCATTTTTCCATGCTTGAATGTTTGCTCCTCTTGGATAGCAAACCTGAATAAAGTGTGTTTCTAGAATCAATTCAGGTGTGGACTCTCTGTTATTCTATATGTTCAGATTTATAAAGATGACATAGCAATCAAGTTTTGTTATTCTATTAGGATGTGTTCCACCTTGAGACACCAGGTGGTGGTGGCTATGGAAAGCGTAAACTAGACAGGGAACAGACTGACCAAACTCCTAGCAAGTATGACAAGAAAGAGATTCATGGCCCCCATTTACTTCAGTCTGGCAGTTTACTCAGCTACAAGTTACTGCAAGAATCTGCTTAAGAAGAGCAAAAGACATTGCCATTACTACGTATATTATTAGATGTATGTGCTTAGCAAATATTGTAATGAATGAATTATTTTGATGTAGTTTTCTTGTAACACAGAATATAAAACAAACATTAACAGGTTATGTTTGTGTCTTTATTGGATTTTTTCTACACTAAGTATTATTGATTTGATTATCTTTATTTTAAATAACTTCTTTATTATTATCTCCTTTTTAAAGTACACTTGGAAAAATAAAAAGAAAATAAAAGAAGCTAATGTCACCCCCTATTTAAAAAAGGAGAAAAATCTGACCCAGGAAACTACAGACCAGTATCACTTACCAGCATCACATGTAAAATCCTAGAACACATAATATGTAGCAACATCATAAACCACTTAGACAAACAAAATGTCCTCACACCATACCAACATGGCTTTAGGAAATATAGATCATGTGAAACACAACTAATAGGACTAATTGATGATTTTTCTAAAGGTTTAGATAATAGTGAACAAATAGTTGCTATCTTACTAGATTTTTCTAAGGCTTTTGACAAAGTTCACCACCATAGTTTGCTTAAAAAATTAAAATATTTTGGCATTAATGGTCCACTGCATCAGTGGATTAAAGATTTTCTGATAGGGAGAGAACAAACTGTAATAATAAATGGCTCTAAATCAACACCGATAACAGTAAAGTCAGATGTACCTCAAGGAACAGTCTTGGGTCCACTACTATTTTTAATTTACATAAATGATTTACCAAATTGCATTACTTCAGGAACAAAAGTCAGATTATTTGCAGACGATTGATAATATATAGAACAATACAAACAACACAAGACACAGATATTTTACAAAGAGAATTAGATGAATTACAGAAATGGGAATCAAATTGGAGCATGTCTTTCCACCCAGAAAAATGTCAGTTGTTAAGAGTAACAAAAAAACTAAAACAAATTAATTCCACTTATCTTATTCATGGCAAACCAGTAACACAGACTAAAAATGCAAAATACCTAGGTGTTATAATAAATGAAAAACTGTCATGGAATCCACATATTGATGAAACAATAAAAAAATCAAACAAAGCATTAGGATTTATTAAAAGAAATTTCTATAAATCAAATAAGAACATAAAACTAAAATTTTATTTAACCTTGGTTAGGCCAATAATAGAATATGCATCCTCCGTTAGGGACCCCTCAACTCAAGAAAACATTAAGAAACTGGAACAGACACAAAATAGAGCAGTGAGATTCATAACAAATGAATATTCACATTTCTCTAGAGTAACACCTATAGTAAAATCACTAAACTTAGAAAGCCTTCAGGACAGAAGACTCAAAAGTAAAGTAGCAATTATACATAAAACACTGAACCATAATCTTCAAATACAAAAATAAAATTTAATAAAATACTCTGAAAGACACAAAGATAAAGGCACATTCCTCGTCCCATATGCTAGGACAAATGTGTACAAATACTCCTTCTTCCCTAGTGCTATTAGAGCATGGAATGGGTTGCCTGAGCTAGCCAGGAAAACCAGTGACTTGGCAGAATTTAAGTCATTGGTTAATATGCATGACTAAATGCATGACGCGTAGGACGTAATCATCTTCTTTTTTGAAGTAACGTCTGTTTTATTTAAGATAGATAAATAAAAAGATTGTTCAATTACATAGAATTCATTTATGTTTTGATTAATGTTAAGGCATGATTAGGAATTAGTTCTTTGTTTCATAGAAAGGGAAAGTTTTGACTCAGAGAGAATGACGCGACCAGTAAAAATAAAACTAGGATTTTTAGGAAAAATAGCGAAATATAAACTTTTACTTTTTGTCTATAGAGAAGGGCAGTTTTTATAGGCATATAGATTTAGCTTGAGGACATTCAGCGGTTCTCTTTGTTATTATTAAACTTCTTAATCAACGTTGGCTATCAGCATCGACTCACTTATACTGTTGGCTTTTCGCCTGTTATTTAATTTTTTTATTTGAATGTTACCTTCCTTTTGACTTATCTACATAGGACACAGCGCCTAACATAAACTTGCAAATCTTGGATGTACTCCTACTTGTGTGTGTAGTCTAGATCTGTATCTGCTTTGCTCATATACAAAATAGACATCAGATTGTTCCCAGTAAGCATTTATGTTTCCTAATATCATTTTTATATCAGTAAATAACATTTTTTTTTCTTATTTTTGTCTTTTTAATAAACTTTGTTCAACAGTAAGATATTACATTTCTCAATAACAACTGTTTTGTTATAATCAACTGTTTCATTATAATCCACTGTTTCATTATTTTATTCAACCTCTAGTCATGTCTTTCAGAAATGTTTAGAAATAGTTGTATATATTTTATAAGATGGCTAGTAAAGTTCAGTTTGATATTGCTCTCAGGTTACATATTTTGTTATTGAAGTAGCTTTTAATTATGTGTTCTCTTTGCATACAAATGAAATGGCATGCTTGTAAGAAGACAAAGATTTAAAGGGACATGTACGTTGAAATGAAGAGTTCTCTTACATTCAGGGGGGTGCATGTTTTTATAATGTCAATATGCTAAGATATTTATTTGTGTGTGTGTTTCTAGACTAGGATTAGTTGACAAACAATGTAACACCTCTCACGGGACTGTAACCTTCATGTTTGAGTGGTGGTGGTGGTGGTCATGTTGAATAAACACTTAAACTGTACTAGCAACTCAGCTACAATTAATATTACTTAATATCTGGCATTAAGTTATCTGCTGAATATTTTAATACCTTTAAAACCTCACAGTATTGTCTAGGCCATATTTTAAATGTAAATTTTAAGTTTTTTTCTTGACCAGTAATGAGCAAACTCCGGCCTGTGGCATTGGTTAATATGGCCCCCCCCCCCTTGTTTTGCAATATCAATAAGAAGTTAATACTGTAACTGCCTAAATATATAACCAATGCATTTAATAACAATTGCTCCTAGAGTTTTAGCTCTATTGTTTTTAATTTAGCGTCCTTAACATTGTTTATTTTATTGTGAAAATCTCCAATTACAAAAAAAAATATTATGGCCCGACAAAATTATTTCCTTTAAGTTTTTTACCCGCTCTTAAAAAAGTTTGACTACCACTGGTCTACACCATATCAATTGTAAGGAAATTATACCTGGCTAGTTTAGCATCAATGTGTGTGTGTGTGTTCTTTATTTTTTCTTTGCACCTCACAGGCACATGAAAACTAAAAGAAATACAGTGAAACCTTATTAACAAGGTCATTCTCTGGATTAATAAAAACTCTGACCAGATAGAGATTGTGTGAAAACAAAACTCATTCCCTGCTAAGTTTGTTCAAATGTTATTGTTTTGTGTCTAGCACAAGAAGAGTGATTGACTTCTCCAAGTAACTGTGATGAATGTTAGACTAAGTCTGTCAAAGTCCTGACTGTCTCCATTAGTCTCACCATTGTAGTTCCTTTGCTTTTTTTTTTAAATCATGCATTAGTTATATAGTGAGATATATTTATTGTTTAACAGAAACCTCATTTGTGTACTCAAATTCAAATATTGATATCAACTTCAGTTTTTTATTTTATTATCTAGACAACATTTTTTTGTTGGACCCTGGCATTAAATCAGATACCTAACCCTTGTTTTCATTCATTCTTTTGTTTAAAGTCTTAGCTGTTAGTGTTTTGTTTCATCAGCTGAAATCTTTCAATTTGTCCATTTCCAGTTGGGTTGTGGTAAAGTGCTTGAATTTTGAGATACTTCAGGACAGCATACTAAAAAGAAAGCACTGTAGGAATAATACATAAAACACAGAACCATAACTTACAAATACAATAGCACAACATAATAAAATACTCAGACATAAAGGCTCATTTCTTTTTACCTTATGCTAGGACTAATTCATACATGCTAATAAAGCATGAAATGGGTTGCCAGAATAACCAATGACTTAACAGGGTTAAAGACTCTAATTAACATCTTATCTTATATAATACAGACGTTACTGCAGTAAAGAGGATGTTTACGTCATACATCTAGTCATGCATGTTAACTAACGACTTAAATTCTGCCAAGTCACTGGTTTGCATGCATGCATGACTATATAACTTCGATATGCGTTGGGCGTAATTATCTTCTTTTTTAAGGAACATGTGTAATTTATAAGTATGTAACCCTAAAGATCTTACATTTCAATGTCATGTGTGTCTATAAATATGTGTGTGTGTTGTCACGTATTACAAATTGAATTCTACTTTTAAATGGCTTGTCTAGGGGAACGTGACAATAGAAAAAGGTAGTTGTGTCACTTATCTTAAGTCTGAATTTAATCAAAGACTTACAATGAATAACAAAAAAAAAAAAATGACACAAGAAATCGGAAGGTAAAATATCAACTTAATGTTTAATCATAATATAACTCAATACAAAATGGAAGGGTTGACCAAAACCCTTTTACAAAAATGGCATGTAAAAATATTACAATACAATAGTTTGAAAATATAATTACAAATACAAGCAAGGCCTTGAAAAAAAGAAAAATCTTAACTTACACGATCAATTGGTATACCACGCACGGGTCGCGCAATGTCTCCGCTATTCTGTCCCACGGCTGTCTCCGTATGTCTGTCTGTCAACGTCACGCGGGCGGTCTTTATATAATCTACCGCGCGTCGATCTCAAGACAAATCTAGGAATTTCTCGAACCAAATACGTCATCAATTTCCCAGATCTAGAACGCTCTTCAAAGAGACAAAAAAAAAAACACCCTCCTTTCAACCAGAGGTACACACACAGGTCAAGGACCGGTCACTGTCTGTGTGGCTTGACGAATAAAAAAGAAAAAAAAACTTATTACACAAGGGGGCAGACAACCTACAGGTCAAGAAAAAAATATAGTATCTAGGCATTGTTACCTAGATACGTAACACCTCCCTCCTAAAAATAAAAAGTTTACATTTCCACGAAATGGAAATCTTTTTAGAATAATTAAAAAAAGGATATTTACATTACAGAATGTATTTATCATGATATATATAAAAAAAAATATATACATCAAAATACTTTTTACAATCTAGATAAGGCATCGGCGATAACATTTTCGCTGCCTTTTATGTGTCTAAGATCTAGGTTGTACTCTTGTAAAAATAAACTCCACCTGAGAAGTCGTTGATTCTTGCCAGACATTTTGTGGATAAATGTAAGGGGATTGTGGTCAGTAAATACAACTAGTGGCCATCTGGACCCACTGATATAAAAATCAAAGTGTTGTATAGAAAGAATCAACCCAAGACATTCTTTTTCCACAGTAGAATAATTTCTTTGATGTCTATTAAATTTCTTGGAAAAGAAACAAATAGGGTGCTCTACTTGGAAATTATCTTCTTGGTAAAGGACTGACCCAACACCTGTGTCACTGGCGTCAATAGCTAACCTAAAAGGTTTTCCGAAGTCAGGAGCCATCAAAATAGGGGAGCTAGATAATATCTGCTTAATTTGGTTAAAGGCTTTCTGACATTCATCCGTCCAAGTAAATCGGACGTTCTTTCTCAGGAGGTTTGTTAAAGGACTGGCAATGACAGAAAAATTTTCGCAAAACTTTCTATAATATCCAGACATTCCCAAAAATCTTCGGAGTTGTTTCCGATCAGCAGGAATAGGGAAAGCTTGGATAGCTTCTACTTTGGCCATTACAGGTTTCACCTGGCCTTGTCCTACAATATGGCCTAAGTATTGGATGGAAGCCTGGCAAAAATCACTCTTACTCAGGTTTACAGTAATTTTTGCATGTAAAAGTTTAGTAAAAAGACAATGCAGTTGTTTACAATGGCTAGAAAAATCTTGGCTAAAAATTACTACATCGTCTATGTATGCGTGGCAATTCTCCATGTCAGCAAGCAGGGCATTTATCATTCTCTGGAAAGTGGCAGGAGCATTCTTCATGCCAAATGGCATCACTTTGTATTGGTACAGACCATCAGGGGTGACAAAGGCGGAGATTTCCTTTGCCCTATCAGTCAGGGGAACCTGCCAATAACCTGAAAGTAGGTCTATTTTGGTGATGTACTTAGCGTCACCAATACGATCTATGAGATCGTCTATCCTAGGGATAGGAAACGAATCGGTCTTTGTTACAGCATTTACCTTACGGTAGTCTGTACAAAAACGATAAGTCTTGTCCTGTTTAGGTATCAAGACACATGGGGAGCTCCAACTACTGGAACTTGGTTCAATGAGGTCATTTTCAAGCATATACTTGATTTCTGACCTAAGTATGGCAAGTTTTTCAGGGTTGACCCTGTAAGGATGCTGCTTGACTGGATTAGCCTCGCCAACATCTACATCATGCATTATAACATTAGTCTGTTTTGGTACATCAGAAAAAATGTCATTAAATTCATTAATGAGTTTCATGATAACTGGCCTTTCTGTCGAAGACAGATGAGACAGTTTTACATCCAAATTCTGTAATACAAAAGAATTAGGTATTTTGTATTGTCCAAATTTCTCCTTTACAATATCATCATCAATAGGAGAAACATGGCTATTTGAACAACTTTTGACTGTATTTAAAACACAATTACTCTTCTCTGAGTGATCTGGCCGAGATACATAAGGCTTCAGCATGTTTATGTGACATAGCTGAGTCTTTTTCCTACGGTCAGGGGTTTTGATTGTGTAATTGAGGTCACTAATTTTGGTCTCAATTTCATAGGGACCAAAGTATCTGGCTTGCAAGGGTTGACCTGGTATGGGCAAAAATACAAGCACCTTATCCCCGGGAGAAAATTCTCTAACACGGGCCTTTCTATCATACCAGCGTTTCATGCTGGATTGGGTGTTTTGTAAGTTATTTTTGGCCAGAACACAAGCATCATAAAGTCTAGTTTTAAACTTAATTACATATTCTAAAAGTCCTTCAGTGGCTGTTGGTGACAACAAAGTCTCTTTTATACATTTCAAGGGACCGCGCACCGAATGGCCAAAGACTAAGTCAAAAGGGCTGAATCCCAACGATTCCTGGACGGATTCACGGGTTGCAAACAGTAGCATGTGGATTCCTTCGTCCCAGTCTTTTTCGTGCTCAAAGCAATAGGTTCGGATCATGTTCTTGAGAGTCTGATGGAATCGCTCAAGAGCGCCTTGCGACTCGGCATGATACGCACTCGACATGCAGTGTTTGATGCCCAACTGAGTCATGACTTGCTTGAAAAGATTGGCCGTGAAATTCGTTCCTTGGTCCGATTGGATGGACTTTGGTAGACCAAATAGAGTAAAGAACTTGATTAAGGCCTTTACAATGTTCGATGCTTTTATGTTCCTTAGAGGAATAGCCTCAGGAAAACGAGTTGAAGCACACATAATGGTCAACAGGTATTGGTTGCCAGCTTTTGTCCTTGGGAGAGGACCAACACAGTCAATAAGTACTCTGCTGAAAGGTTCTTCAAAGGCTGGAATCGGCTTCAGAGGAGCAACAGGGATCTTTTGATTTGGCTTGCCAACCATCTGACAGGCATGACAAGATCGGCAGTACTGGATGACATCTTTCTTCAAACGTGGCCAGAAGAAGTGTGACATAATCTTGTGGTATGTCTTGTGGATGCCGAGATGACCTGACATTGGTGTGTCATGAGCCAGATTCATGATGTACGCTCGGTATCTTTCTGGTAACACGATTTGATGGCATATTCTCCATTCTTCTTCGTTGGATGCGTCTGGAGGTTTCCATTTCCTGAAGAGCATATCATCTTGGATGTAGTAGCACGTTGATGCTAGCTCTGCCTCTTGTGATGTCATTGCGGTTTCTCGGAGTTTGGCGAGCTCTGGATCCTTCTTTTGGTCCTCAATCAACTGTTTTCGAGTTGATGCCGGCTTTTCAGAATTTGGCGTTGGTTCTTCTTCAAAAGAAGCAAAGAATGTGGTGCTCAAGTCCACATCATCTTGGTTACTGTTGGCTTTGATGACGTTCTCTTCTTGAGATGCTTTCAACCTCATTGCCCTTGTTACTGCACACGCTGGATATAACTCTAGGTCTTCCTCGGGTGTGGCAGATAAGTCGGGTGTTTGAGTGACGATGGGTTCGGCTATCACCTTTCCACCTGCTAAGTCATTGCCTAACAGCAACGAGATGCCTTCCAATGGTAATGTTGGTCGGACACCTACAACAACCGGTCCAGTAATGAGATTTGACTTTATGTCGATTAGATGTAGAGGCACATCTATACATCCAAGCTCTACGCCTCGTAACAGGATGCTCTTCCCAGTCGATGATGATTTTGACAAGGGCAAGATACCCTCTAAAAGTAGCGATTGTGAGGCACCTGTGTCTCTCAAAATGGTGATAGGTCGTAGACTTGTAGAATCACCGGGTAGTGATACAAATCCTTCCGAAATGAAAGGCTTAAAATCCTCTAATAAAACATCAATTTTGGTTGATGTAGACTGGACTTGGGTCGAACTCTCGCTGGAGTCATTGACATCTCTAGGAGACGCAGTGGAGAAACTCTTTCTTGAGTCAGTAGAACATCTTTTGGATGTATTTGGAGAACTCTTGATGGAGTCATTGGAACATCGGGGTGATGTCTTATGGGAACTCTTGATAGAGTCATGGGAACATCGGGATGATGTATTATGGGAACTCTGGATAGAGTCATTGGAACATCGGGGTGATGTATTATGGGAACTCTGGATAGAGTCATTGGAACATCGGCTTGATGTATTTGAAAAACTCTTGGTTGAGTCATTGGAACATCGGCTTGATGTATTTGAAAAACTCTTGTTTGAGTCATTGGAACATCGTAAAGATGAATTTGAAAAACTCTTGTTTGAGTCATTGGAACATCGGCTTGATGTATTTGAAAAACTCTTGTTTGAGTCAATGGAACATCGGCTTGATGTATTTGAAAAACTCTTGTTTGAGTCATTGGAACATCGTGGAGACATTTTCGGAGAGTCTTGTACAGTCAATACATTTGAAACAGGTGGTGTCGAGGTATTCTTGATATGACTTGAGGATGAGGGAGTAAACCTCGACGACCACTGTACTGTGCAAGCGCTGACTTTTGAAGGAGCTTTTTCGTTTCTCTTCTTCAGTTTCCAGCAATCGTCAATTTTATGGCCTTCTCGTTTGCAGTAGGAACAAGTAGCTTTACTTGTAGTAGGTTTTCTGTCGTTTGTACTGCTGTTCTTGATGGAGTTGCTAGCAGTGGACTCAGGCTGTTTGACTTGTTTTGGCTTGACATCCGTCGTATACTTGGCAAATTGATGTGATATTATATAATCGTCTGCCAACACTGCAGCCTTGTGCACATCTTCCTCGCCACGATCAGCTATATGCGTACGGACGTCCAGCCGCACACAACTCTTGAACTCTTCCATCAGCATTAGGTTCTTGAGTTTGGCAAAGTCGGTGCCGATTTCCCTGGAAGTGAGCCATTTCTCAAAGCGTCGCTCCTTTTCCCGCAGGAATTCTACATGGGTTTGGCCATCCGATTTGCGACAATCCCTGAACTGCTTTCGGTAAGCTTCCGGAACAAGTTCATATGCCTTAAGAATTAAGGCCTTAACAACATTATAATCTTTTTGTTGTTCAATGGTCAAAGAACAAAATACCTCTGCAGCTCTACCAGTCAAAACTGTTAGCAGCAAAGTGGGCCACAAAGTTTCAGGTACATTAAAATTTTTCACAACAAGTTCAAATTGTGGAAAATAATTGTCAATTGTGGCTTCATTAAAGCGTGGAATTATTTTCAAAAATTTTGTTGCTTCAGCAGTATGACTGGCAGGGGAAGAATCTGGTCTTACATTAGCAGCTAACTCTAATTTTTTTAACTCTATTTGTAATTTCATTTCCATTTCTTTCTGCTCTCTAGCCATTTCCTTCTGGGCTTCTATTTCCATTTGTTTTAATTTTATCTGAAGTTCTAAATCTGATTTACCCTCATCGGGTCTAAGGGTTTCTAAAAGGTCTTCAGAAAATACTTCCTCGTCTACATAATGGATTACAATGTTATCTCTTATTTCTTGTTTAAGGGCATTTGATTTTATTTTTAACCCTAAATGTTTTGAAATAAGGACCAGTTCCTTCCTAGTAAAAGCATCAAGTTCTTTCACAGAGGGATTTGCAAGAAAAACCTGAATATCCATGACTAACTAGCAACTATTACAAGCAAAAAAAAAAAAAATGTAATATACTATGTAAATATACAGTACAAAATCAGTACAACAAAAAACCTTAAGAGTTTGGTCAATACTATTGATACTTTACTTCCGACTCTTTGAACAAAAAAAAATTTTGTTAAAGTCAACTTCGCCTTTACAAAATTACTCAAGTAAGACGAAAATAGGTTCAGAAAAATATCCGGGACGAAAGCCCTCAAACTTCTTTTGTCACGTATTACAAATTGAATTCTACTTTTAAATGGCTTGTCTAGGGGAACGTGACAATAGAAAAAGGTAGTTGTGTCACTTATCTTAAGTCTGAATTTAATCAAAGACTTACAATGAATAACAAAAAAAAAAAAATGACACAAGAAATCGGAAGGTAAAATATCAACTTAATGTTTAATCATAATATAACTCAATACAAAATGGAAGGGTTGACCAAAACCCTTTTACAAAAATGGCATGTAAAAATATTACAATACAATAGTTTGAAAATATAATTACAAATACAAGCAAGGCCTTGAAAAAAAGAAAAATCTTAACTTACACGATCAATTGGTATACCACGCACGGGTCGCGCAATGTCTCCGCTATTCTGTCCCACGGCTGTCTCCGTATGTCTGTCTGTCAACGTCACGCGGGCGGTCTTTATATAATCTACCGCGCGTCGATCTCAAGACAAATCTAGGAATTTCTCGAACCAAATACGTCATCAATTTCCCAGATCTAGAACGCTCTTCAAAGAGACAAAAAAAAAAACACCCTCCTTTCAACCAGAGGTACACACACAGGTCAAGGACCGGTCACTGTCTGTGTGGCTTGACGAATAAAAAAGAAAAAAAAACTTATTACACAAGGGGGCAGACAACCTACAGGTCAAGAAAAAAATATAGTATCTAGGCATTGTTACCTAGATACGTAACAGTGTATAGATAGATAGGTAGGCATACATGTTTTCTCTCCTTAGAGGGCCTATAGGCCCTATATATCTATTATCGTTCTCTCTCTTTTATCGCACTCTCTTTTTCAGCAAATCTTTTTCCAAGTTCTTTTTTTTTCCCCCTTTTACTTTTATCTGAGATAGGGCCTTCAGCTTATTGCCTTTTTTTTTTTAAACCCTCCCCATCGTAACGCCGTTGTTACTTCCTTCTCGCCGGACAGTCGTTTTTAATTAACTGCCCGCCTATTAAGTTCTCCACACTAGGTCTGCAGGCCTTCAGTGAGTGACTTCCTTTCTAAATGTATAGCAGCCATGAAAAGAACATCTGTTGACTTTGAAACGGAAACAGGCTCCAGATAGACACGCATCAAGTTAGCTTAGCGTCAGGACGCCCCCAACCGCCCCGTTGCCCAGTTTCCGTTTGCCCCTCTTCCCTGCGTCCTTCCCATTCCATTCAGTTTTTATTTCCCGCGATACGCTCATATCCATGTTCTACACATACACATGTGTGATGGGGGGGGGGGGGGGGAGATGGTTTTTGGGGTGGGGCTGAATTGAGAATAAAATTTGCATGCATGAATGAGCATCGCGTGCCACTCTAGCGTAAAGAAAAACGTTTTCATCAAAAAGAACAGCAGTGCCCCCCCCCCTCCCCTGGGAGATTCATCATAGGGTTGATTTGAGTGGTTGATACTTTACGCAAATAAACGTAAGCGAAAACTCGACGGATCGTCTGCTGTCGGCATGAGCTCTATGGAATATGCCAAGCCTTACAGCAAGTTTAATATATTTATTAACTATTTGGTAGTCATGACCTAGATACAAATATTTATGCGGCATTTTTTTTTAATATTTCAAAATAAGAATTGAATGGGCTGAAATTGAGTATAAACTTTTAAAGTGCGTGTCCAGTAATTGAGCTGTTAGCTTTTAAGCCCCTTTCTTCCCCCCACACAAACCCACAACTTCAAATAGCTCAGAAATAGAGACAGAACTAACTCGTTCTGGTGCAGAGCATGAAGCGGGTTGCCTGAATCAGCCAGCAGAGCATTAATCATAATATATATATATATATATATATATATATATATATATAGAGAGAGAGAGAGAGAGAGAGAGAGAGAGAGAGAGAGATATTATGAACGTTTATAATTTTCAGGAAATAAAAACATGTGCGTAGGCCTACTTGCTGTTAGGCCTGTATATATTGACTGTCACGGTTAATGCGACAGAATGATAGGTTTAACTAAAGTCTAATATGCTTGCCTCGATAGATAACTGCATTATCCATAAAGGCAAATGTATATAAATCTATAATTATGTTGTTTTTTTTTTAGGCCTATTTGTATACTGAAGTAAACGTAAATACCAAAGTTATCTCCCTCAACCCAATTCTCTTAAAAGATGCACAACCAATCACTGTCAAGTTTAATATTAAATGCACATCGTATGGCACAGCGCTTGTCTCCTTCACTCCTATTGGTCGTTCTCTTTCTTTCTGTCTTCTATTTTTGGTTCTTCTTATACGTTTTATTATTATTCATGAGCTACCATCTCTTGAAGAGCTTTTCCAAGAAAGATGCCTTTCCAAATCACTCACGATTCTTAAAGACAACCTGCACCCATTAAATCATTGTTACATAAGATCTGGACGAAGTGGTCGTCTCCTTTCCATTAGGGACTAAAACTGAAAGATTTAAAAACTCCTTTATCCCACTGTCGGTCAGAGTGTCACAAGATCAGCTGTCGTCATCGAGAAGTATATAGAAGTCAAATTCATAAAGCGCTGGTTGTGAGTGTGTATGTGTTTCGTGTGTGAATGTTGGAATTTTTAATCAATATTGTTTTTGTACAGTTGTTTCGCTGAGCTTGTCAATAGTAGCCAAACTGAATTTCCATTAGATTGAATCAATAATAATTATCTTATCTTATCTTATTAGTAACAAAATAACGGATATTCCTCTTATACAAATAAGATAGACCCCCCCCCCCCCCCATCAAAGTTGTGTTACAAACAATTGCTGCAATTAGGCCTACAAGAGTTCTAAATGATCCAAATATTAACCTAAACATCTACACATGTAGGCGCCTTGTGTTTTATGGCCTAATAACACGTTCGGTTATCCCTAAAGATAATTGAATAACATTCAAATTTGATTGGTCTTTTTTTTTGTTGTTTATTTCACTTTTTTTTTTACTTTAAATTTTAAACATCTTGCCACCTGTATGACCTAATAAGTATTTGCTGGTTATCAATGTTCTTATTGCTCCCCTTTCCAATCTCCGCCCCCCCCCCCCCCCCCAAGCACCTAATAGCGCGGTGTGCCCCACGCCTTCTTTGTCCCGGTACGAGCGTAAGATTATAGAAAGTTATGAAGAGCGGCAGATGTTTCAGGAGGAGGGACGCGACGTGCGTCTGTACCACAGGGTAAAGGTGAAACAAAGAGGGCGCTGTGCAACACGTGGTGAACATAGCGCCCCCTACCACACAAAGACGTCAATAATTTTTTTTTTTAAAGCCATAACCCGAAATGTGATAGGGGGAAACTGGTGCCGGCAACAGTTTGTATTAAAGTAAATTAGCAAGATATCCAGCTGTGTCGGGATGTGGCCAATTGTTATGACGTCTGCCATGTTTCTCCCCAACTGCTCTCCCTTTGTGAGCTCAACGAAGATTAGGCATACTTTACACATTAAAAAAAGTTTTCCTACACTAGATAACAAGGAGGACCAAAATTTCCATTTCGCTTTTCAAATTCACACGTGGACCCTGAAAATATTTCCCAATATAAAATAAGAGACAAGCCAACCAGTCAGTCGGCAGGCACATTTCTTTTTCCATATGCTAGGTCAGATTTGTACAAGTGACGAATATATCCCGAAATTCCGAACATAATCTTTAACATTTTAAACCGAATAGCAAGCAGGCAGGTACCTAAGAGTTTCTTTAACATAACTCTGTACTCAATATAACTAGCAAATAGGTCCGACCTCAAGTATCTCTAACAAAACATATATCAAAGAATGTCAAACTAATAGGTGCGGATCTCCTTTAGGCCTTCTCTAAAACGAGGGTTAAACTCTGTCATAATGTAGGACTCACTTAGCATAAGCTCCCATAAGAACAGAGATTGGGAGTGGGGTGAAATATAAAACTCGGAATAAGCTTTTGTTATCTTTTGCAGAAGTACTAGCCAGCACATATGGTAGCCCAGAAGGACCAAAATTTCCATTTCGCTTTTCAAATTCACACGTGGACCCTGAAAATATTTCCCAATATAAAATAAGAGACAAGCCAACCAGTCAGTCGGCAGGCACATTTCTTTTTCCATATGCTAGGTCAGATTTGTACAAGTGCTCCATCTTCCCTAGTGCCATTAGAGAATGAAATTGGTCGCCTGAATCAGCCAGGAAAAACCAACGACTTAGAAGAGTTTAAGTCACTGATTAACATGCATGGCTAGATTGACACATGAAATGCGTAGGACGTAATTATCTTCTCTTGAAGTAACAGTTGTAGTCTATAAGATAAAACCACTGAATTAGATACATTTTCTTTTTTGATGTAACATCTGTAGTCTATAAGATAAAACCACTGAATTAGATACATTTTCTTTTTTGAGGTAACATCTGTAGTCTATAAGATAAAACCACTGAATTAGATACATTTTCTTTTTTGAGGTAACATCTGTAGTCTATAAGATAAAACCACTGAATTAGATACATTTTCTTTTTTGAGGTAACATCTGTAGTCTATAAGATAAAACCACTGAATTAGATACATTTTCTTTTTTGAGGTAACATCTGTAGTCTATAAGATAAAACCACTGAATTAGATACATTTTCTTTTTTGAGGTAACATCTGTAGTCTATAAGATAAAACCACTGAATTAGATACATTTTCTTTTTTGAGGTAACATCTGTAGTCTATAAGATAAAACCACTGAATTAGATACATTTTCTTTTTTGAGGTAACATCTGTAGTCTATAAGATAAAACCACTGAATTAGATACATTTTCTTTTTTGAGGTAACATCTGTAGTCTATAAGATAAAACCACTGAATTAGATACATTTTCTTTTTTGAGGTAACATCAATAGTCTATAAAAAAAAAAAGATAAAAACTAATATTATAAAACGAAGACACAAATAGAAACAACAAAACAAATCATTGTCTAATATATTTATTCAAACTATAAAATTTTGTTTGCTTTTCATTGAACCTATTGTTGATGTTTCATCTGGTCACTTTTCTTACATAATGTTGTGGATATTTTTTTCGTGTCATTATAAGAAATGTAAAAACTAAATAAAGAAATTCTTCTCTCTCTCTCACATACATTATGTATTTCAAAAATACATTTTTATTTTAAACCATAAATCTAAACTTCAATCTGTAAAAAGCAGAGATCTTCATATTTTGTCATGTTGAAACACAAACAAAACAACAAGCAAGTAAAATAGTCTGATGCATTAATCAATATAATGCTTCTATATATAGTCTTTTTTTTTTTTTTAACTGATCTTATCTCATAAAAACACTCTCAAGTGTATTTAGAATGTTTGTGCTAAATATTGTACCATAGACATGTCAAAATTAGGTTCTAAGGAATTTAAAATATAAATGGTTTGAGTCAAATCTTGTTGAATGGTAAAAACATTATAACAAATTTCTTATTCTCATTCAGGCCAGTGAAAGGGAGTTCTTGTTCACTTTTGCTGGCTTAGAGTTCCAAGAGCCAAAGGCTCAACTCTACCTGACAGTTTCAAGAAGAAGAATATCTAATCAAATCAATATTTGTTACTGCAAGTAACTTTAGCAACTTGTTTTACAAATAAATAATTTCTACAACTAAAAAAATGTTGGATCGGATTTAAAAAAATGTTAGTTGACTTGAATGACTGAGACTCATGGATAAATGAGTGATGAAATAAATAGACAATGGATGGAATTCAAATGTAATGAATGATAAGCACCATAAGTCACATAAACAGAGATGAAGAACAGATGCAGCTAAGTGCATGTTACGCAATAAATAAAAAGTGTTTAACACATTTACAACTTTAAATGCAAAAGGAAACTTGTGTTCACCAATGTTTACCAGACCAAACAATGCCAGCGTTAAACCTGGTTTGGAATGAGAACACAGTCCATCTACTACATTGTGTTGTAGAGAAAAGTCTGCAAGTTCTAGTCACGTGTGTGTTGTCACTGCGGTGCTACAAAAATAAAACTGCACAAGTTTCAAATGTTATGGAAGTATAAATTAAGCAAATTAAATAGATGGCACACAATATTTTTTTTCTAGTGTTAGCATCACTAGATGATCACGAACACTACATGTAGACCCAGAGTTAATATGAATGTATGGTGGACTATATAACAGCTACATTCTGAACTGCTGGTTAATGACTAGTTAATGCAGACTCTATTTTAAAGACAAACAGAAGGGTAATGTGTGGGGGATGAAATGGTGGGTAAGGAAAATGCTTATGTTTGAACTCAGAATCATTGTAACAATAACCCAAAGCAGAAATCACACATTCAGAAGGAAAATTAACACATGCTTTTAAATCGAAAGGAATTCTTTGTTACCCTCTATATAAGATAAAACAAATTTAGGCTACAATATAAATATAAAAAATATCAAAAGCTCAATATTTGTTACAAAAATTCATTTTTACCAATGTATCAAGGCATTGAAATATTAAAGGTTCAAATAAAATAGGGACACAAAAGAAATAAATTAACATGAATTTATGTAGTAGGCACAAATTTTGGTAAATACAACGAACAAGAACCATGTTCCCATAATGCAATGTTTTGTTCTGGCCCTTGAGCCCACTTTCTAAAGCGAAGATCAAAAGTATCTATAGTCCTACATTTTTGGGCATGATCTCCGTCACACCATCCTCCTATGGCATAAATACAATCTTGGTCTAGAGTATAGGTACCATAAGTACGTACAGTATTTAATGAGCCAACCACTTCCCACAAATCGGTACAAAAGTCATAGCAGTCTATGCTTGTGGCCATCACTCTTCGATTGGTTAAAGCATCAAGATGCCAGCCACCTATGACATACACTTTTTCCTCCCAAACAAACATAGAATGATCTGCTCTTGGGGTCAACAGGTCGGCCTTTCTTTCCCATATATCTGTTCGAGGGTTGTACAGATAAAAGTCATTGAAAACCTTTTCCTCAATTTCTTGAATGCCACCAGAAATAAGCACAGTCTTCCCAAAGCTGGTTCCAGCCAGCTGCGACCTATTTCCAGGAAGAGATGTGATAAATTTCCACTTGTTAGTTTTAGGGCTGTACACCTCGCAAGGTGCCACATCTTCCAAAGTGGCATCAGAGGCAAATGGATCTCCACCAATGGCATAGATTTGATCTTCAGTTGAACATAGAAGAAATCGACACCTCTCTTGATGCATTGGAGCAATGCTTATCCATTCATCCATTGTAGGTGAGTAGCGAAAACCAAATGGGTGTGCAATTTCTTGCATATGATCATTAAAACATCCTCCAACAATATAAAGCTGGTTTTGAAATACACACATGCCAAAATTGATCTGGTCAAGATGGGGAATTTTGGTGAGGTGCCGAAAGGACATTGTGCAATAGTCCAAATACATGACATTGTTTGTCATTCCAGACTCTTTACGAAATCCACCAGCGACAATTATGTTGGAGTGAAAACCTCGGCTATTGATCAGTCCTGGAAGTTTGTGTTTTTTAAAAGGTTTGAAGTTGGTTTCTTTCAATTCTATTCTGGTCACTGAAATGTTTGAATTGACAAGAGGGTTGTAATTGGTCACATTTATGATGGTGTCATCAAACGCTGTTGCTGGTGTTACCCCATTAAGTAATCTACCAAGAGATGGTAATGATTCCAGCAAATTGGGACAGCTGTCAGACAATTCAATCCACTCCTTGGTGTTAAGAATATTTTCTAACTCACTTGATGAAATATTTTCAAATATTACATATTGCAAAACATTCTCCACATGACTAAGTCTTTCAGCTGAGAAGTAGGAAAACCAACTCAGAACAGACATGAATACATCAATTTCTTTACAGTTGACTGGATAGCCTGAAGACAAGACGGACATGAGAAACTGGGGTGTGATAAGGTGAAATTCACAACACATAGAGAATGTGGCCCAGTTTCTACAGATAAAGTTGAGAACATGCTGCTGAAGATGCCTTAGAGAAAAAAGTTCTGCTACTCTAGCAGTGTTGACACAATTCTCTATAGTCAGGTGATTTTTCAAGTAGTTCTCACAAGCGTTGATGACTGGAAGTATCTGAACATGTGTAGCTCCAGACAAAACATCAAGTACATTATCTGATGAAAAAAGAAAACATTAGAAGCGCTTAAATGATAAAAGAATTTTTTAAGTTAGTAGTAAGTAATCTAGAGAGAATGCAAAATGACTGAAAGCTAGAATTGAATTATGGTGGCAACCACCCAAAAGTTTAAAAAGAAGAAAGAAGGGCTAATTGAGCATATGTTAAAGCACTTAAGACATAATCTTGGACATTAAGAAACTAATACAAATTGTGTATGTATGTATTTACATAGGAATGATTAGAACCAAGTTTTAAATGAATTAAGTGTTAGCAAAGTGTTAATATATTAATTTAGTGGGGTAGGAATTTTAGATGCAAGAGTCACCTGTCCTTTGCCTCAAATTGGTTAAAAGAAGTCATAATAATAAATGCAGATACTGTATACACACTTGGCAGTTACTATGCATGAAATAACTTTGGATTTGTAGTATATTAATTTTGTGCTGAGGTTTTATTTGGTGGATGCAGATAAATATCTTGTAGCTGCTTTGAAAGTGATTAGAATCAAATTCAAGTTGATACTGATTTTTATTCATTTTGTTAAAGTGTTAATATTTATAAAAAAACAGTGCTTCTGACCTAGTCCTTATTGTTCACTTTGTTAAAGTATCTTAAATCTAAAACAACTGAGATTGTCTTGTACCGTAGCATCAAGCTATTTCTGAGAGTTTTCTAAGCACAAATGAGAAAGCAGGAGGAGTCAAGCATTGCCAACACTTTATGACAGCTCCAAATCACCATCACTGACATCAGGAGTGTCCACCTTCCAACATTAGTAGTAATATTTCTAAAAAAAATCATTTGATATGACTTTGGAACTTACCAGAATCTAAGTTTATGGTAGAATTATAAGCAAAATCTATTAAATGTGCAATGCTTGAAGCTGTGAGCCCATTGAGACAAACTCTAGATTCTTTACATTCTCTTAGGCCATCAGTAAACATTGCCCTGAAACAAATGAAAAGTCCAGCGTCATTTCTACAAATTTCAAAGTTAACATATTGCATTTTAAAAAAATCAAATAATATTTAAATTTCTAGCAAAGTATTTTTTCATTTAGAGAAAGTCTAGCATTGCTATTATCTTCAACTTAAAAAAAAAAAAAAAACTTGTCCAATTCTTTTCTCAACAATTATTGCAACCTTATACTATTTGTGTACATTTGCACGCTATCATGTTAGTGCAAAACCAAGATAGATGCTTGAAAAGTCTTCACTCACATTAGCAGGACAGTGCAACACCATGATAGATGTTTGAAATGTCTTCCCTCACAAACATTTGTATTGCAATGTTACAGCTTTAAGGCCTACTTCTTCAACTAGCAACAATTTAAAACTATGCTATACTAATCACATCTGCAAACATTAGAGACCTAAAATCTCATTTTCTTATGAGAAAATATCATGCATAACCATGAGGTTTAGTTTTTATTTTCAAGGTAACTCTGCATTGGGAAAAAATTTCTCACAAAATTGACTTTCTTAATTTTTAAGATCAAAACTTTTTTTTTTTTCAATTAAAGAAAAGATGCATGCATTAAAAGAAAGGGAATTATCTTTCTTGATGTGTGTTTTATATAGTGTTATATCAGTGTTTGGGAGTAACATCCCTTGTAACTGTTGTTGTCAACCAATATGGCGTTAGATTAAACAGCTGATTTCATGCCTTATAAGTTATATCCAGAGTCGTGTTATTATTCGTTCATAATAATCAACAATCTTGTCTTACAAACCTAAAACATCAAATTAGAGGGACAAACCTCTTGAAAAAAAAAAAATTAACCTAAACATTTCTTTTGCATTTATAAGAATGGACAAAAAAAAATATATACATGAGAGTGCATTTTCCCAGTCTACTGTAAATAGAATGAAGTCACTTAGATATGGGTGAAAATAAGATATCAATTTGCCTATACGTGGTAAAGATGTAAAAAAAAAATAATAATACAATGGAACCTGCCAGTAGAATGGAAACAGGTAAATGTTTATATTTTTTTAGTGACTTCTACCCCAAAAATTGTTATTCAATTCTTTATTTTGTTTTTATCAATTGGATTAATTAAAGAGCACTTTGTATTAACATTTTATTAAAGTCTAATTTTGTATAAAATTTGCCATATCCATCTATTGATTTTACCAATAAAAGGTTTCCATAAATATAAAGAATGTTTCTTATTTCATATTAATGCTAAAACAAATTCACACAAGTGCTTTATCAGCCAGGAAGAATAATGACTAAGAAGAGTTTAAGTTAAATTAACACACAAGACTACATTAACAACGATATGCATCTATAAAATGTAAATATATGTTATCTTATCTTATATAATACAGATGTTACTTTAAAAAAAAAAAAAAAAAAAAAAAAAAAGTAAAGTTTTCCTTTCCGACATTGTAATCTATGGGGCAGATGAAGTAAAGACAGCTTTATTTTATTTTTGTACATTGCTTCAATTTTATTTGTGTTACATGTTTTATAATTCATATTACTAAGCCTTAAGTGTAAACTGCTTATCAAAAGTAAAGATCAGAGTAGAAAGCCCTTCAGGATCATTGGAAATGAGATTGAGCTCATTTCTGACTATAAAGTAGGAGTTTATTTATATATCATGACATAAATTTTGATCTATTAAATTTAAGAAACAGACTTTTGTAAATTTATCTTATTATTAAAAATAAATCAATTACTTTATGAGATTGATAAAATATAACTCTTACCTAAAATAATCACTGCATGAAGCCAAAACAACTCTATGTGCTGGGAATTCTCGGCTTTCTGCAACAAGTATAACATCAAAAAGCTGTTGCATTTCTCGCAGATGTTGTAAGCCTGCAAGAACTGATTTCCCATGGTCAGTTGATTCAAATCTAACATTGTCCACAATGCCACCAGTCAATGTTAAACCAGAGTTCATCATTATTTTCAATACTAATAGTTCTTTATATAGAGTCTAGGCTCTCAAAGTTAGATCTACAAATCTTGAGTCTGTTTCAATTTATTAAAATAAGATCTACTGGCCCTGAAGATAAAAATGTATTTAGAATGTGTTATCCTTCTCAACTTGTCATAACAGTACAGATCTAGATCTACATCTAGACCTGCACTGATCACTCTAATTCTAGGACATAGATCTTAAATCTTTATTTTAGTCTAACTTCCTTCTTTCACTTGACTTATGTTAACAGGAATGTTTCTTATAGTGTTATAGAAGTTATTTTTATCTAACTTAACATCCTTATCAATAGCCTTGAATAGGTTACTTAATACTAGGTAGATATAGATTTAAATTTAGAACTAGAATAATAGTTCTGTCATGCACTATACTAGATCTATAGTAGTCTATACTTGTCTTAGTATAATTAGATCTATAATTATAATTATGCACAGAGAAATGTGATAATTATTTTATAATATGAATATATAAAATATATGATATCTAGATCTAACCCTAGATTTTAAGTAGATCTAGATTCTAGTACTATCTAGTTATTATTATTAAACTAGATCTACTAATTACTAACTTATAATAGTTATAATTTATAACTAATCTAGACTCAGAGTAATCTAGACTAGACTCACCAGACTAGTAAGTAGTTAAAGTAGATTCTGGTTAATAAACTTTAATAAGAAACACTACTCGCATGTGTCGTCCATGAAATTTAACGGCACACTGATTTAAATACACACAGCAATGCGACAAAGACAAAGCGTAGCTCATATGTTCGTAAAGGGAGTAAGGCTTCCTTGTATAGGAATGAGATATGTTATTCTTTTGTTTAGTTACGAAGTGGCAGCTGTGCCGTTGCACCTGCCTAACATAAGGTCTATTTTAAGGTCATATCCGGTTTAAAGTAAACAAAGAGCTAGTTAGAAATGTTCTCTAGCTTTAGCTTTGGACAACAGTGGCTCTAGTCTATAGATCTATATATATTATTATCTACCATCTATATTAATATTAGATATCAAAATCGACATTTATTTAGTAGTCTAGACTAGATCTAGAAAGTATAGATTGACCTAGATGAGTAGATCTAAAATATATATTTTTAAAGCAGCGTCAATTTATGTTTAAATTATTGTCAAATAATAATAATAATATAATATTGTATCTCAAAAATAAAAAATGCGAAACAATAAGTGTCATTAATAAGTGTTTTTAAACTGCTTCTCATAAGAATTCTTTATTTATTTTTACTAAATCCAAGTACAACACCCTAGATTATATTATTGATAATCATCATTATAATAGTAGTCTATTATCTAGATCTAGTTACAATGTAATCGTAGAAAATAGATCCAAACTAAAATCTTAAAGCCTTAAGCTTAGATACGAGAAACTTCATAAAATAAAAATTATTAATTAAGACCCAATTGGTGAATTAAGAATAAAACAAATAGCGTGGCCGTGGACTTCACCGACTTGCTCACAATCTGAAATTTATTGAAATCAGTCACGATACTGATAGTGACATAGTTAGTGACTCAGTCAACTTAGACGTCTTAGATCTAGTTGTCTTAGTGTCACACGGAAATGTGGGTTTGAAAGTTTAACTTATTAGTGTATATTAGCATTTTGATTTGAATTTGTATTATTTGTAAAGTACTAGAATGTCTAGTCAGTCTAGATTAGATCTAAAATTAACTTTGAGTAATTTTAGTCTTCTGAAAATTGAACACCCCTATTTTGTGATATTAGTGAACACCCCACAATATTTGTTAAAAGAGCCTTTATTTTGAAAGCTATGATGAAACTAGTCTATTGTTTTTTTTATCATGATCCATTTCTTTATAGTTCAGACACTTTGGTTTCCTCTTAAAAACAAGAATTTTACATGGGTTCAATGAGCACTGATATGACCATGCCATTTTTTTTAGTCTAGGACAGAAGGAGGGTAGGTCCTGGGGTTGAAGAGATTTTTAAAGAAAAATCAAGTATCAGCTAAACATGACCTATCTAAAATGCTTCTAAATAGGCCTAAAAAGTAAAAAACACACATGTCATCTAATAGCCTTTGTGAAAATATGGGGTGTTTCATAATATTCATTTGTTACTATCAATGACATTATCATTATCAGCGAACACTATTTTAATGTTCAAAATGCAAATGAAAGGGATGTAATTCAAATGATTATTTATTTGATTTGTACAAGTTTGATATCATAAGTCTCTAAGAATGGTTAAAGTTTATTGTTTTTGCTTTTTTTTAATCATAAAAAAATGTATTCTGATGGTACCTTATAAACTTGTAATTCAATATTTATCATATTTTTATTTTTGGCAGAACTGATTATCATAATGGCAACACTTGAAGATTTAGAAGATTTGACTGTTGCAGAAATTGCCATGGTGACAGCCAATGAAAGAGCAGGTCTAGTGTCTCAATTAGCTTGTCATTTTTGTGGAATGCAATTTGACGTCAAAAAGACTAGATCCCTCCGAGCTCACATAGAGGAAGTCCATGTGCTAGGTGATGCTGGCTACATGTGTGGTGTCTGCTGTGAAGAGTTCACATCTCGTAAAGCAGTAGAGACCCATATGAACACCTTCCATAGGGCTCCAAAACCTCTTGGGTGTGGAACATGTGGTGAAACATTTAGAGTGAGAAATCAGTTGCTGAAACACATTGATTCACACACTCAGGAAGAATTAAGTTCCAATAAAGTGGGTCTGTGTTACTGTGGGGAATGCTTTGAATTCTTTACCACTGTAACATCTTTACAAATCCACACTATGTCCCACAGAGAGCAATCTGTATTTGTATGTGGTGCCTGTGGCATGCAAACACAGCACAGACATATTATCGTCAAACATTTAGAGAGCCATGTTATATCAAGTCTGCTAACTGCCGCAGAAGGAACAGAGACGGAAATTGAGTTTCAACAACCTCTTAAAGTCGAACCTAGTTGTATAGAAGAGAATGTTGATGTGTCCTTGGATAGACTGGAAGAAAATGCTTGTGATATGAAAGGTGAGCCCATGGCTGAGGATGAGGTGACTAGTTTTAAGTGTGGCGTGTGTCAAGCATCATTTGCCAATCTAACCGAAGCTCTTGGGCATGCAGAGACTCACCAAGATGAAGATGGTCAAATCGTTGATGGCATGGAACTTAAAGAGGGCATTGAATTTGGAGTTCTTCTACAGGATAGTAATGTTGATATTTCCTCACAGCAACCACTGGATTCACAACACATGGATACCTCATCTAATGAATATGCAACACAATGACTATGTTCCTATTAATTTACTGATACTCAATTTACAGTATCATAATATTTTATGGTATTACATTTAGTACCCATGACCATATTTTTGCTAAATATTATTCAGTATGCCCTAATTAGAATGAAGTATAAGATTATTTGTATTACATTTTATTATTTTAAAAAATATAATTAAACCTTGTTTTTATTCTTTTCTTTTTTTTAATGTTTTGGTTAATAGCCTGTCAAGTTAGTATGTATTCAATTTAAAATTTAATAATACATGTAATACTACTTTATGTAGGACAATAGTGAAATATATATATATATATATATATAAGTATATAAATTAATAAAAGATCCTTCATTGAAAAAAAAAGAGAATAAGTGTTGATAGAGTCATTGTCTTTTTAATCTATATCGTTACTCTATATGGCAATATTGTCAAAGCAGCATTGCTATGTCTTTCACAACTTTATGCAATAAAAAAAAAACGTTGGTGGAGCCTAGACAAGGAACTGGTTCTATCAATTTTTCTAGATATTTGGCAGTTGATTTACCAGTATAGATTTGGGGAAAGAATTATTAGCTATTTGCCAAGACATGAAAAACTCTAGTTTGACCATTATTAATTTTCAAAGTATAAAAAAAAAACTAATTTAAATTCGTCTAGAGCTTTAGACAATCTTTATCTTGAACAGACATACGTCACTGGATTTTCCAACGTCTAGGCCTTATTCATTAAATAGTTTAATAAATAATTAGACACTCAGGAACATTTCACCCACCATTGTCTTACTTTGGATCTATGGCTTATCATACACTATATACTCTGAAAAGATTTTTTCTGTATATTTTTAGAACTTTTTTGCAAACGTTTTTTTTTTTTTTTTATGTTATAAAAATATTTTTATTACTCAATAAAGTGTTTTCTAGTATACAAGCTACTTAAATTTAAAAATTTAGTGTTTACTTTTGTTTTCAAAGAGAAATAGTGTACTTAGTATGTATATAAGTTGAACATAATTGAAAACAACAATTAATAAGCTGTGTTTCATCTTATACAAATGAAGTGCAATGCAATGCATCCATATAGACACTTAAAGGGAAACGTTTCTTCCTTAAGACACTGACTGATAGATTGGCCTTATACAAAACTGTCATTGAATAACATCAGTTAGGCCAAGTTCACATTGAACCATAGCTTCATGACATTCAGTTTATTGAATATACATGAATATTAAGCCTAACAATAAAATAATATTAAAAAGTATCCTATGGTTTTATACTGTCAGTCTACCTAACAATACATGCTAAATCTATTGAAACCTGCCTGAGTGGACCACTTCGGGGGCCATTTCTGAGTGTGTATTTTCACACAAACTATCTTTGTGTAACCTTGTTTATAATTTATTTTATAATAATGGAAATAGGATTTCTTTACTGAAAGGAAATTTTTGCCATTGTGTGTTTTTGGAAATTTTAAAATGTACATTTTAATAATAATTTCATAATAGACAACTTAATAATATTTAAATCAATGAATACATCAATGAATTTAATTCCTGATTTCATCTCATTCCATTTAAAGTTCTCACAATGTTGACTCTATAAAGTCTCTTACAAATAAACTATAACAATCAATCTTATGTCTCATTTTTTAAAATTGCCTCCCTTTTCCTTCTTAGTGTTTATCGGTTCTATTTTCCTCAGTATAGCCTCAGAGCAGCAGGGGTTCAGATTTAGAGACATTATTTTTTACTCATTAGGCAGCCAAACAAGGTTAGAACAATGTAATACATCATTACATGTCCATGATGACGCTATGACAAGAAATTATTTACATAAATTATAACAAAAAGTGTTCAGACTGAAAAATCAGTCTTATGGAATATTTTTTTCTATTAATAACATGCGTAGTTGAGAAATAGAATAAAAATTCGTACAAAATTATAGATACAGATCTAAATTTTAAAAAGTATTTTTTTAATAAGCTGCTGGGTTTATACAAAAATAAATCAAATAAGAACATAAAACTAAATAAATGTTATTTAACCTTGGTTAGGTCAATAATAGAATATGCATCCTCTGTTTGGGACCCCTCAACTCAAGAAAACATTAGAAACTGGAACAAACACAAAATAGAGCAGTGAGATTCATAACAAATGAATATTCACATTTGACTAGAGTAACACCTTTAGTTAAATCACTAAATTTAGAAAGCCTTCAGGACAGAAGACGCAAAAGTAAAGAAGCAATTATACATAAAACACTGAACCATAATCTTCAAATACAAAAACTAAATTTAATAAAATACTCAGAAAGATAAAGGCACATTCTAAATGTCATATGCTAGGACAAATGTGTACAAATACTCCTTCTTCCCTATTGCTATTAGAGCATGGAATGGGTTGCCTGAGCTAGCCAGGAAAACCAGTGACTTGGCAGAATTTAAGTCATTGGTTAATATGCATGACGCGTAGGACGTAATCATCTGTTTTGAAGTAACGTCTATATTATATAAGAAAATAAGATAGGTTGCTTCCCTTGATCTTGCCTTAACCTTTACCCTTTGACACAAGCGGGTACAAAGTTTGTATACATGTTCGGCAGGCCTAGGTCTAGATTCTACGTTATCTATTATAATTTATATCTATTATAGGCCTATAGAAATCTATAATAGATGTACCGGTACTAGATAGATTCTACTTCATCTTTAGAGTCTAGATCTATAGGCCTATTAGTTTTCGTAGGCTTGGCTAAAATTTGATAGTCAAACTAGATATATAGACTATAGTCGTTTAGACTATAGTAATAATAGTAATATACTTACCGGTAATGTCGTACTAATGAGTTTCAAATATTGATTACTTATTTAATAAATAATATAGAGTCTAATTATATATTATTTGATCTACGTTACTTTCTTATCTATTCTCAAAATACTGTATTTAAATTATTCAACTATTCTACTTGAAGAATCTTATAGTTTAGTTTAGTATTATTTATTATACCGGTACTAGTGCTGTATAGTATTAGAATACATTATACAATCTAATAGTTTTTATTCTAATAATAATACTTAATAGTAACAACTGTACAAGCAGGTCTATCATGATTCTATCCTATTCTGCTAGGCCTAGATGAAGATGATATATATGGCTCCTTTTGTCTCGAAAGGCAATGGATGCGCCCAAATGAGTCACTGGTTTTGGCTTAATCTTGAGACGGACAGAATCTGGTGTGGCTAATCAAGCCAATTCTAGAACGGCAGACTTTGCCACAATTCGTACATGTGTATGCCTCTGATTTAGGGCTAGCGGACAGGGCAGCTTTCTTTTTTTCCCTCTTGATTAAGGCGCTTTAATTCTTTTGTTCTCAGCAAGGGTTGTCCCAGCACGCACAGTCTGTCTCCATGCACTCCGGTCTTTGGCTATATTTTCTCACATACTTTCACTGATGCTTGTGGCTCTCATGTCTCACTTGCAGACATCTCTATATGTCAGTCTTGGGCGGCCCTTGGGTCTGACTCCTTCCACAAGCTCAGCATATAAGATATCTTTCGGGATTCTATCATCTGGCATGCGGGTGACATGTCCAAGCCAGCGTAATCTTCTTAGTGTCAGGAGAGCATACGTGCTGTTCATATTGGAGACATGGTCCCTCCAAGAGATGCCCATTATGCTTCTCAGGCAGCGCAAGTGGAAACTATTCAATCTGTGCTCTTGGTACATGTATGTTGACCAGCTTTCACTGCCATAAAGGAGAGTGCTCACAACACAGGCATTGTAGACAAGGATTTTGGTCGCTGTGGTCAATTTACCATTTTCCCAGACGCGCTTGGAGAGTTTTGCCAATGCTGTGGTAGCTTTTCCTATCCTTTTTGTCAGCTCGATGTCTAAGTCTAGGTTACTGACAATTGTTGAACCCAAGTAGGTAAATTCGTGGACCACTAAAAGGGTGTGGTTCATACTTTGTATTATAGGTATTTCAGCGACGTCTTGCGCCAGGATTTTGGTCTTGGAGAGACTTATAGTAAGGCTAAACTCTTGACAAGCAGCTGCTTAGGCGTTCACTAGCTTCTGTAGACCTCCTTGTGAGTGAGATATGAGTGCCGCATCTTCTGCAAACAGCAGCTCCCTTATCAAGATACGACGCCTTTTCGTTTTGGCTTTAAGACGTGCCAGGTTAAAGAGCCTTCCATCGGATCTGCTATGGATATTTATATTCCTCTTCCAGGGATTTAAAAGTATTATTTATTATACCTGTACTAGTGCTGTATAGTATTAGTATACATTATACAATCTAATAGTTTTTATTCTAATAATAATACTTAATAGTAACTTAACTGTACAAGCAGGTTTATCATGATTCTATCCTATTCTGCTAGGCCTAGATGAAGATGATAGATCTATTCATTCAATATATCTTATATAATACAGACGTTACTTCAAAAAAGAAGATGATTACGTCCTACGCGTCATGCATTCAGTCATGCATATTAACCAATGACTTAAATTCTGCCAAGTCACTGGTTTTCCTGGCTAGCTCAGGCAACCCATTCCATGCTCTAATAGCACTAGGGAAGAAGGAGTATTTGTACAAATTTGTCCTAGCATATGGGATGAGGAATGTGCCTTTATCTTTGTGTCTTTCAGAGTATTTTATTAAATTTAGTTTTTGTATTTGAAGATTATGGTTCAGTGTTTTATGTATAATTGCTACTTTACTTTTGAGTCATCTGTCCTGAAGGCTTTCTAAGTTTAGTGATTTTACTATAGGTGTTACTCTAGAGAAATGTGAATATTCATTTGTTTTGAATCTCACTGCTCTATTTTGTGTCTGTTCCAGTTTCTTAATGTTTTCTTGAGTTGAGGGGTCCCAAACGGAGGATGCATATTCTATTATTGGCCTAACCAAGGTTAAATAAAATTTTAGTTTTATGTTCTTATTTGATTTATAGAAATTTCTTTTAATAAATCCTTATGCTTTGTTTGATTTTTTTATTGTTTCATCAATATGTGGATTCCATGACAGTTTCTCATTTATTATAACACCTAGGTATTTTGCGTTTTTAGTCTGTGTTACTGGTTTGCCATGAATAAGATAAGTGGAATTAATTTGTTTTAGTTTTTTTGTTACTCTTAACAACTGACATTTTTCTGGGTGGAAAGACATGCTCCAATTTGATTCCCATTTCTGTAATTCATCTAATTCTCTTTGTAAAATATCTGTGTCTTGTGTTGTTTTTATTGTTCTATATATTATGCAATCGTCTGCAAATAATCTGACTTTTGTTCCTGAAGTAATGCAATTTGGTAAATCATTTATGTAAATTAAAAATAGTAGTGGACCCAAGACTGTTCCTTGAGGTACACCTGACTTTACTGTTATCGGTGTTGATTTAGAGCCATTTATTATTACAGTTTGTTCTCTCCCTATCAGAAAATCTTTAATCCACTGATGCAGTGGACCATTAATGCCAAAATATTTTAATTTTTTAAGCAAACTATGGTGGTGAACTTTGTCAAAAGCCTTAGAAAAATCTAGTAAGATAGCATCTATTTGTTCACTATTATCTAAATTTTTAGAAAAATCATCAATTAGTCCTATTAAGTTGTGTTTCACATGATCTATATTTCCTAAAGCCATGTTGGTATGGTGTGAGGACATTTTGTTTGTCTAAGTGGTTTATGATGTTGCTACATATTATTTATTCTAGGATTTTGCATGTGATGCTGGTAAGTGATACTGGTCTGTAGTTTCCTGGATCAGATTTTTCTCCTTTTTTAAATAGGGGGGGTGACATCAGCTTCTTTCTAGTCCTTTGGTACTCTGCCCTGGTTAAGTGAAGCCTGAAAGAGTATTTTGAACACTGAGGCTAGCTTATTGCTTAGTTCTTTGAGTAATCTAGCTGGAATACCATCAGGTCCAGACGCTTTATTTGGTTTGGTGCTGGCTTATACTTTTTGAATTCCATTTTCTTGTACTACTATATCTTCCATGTTGTCTACTTGGTTCAAATTCAGTAATATGTCTTTGTCTCCTGGGGCAATCTATTGTATTGTTATGTATTGAATCATTGTATGTGTGATTATGAATAGTAGAATAGAAATCTATAATGATGATGATGATAATTTTTAATTTATATTATATATTATAATCTATATTTTAAAAATGTTATATTATAGATCTAGGCTTATATTTTATATTAAATAAAATATTAATTAGATAGTATTTTTCAAAATCTAGATTTCTAGACTATTAGAGTCTTTATAAAAATAGATTTGCAGTACTCCTCATCTATATTTATTTACTCATTTGGACTTTACAAATATAGATGGGTAATCATGAATCTCAGTGTCTTGAATTAACGGAACACTGAATATTAGCAAACAAGAATTTTGAATTAAATTTATTAAATATAAATAGTTACTAAATAGATATAGATCTAGTGTTTTAATATATTAGGTAAAATAGGCACAAGTATAATAAAGAACCATAGTAAAAGTTCCCCTTTCAGACCTTGTGGTCTCTAGGGCAGATGATGTAAAGGTCATTTGTTTCTGTTGCCTACACAACGACCAACCGCATCTTTACTTTTCCCCAACTATATTGTCAAGTACCCATTAGAGCTGTATGGACTCAGAGGCACCCAAAAATCCCAAAATTAAAAATCCAAGTTTTCATCAGGATTCAAATCCTGGACCCTGGGTTTGGAAGCCAATCGCTTTACTGCTCAGCCACAGCGCCTCATAAAGAACCATAGTACTGGTAGGTTAAACAACATTTAGATCTAGGTCGTAGATGTAGGCCCTATGGAAATATTTTTGTTTGTTGTTTATTTTTTTTATTAAAAAATAATTTTTGAAACGATAATTAGAATACTAGCTAGAACATTAAACTTTTTTCCAACATGTAAAAACAAAACAATGCATATAAATCATATACAGTGGTTAGGCTAAAGCGGCATTGAGAAGTTTATTTACTTTTTTTTTTAAATATTTTTTCTTAATTTTTTTTTACACTCAAAGTAAGAATAACTTGCTATTTAGATGGCCGCCTGATATTGCGGTATGCGTTCTGGACTGTCATTGGATGATACATGCAATGGTTCCCAACTTGTGGGTATAGGGTGGTATGCACAAGTTGGGAACCATTGCTTTTTTTTTCATTGCAGCATTACTCTTAAGGAGTAAATTCGCTAGCGCTGGCAAAAGCGCCATTACTCTCAACGAGTAACTTGAAATACAATATTTGTTTCACTATCTTTAAATAGTTAAACTTTTAATACTATCTTTATTTTTCATTTTCTGCATGTGAGACTGATTGTTCTCTGTATTGGTTGTAAATTGGAAAAAATGGCAACATTATGTTAGTGGTTTTGCATTTTTAGTTTATATAATAGGACCCAAAATAATGTAAATAATATATTTTTTTAGGGCATTTTTCATCTTTTTTTAACTTAGAAGTGACAAAAGTGTTAAGTTTGTGTTTTTTTAAAAATAATTATGAATTAAATTTAGAATTATAAGGTAAAGTCTTTCAGTACATTGATTTTTTATATATTCCCTTTTTCCGTACTCGGTTTAAACTTGTTAAAAGAAGTATTTTCTTAAATAATTTACTTTATTTATTACACGTTTGTTGCTAATTCGTTTTCCTTTAGATAAATTCATATCTTAGGTTATATAATAAGTTACGTTAGTTATAGTAACTCTACCCCCTTGCAAATTTGTTTATTTGATCAAAATAATTTGCACTGAAAGAGTTATTATCAAACTAACCACCTTTCGAAGGGCTTAAATTAACCAAGAGCTCTGTAATCTTTTATTTTCTTAGATTTTTTACAATGTCTTCTTCTCTTGCCAAACTTGCTGGTAAAGTTGCAGTTGTAACAGCATCAACTGAAGGGTAATTACTGATTAGATTTTCTATTAATTAATACTAAATCAGTTAAATGTGCTGTTATTTCTTTTTAATATTTCCTTGATAATTTTTTCAATTTGCAGAATTGGTTTTGCTATTGCACGGCGACTTGCACAGGATGGGGCCAAAGTTATGATTAGCAGTCGCAAGCAACAAAATGTGGATAAAGCTCTGAAGCAGTTGAAAAAGGAAAATCTGAATGTTGAAGGTTTGGTTTGCCATGTTGCCAAACAAGAGGATCGGCTCAAATTACTCCAGGAGGTGATCACATATTTAAATATAATTCTAATTAAAATTTGTTTATTCTTTAGCCTTTTCTCAGTTGGCATTCATTTACACAGAATAAAAAAGTAATAAAAAAATTTGTTCTCTTTTACCAAATAACAATGAACTTTTTTGCTGGCACAATTTTTAATTTCATGATAGCTACCCATTTAAATGGTGCTTTTGTCTGTGTCATGCTATTTTCAGCACTGAAGTTAAATAAGAATTTGCTTTTGGTTTTTTCTTTAATATTTTTTTTTCTTGTCTACACTATGCTTAGTCTTTAAGTTTTAACATGAAAGATTAAAGTATGTGAATTAAATTAAATTTTCAATCCAGATTTGTGTTTTTTAGTTTTTTTTTACCCATACTTAATGTTTCTCATAGTTTATTTTCAATTCTTGTTTTTGTTTATTTACTTTTTCAGACCACCTCGAAATTTGGAGGTGTGGATATTCTAGTTTCTAATGCTGCAGTAAGCACACATTTTGGACCAACATTAAATGTAAGTTAGTTTTACTTTTGTTTTTAAACCATCCTTCAGCTTATGTAATTAGCGGATGTATATAATTAATTTCATTTTAAGTTTCTTTGTATTTTCAAAACACAATGCCTTTTTTTTTTACAGACAACAGAAGAATCTTTTGATAAGGTATATTTATGTTTTTAAAAATTAAATTTCAAATGTTTTTTATTATATTGTATTGATCAATAATACATTCAATAAGCATGCTGTATTCTTCAAAAATACAGTTCATTTTTTTTGCCTAATTTTACTTTTTTTTTTTTTTTTAACTTAAAAAAAAAATTATATTTCTAATACCCGGATTACATATATTTAAAAAAATGATAGGATGTCTTTCCTTGAATACTAACTAAATTTTGAAATTAATATGAAAACATTTCTTTGAATCATAGATGTTTGAAATTAATGTGAAATCCACATTTATGCTTTGCAAAGAATTTGTTCCAGAAATAGAGAAAAGAGGGTAACTATATTTAATAACCTGTTTTTTAGTATCAAATATTACAAAACAACTAATAGATAATTGGATTATTTGTATACTACCTTGAATCAATGATGAAAGCATCTTGTAATAAATACTTTTTAATACATAGTTGGCCACCTGTATAAATAGATGTGTACCATGGTACTTATGGAGTTACACAAAATATCATTCAAAACAGTAAAAAATACCAAGACTTTCAACAATCACCAAAATCTCTTGAAATACCCAGTACCAGTATTAAAAATATATTAGGTATTTAAAATTTTTCTAACTGGGCCAAAAATGCTTGCGTTTCTTCTTTGTCAAACACAAATTGTTAGTAAAAACCAGGTGGGGTAAAAGTAAATTTGTTTACGTTGGTATAAAAATAAAATTACTTTTGTGTATTATCAATTTTATTATTTTTTACATTTACACTGTCAATTACTATCTGAAGAAAGAAGTGGAATTTAAAAAAAACAACATACCAATGTACATTTTTATTTTTACCATTTTTGAAACTCTATTTTTATGATAATTAATGATTTTTATCTGTTGTGATCTAAAGTTGATTTCCCAGAACTTTAAAATTTTCAACTTGAAAACTTGTGATGCTCTCCAGGTCTAGAGTAATGGATTCTGTGCATTATTTTTTTTCCTGCTTAGAATATTAGCCTCTGACTTTTAGAGATTCTCATGTACCTGTACTCTTGGATGATTGGAGTTATACAATAGATTTTGTCCTTCTGTCTGAGATATGGGATTTTTTCATTTATTTGAGTTTGATGTGGATTTGTTAAAAAGTACACTGAAAGATGTGATGAAACAAAATGTAGAACTTTAGTTAATTGAATCCAATATTAATATAAATTAAAGCTTATTGAAGTAACTTCACCTTTATCTCCACCTATCCCTTTTTCTGTTGGACCGTTGGGGCACCACATAATATTTGTTGACCGGCTTTCTTAATTCCTTTCTTTTTTTTGGAAGAAACCTCTTTAAATGACAGGCCCGTCCATTCTTCTATGTTGTCTTCCCATCGCGTTCTTTGTCTACCTCTTCTTCTTTTTCCTGTTACTGTTCCCTGGTGGAAGGTCTTAGCGAACCCCGAAGACCTTGTAATATGGCCATAGATTAAAGTTTAAGTTTTTTTTACAATATTTAGCAGGTCATCGTGAATCGCTGTAGCAACCCTGTCTCTAATCTCTTTGTATTTGATGTGGCATTTAAATGTGATACCTTGGATCCTTCTGTAGCATCTTAACTCCATCTTTATCAAATGACTGTCCCACTACAGTACCACTTGTCCCATTTTTACCTATATTCCCAGTTCCCTTATTTATCTTCCTGATTTTTCTAAATTCGTAATAGTTCTATATCAGCTGCCTTATCTACAGTCAGCAGGCTATATCCTGCCTGTGACACTGTCCTATGTGGCCCCCTCAAAACTTCCACAGTGCATAATTAAACAGCAGAGGCTCATTTCTGTTGGGCTCAATGTTATGCAATGATGTGACCCGTAACATACATGCTGGAAATTTGTATGGCCACACAGGCCAAAAGAAGTTGGGCACCCTAACGCACTACTGTTCTAGTCAACTCTATATTAGTGCTCTGAAAATTCCAGAGCTATTATAAGTCAAACCCAAGTTATATAGTAATGTAAGAACTAGCAAATTCAAAATGGGATGACATCTTAGTGGCACTAGTTTAAAAAATTCCATTAGTGACAGATTTATTCACCACTTTCTCTTTTACTATCTAAAATTAAAGCGCATGACAAAATTATACTATCGGTTACAGTTAATACTTATGAATGAAACTATACATAATTGATGAAAGTTGGCATAACCTTTAGAACAATTTTTTTTTTATACAAAACATTTTTTTGTGACTCACAGGTCTGGTTCAATTATTGTTGTTTCATC
The DNA here is from genome assembly GCA_030265305.1 of Biomphalaria pfeifferi. Taxonomy (NCBI): domain Eukaryota; kingdom Metazoa; phylum Mollusca; class Gastropoda; family Planorbidae; genus Biomphalaria; species Biomphalaria pfeifferi. The sequence goes on from JASAOG010000275.1 coordinate 138,419, forward strand.
TATCGCTGGTTATTCTCCATTTGAAGTAAGTATTTATTGCTGGTAACATATTTAGTTGTTTTTTATATTGATGTATTAAAGATTATAAACAATGATGTTAACATGATTTTGGTGTGTGTTTGTGATAAAAGTGTATGAGTTTCACCCTGAAGTTATGCCCCTAAATGTATCAGAAACCCCATTAGTAAATGATCATGCAGAGATTCTGCCCTTAGAACACGTGAAAAATGGCAAAAATGCTGTAGATTTTAAGGGATTATAGGAATTTTACAATAATTTGATGTTAATGATTTGATAAATGTATTAATCATCCAGAGTTTGAATTCTATTTGTAATGCTATTTGCGAATGTTTATTAGTATAGTAATGCTAAAATATTTATACTTATGCAAACCAATGATACTTGTGAAGCAAATGTCTATTCATGTAATCATGTCTCAGATAATTTGTGATCAATTTTTAGTAAATTATTCTTATCTGTTATTTGATGTCCAGTTTATAGGTGCGTACAGTATAACAAAAACAGCTTTGCTGGGGTTAGTGAAGACACTGTCACCAGAGTTGGCTAGGATGAACATCAGGATCAATGGGATTGCTCCAGGAATCATTGATACTAAATTTAGTCAAGCTGTGAGTAGTTCCAGTGTGTTATAATTACTTTAGAATATCTTATAAAAAAGAAGCTTTTGGTTTGATTGTGAAAATTCAAATGATGTGCTCTGAGTGATCATGCATTCCCCATGACTGCCCAGGTATGAACAAGAAGGATGGGCCACTGTCCTGTTGGTTCACTTTTAACACAGGCCAAACTTTGACTCACAGTGACTCTGCTTTGACTCACAGTGACTCTGCTGCGGGGAGATAGAGGAAATTATGTCTCATCTTATCTTAAAGATTACAGATATTCCTTCAAAAAAGAATATAATTACATCCTACGCATTTCATGTATCAATCTAGCCATGCATGTTAATCAATGACAAACTGCCAAGTCATTGGTTTTCCTGCTGACTCAGGCAACCCATTCCATTCTCTAATGGCACTAGGGAAGAAGGAGCACTTGTATGAATTAGTTCTAGTGTATGGGACTGTCACAGGTCTGGGAAGCCACAACGTCTTGACCTGCATGGTGACATATGTGCATCATGCATACTATCAGGGTTTAAGTCCAGGGCTTTGAAAGAAAGTATTCAAATTGAGTTTGAGGATGATAGTGATGTGATAATTATTGAAAACAGATTAAATAATAATAATACAACTTTTGATACATCATTATGAATTTCTTTTAACAGTTAACATCTAGCAATGATGCTGTTGAATATTCAAAAGCTAAGATTCCATTAGGAAGGTAGGTATAAATTATAAAATCATAAATCATTCAGATTTATTGTTTTATAATTATATTTTAGAACTCATAATTCAAGACATTTTTTTCCTGTCAGGTTTGGAGAACCAGATGAGTGTTCTGGTATAGTTTCCTTCCTTGCTTCTGATGATTCATCGTACATGACAGGTGAAAACATTGTTATTGCTGGAGGTGCACAAAGTAGATTGTGAAACCATATGCCCAAGCTGTCTTTTTTGACTTAACATATTTATTGAACATTGTTTTATCACATGCATATATATGCACACAAACGAACTATATTTATAAGACATTAACACAAAATTAAATACTGCTGACTGTTAATTTAATTTTTAATTGCTGGCTCTTATTATTATGCAGATGTTTTTAATGTTAATTATTACTGTCTGGCTGAAAGAGGCTGTATGCTAAAAAAGTGTTATGACTGGATTATAGTTTTCAATAATAAATTACATTTTAAGTATTTTTACTGCTATTGTTTTACATTTCTTAAGACTTTATCTCATTATATATTCTGTCATCTGATAACCTTTTTATTATTGAATGCCTCATCATACATTAAGTCTCACTCTATCATCTGAAAAAGGTTTGTAAATGTGTCAATATCATAACCTAACATCTTATAAATAGTATTTACTGTATGTTTTATTACATACAGTGTATTTGTTCTCTTTTAACATCCTACAAAATTTGCTGTTCAATGTCTACTTTTTCTTAAGTCTATGATTAACACACAGAAAACAATTAATGCATGAACATGTTTAGGACGTGATTATCTTCTTCTTTGAAGGAACATGTAATTTATAAGATAAGATCTACACCTAACTTGAATAAGCACTGTATATATAGATAACAAAGTTCATACAAACTAAACATTCACAACTAGATGACAATTTTCTGTTAGTACTATTAATTTAATAATCATTTCATTTTAAATCATTGCTCAAAAAAGATTCATTGACACAAATTTAATTAAAATGATAATTAGCAGATTATTCTTTATTCCAGTAAAAACATGAATCTTTAAAAAAACAGAACCAATTGACAAATTTGTATTTAAAAAAAAATAAACATTAACAAGTCTTTTTAAACCTCTTTTCCAATTTTGTTAGCCAGCCAGTTGTGTGAAATAACATTTCGATCAACTGTTCGATAAAATGCTCGATGAGGAGCATAATTCCAATCGTGTGCCTTTGCTATTTTGCCAATGGAATAATCTTCTTTCCATACTTTTCTAGGGCACAGTTTTTTAGATTGCTTATGTCTAGGATGGTCACTGCATTCAACATATTTTCTCCCATGGCGCCATGTGAAATAGCATCCATCACAAATAAGACGTGGCCTTAGAACATTTTGATAAAATCTAGTCTGCATATATGTGAATCCACAGTTGCCAACCTTTAAAGTGCTTTCTTGGAAAAGTCTGTTATCTGGTGTTGATAGTGCATTAGTACTATGTGAAGGCAATGAACCCTGGATCTGACTCTGGGACATTAATACTGACAAAGTGGAATTGTATTTATTTCCAAACGTAGACCCTAAATGTTTACTTAGATTTTTGGGCGTTAACAAGCTCAGTAGGTGATTTGTTTTCCACAACACGTTAGCCATGCTTAACAAGGGAGATGATCTGTTGATAAAAAAATGAAATGTTTAAAATGAGAATCAAGAAATATGCAAAAATAATAAAATACAAACAATTGAACAGAGCAACAGGCAAATTAATATGCATGACTAAATGCATGGCGTGTAGGACATAATCATCTTCTTTTTTGAAGTAACGTCTGTATTATATAAGATATAAGAAGATATAAGATATAAAATAGTAATGCAAAAAAATGTCAAATATTAACCTATAACCCCTACAATGGTGTTATTTTTTTTTATCCCTGACATGTAGAGGCATCGCATTTTAGTTCTTACTACAGGAAGTGTGGCTGAAAGACAAAAACTGCTTGACAAACTATCAAGGGAGCTCATGGATGCATAAAAAGTGTTACTGTGTTTATAATTAAAGTGACGAGGAATATTACAGATCATATAAAAGGCAAGGGTTTTATTGCAAGAAAGGTATTGTGGTTTGTCTTTTAAGTATTTCACGTTCAAGACATTCTGAATCAACTCTGTTTTTATTTGACATTTTATAGTTGAAATGTTTTACAAATTTAAATAGTGGGTTGGCTAAATCAGCCAGGAAAACCAACTTAGCAGAGTTTAAGCCACTGATTAACATGCATGACTAGAGCAGAGTAGTCTAGATTGAAAGTTATCTTATAAAATACAAGATGTTACTTCAAAAAAGTAGATAATTAAGCCCTACCCACATCAATCTAGTGAAAGCATGTTAATCAATGACTATTATATTGTGCTATTCTAAAAAGTCTAGTAAGTATTAATTTAATGAATTAATATTATTTTATTAATTAAAAAAGTATTATTATTATTATGATAGTCATAGATACTATACATTACTGTCATTACTATACAAAAGTATACAGTTAAACTAGATATAGGTAGATAAGTATTATAAGTAGATTAACTAGATGATAGATCAATATCTAATTACTAATAGTCAGTAATACTATAGTAATAGTAATACTATAACTTATAAGTTATAGTTAGTATTACTAGTTGTTTTTTTTTTACTAGTTACTAATACACAGTAATACTAGATCTAGTAATAGTCTAAACTCTAGTCTAATACAAATAGTAAATAAATAGAGTAGATCTATTCTATAGACTATAGAGTAATAAATACTAAAATAGAGTTAAAATAACTTAAATAGAGTACACCGTATAAATGTATAATAGAGTAAGACTAGTTAATAATTACTTAATAGTATAAATTATAAATAATATTTATAATAATTATTAATTATCATTATGAATTATGACTATAGAAAATACTAAGTATAATATAGATCTATAGTAGGTACTCTCACAGGCGGCCATATTGGATCTAAAAACACATTTGACATCAAAACAATTTCCTGTTCAGGTTTTACAAAACTGAAATTAAGCATGCCCTAAGAAAAGACATTGCTTAATAACTGACTGTTTTTATTAGGTACTTCGATAAAAATTTCAAAATGATCACAATCCAATGGAACCTATTTGTTTAGATAGAGCTTGAGAAATGCTTTCCAATGATACCAATTTTATATTGCTGAGTTAATTATGAGGGAAGTTATTAAATTTCTAGTGGCCAAAAATTAGCCTTTGTAAAGCAAAAAAAAATCTGTGACCAAAACAACTGATAGTTGAGCTTTAATTAACTGTATTATAAAAAGTCTTAAAGATATGGGGTTGAAACTTCACACTCTTTTTCATTAACCTGTATTCTGTTAAAACAAATTCAAAAAATAAGACCAAGCAATAAAATCTTTGTGAATTAATATATAAAAAAAAAAGCCTTCGACAAAAAATAAAAATATATGTGATTTTGTCATCATATGAGCCCAAAAATCACAAATAAAACAAATCAGAGATCTTTAGTGTGTTTTATTTTGTTTAATTATAATTCTACTGAATTTAAATAGCTATTTATATGCATCAGATAGATAATTTTTATAAATTATAAATGAAAATAGCACTGCACAGAATAATATTTGCTAAAATTTAATCACTATAAGTTTAATAAATTTCATAAAAACAGTTTAAACCTTTTTGTAGAGCACTGGCAATCAATCATTTTTAATGCCTGAATTTAAATGCTTTAAAAATTAGATTGTAAATGAAAAGTTTCTTGCATCGGACAATAAAATAAAAAAGAAACCTTGCGATTTATTTAGAAGTTATTAAAAGATTTTGTACTTAAATTTTTGTGCAGTAATAGCGCATCATTTTAAAAATATAATGTACTCATTTATTAACTATTAAAATTTACAAAATAAACAACACACAGAAAAAAATAATTAATTAATAGTTCGCAGAGCTAAAAATATGAAAAAAAATTATTTAATATTATTATTTTAAAATATTTATTTTTACTTTAAAATTTGCACATTACAAAGTCATTATAATAAAGATACATTCCCTCTCCATAATCTAGCATTTAAACATTATAATAGTTAATCTAAATGAAAAATTCCTATGTGTGCTTCTAAAAATAGGACGTGATAGACAGAAATTGACCATTTCCAGTAAATCACAGTGTTGGTTGTTACTAAAAATAGATTTTAACCATCAACTTTGAAAATTAATATCTAAAGAGTGCGCCAAGCTACAAAGTTCAAACTTAGCACACAGATATATATTAACATGTTAAATTCAATAGAATGAAAGAGATTGTTGTAACTATAAACACTTTTATTTTATTTAAAAAATAAAATTTTACCCTTCTTTGTCTTTGTTAATTTTAATATCAAATATCTTTAAAGTGCGCCAAGAGAATTTAATGAAATTTGAAATATACACATTTCATAATATGATAAATTATTGTAGCAAACAGCATTGTTGTAACTTTTATAGAAAAAAAGTTGTAAAAATGTCAACTTTCACATAAACGTTTGTTAAGAAAAATTTAACAGATTGCCTTCAAAAGCATATAAAAATGATCTCTGATATCTTATGTTTACAAAAAGTAATCACAATTAGTCCTGAAATCAAATACAATGTGCTAAAACTTTGATGGAAATGACCACCCCTAAAAAAAGGGTAAAATGTGCTGACACACTTTTCAGCCATTTTTTGGGAAAAAAAAAAATGGATCTAGGTCAGTTTATCGAAGTACCTATTTTTATGACATTTTCTTGAGTTTATTCTAAAGATAAGAGGTTCCTCTAACGGCTAGTGGGAAAATTTTTTATTTTTTTTCTCTTACTATGTCCAAAATATTTTAATCAGAAAAATTTTAAATTTTTAAATAACAAGGAAAAAAATATAGGTTTCCGTACATCTTTAGTTTTAAACCATACACTTAGAAAATTCATTCAGCTTTCCAATGATACCAAATTTATTATGATTAAACGAGTCAACGATTTTTAAAACTTAGCACACTTTTTTCAGGTACTAGAATTTCACTAAGGTCGGGATGACCTTTTATCAATAATATGTTACATAAGAAAAATAAAATTAGTGTACACTAAAACATGTAAAATTGAGTGAATCACTTCTTTATACCTATATTATTGCTTATAAACATAAAATATAATAAAGATCTGTATTCTTGGGAGTTATTTTGGTCAGTCGATGTTGAAACTATAATCTGTAAATCTAGGTATCTAAAATATTCTTTTAAATAAATATACTTAAATAGATCTAAATCTTAACTCTAAAGATTCTTTTTCTAATCTACACTATTGCTTTATAACTAGATAGATCTAGATCAATTTAGAAGCTTATTGTGTTGAAAACTTGACAACCAGGAGCATTTTTCTTTTTATAAACTATTTTAAGAAAATTAGAAAAAATTGTATTTTTTTTTTCGTAATTTACTAATGATATTTTATAATTTTAATTTCGTTTTGATTTGCCACTTATAAATTAAAATTCCTCATTTAAAACTGTACAATTTGATATATACTTTTGTATATGTATTCACAATAGTTTTGGAAATATTCACATTAAAAAAAATTTGCTTTACTTTTTTTTTTATTTCTCTATATAAAGTCCATTGGATGTCAGGACGCCTCGGACAAACTTAAAATCACAATAACTTTTGAACCTATAAAGCTAGCATAATATATTTGGTGTTGTTGGAAAGCATTTTTCATCCTCTTTCATTCTATTACACATTTGTTGGTATAAGACTATAAGATTAATTTAAATTTTTTGGTGCAACTAGTTCAACTACCTAATCTATAGATTACTCATATTAGAGGTGGTCAGATACCTAGATCGGCCGCCTGATTCTGCGTATCTGACAACCTACATTAATACCGTAGAATCTTAGATTTATTCTAGTTAGATTTACTTTACTTTTTGGATGAAAACTAGACTAGATATCTAGATCTATTCAATGATGTAAAATTACAAGGACGTCGCCATGTTGTTTATTCCGGGTTAAGTTTTTTTAAATGCGAAAATATTGCATTGGCTAGTCTAGATTTTCTAGGTCTAAAGTCTAGATCACAGACCTATATATAGATCAAGAGAGAGAGAGTCTATACAATTATAGTTCTCTGGTCTATGAGTCTACTTAGGACTATACTTAGATTATATCTAGAAAAAAACGAAATAGCCCATATATGTAGATTTGAGCGTTAAAGTAAGGATATTATGCACAACAAAAATTATACTGAACCAAATTTACTTGTAAATTTTGAATTTTTAATTATTTAGTTTAAATATCACAATAATTCAACGGCTCGTTGGTCTAGGGGTATGATTCTCGCTTAGGGTGCGAGAGGTCCCGGGTTCAAATCCCGGACGAGCCCAAATTTTTATTCCTAGACATGAATCCACATCATCACCAATTTTATTTTTTTAAAAAGGGCCAATAACTATAAAGACGGTCTTCGAGTCCGAATATTAATGGTTCTGCAGCCCCAGCTGCGACCTATATACTCTGCCACATCCAGGGCAAACATAACCATTGTCCGCCAGTGGTCGATTCAGATTTTCTTTTCGCATTCTACATCTGTCATCGGCAGTGGAACTTTTTTTTCCCCTCAAATTTAATATTAAAAATACAAATAAGAAATTTGTTATCAGAGTTAATGGTATCAAAAGTATAATTATGTGATGTAGGCCTATTCATTAGTCTGGTAAAGGTTCTTTATAGGCCTTATTAGATCTAAGGGCGCCTGCAGGATTATAGTCGTAGCTTCAACTTTCTTTTTACGGAAATTATTAAAGAAAAGTACTAGTGCCCACATCCTCCGGCCTAAAAAGACACAAAGATAAAGGCACATTCCTTGTTCCATATGCTAGGACAAATGAGTACAAATGCTCCTTCTTCCCTAGTGCTACTAGAGCATGGAATGGGTTGCCTGAGCTAGCCAGGAAAACCAGTGACTTGGCAGAATTTAAGTCATTGGTTAATATGCATGACTAAATGCATGACGCGTAGGACGTAATCATCTTCTTTTTTGAAGTAACGTCTGTATTAAGATAAGATAAGAAAAAAAAATCCCTCTGTAGAAAACTTTATTGCGATATAGCCCTAAGTGCACTGTGCTCTGTAAATGCTTGTTTCATGAAATAAAAAAATAAAAATTAAAACAAAGGAACGAACAAGAGAGCAAACTGTTTACTCTACACTCTGATTTATCCTTGCGGATACTGATAGGAATTACTTCACGTCGCAATGGACAAGCTATAGCGATGAATGGTGCACAGTGCTGAGATGGACAAGGTAGCGATGAATGGTGCACAGTGCTGAGATGGACAAGGTAGCGATGAATGGTGCACAGTGCTGAGATGGACAAGGTAGCCATGAATGGTGCACAGTGCTGAGATGGACAAGCTATAGCGATGAATGGTGCACAGTGCTGAGATGAACAAGCTATAGCGATGAATGGTGCACAGTGCTGAGATGGACAAGGTAGCCATGAATGGTGCACAGTGCTGAGATGGACAAGCTATAGCGATGAATGGTGCACAGTGCTGAGATGAACAAGCTATAGCGATGAATGGTGCACAGTGCTGAGATGGACAAGCTATAGCGATGAATGGTGCACAGTGCTGAGATGAACAAGCTATAGCGATGAATGGTGCACAGTGCTGAGATGAACAAGCTATAGCGATGAATGGTGCACAGTGCTGAGATGGACAAGGTAGCCATGAATGGTGCACAGTGCTGAGATGGACGAGGTACCCATGAATGGTGCACAGTGCTGAGATGGACAAGGTAGCGATGAAAGGTGCACAATGCTGAGATGGACAAGCTATAGCAATGAATGGTGCACAGTGCTGAGATGGACAAGGTAGCGATGAATGGTGCACAGTGCTGAGATGGACAAGCTAAAGCGATGAATGGTGCACAGTGCTGAGATGGACAAGCTATAGCGATGAAAGGTGCACAATGCTGAGATGGACAAGCTATAGCGATGAATGGTGCACAGTGCTGAGATGAACAAGCTATAGCGATGAATGGTGCACAGTGCTGAGATGGACAAGCTATAGCGATGAATGGTGCACAGTGCTGAGATGAACAAGCTATAGCGATGAATGGTGCACAGTGCTGAGATGGACAAGGTAGCCATGAAAGGTGCACAGTGCTGAGATGGACAAGGTAGCGATGAATGGTGCACAGTGCTGAGATGGACAAGGTAGCGATGAATGGTGCACAGTGCTGAGATGGACAAGCTAAAGCGATGAATGGTGCACAGTGCTGAGATGGACAAGCTATAGCGATGAATGGTGCACAGTGCTGAGATAGACAAGCTAGCGATGAATGGTGCACAGTGCTGAGATAGACGAGCTAGCGATGAATGGTGCACAGTGCTGAGATGGACGAGCTAGCGATGAACGGTGCACAGTGCTGAGATAGACAAGCTATAGCGATGAATGGTGCACAGTGCTGAGATGGACAAGCTAGCAATAAAAGGTGCACAGTACTGAGATGGACAAGCTAGCGATGAATGGTGCAGAGTGCTGAGTCGTACAATCTAGCAATGAAAGGTGCACAGTGGCACAGTGCTGAGAATATTTCATCAGTCTGAAAGATCGCTCAATGCTACACATAGTCGCCGGTCAAGTTAACACTATAAGAATTGTTTAATTAAAAAACCAGCAGGAAATCAAAATTGTTTTTTATTTAAGTCAGCAGTGTCTAACATATCAACGTCTGCAATCTGTGATTGTGAATGCCAGTAATCGAACCAGTTCATTGTCTCGTATTGCCGTGTGGCCACTATCTTAAGTTGGACAGACTGCTACATCTGGGCAATCTCTTCAAGAAAGGATGGCAACAATGAAAAGACAAATCATAAGCGTACACGAGGAGCAGGCACTAATATAGTTGTGCAGTAAAAGATGTACTGCAGTTAAAGATGTACTGCAGTTAAAAATGTACTGCAGTAAAAGATATTGTGTAGTAAAAGATGCAGTGCAGTAAAAGATACAGATACAGAATTAAAATCTTCTAGAATACAACAACCATCAACAAACCGAACCCCTAAAGACATCTGCTCAGTGTCTGAGATGTCTGCAGCTCCATCAGCATAAATATTAAATACAACCGCACTGTTCGATGTACAAACAAATTCCTTTGAAACTAGACGCACATTCTCTGCCAGCAGCTTATTGTGGACTAAATGCGATGTATAGCCAGCAAGTCCTGATGCTGTCTAACTATGCTTCAATTCGAAGAGATACTGCGAATTAAAGATGTAGTGCAGTAAAAGATACTTTGCAGTAAAATATGCAGTAAAAGATACTGTGCAATAAAAGGTACTATGCAGTAAAAGATATTGGACTTTTAAATGTGTTGTGCAGTAAAGGATACTGCACAGTAAAAGATTTGTTTTTCAGTAAACGATACTGCACAGTAAAAGATATAGTTGTGCAGTAAAAGATATTGTATAGTAAAAGATGTAGTGCAGTTAAAGATACTGCATAGTAAAAGATGTAGTACAGTAAAAGATACTGCATAGTAAAAGATGTAGTTGACTAGTTGTGCAGTAAAAGATATTGTGTAGTAAAAGATGTAGTGCAGTAAAAGATGTAGTGCAGTAAAAGATACTGCACAGTAAAAGATATTGTGCAGTAAAAGATGTACTGCAGTAAAAGATATTGTGTAGTAAAAGATGTAGTGCAGTAAAAGATACTGCACAGTACAATATATAGTTGTGCAGTAAAAGATATTGTGCAGTAAAAGATGTAGTGCAGTAAAAGATATTGTGTAGTAAAAGATGTAGTGCAGTAAAGATGTAGTGCTGTAAAAGATACTGCACAGTAAAAGATGTACTGCAGTAAAAGATATTGTGTAGTAAAAGATGTAGTGCAGTAAAAGATACTGCACAGTACAATATATAGTTGTGCAGTAAAAGATATTGTGCAATAAAAGATGTAGTGCAGTAAAAGATATTGTGTAGTAAAAGATGTAGTGCAGTAAAGATGTAGTGCAGTAAAAGATACTGCACAGTAAAAGATGTAATGCAGTAAAAGATACAACAGAGTAAAATATATTGTGCAGTAAAAGATGTAGTTGTACAGTGAAAGATACTGAACAGTAAAAGATATAGTTGACTAGTTGTGCAGTAAAAGATATAGTGCAGTAAAAGATGTACTGCAGTAAATGATACTGCATAGTAAAAGATGTAGTTGTGCAGTGAAAGATACTGCACAGTAAAAGATGTAATGCAGTGAAAGATACAACAGAGTAAAATATATTATGCAGTAAAAGATGTAGTGCTCTTTAGGTGGTCTGAAGTTTACAAGTATGATACGCTTATTAAAAAAAACAATAACAACAATAGTTTCTCTTAATAGCTTTCGCTTCGTCATACAAACACACACCCATTCTCTCTCTCTATCTCTCTCTCTCTCTAATTATATATCTTCCTTCCTTATTCCCCAAAAAAATCACCCCGAAATACACGCTTTATTACTATGTTAAACCGACTTGAGATGATACACTGCATCCTTCCTACTGTATAGCTTTGTGATCCATACATTTTTAATTAAAAAATAAACGGATAATTTCTGCACACAATCAATCGAAGCCAGATCGATGCGCAGTGTTTCTTGCCGCTGTTCTATCGATAATTTACCCACGCGTCGATTATCGACAAGTCATTATTACCAGTAGCCATCGCCTTTGTTTTCCTTTAATAAATGGAACTGACTCCCCACACTACCCCCCCCCCCCCTTCTTCCCTTTTCTTTCTTTCTTCCATCACCTGATGTCCTCTTTGCTATGATCGAATCTAGGAGTGAACATGGACAATCTGCCCGCGAGTTTTTCTGTTTGTATTTCTGCGATACATCTAGCAGACGTCTGTAGTGAGGTTGTGTATGAAATAAAAAATAATCTTCGGAACGGAATCATATTAGTTAGGCCGAAGACTAAATTTCATTTCTGAATTGACTTGTACGAAGTACTGAGCCACAATGCCTGAAGACGCGTAAGTCATTTTAGTAACTATACATTTAAATTTAAACATTAAGTTAAAGCTTTTCAAAAGGCCTCAGTCTATCAATAGTGAACTAAAATGCTATACATTTCTTACCTCCGAATTTTTTTTTGTTTTTGTTTTGTTTTTATGTTAGTGTTTTGCTTGTTTTGTTAAATATCACCATTATTTGCACACAGTAGTGTAGATCTATTTCATAAAATTGATGAATTTCGATGGCGAAATAGGCCCAAAAAAATGCAAATCTTTTGGTACCTTAATTAATTTGGAACAGGAGGGGAGGAATAAAATGGAACCACAGATTACGGTAAGATTACTGTAAGTGGAGACTGGACAATATTCATACGAGATACGAGTACATAGGCATAATTTTGGGAGTATGGTTTTAACGAAATCATTGTTTAGAAGTCTTCTCTGCATATTCACGAAATGAGCGAAGATGTAAATTAAAGTTAAATTAAATATTTTAATATAATAACATAAAATAAGACCAGAAAGACATGCATTAATTTTTTTTAGCACATAGTCATATCGTAATGTAACATTCAAAATTTTAAAAGTATTAGCATATGATTTCTTGATCAGGTGCATCTTTTTTTAAACAGGGTCAAGGTGGCTGTTCGTGTCCGCCCTTTCAATCAGAGGTAAGAAGTTCAAAGTTCATAACTATACTGTCATATTCCGAGCAGCAGTGTACAGTTAAAGTGGAGTTCCTTTCTAAATCTAGTGTCGGCATCCAATTAAAGATCTACTATGGCTCACCTAATTCAGCACTTTTTCATCTAACTGTATAGCCCTACTATGGAAAGACATTCATGTCCATACACAAAGCAGGTTAAAATGGCATTCGCTTTGATGTTAGGGGAGAACAATGATTTTTCGTTTGTCTCATTTTCCTTCCACAGCTGAGGCCAATGATTTTTCGCTGTCCATAGCTTTTTTTTTTTTTTTTTCACTATCTCTCACCACACAGTCAATGAGTGCGGCCTAGAGATAAATCCAGTTTAAATAAATCTAGAACTTGAATGATATTTCGAAAGATTTTTGCTTCTTTCAAATGTTAACGAGGTCGATATCTCAGAAAGTTCATCCATTTAGACGATCTTACCACCTAATTCTTCATTTAAAATGCAAAATTAATAGTGAAAACTGTGAGTACAGTGAATAGAGACGTGCAAGCTTACCGAGGGGATAATGGAGGAGCCCCGGTGCCAAGCATTTTCCTGCATTCTGAAATTTATTCTCCTGGTGATTACAAGGCATTATCTCTCATAGTAAGAAGAGCGCAGGTCAAATAAAATTAGTTTATGAATGGTTGGGATATGCTGATAATGAACTGTGAGAGATAGTCGAGACAGTACTACTTTTATAATGGGATTGGTCGTCTTGAGATTATTTTCTTGTTAAAGCAAAACTTTTAACGGCCCACCACTCTTTTTGACACATTGTGCTTCCTCTAGTGAGTCGCGCACCACAGTTTGATATACGCATGCGCTAGAACCGCTAGAATTAGAACAATGCGAAGCACTTTGAAGTGCATGTATCGATACGAACATTTAGTCCAAATAATAAAGCTTTGAGATGGTTCTAACTTTATGGGATCTATAAACTCAGCCCTCCAAGAGTTTTTACCACAAAAAAAAATTATTAAAAAAAAATATTATTTACACCCCGAAGTGAATAAGAAAGGCTCTCACTGATCAACTTTTTAAAAAAGTATTTATTTATTTAATATATTTCTTTCTGTTATTTATCACGAAAACCATAATCCTCTTGTGGCTACACAATAAATTGCTGGATAAGATTTATTTTTAGAACTTGAAATGTTATTCCGTAACATAAATAATTCCACTTGGCTTCCATTCACAGGGAGAAGGACCGTCACTCTAAACTTATTATAGGCATGCAGGGAAATATGACCACCATTAAAAACCCAGATGCACCAGGTATGTCACAGTGTGGAGCTACTTGGTGGGAACCGAGGGTATGGGTTATTTACAATTTATAGACCCTGGGTTTTAAACTAAACTACTTTTCAAGTTGGATTCTAAGTTGGATTGACAAGAACTTGGATCTGTCGATACTTTACCACACGGCCACACATTAGAGAACGAATGTTTGAATTTATGTATCAAATAAATGGAATTTATAGCGTGTTTATTTTCGCTTAATAAAAATATAGGTAATCATGAATGTGAGCGTCAAAAATTATTTTTCGCGACATTCCTTGTTGTCTCTTCCTGGCCAAAAACAAATCCAGATTTGTTTATCAAAAATAATTTTGGCATCATTAAGTGCTGCCAATTAGAAATGAGAAACACCCATTATGTACAGATGTATTAATGTTAGACAAAATAATTTAGACCACAATAAAATAGTTCTTTTTTTTTTAAAGATTTATTGCAATCAATTTTTGTGTGTGTGCTAAATAGATGTTACTTTTCATTGTCACTGAATTATGAATTATTACATATTACTCTGAGTAAATACTTTATTTTGTGAAGTAACCTACGCCTGTATTTTATAAGACAAGATTTGATTGAGATTTTTTAAAAATAGCTTTTATGAATTGCTAGACCAGATTCCAGATTATTTTAAATAGTTTTTATTTTCATAAAGAGCATTTTTCATGCTTATAGCATGCTCAGAGCACTATGGTCCAATCTGTTTTCAGGATCACTTGGGGGGGGGGGGGGGGGTATCCAGGGAAAATGTTTTCAGTAATGCTTTTAGTTGCTCAGTAAGCACAACTCTGAGTCCGATGTTGAGAACCTCGAGCCTCTTTATATGTAGCTATCACAAGCCCAAGCGTCTTATGTCTCTCATGCTTGTCATATAGCGATATCTATTTATTTATTTCTCTTGCTGTATTTTATTGGTGGTGTATTTTGAAAGTAAACGATGTTAAAAAGGGTAAGTTATGTAAAAAAAAAAGCTTATTATTATACAGTGAGTAGCAAACGCCGATATTTTTCAGAGCCTGCCTTAGGTCAATGCAACCTATGCGACCGCAGTAAGCCACGCACTGTCATAGAACCCACTCTAATCCTAGGTGTAAATTATTAAAACGAAACCATTTTATAACTTATAACAGATTTTCCGTGGTCTTCTGGTTTACAAGAAGCTCCTGGAAGGTGACTTCTCACAATTTATGGAAAAAAAGATACTTGCGTGTGTAGGCCTACTGTAATAGTCCTGCGTTGTATTTGTTGATGGCTGTCGGACTTCGACACTCTGGAGGCATGGGCAGAGGCGGCCTTAGCAGTGCGCGGGGCCCTGGGCGAGTGTCATATGCAGGGCCCTAAGCCGTAAGTGTAGGCTATATATCCATACCACATCACGCTAATGTCTCGTCCGCCTCTAATGCTGTAAGTCTTATTTTTGCCACAAAACATAGTACCTTACGTATGTACTGTACTATTGGCCGTTCGACTACATTACATAATGTACTTTATGAAAGATTTTACCTTAAAGTTTAATCAACGTAACTAATGATTAAGACATTTGTTTATGAACAATCAACAAACTACATAATAATATTTCTGCTAAACACTCCGAAGGTTAAGATTATGGCCGCCGCAAGAAGAGCGCAAAAGGTCGATTGTTGATCTGAATAATGTGTGCTTGGACTCCTTGGTGCTTTCCCTTCAAGTTTACACCATTGTATTTGTATCCCTGGACACGACAATCGGCGATGTCCTGACCAACGTTCACCAGCGCAGCAAGAAGCGCCATGACAAACCCTTTCCTGTTAAGTTGTCAACATTAGGATACGTCCAAAAAACTCAATATAAGGGACATCAGCTCTTTGTGGCTAACACCAGGTGTGTAGTCAAGAATGACGGGAAAATATTTTGCAAATTTGATTTTATCAATAGCTCGGCGTTCTTAATTCTTCGAAGATGTACTTGCATGGTTGGGTCGACTTCGGCTATCACCGTTGTTCGTTTGTTTCTCTGTTCTCCCATTATATGCGGTGTAGTTTTCTTAAAGGTACTGTACAATCGCTAGAATTTTTTTTAAGACCGCGCTACAGCAGTTTTACTTTTCTAATTTTTCTTGCATCACATTATTCGTTGTGCTACCATTGACATTCTCAGAGCTAAATCCAACCACAAAGTCACACACTTAACGGGATGTACAGAAACCTCGTGCTGCTGAAATTTATATCATGTTAAGAGCTTACATAGAAATAGTATTTGGTATTATAAAGATGCCTGGAAAGATTTCCAAAGATATTGAGTATATATGAGAACTGTTCTGGTTTTCGAAGCTGACAGTGTCAAGGGAATCTCCAATCGCGGGGCCTGGGGAGGTTGTCCCACTTGCCACCCCCTAATGCCGCTACTGGGCATAGGCGTAGCCAGGGGGGTTGGGGTTCAATAATGTTCCCTTTTTCTTCTGATTACATCAGGTCCATAAGCTGTTTCGAAACTGTCATATCTTTGACATATGCTGATAACGCGAATGTTTATTTGTATAGCATTAGGGCCACTTCTGGCCTTGTTAGAATGTTCTTTGTGCAAACATTAAATAACTTTATCCTGATCAATTTGGTTGTTGCATAGTGCCACTATGTTCACTGAGTAATTTGACCACAACCCCAATATTTAGAAGCAAGCATCGTCTCAACAGACAAAACGTTTAATAATCATAATAAAATAGTGCATAATAACTTGGCAACTCAAGCCATGGAAATGCATTACTTAGAACCCATCTATATTACATCTCGTATCTCTTACACAATACATACATCCTTACTCTCAGGAGTCCAAAAGGTAACTGAGGTTTTCACCCTGTGGTCAAATACAGATCAATTATTTCTTCGTAAATAAGGCACGAGATAGTCAAATGACTATTAACTCACTTCATGTGACATTGAATCTCAAACGTGTATGTGACAGAAACCTATGCCAGCTGTTATGTTCTGGTGTCTGAGTTGTAAATTGTTTGATAGTTAATATCGAGCCTTTCCTGTTTCGTGCAATCTTAAAGCGCGCGAGAGAGTTGTCATGTAGTTTACACCTTCAAATCAATTAACTTCTGATACGATTTTACTGAAATAAAGTTTATGAGGATAAGCTATATAACTGTAATAAACTGGAATAAGCTAATCTGTAGTTCATGTCCGACCATGCACGCTTTATTATGGGCTTGCAATTCAAAATTCTGTAGCACGTAGTCGTGACGATTTTTTTTTTCATTTGCACATAATTATAGCTATCATTATATTTATTAAAGGCCTAGAATATGATAAAATGTTATTTTCTTTTTGTCTTGGAGGAAAAATTCTAGTCAGCTGTCAATTTGAGAAGATCTTTGAATTGGATGGTTGCCTGGTAGTGCGGTTTGAACGCTGGATTGTCGTTCAGATTTATCAATGGTCCAGGGTTCAAACCCTGCACGCTCCCACCCCCCGTCGTCCTGCGGGAGGTTTGGACTAGGAAGTAATTATCTTCAACTCTGAAGGAACATCCGAAACATGTAAAACATTTTACGAACAAACAAAACTACATGTTTGGTGCATTTTAAAATAGTTAGGCCTACGTGAAACCAGACAAACTGCTTTATGTGTAATCAGTGCTTGCTTCTCGTGTGCTTCTGATGTGTGTTTTAATTGTAATCAATTATTCATCTGTTCTTGAACCAGTTTCCGTGTTGTACGTTCAGTCTGTCCGTCTTAGCATAAGTGGCCGCTCAAAAACACACCAGCAGTCACATTAATTACATAATCAAAAACCAAACTGACCATGGTTAGGAACACTTCAGGGATGGCATCTTGAGGAAGGCGAGACTATTGGCAGACAAACTAGGTAATGAATTAGTGCTGCCGATAATTTGTAGTCGACAGACACACCAAGCAAAAAACATTTGTTTGGATTTTGGGATTATTAAAGAACACTAAGTGAAATTAATATCGTATAGGTAGGAGGGAGCACCAGTTCTTTTCTTTAATATGCTCGGGGGAAAAAATTGAAGCTACGACTTTGAGCCATAGGTAGCAACTTGCATCCCCCTGCAAAAAATCCTGCGGGCGCCAATGTACACCCGAAATATCTTGTCTATGAAATATACAATGAAATATGTCTTGATGTGAAATGAAATCTACATGTTCTTAGCAGCTTGTTGCCCAGATACTTAACTACTATTAAAGACGAGCACGTCAATTTCAACACATACAACTAGTAATTTACTTAATACAGACTTTTATAATTGCTTCTCACTTGACTTCTACTGTGACCTAATCACTTCTCTTTACATCGCTACTTCTCTAAAATCTTCTTACAACTCTCAAGTCGACCGACTACTATCCTACTTAGTTATTAGACTTGGATTTCCTTCTACGTTTTTGTTTTACACGGCTACTACAGCTTGACTTTCTTCTTAAATGGCTTATAGCCTTGCGGATTCTTTTATCCGTGGTTCAATAGAAGCGGATCACAATGTCATCCTTTCACGCTCTATATTGGCCAAAATCACCTAAATATTAGAAACTGCCACAGGATTACTATTTTACCAGTGACTCAAATACAACAGAACAAAACATAATATTGATCTATTTAGATCTAGGCTATATAGACTTAACCAAAAAAAAAAGCAAATCAACACACAAAAAAAAACAAGTTCAGCATCTATTTGTGTTATTGCAACTTTATTAATATAATTGTTAGAAAAGGAAAGAGTTTATATAGTTAATTATATAATTTATGCCTACAAACAAGCGTGCAGCAACGATTTAAGCAAGTGTAACAAAAAGAAAATCTCAGAATACTAAGTTGGCAACACCTCCGTGACATCATTGTAAACGAAATGGCAGCGTGCTGAGCAACCTTGACGTCGCTAATGCTTTTTGTTGATGTCATATAAATATAAAAGTTCTCTTTTTTACAAGAAAATCTTTTAAAAACACTATTTATATTTATTAATTGTATTTAAAATTATTTTTTTTAATTTTCGGTGAATCGTTAATTTTTGACGCTCATCTTCATGATTACCAAGATATGCATTATCTTATGAAATTCAGTTAAGTTACTTTAAAAAAATGATTACGTCCTACGCGTGTCCCTAGCCCTAGGTCAATCTAGTCATGCATGTTAATCAATGATTTTAACTCTGCCACGTTGTTGGTTTTCTTGGCTGATTCAGGCTGCCCATTCCATGCTCTATAAGCATAATATGGAAGAAGAATTATTTCTACAATTTGTCCTAGCGTATGGAACAAGGAATGAATCTTTATATTTCTGTCTTTCTTAGCATTTCATTGAATTATTTTATTTCTGAGCATTTTATTTAATTATTTTATTTATTGGACGAATTCGAAAAGTCTTACTTTATACTTATCTGGCCTAATTAATTAGTTTATTTAGCAATAGTCTTGAATGAAAAAGTCGATGGTTCCTAATCCTAGCCCCGTGTCGAGTATTGTATTGAATTGTTGGACCTAAAAAGGGTACTAATATGAACTCAGGGCTGATATCAACTCTGTCTGTCTGGTACAAATCTTGCTTAAGTTATTTCTCCCACTTCCCATTCTCAGATCAAGTTGAAACTTTGCAAACTTAATGAATAATGAAACTTATTCATTGTCAATGACAACACATGAATCAATCCAAAAAAATAACTAATTACGTAATTAATTAGTGCTAATTAATTGTTTTATATATAAATGGAGATAAATCTTGAGGTATTGAAAGAGACTTGACAGCAATTTTCGGTTCTTTCCATATTATACACTTTTGTTTTGTTTTTTGTAATTTATATTTCTTGTTTGTTCGATTGAATTGGTTAACAAGAACCAACTAATATAACTAACTATAATTAAAACTTTCAAGAGTTTACCAGTCAATATGGCACTTTTTTTGGTTAGGTAAATGCTTTCATTATCAATTTAACCGTTTTCTGCACCCCAGTTTAGGCTTTTTTTGGCCAAAATTCTTCTTTATCTTCTGCAATGATCATTAATTAGTTCAACAGCTATAAAATGTTTACAACTAACAAAATGCTTGCAAATATTATTTTACATATCTCAGAGTATTTACTTAATTATGGGCCTTGTCCTACAAAGAAGATTATCCGATTAATTGAAGTAGTATTGCTGGGTTCATCTATTTAGTCATATGATAATTTGAGTATTACATAGGCATACTATTAAACGTTTTTGGTTCCTCTGGTTATCTTATAGGCTGCCTATAGGTCGTTGTCAAGGTAGTTGTCCTGTAAACCAATTTATCCCAGGGTAGTTGCTCTGTAAGCCAGATTATCTCATAGCAGTAGTTCTGTAGGCTAGTTTATCTCATGGTAGTAGTTCTGTAGGCTAGTTTATCTCATGGTAGTAGTTCTGTAGGCCAGATTATCTCATGGCAGTAGTTCTGTAGGCTAGTTTATCTCATGGCAGTAGTTCTGTAGGCTAGTTTATCTCATGGCAGTAGTTCTGTAGGCTAGTTTATCTCAAGGGTAGTTGTTATATGGGCCAGTTTATCTCAAGGGTAGTTGTTCCAGCTCAGATGCAGCTTATAGACTGACACTCTTTCTTAATATTCAAAGGGGTTAACAGATGAACCCACTGTCCTGTACAACTGACCAAAGAGATGAAGCTCTCCATTGACTCAGTCAGAATTATGGCTCTTCTAAAGTACTAAGAAAAATGTTGCTTTGACTTACAAATATGATACTTAATAATTACTTAATATTGTAGTTTTACAGCATGTTACAGCAATTACATTGCAGCCTACATTGTTCGTCTAGTTTTTAAAGTTGTTTTGTTTGTCTAGCTTGTGTGTGTGTTTACTATTCTCCTGTGTAAGACTTTGTCTTCCTTTCTATTCTCAATCGGACGTGCAGGCGTCTATTAACACTAGAATCAAACCAGTTTTTGCACTTATCCCTCCCCCATGTCATTATTTCTTGTGTGATCTTCCCTTCCTTTAAATACGTATCTTATTTAGCAAGAACGAAATGGCTGCCTGGCTTATATCGTGCTGCATGCGGCTGCCATCACCCGTCGTCCTGCGGGAGGCTTGGACTAGGAAGTAGATTATCTTCAACAAACTGTTTTCTTTTAATGTTTAGTTTCTTTCATCATTCTTCCTGTTTAAAAAAAAAATCATAACTGGGAAGTCTCCCTCTAAATCTATCAACAAATCTGCTATAAAATTGTTAATATTGAACACCTTGTGCTAAATAGTGGGGAAGAACTATTATCTTATCAATTACAGATAATTAGGCCTACTTCCTACGCGTAAACCTGTGTCAATCTAGTTAAGCATGTTAATGAGAATTTTTTTTAAGCTGCCGAATAGTTTTCTTGGTTGGGTTCACCGGAGGAATTCCAGCTCCCGTCGCCTCTACGTGGCCCTCCGGAGGAAACGTCCGCCAAGGGAGTCGGATAGGCAAAGAACGGTAGCGCACATAGCTCTCAGTGGGCTACCACACGTACGGTCGAGAGACTGTACACTGCACGTGGTAGGGATGTAACAAAGGCTCGCTAACCCGTCCAACCCCCTATCGATTCGTTCCCTAACGGGGGCCATACGCGCTGTGATGGACCCTCGCACGGGTTCGGTGGGACATTATAGGCATACGAAAGGCCCCCACGCGGCGAGGCCTCCGGCCTCGCACGGGAGAGGGAACTCGTGCGGGGCTCAAGGGGGTCGTGTCTAGCGACATACCGGACGTGAATATATGATCGTTTCGGATAAGGCGGGATTTCGGACAGAGGGATTGGTGAAGAGCCGATGCCTCACCTGGCCATGGATAAAAGCCTTTCCTTGGTCAAGAGGTCCTTTAATAGGGAACTGGACGTTCTCGGACCTTCAGGACATCTGAATCATGAATCTTGGTTGGGTTCAGACAAAACAAACGACTTAGCAGATTTTCAGTCTAAAAACTATCGTATTACTTAGGCTACATAGACTTATAGAAAGTTTGGCCTATTTATAGGCCTAAGCATTTTTTTTTTCAACCTTTTAAAAATGAAAAAATAAACGTAAGAACTCTTGCATGTTAAAAATTTCGTATCAAAAGTAGAATTCTCCTTAGCAACTCTTTCTTTTTCGTAATGTTTATAAAGCCTAAACTCCTATTTCCCTAGCTATTCTTAACTACGCGCATTCACACCAAGAAGTGCAAATCTAATAACTTGAGCCTGTTCACAAGCGCTCCAAGAAAGTGCGTGCATATGTCGAATGTGAGAGCAATTTATGTCATTTATCAGGGTGTGTCTGCTCTGTTTGTCTCTAAGTCCAGTCAATAAAAGATGAGAAATCATTTCGCGTGCGAGAACAAAGAATGCTCAATAAATAATAGACCTAGAGATGTGTCCATTTATTTTGATCACGTTCTTCGATGTCACGAACAGGCCCCTGGCAACGCATCAACACATTTTTTTCTGAAGGGATCAATAGTCGATCGTATCGATTGGCAGCTGTACTATATTGTAATTCTACCCAAGCCTTGTGTGACCAACTCCATCGTGTGATCCAGCTTTCTCTTTACTTTGCCTGAAATAAAACGTGGATTGGATATTTAAACGTTTAATCAAAGCTAGTGACGGTGGCAAAGTTAAAAATAAGAGTGGCCTCTTATTATATCTTGTTACCACTGTTGAGAATTAGGGCCGGTTATAGCATCTTCCCTGTAAAAATAATATTTTGTCGAAAAGTTGGCACCAGAACCGAAGTAGGCTTACGGTGGCTTGTCATTGTTTGTCATGTGTTACTCTCATGTCATGTGTTAATAGTTTGTCATTTGTTACTCTCATGTCCTTGTGTTAATAGTTTGTCATGTGTTACTCTCATGTCACGTGTTAATAGTTTGTCATGTGTTACTCTCATGTCATGTGTTAATAGTTTGTCATTTGTTACTCTCATGTCATGCGTTAATAGTTTGTCATTTGTTACTCTCATGTCCTTGTGTTAATAGTTTGTCATGTGTTACTCTCATGTCCTTATGTTAATAGTTTGTCATGTGTTACTCTCATGTCCTTGTGTTAATAGTTTGTCATCTGCCACTCTCATGTCCTTGTGTTAATAGTTTGTCATCTGTTACTCTCATGTCTTGTGTTAATAGTTTCTCATGTGTTACTCTCATGTCCTTGTGTTAATAGTTTGTCATGTGTTACCCTCATGTCATGTGTTAATAGTTTGTCATCTGCCATGTTTAGCCTCACTTCATTTTTAAAAAGTTGTTTTGTGTTACCCTAATGGTATGTTGATATAATTCACGAATATCACTGCATTGATTTTTGTAGGATGCTCGTAGGCATATTTCTTATAAGCTTGTCATTCATAAGCAGCATTACAGCACTGACAACAATTACAGGAAGTAGGCTACTTGTGAACTCTAAATAAAGAAGACTGCATGTAGAGCGTATAAAATATAAGGTTTATTTACATGATATTAATCCAATTCTTATAATAATATTCGATGAACATAATAACTTATTGCTTCATGTAAAATACTTTCATATCACACTTGGTCTACTACTTGAGCTCACATAAAACTAATATATTCAACTAAATCTTGTTTCTTCTGCTCACAACTTCAACTAATAGGCCTATAACCAAACTTACTATTTCAGCTAGCAAATTTCAACTCCAACCATGGAACTATGCTAACTACTGTAGACTGTTAAGCTTGTAACTACCTAAAACTCTCGATCTCTCCTTACTTCCTGTCATACCTAACTCAGGCTCATTATTTACATTTTCACACTCTGTATTCATCGAATTCACTAAATTACAATAAGGTAAAATAACTATTTTGACTGTGACATGTGTTACCTGATATTACGTGCTGTCTGCATGGCATGTCTTACACATTTCATAATTCACCGTCAGGCCTTGTGATAACAGCATGCCTTTGAGTTTGCTCCTCTCCGCTTAGCCAGAAAAACCTACAAACATAGCAGAGTTTAAGCTTCTAATTAAAATATATGACTAGATTGATAATAATGATGCCAATGTCTTCGATTCCGAAGATTAAGGATGAGTTCAATCTTTCACATGAATACGCAAACCTAGTTGCGACCTGGATATTTCCCCACTAGCCTATATAGATACGATTAGGACGTAATGTTCTTTTTTGAAGTAACGTCTGTAATTTATACGCTATTGGGTTCATTTTCAAACTATAGATACAAATAAATGGAAAATCTATTTTATAAGTATCCATTGACACTTTTTCCATTGTGACCTTAGATGCAAATGTTTTGTACCAATGCGTGAATCTATGAATGAAGCTTGATTTATTAGTGAAGAAGTCTGTGACCTTTTTAAAAGACTTACTTCTCCTAAAGTTATTCATTAAAAAGTGTTGTAATTTTTTGTTTTGAAAGATCTGCTTGCATATATAATTTAGAAAATTAAATGGTTCACTTTCGGAAAAGAAAAAAGGTAGACGTTGCAACAGAACTTTGAATGATCTAAAATAATCATGATGTCTGATTTTCATTTTCTCTTCTAGTTTCTGGGATCTAAACGGGACGGACGGACAGACAGGCCACACAAAACTAATAGCGTCTTTTCACCTTTCGGGGGCCGCTAAAAAGGTTTTGAATGCTAGGACAAGTCTCAAAATCCCTCCGAAGCCGGTAGAAAATGAGAGCGTGGTGTGAGCTAGTTATTACAGCACAGTGCATGAAGGAACATTGTCCCGTTTGCTCGTACTTTTCACGGTTCAGGCCAAACTTTGGAGAGGATGACGGGACAGAGTCTTGTATTCCCAAACTTATTTGATTCCGTTGTGACAAGTATGGGACATACGTACATTGCGAACATCCGCAGGGGTTTTGTCCAGGGATTTTGGAAGAGATGATCTGAGACTCTTGCTCTCTCTCTCTCTCTCTCTCTCACACACGTAGAATTTGATGATGATACACATAAACATACTCTGGTTATCTGGTCGTGCGGTATATGCGTTGGACTGTTGTTGGTCGATAGTCCAGGCTTCATACCCTGCCCGCTGCCGCCCCCTCCCCCCCCCCCCCCCCCGTTGTTCTGCTGGAGGTTTGGACTAGGAACATCCTAAACGTGTAAAACATCATCGTCATCATCAAACTCCATTTGAGTGAGGGCTTTAGAGGCTCAAATACTCTGTTACGTATCTAGGTAACAATGCCTAGATACTATTTTTTTTTCTTGACCTGTAGGTTGTCTGCCCCCTTGTGTAATAAGTTTTTTTTTTTCTTTTTTATTCGTCAAGCCACACAGACAGTGACCGGTCCTTGACCTGTGTGTGTACCTCTGGTTGAAAGGAGGGTGTTTTTTTTTCTGTCTCTTTGAAGAGCGTTCTAGATCTGGGAAATTGATGACGTATTTGGTTCGAGAAATTCCTAGATTTGTCTTGAGATCGACGCGCGGTAGATTATATAAAGACCGCCCGCGTGACGTTGACGGACAGACATACGGAGACAGCCGTGGGACAGAATAGCGGAGACATTGCGCGACCCGTGCGTGGTATACCAATTGATCGTGTAAGTTAAGATTTTTCTTTTTTTCAAGGCCTTGCTTGTATTTGTAATTATATTTTCAAACTATTGTAATGTAATATTTTTACATGCCATTTTTGTAAAAGGGTTTTGGTCAACCCTTCCATTTTGTATTGAGTTATATTATGATTAAACATTAAGTTGATATTTTACCTTCCGATTTCTTGTGTCATTTTTTTTTTTGTTATTCATTGTAAGTCTTTGATTAAATTCAGACTTAAGATAAGTGACACAACTACCTTTTTCTATTGTCACGTTCCCCTAGACAAGCCATTTAAAAGTAGAATTCAATTTGTAATACGTGACAAAAGAAGTTTGAGGGCTTTCGTCCCGGATATTTTTCTGAACCTATTTTCGTCTTACTTGAGTAATTTTGTAAAGGCGAAGTTGACTTTAACAAAATTTTTTTTTGTTCAAAGAGTCGGAAGTAAAGTATCAATAGTATTGACCAAACTCTTAAGGTTTTTTGTTGTACTGATTTTGTACTGTATATTTACATTGTATACATTTATTTTTTTTTGCTTGTAATAGTTGTTAGTTAGTCATGGATATTCAGGTTTTTCTTGCAAATCCCTCTGTGAAAGAGCTTGATGCTTTTACTAGGAAGGAACTGGTCCTTATTTCAAAACATTTAGGGTTAAAAATAAAATCAAATGCCCTTAAACAAGAAATAAGAGATAACATTGTAATCCATTATGTAGACGAGGAAGTATTTTCTGAAGACCTTTTAGAAACCCTTAGACCCGATGAGGGTAAATCAGATTTAGAACTTCAGATAAAATTAAAACAAATGGAAATAGAAGCCCAGAAGGAAATGGCTAGAGAGCAGAAAGAAATGGAAATGAAATTACAAATAGAGTTAAAAAAATTAGAGTTAGCTGCTAATGTAAGACCAGATTCTTCCCCTGCCAGTCATACTGCTGAAGCAACAAAATTTTTGAAAATAATTCCACGATTTAATGAAGCCACAATTGACAATTATTTTCCACAATTTGAACTTGCTGTGAAAAATTTTAATGTACCTGAAACTTTGTGGCCCACTTTGCTGCAAACAGTTTTGACTGGTAGAGCTGCAGAGGTATTTTGTTCTTTGACCATTGAACAACAAAAGGATTATAATGTTGTTAAGGCCTTAATTCTTAAGGCATATGAACTTGTTCCGGAAGCTTACCGAAAGCAGTTCAGGGATTGTCGCAAATCAGATGGCCAAACCCATGTAGAATTCCTGCGGGAAAAGGAGCGACGCTTTGAGAAATGGCTCACTTCCAGGGAAATCGGCACCGACTTTGCAAAATTCAAGAACCTAATGCTGATGGAAGAGTTCAAGAGTTGTGTGCGGCTGGACGTCCGTACGCATATAGCTGATCGTGGCGAGGAAGATGTGCACAAGGCTGCAGTGTTGGCAGACGATTATATAATATCACATCAATTTGCCAAGTATACGACGGATGTCAAGCCAAAACAAGTCAAACAGCCTGAGTCCACTGCTAGCAACTCCATCAAGAACAGCAGTACAAACGACAGAAAACCTACTACAAGTAAAGCTACTTGTTCCTACTGCAAACGAGAAGGCCATAAAATTGACGATTGTTGGAAATTGAGAAAGAGAAACGAAAAAGCTCCTTCAAAAGTCAGCGCTTGCACAGTACAGTGGTCGGCGAGGTTTACTCCCTCATCATCAAGTCATATCAAGAATACCTCGACACCACCTGTTTCAAATGTATTGACTGTACAAGACTCTCCGAAAATGTCTCCACGATGTTCCAATGACTCAAACAAGAGTTTTTCAAATACATCAAGCCGATGTTCCATTGACTCAAACAAGAGTTTTTCAAATACATCAAGCCGATGTTCCAATGACTCAAACAAGAGTTTTTCAAATTCATCTTTACGATGTTCCAATGACTCAAACAAGAGTTTTTCAAATACATCAAGCCGATGTTCCAATGACTCAACCAAGAGTTTTTCAAATACATCAAGCCGATGTTCCAATGACTCTATCCAGAGTTCCCATAATACATCACCCCGATGTTCCAATGACTCTATCCAGAGTTCCCATAATACATCATCCCGATGTTCCCATGACTCTATCAAGAGTTCCCATAAGACATCACCCCGATGTTCCAATGACTCCATCAAGAGTTCTCCAAATACATCCAAAAGATGTTCTACTGACTCAAGAAAGAGTTTCTCCACTGCGTCTCCTAGAGATGTCAATGACTCCAGCGAGAGTTCGACCCAAGTCCAGTCTACATCAACCAAAATTGATGTTTTATTAGAGGATTTTAAGCCTTTCATTTCGGAAGGATTTGTATCACTACCCGGTGATTCTACAAGTCTACGACCTATCACCATTTTGAGAGACACAGGTGCCTCACAATCGCTACTTTTAGAGGGTATCTTGCCCTTGTCAAAATCATCATCGACTGGGAAGAGCATCCTGTTACGAGGCGTAGAGCTTGGATGTATAGATGTGCCTCTACATCTAATCGACATAAAGTCAAATCTCATTACTGGACCGGTTGTTGTAGGTGTCCGACCAACATTACCATTGGAAGGCATCTCGTTGCTGTTAGGCAATGACTTAGCAGGTGGAAAGGTGATAGCCGAACCCATCGTCACTCAAACACCCGACTTATCTGCCACACCCGAGGAAGACCTAGAGTTATATCCAGCGTGTGCAGTAACAAGGGCAATGAGGTTGAAAGCATCTCAAGAAGAGAACGTCATCAAAGCCAACAGTAACCAAGATGATGTGGACTTGAGCACCACATTCTTTGCTTCTCTTGAAGAAGAACCAACGCCAAATTCTGAAAAGCCGGCATCAACTCGAAAACAGTTGATTGAGGACCAAAAGAAGGATCCAGAGCTCGCCAAACTCCGAGAAACCGCAATGACATCACAAGAGGCAGAGCTAGCATCAACGTGCTACTACATCCAAGATGATATGCTCTTCAGGAAATGGAAACCTCCAGACGCATCCAACGAAGAAGAATGGAGAATATGCCATCAAATCGTGTTACCAGAAAGATACCGAGCGTACATCATGAATCTGGCTCATGACACACCAATGTCAGGTCATCTCGGCATCCACAAGACATACCACAAGATTATGTCACACTTCTTCTGGCCACGTTTGAAGAAAGATGTCATCCAGTACTGCCGATCTTGTCATGCCTGTCAGATGGTTGGCAGGCCAAATCAAAAGATCCCTGTTGCTCCTCTGAAGCCGATTCCAGCCTTTGAAGAACCTTTCAGCAGAGTACTTATTGACTGTGTTGGTCCTCTCCCAAGGACAAAAGCTGGCAACCAATACCTGTTGACCATTATGTGTGCTTCAACTCGTTTTCCTGAGGCTATTCCTCTAAGGAACATAAAAGCATCGAACATTGTAAAGGCCTTAATCAAGTTCTTTACTCTATTTGGTCTACCAAAGTCCATCCAATCGGACCAAGGAACGAATTTCACGGCCAATCTTTTCAAGCAAGTCATGACTCAGTTGGGCATCAAACACTGCATGTCGAGTGCGTATCATGCCGAGTCGCAAGGCGCTCTTGAGCGATTCCATCAGACTCTCAAGAACATGATCCGAACCTATTGCTTTGAGCACGAAAAAGACTGGGACGAAGGAATCCACATGCTGCTGTTTGCAACCCGTGAATCCGTCCAGGAATCATTGGGATTCAGCCCTTTTGACTTAGTCTTTGGCCATTCGGTGCGCGGTCCCTTGAAATGTATAAAAGAGACTTTGTTGTCACCAACAGCCACTGAAGGACTTTTAGAATATGTAATTAAGTTTAAAACTAGACTTTATGATGCTTGTGTTCTGGCCAAAAATAACTTACAAAACACCCAATCCAGCATGAAACGCTGGTATGATAGAAAGGCCCGTGTTAGAGAATTTTCTCCCGGGGATAAGGTGCTTGTATTTTTGCCCATACCAGGTCAACCCTTGCAAGCCAGATATTTTGGTCCCTATGAAATTGAGACCAAAATTAGTGACCTCAATTACACAATCAAAACCCCTGACCGTAGGAAAAAGACTCAGCTATGTCACATAAACATGCTGAAGCCTTATGTATCTAGGCCAGATCACTCAGAGAAGAGTAATTGTGTTTTAAATACAGTCAAAAGTTGTTCAAATAGCCATGTTTCTCCTATTGATGATGATATTGTAAAGGAGAAATTTGGACAATACAAAATACCTAATTCTTTTGTATTACAGAATTTGGATGTAAAACTGTCTCATCTGTCTTCGACAGAAAGGCCAGTTATCATGAAACTCATTAATGAATTTAATGACATTTTTTCTGATGTACCAAAACAGACTAATGTTATAATGCATGATGTAGATGTTGGCGAGGCTAATCCAGTCAAGCAGCATCCTTACAGGGTCAACCCTGAAAAACTTGCCATACTTAGGTCAGAAATCAAGTATATGCTTGAAAATGACCTCATTGAACCAAGTTCCAGTAGCTGGAGCTCCCCATGTGTCTTGATACCTAAACAGGACAAGACTTATCGTTTTTGTACAGACTACCGTAAGGTAAATGCTGTAACAAAGACCGATTCGTTTCCTATCCCTAGGATAGACGATCTCATAGATCGTATTGGTGACGCTAAGTACATCACCAAAATAGACCTACTTTCAGGTTATTGGCAGGTTCCCCTGACTGATAGGGCAAAGGAAATCTCCGCCTTTGTCACCCCTGATGGTCTGTACCAATACAAAGTGATGCCATTTGGCATGAAGAATGCTCCTGCCACTTTCCAGAGAATGATAAATGCCCTGCTTGCTGACATGGAGAATTGCCACGCATACATAGACGATGTAGTAATTTTTAGCCAAGATTTTTCTAGCCATTGTAAACAACTGCATTGTCTTTTTACTAAACTTTTACATGCAAAAATTACTGTAAACCTGAGTAAGAGTGATTTTTGCCAGGCTTCCATCCAATACTTAGGCCATATTGTAGGACAAGGCCAGGTGAAACCTGTAATGGCCAAAGTAGAAGCTATCCAAGCTTTCCCTATTCCTGCTGATCGGAAACAACTCCGAAGATTTTTGGGAATGTCTGGATATTATAGAAAGTTTTGCGAAAATTTTTCTGTCATTGCCAGTCCTTTAACAAACCTCCTGAGAAAGAACGTCCGATTTACTTGGACGGATGAATGTCAGAAAGCCTTTAACCAAATTAAGCAGATATTATCTAGCTCCCCTATTTTGATGGCTCCTGACTTCGGAAAACCTTTTAGGTTAGCTATTGACGCCAGTGACACAGGTGTTGGGTCAGTCCTTTACCAAGAAGATAATTTCCAAGTAGAGCACCCTATTTGTTTCTTTTCCAAGAAATTTAATAGACATCAAAGAAATTATTCTACTGTGGAAAAAGAATGTCTTGGGTTGATTCTTTCTATACAACACTTTGATTTTTATATCAGTGGGTCCAGATGGCCACTAGTTGTATTTACTGACCACAATCCCCTTACATTTATCCACAAAATGTCTGGCAAGAATCAACGACTTCTCAGGTGGAGTTTATTTTTACAAGAGTACAACCTAGATCTTAAACACATAAAAGGCAGCGAAAATGTTATCGCCGATGCCTTATCTAGATTGTAAAAAGTATTTTGATGTATATATTTTTTTTTATATATGTCATGATAAATACATTCTGTAATGTAAATATCCTTTTTTTTAATTATTCTAAAAAGATTTCCATTTCGTGGAAATGTAAACTTTTTATTTTTAGGAGGGAGGTGTTACGTATCTAGGTAACAATGCCTAGATACTATTTTTTTTTCTTGACCTGTAGGTTGTCTGCCCCCTTGTGTAATAAGTTTTTTTTTTTCTTTTTTATTCGTCAAGCCACACAGACAGTGACCGGTCCTTGACCTGTGTGTGTACCTCTGGTTGAAAGGAGGGTGTTTTTTTTTCTGTCTCTTTGAAGAGCGTTCTAGATCTGGGAAATTGATGACGTATTTGGTTCGAGAAATTCCTAGATTTGTCTTGAGATCGACGCGCGGTAGATTATATAAAGACCGCCCGCGTGACGTTGACGGACAGACATACGGAGACAGCCGTGGGACAGAATAGCGGAGACATTGCGCGACCCGTGCGTGGTATACCAATTGATCGTGTAAGTTAAGATTTTTCTTTTTTTCAAGGCCTTGCTTGTATTTGTAATTATATTTTCAAACTATTGTAATGTAATATTTTTACATGCCATTTTTGTAAAAGGGTTTTGGTCAACCCTTCCATTTTGTATTGAGTTATATTATGATTAAACATTAAGTTGATATTTTACCTTCCGATTTCTTGTGTCATTTTTTTTTTTGTTATTCATTGTAAGTCTTTGATTAAATTCAGACTTAAGATAAGTGACACAACTACCTTTTTCTATTGTCACGTTCCCCTAGACAAGCCATTTAAAAGTAGAATTCAATTTGTAATACGTGACAACTCTCTTACAAAAACCTTGGACAGAAACCCTGCTGTCTTGCGTAGTTCATACATGTCACCATACTGGTCGAAAATCCGAAACAGGCATTTTATTGAAAAACAAATCCATTTGACCAATAAATTTCGAAGAACAATGCATATTTTTATTTTAAAAAACGATTTATAATAGCCTAGGTCTGTTGATTAGACATATTTAAAATCATTACTCTTTCAATACATTATTATTATTATTTATTTTGTATTTGTAAAGAAATGTAAACACAAATGTATGTGCTTTAAAAATAGGATTATAATTGAAACGAAATCTTATAGCCTATAATCCTAATCACTTAAACGTCTTTAAATTGTATGTACTATTTATCTTTATATCCATTCAATTTCTTTAACAGGAGAAGAACCAAAAAAGGTCAGTTGACTTGTTTTTAATGTCTGCATACAATATGACTGGGTGTACAAGTAAATACTAGACTGCATTTAGTGCAATCAGTGACACACGCAGTGAGATACAAACTACAGAGTCCTCCATGAAATTTTGAAAGTTGTATTCTTTTAGCGGCCTCTGAGGCGAAAAGCTGTCTGTCTGCATGTCTGTCACATTTAGATTTCGGAAGTTACAACATTTAAAACACGCAAGTTTTAAACTCAAAATTGTTGCAACAGCAACTTTTGTCTAGTAAATAAATTAAAAATCAATAGGCTACACAAACTGTTTTTAAATGCACTTTCAGTATTTAAAACTAGATTTTAAAGGATTAGGCCTAAATAGATACTTCTGGTCTTCCGAGATCATGTAGTGTTATCTTTCAAAATAAAATATACATATTATATGCACATACTTACTTAGACTTACTTAGATTGACGTAGACTGACTTAAACTTAATTAAGTTCTCCCGCACCGTTCCAAGCATTGGGCGGAAAGTTGTCTCCATAGACATCTGTCATTGGCAATGTCTGCAGCCTCTTCTTAGCCAATGTGCACTCGAGACCAATCGTAACAGAAGACCTCAATACTGATCTGCAACGTCACAACCTGTTGCCAGTTTCGACACACCTTAACGTGCCCACAAGTTGTGACCTAATTAAGCCAGTGTTTAGGCCTTCTATACCGATTGGTCTCGGTCCACTGCTTGATGTCCTCCAAGAAGTAGTGGCGCCAAGCAATACGAGGACGTCCCTGATTGCGCTTTCATCGTATGTCATATATATTTATAGCTTTTATATAGCATGCTCAGAGCGTTTTGGTCCAATCTCATTTTGTGGACCAGTGTGGGGGGGGGGGGGGGGGGGTATCTAGGAGTTGGTTTTCCGTGCTGCCTATAGGCGCTCAGTAAACACAACTCTGCCCGAGTCGGGTGTCGAACCTCGAGCCCCCCTTCTAGGTAGCCAAGTCATACACATAGGCCTACATATAAACCTTCAAAAAGCAATAATGCAGCTTACATGCCTAGTCCCAGCCCTCAAAGCCCTATAGGTTTTAATTCGATTGACACAGTCTACCTTTGTTCTCTTTTTATTTTCCGTTGTTTTTTAAACTAAAAATGTGTTAGGGTTAGTGTATTTTGAAGAGCTAAGCGCGCATGTATGTTTTAATTGTAATCATGTCTATGGTTTTAATTATTTTTAATATTTTATTTTCAGTTTTCATTTGACTACTCCTATTGGTGAGTTGAACATGTTTTCTTTGTTGACATGGGGATGTAAGTAGGTGTGGGTAGGGGGGGGGTACCTTTTCCAAAATATCCAAAAAGGTTCGAGATAAACCTCCTTGACCCGGAAAAAAGGCTTTGTTACGTGGCCAGGATGAAGGATTGGCGCTTCACAGACCGTACGTTTGTTGATGGGTTACGGACTCACGGTCCCTTGAGACAATGCAGTGGGTTCCCACATTACGTGCGAGGACGGAGGCTGAGCCCACGAGGTGACGTACTCCTAATGTTCCATCGTATGCTGTATGGTCCCCCCGCTGGGGAACTGTGCGACGGATAGGTTGGGATGCAAGCTTTTCTTCCATCTTCACCACGCTGGCTAGAACAGATTTGTGGTATTTCACTGGATGATGTCTTCTCTCTCGTTCTTTGCCTATCCGCTCCCCCAGGCGGACGTTTCCACGGAGACGCCATGCTGAGGCGACGGGAGCAACCAGACGTACACCAAAAAGCGGACATGTCTTCCTTTTTGAGGTCACGTCCTCTCTCGACATCCTAATGTGTGAAAATGCCCGGTTTTAACTCTTTTATTTACTGTAATTATATTTAATTCGTAAGAGAGTTCCGTCCTTTACATCTCCTGGTTTAAGCACACAAACTCTCACATAAACGACGCATTATCATGCATACAGTATCTAAAGGAACGGAATATAGCCCTTATAGATGTGAATGAAGTGCATTTGTATCTTCAAATCATTGGCATGGCAGAAAGTTTTTCGCCAAATTTCTTCAATAACATTGAGCTTCTATTGAGTTTTTCTGGTAACCTTCGCGGAGTCCGCCTGGGGAAGCGGATAGGTAAAGAAGCGAACATAGCCTCCACGCCATTTTATATGGAGCCTTTTACCCTGAACACCGCAAGACTTTGTGAATTTTTCTTTAAAAAAAAAAAATGTATTCGTTAGTCATGCAAGTTGCGGCACAGAAGACAAAGAAAGAAGGAATAGACTTTCCATTGCTTCAGTGAAAGGTACCATCTCACATGGGCTTTCCAGACATACACAGCCAAGAAGGACAAAAAAGAAGGATGCGCCTCAGTGGCGTCACTAGGGGGTGCGGACACCGATCCTAGTGACGCCACTGCCAAGCCTTACAAAGGAGGCCAAAAATAAAGACAAAGTAAACTTTAACACAAGGCTCTCAATTTGTTGAAACATGTCAGTACATTTTAGGCTGAAAAACTCTATATTAGTATATTAGAATATTAATCATGTATTTCTCAGGTGTAGAAAATGCTTCACATGTAAAGACAGCCTAGTTGTGAACTCATACACGACATCTGTAGATCGGTGAGAAAAATGTCTCTAGTGGAGAGTTACTTTTGTCCTTTTGAGTTGTTTGACGAAAACGCTTTTTAAACCTTCGCATTATGACCGAAAATGCAAAAGAAACAAGGTTACAAGTTACAAAGATAGTTTGTGTGGCACAAAACTCAGAATTGTGGTCCACTCAGGCAGGTCAAAATTGAAGCTTTCAATATTTTCAGCTAGAATATCAGAACCAAAAAAAAACAAAAAAACTATCAACAACCAACACCCTATCTCCGAAAAGATAAAAAGAAGACAAGTGTATGCCTACATATCGAAAGTTTTGCCGATATTATTATATTTTTAGGCCGACTGACGACATAAGATCACATATTACGGAGATACTAGTGTATATTAATCTTATTATTATTATATTGTATGTGTATTCAATGAACTGATGACTGAGAAGATATGGTTCATTTTTGTGAACCTGGCTTCTTTCTAATGTTATTGAATGACTGTCTAATTGATCGTCTTCTAAAGGGCCAATCTCATATTCAAGGATTCAAAGAATAAATTGGTCCCTTTGGTTAAATCTCTAAATTATTTCACTGTGCACCATGCATATTGGAACTGTATGGTGTTAAACACTGCTTATCAAATAATGTTTGAATTTTTTAAAAAAATTTTTTACTAGAGTACATATAAATACATTCTTTCACTTTGAAAACAAAAGGAAACATTTTATTTAAAATTTAAGTAGCTTAGGCTATATAACAGAACACACTTAATTAGTAATTAAAATATTTTGAAAACATTTTCAAAGAAAAAAAGTTTGCATAAATATGTAATAATATCCAGAATGATTGCCTCCTTCAGTGGAATAGTCTCCCGTGATTATTTTTTACTATTAATAGTGAATAGTTGTTAAAATGGTGTAGGCCTATTTTTTATGAAAAAAAAAACTGCTTGCATATTTAATTTTACAAATTAAATGATTCAATTTCGAAAAAAAAAGTAGCCGTTACATCCGAACTTTGAAAGGTCTAAAATATTATGATGGATTTTCAATATCTTTTCTAACTTCTGTGATCTTAAAAGACGGACGGACGGACAGACAGACCACACAAAACTAATATTAAGTAGGCTAAGTTAACCCCTTTCGGGACCGCTAAAAAAATCACAGATCCCAAAAGAGTTCTGAGTGACAGGTTGAACGAAATAGGTCATATTATCATGGGATAGGTTTGATGAATTAGCAAGTATATTTCGAATTCAATTAAAATAGAAATGTGAAAAACTTGAACAAAACATAATTTTATTATTATTATTATTATTTAACCCAGGTCACATGACGGCTACATAACAAGGGAAGATGGCGTCATGGAAGCCAAGGCAGGAAATCAGTACGCTAGCCAAAGGAAAGTCTTTGAGGACCTTGGTCAGGGAGTCCTGGACAATGCATTTGAAGGTCAGGCCGAAATCCTAATTCAATGGCCATGTTGATTAAACCGCCACGGTGTGTGTATGCTGAATACAATAGAAAGATGATCCTATGTCTGTTACAAAAATACTGGAAAAATGTAATACTGTTCAGCTGTCCAGTGTGATTAACATTCAAGCAGTGTGTAGCTATTGTTGGGGGGGGGGGGGGATTTAAAAATTCCCCCCGGGCTCCAAAAGAGTATTCAATTCTTTTATTACATTAAATATTACGCCATTATCTATGTCATGATGTCAAATGTCAAAATTCAAGGGCCCATAAAGAGACCAAGCCCCACGGGCCCTCAAATGATAGCAAATTGCTAGATACGCCACTGTATTCAGGCCACCTCTGGGCCTAGCTGTCTTCATCTTTACTTAATGGTAAAATAAAGTCACAGACTTCACAAAGACAATGATATTTACTATGTGTATATGTAAGTATTAGTTCCTTTGAGCTTTTTTTAGCCTTGAACTTATTAAAGCAAATTCATAACAAGGCATACTGTCATGCAGTACCTAGCGGAACGGAGCATTATTTCATAATAATGTTAGTCTGGTAAAGTTGTTCACACGAAGCATCAAAAGCATGTTACCGAAACTCTACGAGATCTATGAATTCTGCATCGATTCACAGTCATGGCATAGTGAGCGATAGAAAAAGACTTACCATTAACTCAGTGATAGTTATTCTTCTCACAAGCAATCAGCCTAGAGCAATGTCTTCAATTTCAAAAATTTAGAGTGCAGTATTTCTACTGACCAAGCAAACCCAATTGCGTTCTGCACATTTTGCCATATATGATGCAGATAAAGCCGCTGTCCACTCGGGGTCTATTTAAGTTTTATTTTCTTAGTCTGCCCCAGTCTTCGGTAAGAGCTTTACTTTAGGTCTCAAATATGTGTCCCTCCTTCTTCCCTAGTGCTATTAGAGCATGGAGTGGGTTGCCTGAATCAGCCAGGAAAACCAGTGACTTGGCAGAATTTAAGTAATTGTTAACATGCATGACTAGATGCATGACGCGTATGACGTAATCGTCTTTTTTTAAAAGTAACTTCTGTATTTTATAAGATAAGATAAAAAGCCTCACAAAGTACAATCTGAAGAAAATGCTGTTCCACTTGTTGGCCCAATATTGCAAAAGGTTGCTTCCTCTGAGAAATATAGGCCCTACCACAGGTATAGACCTATATAGGTCTGTCGGCCATATTGAGTAGGACTATAAATGTAGGCTATTAGTTTTACAGTTTTCGATTTACTGACATGTTACATCAAATAAATTGTAAGACTAAAAGTAAAGGCGGTTGGTCATTGTGCTGGCCGCATGACACCTTCGTTAACCGTGGGCCACAGAAACGACATTTACTCTATCTGCCCTATAGATCGCAAGGTCAGAGAGGAGAAGGTCTGAGAAATAACTTTACTTTAAATTTTAAAGTTTTCTTTTTGTGTGTACAACTTGCTTTATTACAAAGCTTTGCACTTTTTTTTTTTTTTTTTTTTTTTGTCCTCCTATGGCCTTGTAGGTCTCTGATACCCCCCTCCCTATCTCTCTCTTTAAAAGGGGGCTGAATCTTTACAAATAATTTTCTTCAATATGATCATTTATACTGCAAATCTTTCATTGTATTGAAGACGATGGTGCTATGTGTTTATTTTATACAAAATGAAACTTTACATGGAAGGTCGGAATATCCAACAACTGACTCTTTGTATGCATACATTGCTTGCAGATTTATAATCTGAAGCATTTTATCTGACTTGCCTTAATTACTTCCTCTCCGTGAATGTAGATTTAAATTCTTCACATAGTATCAAGAACCCATGACAGAGACATTATTTGTTTTGCTTTGGTGTTTGTAACCTTGTACCGAAAAAAATGTGTACCGTAAAATCAGAGCTCTTCTGATAGTAAGATATAATTCTCACGGTATAGATATCGTGATATATATTTGTATTTACATCCAGAAAGATTTTTGTAAAATGATTGTTATTGTCATACACTGAAGACTCTTGGAATTTTATGCCCATGGTAGCCCTCCCCCCTTCCTTTCCTAAACTACTGTTCTGTCAGGGAGAGATCCAAGCAGATTTAATTTGTAACATCTTTTGTAATCCAAGAAACTTGGGCTAGTGTTAGTCACTACTCACTGTTGAGACTCTTAAGAGTAGACACTTGCTTAAGAGGCGAAACCGAAGGCCATTTGAAGCACACAGGGCACTGGGTGGTAAACTCTTAAATTTCTTCCTTGTATTCAGGCTTGGGGGTGTTCGCCTTAAAACGGCTCCTTGAGGCAAGGCCGACTGTAATCGAATATCACGCTTGATATGGCTAGACATGACTTTTGCGTTTGGGGCTCTCTTCCATTGTAATGGACTTACCTTCAGACACAGGAGTTCTTTTTAGCTTCCCTTTTGGCCTACTTGACTGTTTCCACCTGGGCGATGTGTCACATTTTATCCTTTTGAGAATGTAACATTGACATCTAAATTTGATTAAGATACAGAATCAATTACATTTTCACTTTCAGCTAAAAAAAATTCATTATTGGAAAGCATAGATTCTATTAATGTAATTTAATTTGCTAACATTTAGGGTACAACTGCTCTTTGTTTGCTTATGGACAGACAGGATCTGGAAAATCTTATTCAATGGTTGGCTATGGACCGAACAAGTAAGTTCAGCTAGTGTTATGTTACAGCTAATCTTTTAAGTAAAGAGCCATTTCTGAAAGAAGCCCCAATCTAAAGATCTAGATCTAATCATTTTCTGTTAACTTTAATTATTAAACTTAGCTAGCTCAGTAACTAATGGTTAGTCAAGCAATCAGGATTTTGATACTTTATACTTATATGTTATTTTGTATATTATTATGTATATTATTAGTATAAAACTTACTAAAACCTTAAAAGAGAATATTGTAAAAAAAATATATAATGGACTAATAGAGTTATAAAATTGACAAAATTTGAATATTTGAAACATTGTAACATAAAAGTAATTAACTAAATTTTGATTCTAAATGTTATTTTGATGAATATTCCATTACAGGGGTATTGTGCCAATTACTTGCGATGAATTATTCAAAACTATTTCAGAAAACAAGGATACAAATAAGGTATAACATAAGATAAGATAAGATAATTTTTATTGATCCAATCTAATGGAAATTCAGTTTGACTACAATTGACAAGCTCAGTGAAACTACTGTACAAAAACAATATTGATTAAAAATTCGAACAACATTCACACACGAAACACATACACATTCACAACCAGCGCTTTATGAATTTGACTTCTATGTACATCTCGATGACGACAGCTGATCTTGTAACACTCTGACCGAAAGTGGGACAAAGGAGTTTTTAAATCTTTTAGTTTTAGTCCTAATGGAAAGGAGACGACCACTTCGTTCAGATCTTATGTAACAGTGGTTTAATGGGTGTAGGTTGTCTATAAGAATCGTGAGTGATTTGGAAAGGCATCTTTCTTGGAAAAGCTCTTCAAGAGATGGTAGCTCAAGATAATCAATATACTTTTAAAAAATTTTAATGTCTGTTTATTAGATCCAAATGCAGATGAAAATTTTAAATAATTTTTGCTTAATAACAAATGAAAGCACTATTTGCCATAAATTACTTATCTTTCATCTTTTCAGCGAACCTATAATCTAAAAATATAAGTATTAGTGTTTACATTAATTACTTGAATGTATGTCTGTGCATCGTTACTGAGTGTGTCGGATTATTAGTGTTGGACTATCAAGAGTCTACTGTATTTAGTTTAACTTTTTTTTTTCCCACCAGAGATTTGAGATAACTTTTTCTATGCTAGAAATTTACAATGAGCAAGTTCGTGACTTACTTGCTAAAGATAATCCTAAAGGAGGGCTTCAAGTTCGACAGAATCCTAAACTGGGCATGTTTTATGTACAGGACTCGAAAAAAGTACCTGTTGGTAGCTATGCTGAAATAGAAATGAGAATGGAACAAGGTACTTTTTTTTTCTTAAAATTATTTTACATGTTAATTTTTTAAAATAATTTTTTAAAAATAAAAATAATATTGATGTGATAGAAATAATTAGTGGAACATTGCTACAAGTCATTTTAATCAGATATTAAATTTTCCTTGCAACAGGAACATCCAACAGAACTGTGGCTTCTACAAACATGAACGCTACAAGCAGTCGAGCCCACACTGTTGTTACCATAGTTTTTGACCAAATCTTCATCAATGAAAATGGGGAAGAAACAAAAAAGAGCAGTACCATGAATTTGGTTGATTTGGCAGGATCAGAGAGAGCTGATTCCACTGGGGCTACAGGGGACAGGCTGAAAGAAGGAGCTAATATCAATAGATCCTTATCTGCCCTTGGCAATGTCATTTCTGTAAGTATTTTTTTTTTTTTTTAGAAATGCTGACAGATTTAAGAATTTAAAAAAGTGCTCATTTTTTATATACTTAGCTATCTAGGAAAATGTAAGGCTGTCTTGGTTATCTTTATTTTTATTCACCAGTCAAGAGTCACTGAAGATTTAGTAATATTTAAAAGATATTCTGAATTTATTTAAATCTATATTGAAATGGTCCCAAAAAAAAAAACAGTACAAATATAGCAATTGTTTTATTTATGTTAATATGATAATATTTGTTTTCCTATTTTTAAAGGCCCTTGCTGATGCCTCTGAGAAAAAAAAAGTTGTTGTTCCATATAGAGAATCAATTCTAACAAAATTATTACAAAATGCTCTCGGTGGCAATAGGCAAGTACGCAAGCTGTATTTAAAAATAGTTTTCTACGTTAGTTTGTACTTAAAGAATAGGCTTGCAAATTATTTATATGACATATTGACAGTTACGATATACTTCACCACTAAGAGAGTTACTTAAAAGGGTTACAATTTTATTTGAATTCACAGCAAAACTGTGATGATAGCAGCTCTGTCACCAGCAGATATTAATTATGATGAAACTTTGTCAACATTGAGATATGCAGATAGAGCCAAGAAAATAAAAAACCAAACTGTAATCAATGAAAACCCAATGGACAAGATGATCAGAGAGCTGAAGGTTTATTGAAATTTATTTTAATTTGATGTTCATTAATATATAGATAAATTGTTTTTTTGGTTATAATATATTATATATGTGTATGTGTTCTATATATATATATAACTTGCAGCAGTTAATACTTTTCTTTTCAGGAAGAGAATGATAGACTGAAGAAAGCTTTGGAATCTGGTGGATCTGTGAACATAGAACAAAAAGGATCAATGAGTCCTGAAGGTAAGGGGCAAATATGTTTAGCGTGTCTTGATTTATGGCGTCTGAGTGTATAGCCTGCTTGATTTTATCTTATCTTATCTGTTTGCCTGGTTGTATGGTTGGCACTTTTTGATGGTACCAGGTTTGAACAATGGCTATTGCCATTACCCGTTGTCCTGCTGTAGGTTTGGGCTTGGATGTAATAATCTTCATGTCTGAAGGAACATCCAAAACAGGTGAAAGAAATTTACAGACTTTTCTTCAAAACAAAAGATAATTACTGCCCACTTGTATCTTTGGGCTAATCTAGTTGTGCTTGTTAATTAGAGACTTAAACTCTTTTAAGTCTTTGGTTTTCCTGGCTGATTCAGGCAAACCATGCTCTAATGGTACTAGGGAAGAAGGAGTACTTGCATGACTTTGTCCTAGCACATGGAGTAAGGAGTATGAAATCATCTTATATTTTTTTTATTGTAAAAACAAAACCAAAATATTAAAACCAATCTCTTATAAAAAAAAAAGAACAAATTTGTCATAGACAGAGTAGAGTTTACATTCATACATTCTCTTGCATAGACCCCCCTAGCTTATTAAGAAGCTGTAAATGTATTTTTTTTAAAGGAGTGGGGGGGGGGGGGGGGGGCATCGCTAGTAAAAGTTTGAGAAACACAAAGCCTATTTGTTGTAAACTACTGACAAACACATTTAATCTAACACTTGAATATTGTTTCTACAGAAATTGAATCGTTACAAAAAGACATGGAAGAGAAGATAAGAGCTCAATTATTAGCCAATCAACATTTATTGAACGAGACAGAGAGGACGTGGGATGAAAAGGTGAATCGCTTTGTTGGTAATTTTATGTGTCCATTTTAAATCCAGATTACCCACCTTATAATGTTGAATTGTCACACCACAAGCTCACAGGCATAAGAGAATAGAAAAAGCTGAAGTGATCAAAAGCAGGGTGATCCATGGAACAACTGGACAGACCGGCTAATTGCAACACTCTCAAGTCAATGTTAGCTTGCAATCGTAAAGAAAAGTTGCTCAACCAATTAAGCTTCAGGAAGCACAGGTAGATCAATTTACAGAAAAATGACCATGCCAAACAAACTGGACATTATTAATTTCCTCCCCTGCAAAGAGCAGTCTACAATATTCCTAAAACAGGGTACACATCTTTAAATTTTCACCTAACATCCCACGCACCAACCCACCCCACTGTTGACACTTTGTCCACCCTTATAAAACTGTCAATCTTTGAATGCCAAAATTAATTCACGTTAGACAGATCCTAATCTCACAAACAGCATAACCAGTATTCTGCATGGCAATGTGGAACAGCGGAAAAAAAACAACAACAGCACATTACATACTTTTCCTTGGCATAGACTGCTAAAGAGCTTACACCTCAGCAGCCAAAACCTGGTTGATTGAAAAAGATGATGTGTTCAAAGTTATAGCTTTATAGGTTCTTGTTCCCCATCTTGCATCTATTAACACTGTAGCAATGTGAAGTAAATATTTAGACTAACCACTGAGTCCACCTGAAATTAGTTGGGAAAAGTAAAGGCAGTTGGTAGTTGTTCTGGTCATATGACACCCTTGTTTACTGTCAGCTATAGAAACAGATGACCTTTATATCATCTGCCATATAATGAAAGTTTTTTTTTACTTTTTTTTTTTATTATAAATGGTTCATCATTCTGCTTCCAGTGGAAGACAAAGAATTAAAGAGAAAACACAACCAATAATGTGCTAGAAAATGTGAAACACATATAATAACTGAACATAAGGATGGACAGCCTACATCAATTAGTTGTTTCTATTATTTCCTAATGACTGAACATAAAGATGGACAGCCTACTTCAATTAGTATTTTCTATTATTCC
This sequence comes from Biomphalaria pfeifferi, assembly GCA_030265305.1. NCBI lineage: Eukaryota > Metazoa > Mollusca > Gastropoda > Planorbidae > Biomphalaria > Biomphalaria pfeifferi. The sequence goes on from JASAOG010000275.1 coordinate 182,350, forward strand.
CTAATGACTGAACATAAAGATGGACAGCCTACATCAATTAGTAGTTTCTATTATTCCCCAATGACTGAACATAAGGATGGACAGCCTACATCAATTAGTTGTTTCTATTATTCCCTAATGACTGAACATAAGGATGGACAGCCTACATCAATTAGTTGTTTCTATTATTCCCTAATGACTGAACATAAGGATGGACAGCCTACATCAATTAGTTGTTTCTATTATTCCCTAATGACTGAACATAAAGATGCACAGCCTACATCAATTAGTAGTTTTTATTATTCCCTAATGACTGAACATAAGGAGGGACAGCCTACATCAATTAGTTGTTTCTATTATTCTCTCAATCTCCCTAGTCTAAATCAATTTCATTCAATTCTTGTTCCTTATTCATGATTCACTCATGATTTATAAATTTCTGTGATTCCTTCAGAAGTAAAGATTATTACATTACAGCCCAAATCTCCTACAGGACAGCGTGGGAATGGAAGCACACGGGGTTCAGACTCTGACCATTGTGATGACAGCCTTCTGTGAACACATTTTGACTGCTGTAATTCAAAGTGTCATTTAACGAATACTTTAATATCTAACAAACCTGCTAGCTAACTTAATTGTTATTTATCATTCTTCAACAGCTCTCAGCAGCTAGAAATGAAACAGATGCCATTGCTAAAGAAGAAAACAGAGAGATTGCAAGGAAGAACAAAGAACCTCACCTGATGAACTTAAATGAGGACCCAATGTTGTCAGGAGTGGTGTGTCTGTTTCTGAATGGGGCTACAACAGTTATAGGCTGCAAGAGTGGCAACCCTGACATTGTTTTGAATGGATTAAGGTTAGGCTAGTGCACAGTCTCAACCCATGTTTACAACCAGTAATACATTTATTGTAAATGGGGGAGGGGCAATTTGATTAAGTGGTTTAGTAGGCCTACAAAACCTAAATCCTTGGTTTTAAACTTGTATGGTTATTCGATATGGTCCTAAACTCTCTTTTCAATTGGTCTCAAGTTTTCATGAACACCAAAAGCCAAAGGTTATTAATTATCTAACACTATTTGAACATGCTAAGTAATGTGGTGCGCTTTCATTTATTTCTTCATTAGTTTTTTTACTTGCCTTACTTGTGAGACTTGTGTGAGAATGTACACACCCAATGTAATGTAGAATCTTCAATTCACATCCAATGTAACCAGAATCTTTAATTCATCCAGTCAGAAGCAAAATATTGCATGTCAAATGGATGTTAATTCTTTCATATGATATTATAGCATTTCTAATGGAGGTTTCTTCTACCAATTCTGTCAACCAAAACCTGAGGAATACTTTTCTCCAAGGACAACATGTCCAAATCATTTCTGTTGCAAATGTATTTTTTTAGCTCCTTGTGGCCATCTACTACACAGATAGCACTTTATGTTTTCCTTTGAATAACATTAATTGTTTATTTGCTTTCTATGTGAAATATAAATCCTGTTTGTATTGTGACTTCTCCATTGGGAATGTTAAAATCATGGAATTTTGATGATAAGCCTGAGCTCTTTCTTCAACTTCCCACTGGACAGTATGAGAATTGATATTTTGCTTTTCAGCATCATGTTTAGTGGTCATTGAGCTTATGTTTTTTTATGTTTGTAAGTTATAATTCAGTGTTTTATATATTATTGCTACTTTACTTTTTAGACTCCTGTCCTGAATTGTTTCTACATTTACTGATTTTAAAAAAAAGCTAATTTTGTGATTTTTTTTAAGCAATCTTAAAAACACAGATTTTTGTACAATTCTTTCCAACTTAAGCATTCAAAAGAAACATGCAATAATAAGTCAAGAAAAGGGAAGTATTACATTGAAGCCAGGTTCTGATGGAGCTAAGACAAGAGTTAACGGCAGTCTAATTACAGGGCCTAGAACTCTAGAACACATGGACAGAATCATCTTTGGTTAGTGAAAATGATATTTTTTTTATTCTCTATTGGTACTTATAGAATTAAATGTCTTTTTATTTGTTTACAAAATTCAGTCAGGTTATGTCTATCTTGCTATCTTGTCACAGTTAGAAATAGTATTACAAAATTCTGTATGTGCTTGTGGCTAATTATTTCATTTGGATCATGCAGCTTATTGCATTAATTGCTTGGCTATCTAACTGAATCATGCTGGAGATAAGAATTTTTTATGATTTTAATTGAGATGCATTGTATTGCTGAGTAACTAAAAGTAACACAGAAACCTTTACCAAGCTACCTCCCCCCCCCCCCCCCCTCCCAACATGTCCACCAAAGATATTGGACTAAGCACTCTGAGCATGGTAAAGTAAATGGAGATTCATTAACCAAAATAATAATAATAATAATAATAAATACTAGCACTAATTAGTGGCTTTTTGATTGATTAGTTGTGACCATTGGGAAGACATAGCCCTAGACCACACTAGATAGAGAAAGAGACAGTGACCAAGAAAGCTATGGACAGCGAAAGAACATAGGCCTCAGCTCTGGAAGAAAGCGAGCCATGCGAAAAATGGCCAGCTCCTCCACCACCAAAGCGAAAGCCACCTTAACCTGCAATATTTGTGGACAGGAATGTCTCTTCAAAATAGGGCTCCACAACCACATGAAAAAGTGTTCAAGATGAACCATAGTCGCTCTACAACTGAAGGAGTCTAACTAACTGTGACTTTGAGTTCTGTTCTGATAATTGATCTTTCTTTGTATGAATTATTGGATTATTAATTCAGGGAATTGACTTATTTTTTTATAATTGCCATAGGAACACATTTACTAATAAATACAAAGATTTTTAAAATCTCAATAATTCTATGCTTCAGGCTCCAACCATGTGTATGTATTTGTGAACCCACTAAATCCAAAGGCACCTGAAGGTACTCCACAAGAGATTAACTGGGAGTTTGCTCAGAAAGAAGTAGCCAAAGCCAAAGGTTATTCAACAGGAACAAGTGGACTTTCAAAAGGTGAAATCATTTGCTCAAATGTCTGATTATTTTATTAGATGTAGTATTGGCTATAACCTTGAAATAATAAATCCATTTTAATTAACTTCCAAGATGAATAATTTAAGCAGTTAAAGTCTTGTAGATAAACAAGCTATATAATTTAAATTGAGACCTCTATTTCCTCTGCTTTGGAATGTACATCTAGGCCTAGCATATTAATTTAAGACCTTTTGTTTCATATTAACACACAGATCCTATTCTTTCATAATTTTTTATAGCATAAACATGTCCTTTTATATTAAGAACTGTTTAAGGACTACTTAGGATTTTTGTGTTTTATAGATTATCATGTTTCAAAATTGAGAACTCAGCCTCTTTAGTCTTTGCTCTGTAGAAAATTCTAAAAAACCTTGGTTAGACCAATAATAGAATATGCATCCTCTGTTTGGGACCCCTTAACTCAAGAAAGCATTAAGAAACTGGAACAGACACAAAATAGAGCAGTGAGATTCATAACAAACGAATATTCACATTTGACTAGAGTAACACCTTTAGTAAAATCACTAAATTTAGAAGCCTTCAGGACAAAAGACTCAAAAGTAAAGTAGCAATTATACATAAGACACGGAACCATAATCTTCAAATACAAAAACAAAATTTAATAAAATACTCTGAAAGACACAAAGATAAAGGAACATTCCTCGTCCCATATGCTAGGACAAATTTGTACAAATACTCCATCTTCCCTAGTGCTATTAGAGCATGGAATGGGTTGCCCTAGCTAGCCAGGAAAACCAGTGACTTGGCAGAATTTAAGTCATTGGTTAATATGCATGACTGAATGCATGATGCGTAGGACGTAATCATCTTCTTTTTTGAAGTAATGTCTATATTATATAAGATAAGATAAGATAAAATATCCTTTTTCCTTTTGTAGTGGGGTTATTTTATTGGTTAATTAATAGCCTAATTTGACAGAATGTAGACTTTTAAGAACACCTCTATGAAGTTAAAACTTCTTATAAGTGATTTAGTGTACATTAAATTAATAAGTTAAATTTTGACAAACATTTTCAACCTATTTACAAAACAATTTTTCCGCTGTGTTGAACAGAGCAACAAGTTGTACAAGAACAGATCCTAGAAATACTGCCAATAGTTTCAGAAGTGAATGCCATCTCTGAAGAGCTGAACAAATACAGGTCCTTTGAAGTTGTACTTATATCAGCTGTGGCTGTGCTAGCCAGTAGTAACACAGAAGCAGGGCCACAGTAAGTAATGACTTGAAATCAATGCATATTTTATGGCAGCTGTTTTTACTTTGTCATGCTTCCGATATACATTATTAGAGTATTACACATTTAAAAATATCCAGCCAAGCAATGTAGCAGTAGGAGATGGCAGCATAAAATACAATTCTAAACTTTTTTTGTTATCACTAATTATATTAAAAATTATTATAATTTTTCAGCATAAACAACTTTCGCTATTATAAGTATATCTGGTCTGATTAGCTTTTGTTTTTTAACAATTCTATTTATTTCAAGTGAGAAACTATTTGTTTTATGAAATACACCTTTGTACATATTTTCAGAACTACTGAGGACTATGATAAGTTAAGGTATATTTGAGTGTTTAGTGTCATCTATTTTCAAATTAGACTTATCATATAATCTCGACACCGTCACACCAAAAGTTCACTTTTTTCCCCTTCTTGGATGAGTTGTCTTTCTTTATTCTTTTTAACTTTGTTTTTCTGGATTTCTAAAAACCATATTTCTTTCCTTTATTCCCTTATAGTTCTTTTAAAATGGATTTTTGTTGACATTTGATTTAATATATCAATCTTTTGGGATGCTCAATTATCTGACACATATAAACAAAATAAACCATGTGGCGACTAAAAATTGTAGTAATGCTTTTTTTATTTTTTTTATTGAATTATACTCTAAAATATCTTGCATAATTCTCAAACTTAAATTTGTTTTATGCAAAGTCAGTAAAGAACCATAAAGTATTTTGTTCACCATATGGTACTATTCCATACTATTTTTGCAGGAACATCGCTCAGTATCTTACAGAATATATTTATATAATTACCATTTTTATATTTGTTTCCACTATTCAAAGACATTGTCTGTTTTTCTTATTTCAATTTTATTTATGCCTCTTTGAACTTTTTTATTTGATTCACATATATTTTGTATTTTTTAAAATGCATTTTTAGTACAATTATTTTATATTTTTTTCTTAATTTTATTATCTGATGTAATCACAGATTTGAAACAACCATTTCTTATCCAGACTTACAGTGTATCATAATGCATATAAAGTTGTTGTTTTTTTATGTTTGTTTTTTTTAATCCACAATGGACTCATTGATTGTAAAGGATTTTTATGTTTACATCACATATACCTTTTTGCCAACTCTTAATGATAACTATTATTGTATATTATTGATTAAATTTATTTCAGGGTAATGGTCAAAATGAAAAACATGCTGAATGGCAACACCTGGCTTTGGGAGAGTGGGAAGTTTATGAACAGAAAGTTTTTAATTCAGGTAATTACCTAGAAATTAGTGTCCCTTCGGTGGGATGGTCGCCACTTCCTCTCATTTTTCTATTAAATCTTTAAAACTGTGGTGTAAATTGTTCATAATGTTACAAGTAAAGTAAGAAAAAAAGTTCCCCTTTCAGACCTTACAATGTATAGGACAGATGATGTTAAGGTCATCTGTTTCTATGCAGATGAGGGTGTTGTGAGGTCAACACATCAACCAACCGCTTTACTTTCCCCAACTTAAGTCAGGAATCAATTAGAGTATGGTGGACTGAGGTGCCCTTACACTCACAGAACCAGGGACTAATGCTTAATGAGGTTGAAATGTTTTTCAAAAATGACAGGCTACCTTTAGTTTCTTAACAAATTTCCAGTATATTTTAGAAGTAGGTGGATTCAGAACATCTTTAAATTAAAAACCTCTATTTCCACCAGAATTCAAACCTGGTTTTGTTTCGTTATAAGCTTAACAATATTGTAGGAACATTCTGTTTCATGTTTTTCAAAGTTTTTTAATGCACTTTGAGCTTAGTATATTTTTCAACATTGCTTTATTTATGACATTTTTATCATTATTATAAAATTATCCCATACAAAATATAATACTCTACCATTTGCTGTTACAGGAAATGTATCAAAAATATCAAGACGGAGAAAATATAGCCTTGATACCCAAAGAAAAAGATCCATTTTGGGAACCTACTGAAGATGCACTGATTGGAACAGCTAATGTATTTTTACAGGTCTAGAAAGATATCTTCCCTTCAAGTTTAAAAGTGACATTTTAAAAATAACTTTAAAGCATTCTAACAAAAAAATTCATATTTCATTATCAGATTTCAGCCTTAAGGCTAAAATGCTTTTTCGTGATTATCTAATAGTCGTTCCAATATTTTGTCACCAGTCGTTATCCTATGCCCTTGAATTTGATGATGAGTTACCAATCACTGATCACCAAGGTCACGAAGAAGGCAAACTCAAAGTCACCATCATACCTTGTACGCAGAATGGTCAAAGCTTAGATGAAAACAGTTTCGTAGAGGATCCCACTGAGCTACTAGGGAAACATTTCTGCTTCAAAGTAATGCCATAGTTCAAATGTGAAGCCAAGTGCTGAAACAATGAATGATATATGCAAATCACTAGAGACCAAATTTTTAATGAGAAAATAGTGAATTAAGTGTAATTGAAATAATGGGCTGCACCTTTGTGCTATCCCTATATACATAATATTAGTGTATCATTCATAGTTCTTTATTTAGAAATGAACAGTACTGGACACTTATTAAATTGATTATTGTTATATTAAATTATATTGTATTTTTTGCACACAAGACAACGTTTTTTAGATTAGTTTGTCATTTTAGCTCTCAGGTTTATGTTTGTAATGGTAACATAACACCTTTAGTCTACATCATGTTTGTTAACAGCGCTCTATAAATTAAACTATTATTATTAACAATATTGCTATGCAAGTAACTTGATTTTATTAGCCCATAACAATGTTCTCACTGTTAGATTATCATCAAAGCTGCTGAGGTCTACAAGTCAAGGTACAATCTGGGCATTAAAGTCAAGTACAAGCTTTGGGGGGATAAAGAATTTACAGAAACTCAAATGATGAAAGGAACTCTGACCCCACAGTTTAACCATTCAAGGTAACTTGGCAACACTTATTTAGCTTTGTTGATGCAACATCTTCTAAGAATTAATGGACCTCATTCACCTAAACGAATGGTCACATGATGACCATTGCTAAAAAAATGAAAAAAGCTGTCACATGATAACCATTGTTGATTTGAATTAGGTCGTAAGTTGTATAGAAGAGATAGGGAAGCACATGGTTTAGTTTTGTTTTTTTTAATTGGTGAATGAGGTCCATTATATCATAGCTCAAACATTAGAATTTAATAATTGGCCTTTATTCATTAAAACTAACTTGTATATTTAACACAAGAATTTAAGCATAAAGCTCAGCCAACTAACAACCAATTTTTTTAAAGGCACTGGCTTTATTACTAAGACTAAATTGGCTTTGAATGAATGTCTTATTATATTACACCAGCAAAACAGCACACTTTTTTTCCTTGGCACAGTCTGCAAAAGATCTCACAGCTCAGCAGCAATAAAGCTGGCTAGAAGAAGAAGAAGAAGAATATTACACCAGAAACAGAAATAATTCTTCTACTTCCAACATAATTGTCACTGTAACTAATTAAGTGGAACATTAAATTATTTCTGCATGGTAAAATTGCTAGCTAATAAACCAAGGGTCTAGAGCTCTGCAAGATTATATGATTTGATTTTATATATTTTGGTCACCAAGCTTTTATGAGCCAACAATATATTAAAGAATAAAGCTCCAATCGGAACAACTTGCCCTGTGTGCAGCCAAACATTCAGGTTCACATAGGTCTCCCCAGCCACATAAGGAGGAACGCACATATAAGTAAAGGAAAGGTCAGATGATTGATTTCATTGTGCTTACCTCATTATGCTGTCATTAAATGCTCACAGAAAAACAAAAGTGTCTTCTTCACCACCTGCTTTAAGCCTCAATGGACAACCATTTACATTTCATGACTGAATTTAAGCTGGAAGCTAAACTTACTTCATTCTTTCTTAACCAAAATGTTTTAGGTAATCAATGAACATTATACCAAACAATATTAACAGCACCAAAAGCTGGAAACAAATTAAACTTTTGTCCAAAACAAAATGGATTCATATAAATAACTAAAACTAACAGTAACACTATCTTGAGAACCAAATCTTTGGAGTTGAAAAAGAAATGCAAAAACAAAAGTAGTGTTATATAGAATAGCAGTCTCTGACTTACCAGGAAAAAGAAAGAAGAAGCTTTATATGAGTGGCTGTTAAAGCACCTAAGTTTGTTTACTTGTAAGTGGTAATTGCTTAGACTCATGCACTTTATATTTGCTACTGTTAAAAGGGTTCTTTGAAATATTAAATTTCAGGATTGTGTCCATTGACAATTTGAAATCAGAACATCTTGAATTCTTTGAAAACCACAGCATCACTTTCTTAATTTATGGCAAACAAGAAGATTCCCCAACAGATCCTAAGCTGGCTAAACTCACTACCAAGGTTTCTCTTAATATGAAATTAAAAAGAATACAAAATTGACTTTGAAATGAAACTTATTGACTAGACTAATAGTGATTTAACTAGACAACTGGTACTTTTTATTTAAATAAGGTTCTAGCAATTTTACTAGGCTATTAATGATTTAATTAAGCTACTAAGTCAAATTCTTTTTTATACGACTGAAGCATCGTATTGATAAAATTATTTAATGATGTTATAATTGGACACTTTTTAATTCAGGAATTACGAGAGATGGACCAGACTGAATCTAGTACTCAAGCTGTTCGTAAGAAATCTATCTTTCAGTCAGACACACATGCCTCAGAAGGAGCACATCTGAAAACTGATTTAGTTTTGTTACAAAGGAAATATGAAAGACTTGCACAGAAAGAAAAGAGAATGATGGTGTGTATAACAATGACTCAATTTGATACTATTTATAATCAAAATCTTTATTATCCGTACAGAAATTTGTCTTACAATTTGTGCATTAAACAAAACATTATAACTATAGAAAATCAAAATATACATTCACACCAGACTCACTCATAATTTACATGTGAAAATTTTATATCAGATTGTTGAATTTTATTTAATGATTTGATTTCCAGGGGACAAAAGAGCTTTTGGGTCTGTATTTGCAATTGGTGTCTTGTATCTCTTGGGATGGTGAAATCTCAAAATACTGACCCAAAGGGTGATTTTCTATTTTAAGATCTTTTTAGCTTTCTTATGATTATTTTTGTCAAACAGCTGCCCAATTGGGCTTTGGTTTTTGCCAATGACTTTACCAGCAAGATTTTGGATTCTATGAAGTTTATTTTTAATGTTTAGATTGCCATACAAGGCAGTGATATTAAAACTTAAAATATTACAGATGTGACATCGCCAAGGCCTTTTCGCTAACATTAAATGAGGACATTTTTCTAAGTAATTGTAATCTTTGCTGCCCTTTTTGCTGATATAATCAGTATTTGCAGTAAAATTTAATTTATTAATTTATTTATCATAAAGCCACCACAAGCTGGAATACTTATCGAATGGCCAGATGGAGGAAAACTAGAAAAATCCATTGCAACTGGAGAGCTCTCTGACAGTCACAGAGCAGAAAGGGAAGCACTAGCACTAGCTGCTACCATCCTAGGAAATCATTCAAGTACCCCACACAGTCAGATTGTCTTACTAACCGATGCAAAAACAACCCTCCAAAGCCTGCAAAACTCTGATTCCTCATATATTAAAAACCTCAAAACAAAACAGCACTTACAAAGCTCAACAACAACAGCAAAAAAACTGTAATTCAATGGATACCAGCTCATATAGAACTAGAAGGAAATGAGAAGGCTGACACACTAGCCAAGAGTGGGAGAACTAACACACTAATAAACTCTGCACTCTATCCAGAAGAATTGAAGAAATTAATCGTAAATAAAATAAATGAGAAATGGACGAGCTCTCATCCAAATCACAAGAAAGATGCCGCTTACTATAAGCTATCCCAACAAGACCAACCTCTAATCTTTCGACTCAGGACCGGACACAACAGAATGTGACAACACATGTACCAGAAGCTCAAAATTGGAACCAGTGAAATCTGCCCATGTGGAGAATTATCAGAGAATGCAGACCACATACTCCAAAACTGCTCTCTATACCAAGAGGCCGTATAAGACATTGGCCCCAAATCACCCCAATAGAAAGGAAACTATATGGAGAGCTCCCTGATCTGGAAACCACTGCGCAGTTCATCTCATGTATTGGTCTAGTCATCTGAACACTAAAAAATAACAGTGAGAACAAAGAAGAAGAAGAAGTCTAAGATCGTACCAAGATATTTAATTTAAAAGTTTGCACTATTTCAATAGTCTCTGCAGCTAGTGGGCTAAAGTTTCTGAGGAGTTGTACATTATATGTACATAAAAAATTAGTTTAAAAAAAAAAAAGAGATTACTTAGTATTCTTTCTTCATAAATAATGCTGATATTTTTGCCGGGTGTGTCCTATTCAGCTTCACTTTTTAATATTCTATAGGTTTTTCCTACAAGTTGACAGCAGATATCTTTTTTGGGTCACCTAATTTGCACTATCTGACGTAGGCAACTGTTTGTGAAGTTCTGGAGATTTTCCATATTCTTTTTCGTGACTCTCCATGTCTCAGAACCATATAGAAGTTGACATAAAATAAAATTATCTTATCTTATGTTTGAACAAATAAAATTATCTTATGTTTGGCCCAATAAAATTATCTTATGTTTGAACAAATAACACAAGGCAACACAATTTTTGTGTCTCTGAAATAACTATGATTTCCTGTTAGCTTATACATCCAAATGATCAAAAATAGTATTTGTTTTCCCAAAAGTTTGGGTTTGTGGTCAGGACATTGATAGTTCAGATCACGTATTGGATAGCATTATACAACGTTTAAAATACATGTAAGACTTATAATACACTTATGATGTTTGACAAAGTCTTCACAAACATAGTCCATACAGATAAATAAAAGTCAAAAATTGCATGTTCTTTTAGACTGACGATTATAGACTAAATCACTATCACGGACTAGGCCCCAGATATAGTCCCCCATCATATTCTCGGTATACTGTCCTTGGTATCGACGTTCAAATTCCTTCAGGTCTTGATGGAACCTTTCTCCTTGTTCCTCTGAGTATGCTCCCATATTCTCCTTGAAATTACGCAGATGAGCATCTAGGATGTGAACCTTTAGCGACATTCTGCATCCCATAGAATGATAGTTTCTCACAAGTGTCTCCACCAGCTCCACATAATTCTCGGCCTTATGATTTCCAAGAAATCCCTGAACAACTGCGATGAAGCTGCCCCAAGCTGCCTTCTGGATGTCTGTGAGACTGTTAAGAAATTGCTGAGACTCCATTATTTTCTTTATTTGTGGTCCCACAAAGATCCCAGCTTTCACTTTGGCCTCTGACAACTTGGGGAAGAATTCTTCTAGGTATTTCACAGCTGCCGACTCTTTACCCAGAGCTGTAACAAACTGCTTCATGAGCCCCAGCTTGATGTGCAAAGGAGGCATTAGAACTTTCTTAGGATCCACTAGAGGCTCCCACTTGACATTGATACTCCCAATGGTAAAGTTGGTCCGTTCTGGCCAATCCCGACGATGGTAGTGTTGCTTGGTGTCTCTGCTATCCCAATGACAAAGATAGCATGGAAACTTGGTGAAACCACCCTGGAGACCCATTAAGAATGCCACCATCTTAAAATCACCAATTACCTCCCAACCATACAGTTCATAGTTTAGAGCCTGCAGAAGCTGTCTGACGCTATTGTACTCCTCCTTAAGTTGTGCTGAGTGAACCACTGAGATAGAAGGTAGCTGATTGCCATTGTGGAGAAGAACAGCTTTCAGGCTGCGGGAAGAACTATCAATGAAGAGACGCCAATCCTGTGGGTTGCAGGGTATCCCTATTGCATCGAACAGACCTTTCACATCATGGCAGTAGCAAAGGTTATCATGAAGGGTGAAAAAGACTGAAAATCTTTGATGACGTTTTCTCTGACATGTAATTTGAACACTCTCATCTAACAGGTTCCACTGTTTCAGTCGGGATGTCAGAAGCTCAGCTTTAGCTTTGGTGAGACCAAGATCTCTCACTAAATCATTGAGGTCATCTTGGTTAGGAAAGTGAGGTAGTCCTTAATCATCCGCTTGAAAAACACCAACATCCTCAGCATCACTAGCGATACTGCTGTCTTCCGAGGGCAGTGTATTCTGCGGTGGTTTGGGAATGGGAAGATCAGGGGAATGTGGAACTGGGGCGATCGAAGAAGGGATATCAGGATAGAGCACAGCAGCTGCATTTTTGCCAGATCGACGCTTTGATGGATCTACCATGCAAAAATAGCAGTTGTTCAGATGATCTGTAGGCTCTCGCCAAATTCTTGGTATCGCAAACTTCATGCTTCTCTTCTCCCCCCTGAACCAACCTTCTAAAGTCTTCTTGCAGCAGTCACAACTCACATGTGGAGCCCAAGATTTATCTAGATCTCCAACTGGCATGCCAAAGTAGGATTTATATGCTTCCTTCATTGTTGCTGATGTTGTCAAAGAATGTTTCTTCGCACGTTTCTTTATGAATTCGCCGCAAACATAACAGAAGGCATCTGCTGGATAGGTGCAACCTCTAGATGCCATATTTTACATAAAGTCACTGAAGTCACTGATTTCAATCAACAATCAATATTCACAATGATTTTATCTGAAAAATCTAAAAAAATTCAGACATATATTTAAAGGTACAAAATCAATTCATACATGTAAATGCATATACACTGCAAAACATAAAATGTTAGACAGCAGTGACAAAACCAAAGTTTTGCCTGAATAAATGAATTACAATAGGTGTTCTGGACCTAAGAAACAAGAAAAGAACAATTTCTTGTAGGGAACAAGAAAAAATTTTTTTTTTTTTGCCTTGTGTTATCTTATGTTTGGCCCAATAAAATTATCTTATGTTTGGCCCAATAAAATTATCTTATGTTTGGCCCAATAAAATTATCTTATGTTTGAACAAATAAAATTATCTTATGTTTGGCCCAATAAAATTATCTTATGTTTGAACAAATAAAATTATCTTATGTTTGGCCCAATAAAATTATCTTATGTTTGAACAAATAAAATTATCTTATGTTTGGCCCAATAAAATTATATTATGTTTGAACAAATAAAATTATCTTATGTTTGGCCCAATAAAATTATATTATGTTTGAACAAATAAAATTATCTTATGTTTGGCCCAATAAAATTATCTTATGTTTGAACAAATAAAATTATCTTATGTTTGGCCCAATAAAATTATATTATGTTTGAACAAATAAAATTATCTTATGTTTGGCCCAATAAAATTATCTTATGTTTGAACAAATAAAATTATCTTATGTTTGGCCCAATAAAATTATCTTATGTTTGAACAAATAAAATTATCTTATGTTTATTTTATCTTATCTTATCTTATTTATTCTTCAGCAACTCTGTGATGAATGGGGACAGGCTCCGAAAGAACATCAGCAGTTTGATGCTTTTTATCGTGCAGTCTCTGCCGTGGCTTACAGTTCTGGTACTAGGCTCAAGACCAGGGCACTTCTTGTAAACCAGGTAGCTTTTTCTTTATCCCTTAAGTAAATCACATAGAACAAAAAAAAAGTGAACTAATTTTAAATGTATTATCATCAACAAAGCACCTTTAGACTTTGATGCTAATATAAAAAAAATTTATTTAATGGTTATGACCAAAAAAAAAAAAATTAATCAATTTCCCTTAACTTTATTTCGAAAAAGCTTTTACTCTTACAGGTCCTAACATTTAGTTTAACTGTATGATGAACTATTGAAGACAAAAGTATGAACGTTGTCATTTTATTCAAATCTAAAATCTTTTTTTTTTTTTAATCATTGTGTTCCCTGTATTGTAACTTTTTCCTTCACTGCTTTAAAACATCAGTTGAGTTTACATTGTTTAGTTTTTACTTATGTTCAAATTAAGCTTACATTTTTTATGATTGCATGGCACAAATCTTTAAGACAATGAGCTTAGGACTCTACCATAAGTGAATGTGAGCTGGCTGTCTGTAAATGTTGTTGCATTCAATCCACACCACTTTTTTGCTGCTTAGTATTTCTTCATATTAAATATTTTTATGTACTGAACGAAAGAATAGATGTAAAGACAATCAATGATGGATTTCTTGCACTTACAAAAATACATTTATCACTACTTATACATCATAAAAGTAATCAAAAAGGACATCCTAAAATATCCACTTTGCAAACCCATTTGGCATGTGCAAACACTTTGTTCAGAATGTTGTCTTCACTGTAATTTGTGTAAATAGATTAATTTTTCTAAAACATTTTCTCTTTTGAAATTGTGCATTTTTTTCTATTTATATTTTAAATCTAAACTTTTGATTGCTGAATAAACATTAAAGCCAAATTATCAGCCTAATAAACTTAGTGACTTGTACTGGTCATGAATGATTTCCTTGTATTCCAGCAAGAGGATGGGGATACCTTCAGTCTGTATGTGTTTGGGGAAGAAGAAGAGCATCTAGCGCACGAGGCTGAGCAAAATAATGGCATCATCAACTATGACAAAGTTAAAAATCACCATTTCCCTATAAAGAAAGCTTCGCTTCAATCTGGAGGCAATGGCCTAGTAAGAGATAATTGCTTTCCCAGTATCATATTAGAATTAGTTTTTACATCTAAAGATTACCTGCCCTAGAATTATGTTGAAATTTTCAGATTCACCATAAAACTTTGGGTGACAAAAATAAATAATATGCTTGAAAAAACTTCTACTCCATCAACCAAAAGATTTTTTTAAAAGTATTTTTTTTCTTTTAAAAATTAATATTATTATTTATTGCCATTGCAAGTTGGAACTTGTTTTGTTTTTTCATGACTCGACAATACTTAGAAAAAATTGTTTTTTTTAATGCATAATATTTCTTTCGAATGTGTTACATGCCATCTGGCATTTTAATTTGTTTAATCCTTACTGTCTGTTCTCCAACATGTTGAATGTGTTCACATGTCGTCAACAATCTAGCTTTGATTGTTTGATTTAGTTTTTGTTTCAATATTAGGTGCTTATGTTGCAGACCTGTTCATTGTATACAAAGTCACTCTGTTAGTAGCATAGAAAGTGTCCTCATTTATTCTCTGATTTTTCTTTCTTTAAGCCAATGGTTATAATTTTTAAAAAAAACAACTGCAAAAGAAAAATGCATTGTTTTCAAATTGGTGTTGTTTTTTTAAATAACAGTTATTCCAAACAAAATATTATCTTATTTTATCATATCTTATATAATACAGACGTTACTTCAAAAAAGAAGATGATTACGTCCTACGCGTCATGCATTCAGTCATGCATATTAACCAATGACTTAAATTCTGCCAAGTTACTGGTTTTCCTGGCTGGCTCAGGCAACCCATTCCATGCTCTAATAGCACTAGGGAAGAAGGAGTATTTGTACAAATTTGTCCTAGCATATGGGACGAGGAATGTTCCTTTATCTTTGTGTCTTTCAGAGTATTTTATTAAATTTTGTTTTTGTATTTGAAGATTATGGTTCAGTGTTTTATGTATAATTGCTACTTTACTATTAATATGTCTTTCAGCTCACTAATGGGGTTAAAGGTCACAAAGATGGAAATGAAGCCACCTCAGGGAGTTTTACTTGTAACATCACATAATGTAAGGATATTTTAAAAGTTAACTAAACATGTTCTTAAAACAACAAATTATTTTTTATTTTAAAGCATTGCAATAATTTGTCTTTTTCTTAATTCATTCATTGTATTCATTTTTGTTTCATTTTATTACAGAATCAGAACTTATGTGTAGACAAAGCTGCTGATGTCATGATAAAGACCTCATAAAAATTTGTTATTGTTGAATGAATGATCTCATAGTTTGTTAACTACCTGTATTCACATGAAATGATTCATTTTACTTTTTTTTCCCCATTTTTTAAAAATAGTTTGTTTTGTTTGTTTTATTAACAAATATAGACTGTCCAGCAAATCAAGTTTTTATTAGCTTATTTTGATGTGTTATCTCAACAGAAAAAAAAAATTTACTTTTCATCAAAAAGAAAGCATGATTTTTTTAGTAACAAATTCCCATGTTCTTGTGCAATTTTGGTACAAAGAAGGAGTTATAAATTCTTTGCAGTCATTCTTTTTTTGGGCCATGACATCCTGGGGAAACAATGGCAGACATCTTAACATTGCTTCTAAAAGTTAGATCTAGATTTCTACAAAAATCTTTTAGGACAATGCTCAGAGTGCGGGTTCACGCATTCATTATCACATGATGCAATTCAAACGTTTCAAATATTCAAATCTTTCAAACTTGGTATAATTTTTTTTAGGCAAGCCATTTTAAATTAGTGTAAAGTCTAGATTTATATATAGGCCACATCTGTAAACTAATGCTGCCATGTCTGTCTCTCTCTATATATATATATTTCTAGGTCTATGATCTAGCTATCAATCATTTAATTATCATTAATTAATGGCTAACTTGTGACTTTTCCACAAAATTTCCACCTGCTGAAAACAAACAAATTTTAAATATTTGCTGAGTTGGCTTTTCAATTTAAATAATGCAAGTGTGAAAATATGTATTTAAGATTTTTTTTAATTATAGAAAAATATATTTCACTAAGAATGTTGACCCCAAGTGCTGTGTATATATTGTTTGTTGTAGCTTGGACACTGTGATAAAGATACACTGAGTGTCAAATATGCCAAAAGCTTGAATTATTTTGTTTCACTTTTGCATTAAGTGATCATTATAACTGCTTTCCACTTTCATTGTCCTCAATCTTAAAGACCTATTTTAACACTTAAACAGTAACTTGTCTAGCTTTGGACATTCCCACTGTACTAGTTGAGTAGAGGAGGGAGTTCTTGAGGGACTGGGGGCACGACAAGGCCTCCATTGTGCTGATGTGCCGTAAAATCTAAATCTTTTTGTGCGGAGATATTTTTTTTTACCTTATTGCAATTTTTTTATGAACATTTTTTATGTCAACCAAATTACCCACTGTAGTTTTTCAGTTCTAAATATTATCTATTTTAATTTCTAAAGAGTTTGAATTTGTCAAGGAAGCCCAAAATAAAACTCCTCCTATCAGTCCAGCATCACAATATATAGACGAAAATAAAATGCTTTTTAATCAATTGTTGGATATTATTCAAAGTAATTGTGCTCCTCTTGACTGTTTCTAGTGCTAAATGAATTAATTAGAATGAAATACATTAAAGGTTTTCCAAAAAAAAAAAAGCTTTGTAATAAAATAGGGTTTAAGGCAGTGAACACCGATAGTTAAGTTTGGGAACTATTATTTGTAGAAAAGAGCGAGTAGCAAAACTAGTAATGAACAGTAAGCTAACAACAATGTTACCAAACAAAAAACTTGCCAAATGGTAAAAAGACTGGCCTTTCAATGCCCATTCTGGCAAAATTTCTCATGATGGGTTGTGTGTGTGAAAATGCCTCTCCGAAATAGTGCTCTATGGCCACAGGAAGAAATGCTCTACAAGATAAGACATTTTTGTTTTACGACAGAAAGTGGCCAACAATGTTTAACACAACATTCAGGGGCATACTGAGTGGGAAAATCACCCCTAGCATTACAATACAATTTGTTTGCCTTACAAGCATCTATTCATACTGGTCCACATATATTATAATGCATCAAAAACTGCAGCTCATTAATTATACTTAGCTCTGCACCATGCAATACACTGTGGATCCTAATGTAGTTCTACATGTCTGTAAAATAAAAAGTTGGGAAAGGATAAATCACAACAGTCAGAAGAAAATCCAAAACCTTTACGGGCCTTACCATTATTCAAAATGCCCATTTGACTGTCAGGTGGGCACCAGCCCACCGGGCATTTGCCTGAATGCCCATATAGCCAGTCTGCACCTGACTTCATTTATTTTATCAATATTTTACTGTATTTTATGGATCAAATTGTTTAAAAGAGAAAACTCAATGCAAAAGTTTAGATCAAATCTTGTTGAGTTGATTTGAACCTAATTATGTAGTAATAAATATAATGATGTCAAATTCTTCAAGAGATGAGTAACATGGTAAAAGATGCAACTTCTTTCTATACATTATTGACAAAAAAATGTCTTTTTTTTTTCAATTACAATAAAGGAAAATTGTTGTTTTATCAGAATAAATATTGAATTAGTTGTTTTTCTAAAATAAATATTTATTTAGTTATTTTTCTCAATATAAATATTGAATTGTTTTTTTTTTCAGAATAAATATTAAATTTTTGCGTATTCAATATTTATTGGTAACAGTTTAACTTGCCTTTTGATTATGATTCTACCAATCTTTAATCTCAAATAAATGTAAAATTGAAATCCCATTGTTTTCCAGAGTTCTAAAAGCTAACCTAAATGTCAAGGTCAGCAAGAACATTGAGTTTTTAATGTAAGACAGCACAGAGCTGCAGCCAAATCAAATTGAACAGTTTTAAAGAAATATTTTCTTAATGTCAGGCACAGATAGAGCCGATTTTAATTTCTTCAGGATTTGTACATGTGTGGATGCTAGTTATAGCCCCAGCTTATCAAATGACATGAAGACTTTCACACCTCATAATATGTTATCCAATACAAGTAATAATATACACAGCACCAAAGTGAACCAACACCGAGATAGTGTTACATTTTATTATGAATCTAACATGAACATTTGTACAAGGTGAGCTGAACAGCTCAGTATATAAATATCTACAACAGATCTAAGTTACAGCAAGAGACTGATGTATATAATGCAGTGGTACTACATGAGTTCTCACCATAAAACACTAAACAAGAACATACAAATGTGTTGAAAGGACATAAACATCATCTATTTGTTTCTTGCAATACATGAACAGTATTTACAGCAATGAACATTATTTACAAACATAGAAAAGGGTGTGTTTAAAACAAGAGGGCGAAGTGAAAATATTCCTTGAACACATCAGGGTTTTAGATGGCTTACAGCAAGGCACAAACACCAAGTCAACCCTAAGCACAGACAGACTACCGGAATGTTTTGAGCACAAGTCAGGTGTGGCTAAGGAGGTTGGAGGGGGGGTGGGGTGAACTTTCTGTGAGTAGATACTAATGGCAGTGTAAGTAATAACCTTTATTGTAATTGTAATGACTGCTTGCACTAAAGTCAGTGATTTCCTATTGCTAATAGCATTGTTCTTGATGTAAAATTAATAGCTTAGAGCAAATCAGACACTAGCAGATGAATGATATAAATGCAGTTAAAAACTAAAAGTAATCCTATTGCAATATCCATCTAAAACAAGTGGGCTAAGTAAGGATGAATGGAAACAATCTACCAGTTCATTCGTGTTTAAGAAGAAACCAATGAGACAATTATTATTGAAGGGCATAATGTCAACAATGCTGCATGAAAATCAACAACAATAATGGCTGGTAATACTTAGAATATTCTGTCAGGCCTTCTTAATCAGTCACACACAAAAGTTAACATCTAATAATTTCTACATTTAAACCAAACATTACAAATTCAAGATAGTGTACTCAGATAAAACTGCACATCATATTGAAATATTAGTTCACCCAGACTCAATTTTCCATTAGTCCTCTACAATAATCTCCTACATCAGTCTATCAAAATAAACTAAGTCTACCCAGATTATTACTTTAGATAAAAGAGCTTTTAAATAACTGAACTTTAATTTTAGTGTCATCCTTTGTTGTGTTACAATTTGAAATTGAATTTTTTTTTTTTAAATGTACGATAACATGTGCATTACAAAAAAAATAAATAATAATAATTTAAAAAAAGCTTTCCACGAATGTCCAAAATTAAACCCTGAAGTAACCAAGGTTACTAGTTGAAGACTTAATTCTGATTCCAATGGACACTTTTACAAAAGACAAAATATATTCAAAAAATTCTTGTTACAAAAGGCACTGTATTATGTACACATCACATAGTTAAAATGGCTATTTATAGAATGAAGTCTGACAATTTTTTGACAAATAACTCAAGATAAACAGAGCAATTTAAAGTAAATATTTCTTAAAAGCTATCGATTTTCGGAGAGAAGGGGGAAATTTAATTCTCACAGGCTGTGACATGCTTGATTTTAAAAAATACAACGAAATATACGAAAAATGTAAGGTATTTAATTTCATAATTATGTGTTTCGTATGTTATGAGTATAATGTATATAATAAAACAAATCACCGTTACAGCTTTTGGAGGATCATCCCCACAAACATAGCATCATGGTACTATAGCTGTAACATGTTTCTAGCAGCCCTATGTTATGTACACAGTAATTCTGATCATAGCCATCAAATATACAAGTATGTATAGTTAAGATAAACCAGTAATAGAGCTACTGACTAAGATAAGATAAACCAATGTACAAACTAGAAGATAAAATAATCTAAACTCTTACAGTGAGTTCTAGTAAACAGTGCTCTGCTAATTGCATAATTTGTTTCACATATTAGTTGTCTTAGGGGATAAATCTTTTTTTTTTCTAACAGCATTTCACACTTTTTTTCAATTTCAAAACTATTTAAAAAAAAACTTTTTGGAAAGATTGATGAACATTTTATAGTGTTGTAATATATATTATAATCTCTGATTTAGTACCATCAATTTGTACATTTTTATAGTCAAGTTAAAAATAATTCAAAGACAATAGTAGCAGGAAGCCCATCGGAATACAAGCTTTTTTATCTAGAAAAATATTTTGTAAAAAATATCTAGAACTAGAACATACAGAAAATATTTAAACATTTGTAATTTTTTAAAATACATTTTTATTTCTTTAAAATTACTTAATCATTTCTTTATAAAGTATAAAAAAAAAAGTTAAATGTGATAAATAATTCAGCCCCCATCCTACTAAAAGAGACAGAACTGTGAACTAAATTAGAAACAATACCATTTCTATGATTGAATGTGTGATGAAAAGAGGACTCACATTACTTACTACCTCAAGCTACTGTTATTCTGTAGGAAATCACTAAAAAAGAAAATGTCTTTAAAAAAAAATGAAACTCTCAAAATACCAGCTCATTTATTCAAGTGTGGTTAGGAAGAAAGCATATTGGCAATATCTACATCAAATAGATCACAAGCGCCCTCTGTGTCGTCCAGGTTGAAATAATAATCATGGCCGCTGGGTGGAGGACTCAAAGACAACAAGGGGGTCAAAGCTAAAAGAGAGAAAGTAAACATTAAGTTGATTTTTGTCTTTTAGTACCAAATGGAAAATAATTTAAAAGTCTCCATACAAAACTATTTTTTCATGTGCTGTTTGTAGTTAGTCTAGACTCAGCTTGGTTTAAAAGATGAAATGATATAGGAAAATGTACAGAATACGAACAAAAACCCATTTAAAAAAAGTTTGTAGAATCTGTACATAGCTTTACAGTTACTTCATATAAATATTAGGCAACATAAGGACATCCAACACAAATAAAAACATAAAAAACAATCATAAAATGATGATGATTTGATTTTGTTAAATGAGAAATTTAGGGCATTATACTTAGATAAGAACAAAAGACTTACTATCAGTTGACATCAGTTGATCCAGGTCTAATAACTCTCCAGACATATCTGTGGAAAAATGAAAAAATTTATATTTTACAACTTCACCATGATAAAATGCTAATACATGGAACACATAAATTGACATAAAATATGTCACTGTAATCATCTTGTAGTCCTATTAACACGAGAACATTATATTACTTCTTATTGTGAAAAGAAATGTCAATTTAAAACAAGTAGAAAGTAGAAAATTGTGCAAAATTTCAGCTTAATCTGAGATTGGGTGTGGGATAATAACGTGTATAGACTTTTTACTATACTGTTAGAGCTTTGTAAAAAAAGAGAAGCATTTGAGAAAAAAGCCACAAGTTTAACAAAAACAAAACCTATTTTTTAAGTTTACTTTAGTCTAATTGTTAATAATATTTTTGAACAGGCCCTATTTAATTAATTTTTTTTTAATTGATCTATAAACAAAGATATTTATTATAACTAGTTGAGTTTATGGGATTTCCGATGACGAAAAAAAAAAAACAAGAGAGAATACTTTAAAAAAAAAAAAGCTTATCAAAGGAAAAGAACTGCTAGTTAATGTCTTCTCAAGATGGCAGGGTTTAGCACCCTTTCTATTTTATAAAACAAAATTAATTAATAACTACTAATTGATTAATGTTTTGGATTCATTTGTGTACTGTCATCTAATTTGAATCATTATGCAAATTTCAATTTGATCTGAGAATGGGAAGCGGGAGAAAAACATGAATAAATCTGCATATACATCAACATCTCTCATTAAATAGAATTTATTCCTTTTATTCGATATCAAACAAAAAATAATTACCAATAATTAACTAATTGGTTAATATTTTTTATTGATTCATGTTTTGTCAGGTGCAGTAAATAATTGTGAAAAGTTTCAACTTGATCTGAGAATGGGAAGTGGCAGAAAAAACATGTTCAACCTTTCTACCAGATAGACAGGTATAACTCTTCTATTTTATAGTGCATTTAATGTTGACCAAATAACCTTTCAAAAGCGCACTTACCTATATCTGTCTTGGCAGAATCAAACAGGTCATTGTTAAACATATCCATACCCTGGTCTTGTGACAACAGATTGGAAGAGGTAGAAGCTGAAAATGCCAACGTTTCAACATTAGCTAGAAATAATTGTCTTAACCAATGGTCTCTAAATGAAATATCTAGTCTACAAGGGTTCACTTAGCAGAGAGATACATCACATGACTCTGCCTATTCAGTTTTGCACTTTTTTTTTAAAACTTATTTGTTTCCTCATTAATATGTCATCTATTTCTCTTTAAGGCGTGGTGGCTGAGATGTAAAGCGCTTTGCTTCCAAACCAGGGTCCGGGGTTTGAATCCTGGGATTTTTTATTCCAGGATCTTCGGGCGCCTAAGTCCACCCAGCTCTAATTTGGTACCCGAAATAAGTTGGGGAAAAGTAAAGGTGGTTGTTCGCTGTACTGGCCACACGCCACCCTTGTTGACCGTAGGCCACAGAAAAAAGATAGCCTCTACATTATCTGCCCAGTAGACATTTTAAATTAAAAAAAAAAAAAAAAACATAAAAAAACTAACATACTAATATGAAAACATAGGTCTATTAAAGAGTCTTTTTTTTTCATAGAATTTAGTTTGTTAGGAAATAAAAGACAAAAACATACGCTGTGAAAGTAAGGTATCTGTAATATTTTTTCTTGGGGATGATCTTGTAACCATACGACTTGGAGGTTCAATAACTGAGGCTTGTGACTGCTTCAATGGATTCTTAACAGGGGAACGCTGCAAGAAAAGAAATATTCCAATGCTACTGAATAATATTTATAAATCTTGAATTTATTGTACATAACCATTTCAGTTTATTATTAGATTCTGACTTTTTTCACACCCCTAGAACAAAAACAAAGTATGATCTATATACAATCAATCTGCAATCTATCCCTTAGTTTGTCGGACCGTTGGGCCACCATACAAGCACTGTCAACCATCTTTCTCCATTCCTCTCTGTCCTTTGCCTTGGACAGAATTTCATTCACTGACAGGCCTGTCCATTCTTTATGCTATCTTCCCATCGCTTTTTCTGTCTTCCTATTTTTCCTGGCACTGTTCCTGAAGGAAGGTCTTTGTGAGTCCTGAGAATCTTGTGATGCAGCCATAGAGTTTGAGTTTAAGTTTTTTTTTACCACGGTTAGCAGGTCATCAAGGGGGCCGATTGCCGCATTAATCCTGTTTCTTATATCTTCATTCGTGATGCGGTCTTTGTAAGTGACACGCAAGATCTTTCTGTAGCATCTTAGTTCGATTGCTAGGATCCTCTTCTCAAGAGCTGCAACCAGCATCCAAGATAAGTATGCATATAAGAATGTGAGCGCATCAGTCAGATTTTAGTGTCGAGGGTTATGCCATTGTTGTTTCAGATATACAATGCTACCATTACTATGGCATTACAGCCTGAGATAATTCTTTTGATTCATTATTTGCTTTTTAATAATTAAACAAAACATTTTGTCAGTTCAAAATCATGGGTACAGTATTCTTATTAAGTCTCTTGTAACTGCATCAAAAAGCAGCAAACTATTAATGTAACTATTTATATCAAACTCCTTAAACCTTAAGGCTACAGGTAACTGAGATGAACTCCAATTGGTGGCAAGGCTGGAAGGATCAGTCCTCCCATTCAGGTCAAGTGACTCTGCAGACAAACTACCCCGCAGCTCCAAGAGCTGCGGACACTCTTGCAAGAGATGCGTCACTGTTTCCACTGACTCTCCAGTGTCGGCAATGGGCATCAAAATTTAGTCAGAACCGGGCCAAAATAAGCCCCGTTCTACACTGCGCAATGATAGCTACAGGTAACTAGAAAACTGTACTCACTTTGCCTCTTGTCACTGTTCCTCCTTTATCCACTTGTTTTCCTGAATCAGGATTTTGATTCTGAGAGATATCCACAGGTACAGCTTCCGTACTGCTCACTCCAGTATGCATGGGGGGTGGTACCTGGACTACAACTGGCTCTGATTCATCTTTGTCTTTATTGACCAGCAAGGCATTGATAGGACCACTCTGACTTTTTAAATGAATCTGGTAGTTTTTCTTAAAGCCAGGACCCTGAAATGAAACCACATAGAACTATTCAATCAATTCTATACCACTAACTGGCTCAGACATAACAATATCATAATATTATCATCAAATAACAAATGATGCAAATGGATAGTCTAATACTTACTATTTCTGGTATTGGTACCTCTAATTGCGTACCAGATGGTGCTTGTAGGGCAAGCAGTGTCTCCCCTTTAAAACAATGACAGATGTCTTCATGCGTAACATAAGCTAGCCTGTAACAGAATACTGACTTTATTAATATATAATATACTAAAATGTTTATTGAAACAGGTCAAACATTTTAGAGAAATACATTTAGTCAATGAAATCAAAATAAACTGTGTTGACCTGGTATTGGACACTTCATCTGTCACATTTTTAATGCTCTGCTGCACCCACTGTTTGTGTTTATCTAATTCAAGCTCTTGCTCTTTAAGATCTGCCAAGTCCTCCTTAAGACCTTGTAGTCTTTCTGAGATATCCCGAGAATTGTTGCCTGGTCCAGAACCCCTAACAATAAAAAAAAAAATATTATGTACACCTCAAACTTGTTTATGACATACAACCTAACAGAATAAATTTCCTCCATATTTTTAAATAAATACTTTGGTAACTAAAAATGTATAACAGTTGGGATAAGCTTAGTAACCCTCTTCAAATCTTAAGAATAGCCTGAGATCAATTGATCAAGAAAACAGTTATTGGCTCTATAGCTGTAAATAAGGTTAATGATAAGAGTACAAGCCCACCTTATAACTTAACATATTGGACATAATAAATACATTTTCTACTTGCGATTAAGTTTAATAAAATTGAAAATCAAGATGATCAAGCATCAAGAAACAGTAACTTCAACTTGAAAACATCTTTATCACACAATCAAAATGTATTACTCATTTCTTATTTTTAATTTTTTTCATGAGAAGATTTTATTTCTCATTGGTCTATTCAAAGTTGCTAGTCATATACATATAATATATGAATATTGTTAGTATTTATAACCTGCAATATAATAAGTAGAATTAAACTGCCATAAGAAAAAGTAATTAATAGCATTGCATCATGTGTTGCCACTTTGTTAGTATCTGTGACACACTTCTACTTTGGCTATGCCTTACTACAATAAATACAATGCTACAGCATGTAAATAAACATTTTCTATAGATCTATATGCCTGTACAATTCACACCAGCTTTCAATAAACAAAGTATGAGTTACAAGCTAAAGAAAAGCAAGGATTGATAACTTCATAGCCCTTCACTTTTAAATAGCGCTACTTTCATGCTTATAGCATGCTCAGAGCACTATGGTCCAATCTCATTTGTGCACCAGTTGGGGGGGGGGGGGGGGGGGGCAATAGACTGGGAGAAGGTTTTCAGTGCTGCCTTTAGGTACTCAGTAAACACAACTCTGCTCGAGTCCGGTGTAGAACCTCAAGCCCCCTTCATAAGTAGCTAAGCCAAGCCAAGGTACTTAGCCTTCCGAACATGTTTCCCACTAGTAGTGTAATGCACCAGTTTTACTAAATAGTATAAAGAAATTAAAAAGTCAACTTTAAAATTAGAACTAGATTTTTATGACTCACTTCCATTGGATACTGTTTTTAGATTTCTTTTCTATTAATCCAATGCCCTCCAAGACATTTGTTATGTCATAGATTCTTCTCTTCTGTCGAACAGCAAGTTGATCAGCAGCCTGAAATTTGAATGTAAATACATCAGTCTAAATGATCAAATCCTGCTTGTCAAGTTTACTAAATGCTAAATAAGTAGGGAGGAACTTATTTGAAGGATGGATAAAATAAATACAAATTGCCATTTCAGATCTGTGACATAACTACACAACAGAGTAGAAGACAGGTCCATAATCTCTAGAGTTTAGATCTAGATTAGAATAAATCAAACCCAAGGTTTCCAGAAGAAATGAAGAAACTAATTGTGGATAAAATAAATGTATAAGCTCTCATCCTAATCACAAGAAAAATGATGCCTATTATAAGCTATCCCTACAAGATCTTTCAACTCAGGACCGGACACAACGGAATGAGACAACATATATATCGGAAGCTCAAAATTGGAACCACTGAAAGCTGCCCATGTGGAGTGTCACAAAAGAATGCTGACCATATCCTTCAAAACTGCTCTCTTTACCAAGAGGCCCCAAAACACCCTAATGGAAAGAAAACTACATGGAGAGCTCCCTGATTTGGTAACCACTGCTCAGTTCATCTCATATATTCAATATTGGTCACGTCATCTGAGCGCTCCAACATAAAAATGAGAAGGAGCTGCCAAATAATTTACCTGAAAAAACAGAAGCCTTCGATGGGAAGTTTTACCGAAAACTTTAGGTTAATTTAGCACTTAAATTTTTTTTTGTTTTAGCCTAAAGTAGCTTAGGCAACCGCCTGCAGAACTAGGAGGCAGGAAACTACCCCAAGATGTCCAATTCTTGGCCCAAGTAACCAAAAGGTCCTCTTTTGACTCAGTTTACAGGCCGTCAGGATGTCTTATAACCTTAGACCTAGACAGTTACATTTTAAATTAATAAAGTTAACTAAAAAAAAAAGTAATCTAGATAATAGATTAGTTAGTCTCTAATAAAATAATAAAATTACTAAATTAGATATCTATTATAAATATATAGATCAGTGATGCTCAACCTAATTCAACCTGCGGGCCATTTTAACTTCCGACATGCGAGTTGCGGGCCACGTCAACAAAAAGGTACAAAATATGAAATCGAAATTCACCTGAAACTATTGGGTCTAGTACATACTTTACATTAATTAATAGGATATATTTAAAGTCTAGTATTTTTTACACATCTAAAAATGGCGTCATTTCACTACTTAAAATGTGACCAACAATGTAGCTACCATTACCACCAACTTCTTTTCTTGTCTCTTTTTTGGTAAATATTCCCATTGACCTTCCAATCTCTAGACGTAGTGTAACCAATCTTTTATACACGGTTCAAACCATGAAGGCCTTCATATTTGTTTTATAATTCCGCTGTATATGTTGTTGTTTTTGAAACAGCCAGAAATTTTTTTACAAGAATATTTTGGCTTATTATTATCTTCTACAGAAAAAGATCCATTCACTTTTCATGGTAGATTCGGTATTCAGAGTTCCATTCATAAACTCATAAATGCGCAATCATTAAGGTCATAATACCAATCCATCAGAGAAAAATTGAGTATCCTAACGAAGGTTAACAAAAGATTTTCTGCTTTTTGTGCCGACATTTCGGTGGGCAGGATATAACCACATCGCAGGCCAGAACGCTGTACTTTGGGCATCCCTGGTATAGACTATAGATCTACACTTTCTTAATTATACTTTCTACACATAACACAGTATGAGTATACTATATTTAATAATATTATATTATATTATATTTATACAGTCAGTAGTAACATTTTAGTTTTCATTTAGATCTAACAATACTAACATTTAGATCTAGAGTAACTTACATCTATCGAACACCTTCGTTTTAAGGTACTTATCGAACACCCCATTGTATTTTTAAAATTCTCCTTTATTTCAATGATTATGACGAAACTAGTCCATTCCTATTGTGCATCGTCCATTTCTTTATAGTTAAGTTATATTTAGTTTCATTTTCACACGAGGATAATTTTTTTACTTATATTCAAAGTGCATTGGTAATATTGGTATAAAAAATTAACTTTTTTTGACCTCTTGGGAAGAGTAAAGTGAGTCTTGGGTTAAGGGTATTTTTTAATGCCAATGATGCTTCAGCTCAACAAAACCTATATAATACGCTTCTAATTAGGCTGAGAAATATTTGCAACTATTTCTTTAAAGTGTCCTTTGCTACCTAAACATGAAAATTGAGGTTTAAAAAAGGGGTGTTCGATAGTAGCTTCGTGAAATATCGAACACCATTTTAATGTTAAAAATAAACATCAAAGGGATATTACCCAAAGAAGACAAAATATTTAAATTATATATTTTTAAAATAATATAATGCAAAGTACATATATAAATTACTCATATGTTACAATTTGTATCAGCTATTTGTGGTTTACCGTAAATGTGCTTTATTTTTTTTAACTAAATAGATTTACATCAATATGCACTAATTGTACCCATTTTAAAAGCTTGATTTTATGACACATATATAGCTTAATTGATGCTAATAGCATTATTGCGACTGCAAATTGCGAAATGGAGTGAAATGTATTCAGTTGTGTTTTTGTTTTTTTAGATGCCCCCATTCTATTAACTTCTAAATTATGTGTTATAAACCAATACCTTGCGCATGTGCTTGATGTGAAGAGATATTAATAAAACGAAAGGGCAAAGGGGGAGGTATAGAATGTAGATATGGTATTTTGAAATAAAAATGTCTTGGGCAGGTAAAAAAAAGGGGGGGGGGGGGGGGGAACATTCAAGACACTATATCCAGAGATCATCAATAATTGATCGACCAATAGAATGTGACATCATCAGCCTCAAATACATAAAGTCAGTTGTGCTTCTCGATCGAGACGTGTGGCGCCGGGTCTATAAAATTATATATATATATATTATTTTTTATTATATTTTTTTTCCCATAAAGTATGATAAAGCTTATAATGTGCTACAAAGACACTCCTTTGAAACATCACAAATACACAAAATAATAACAATAACACATTTAACCACTCTCTTATTCTGCCTACACCCCCTTACCCGCGCTTCTTCTTACACAATTCCACTCTCCAACATTCACACTTTTTCAGTGCAAAGTATCAACGTAAATTTCAAGACTCAATCCAAACGCAGCCACCAGACTAACACACAACAAAAAAAAAAAATGGTTAGTGATAGCCCAACACACAGGTGTAAACCAGGCCATCAACACAGCCCCAAAACATTGTTCAAGTTGTAGTAAGAACAATGTTGAGGGGAAAGGAGGAGAAGCCATCAGTCGAGTACCTACGGTCAAGCCGCTAATTAGGTCACAAACACTGGGCGTGATAGATATATAGATATGTTGTTTGTGTGACAAATACTAAGTGTGCTCTAAAATACGGTGTTTTTTTGGTCAACCAGGTGGTTTAGGGAGGGCGGATCTATCTACATCTATAGGTAACACAGCTCGCAAGCTACCATAGCTTTTCAGCCCCCCCCCCCCCTTCCCCGCCCAGATCGAAAAATATCTAGCACTGACTTTTGGGCTGTTACATACACTGAGCGTGCTAGATCGGCGGCTAGTTACGTAGGGCCACGTACTGTATGTTTTATTTTTAGGTCAACCAAGTAAACTGTTGTGTCCTGCAATGACTTGGGGAGGTCGTGATTATCTATTGGCTACCAAAGCTTATTAGGCTCTACCTCAAATAAATAATATCTGGATTTATTAATCGCCTTATATCTCAAAATAGCTTAGACCTAAATAAGTACTGGTACGGTAATGTGTCTGTAATGCGTTACTGGGCTTAGCACCGTCAGTTACTAAGCAGAGCTGATCAGTGATAGATTCCTTCAATGTGGACCATGTGAAAATGACTAAAATCTGTCGGTCTTGACAAGGCGTAAAAAGAAAATGATATAAATAAAAAAAAATAGAGATTATAACACTTTTGAAACCCCATACTTTTCACAAAATTTTAATATTATAACACTTTTAAAACACCATACTTCTTGTGTGTTCGATAAGTTCTTAATATGTTCGATAAGATAAGATAAATGTAAAGAGTGTTCGATAATTTAAGCTTTTGAAATTATCGACCTGACCCACTCTAACATCAAATGTAAGTTTAACTTTGAGTAGTAATAGAATAAAACATGTCTACTTTTTAAGAAAAATGGATGAGGAGTTCATAAATACAATCAGTTTTTTTCTAGGTCTAATTTTTACGGAGATACACAAATTCAAACATAAAAAATTACCGAGCTCAACTTGTTCGATAAACGTAAGTTACTCTAGATCTAATAATCATTTACTATGACTATCATGACTATGATTTACAGACATTACTTAGTTAGATCTAAATCTAGACTTTAGAATAAATTAAATCATTACTTAGACTGACTTTTAGTAAGACAGTAGTGTAACTTGTAGATCTAGATCTAAGTTTTTATGTTAGTTACTAAAGTCTCTAAAGTCACAAAAAAAAGTGTAAAAATGTCTAAAAAAAAAAGTTTCTTAACTTACCACTTTTAAATCCAGTACTCCATCTTTCGCTTCTTGAAGTAAAGTAACAAACTTTGTTGTTAATAGTCCTAAACTTTTTTCATGTCGACTACTTGTTGCAGAGTCATGTAAATCTGAAAGACTTTTAGCAACTTTTACTATCTCGAGACTATGCACTCCTGGCTGCATTTTCCCTTCTTTCACTGACACGGCCCTTGCTATTTTGAAGTATTTCGCAAGTGCTTATGGGAAACACAACATAACTCTTATTTTGAGTTTCCGGGATACTCTCCCTTAGATTCTTGTCACACTGACCTATACGATCATTTTATAGATATTGATCTACCATTTATGACGTCTAGATAATATATATATTTTAAAACACCTCGTGTGACGTACACCAACTATAGGCCTAGTCTATTGGTCAGTATTGGACATAGGTGTGGTCTTCGATACTTTTAGTAGAGATACACACATCAGCGACATTGTAATAAACAAAATGTAGTCTTATGGAGTTACAGATGAATTAACAAAAATTGAGTTAACCCTCGCTTTACTAATATTTCTCCAGCTTTTAGGATGGACCGTCGGGACACACACATTTTTTCTCCATTCCTGTCTTTTGACTTAACTAAAATCTCATTATGGTATTTGATATTTTCCTCCCATCGCTTTCTGATGTCTCTTCTTCTAATCTATAATTACATTTAGAGTACCCTATTAATTATTTGAAAATCTTAACATTAGATATGCTACTAAATTTAACAATAGGCCCTACCATCATGGCTTGCCTTGGATAATTGGAGGCCTTCGGTGAATTGAGTTTGGTCGCCCTAAATGAAATGGAGAAAAAATGAAACAGAAACGGCGAAAAAAATAAAATTACGCAATTTATTAAAAACCTTCGTGTCTTAATCTAAATCGTATCACGTGACAGGCTTTATGGATTGTGTAATTTGTATAGAAGAAATAGAGAACCAAGTGGCTAAATGTTGTTTGTTTAAGATTGGTGAATGTGGTCCATTTATTGTATTGTATTGTATTTAAATTGTATTGTGTTTACATGATTTGAAACGATTTGCTATAATTAAAATAGTAAAGCATAACACTTGAAAAGGGAGCAACATGAACGTTCTTGCCTCTTGCAATAAATTTATTTACAAACTTTATCAACAGTCTGAAACCTTTCAAGTGTTCTTGTGTCAAGATGCTTTTCAGCATATTTTTTAAATGTTTCAACGTGCCGAAACTTCATACACAATTTACTTGCGTCTGCAGTAACTCAAAAACCAAAGACTTGCCTTTGTCAATAAATAGCAATTCTTTAAAATTCAGTAACAAACTTTTGAACAGTTATTACAAGACAATTCTCTTGGCTCTCAACCACATTTCTTACATTAGTCATGGTTATTTTTCCTATTCTTTATTTCCCACACTATTCATAATGCTCTATACCATTCCTCTATTCAATACGTAAGTTGTTAATGCGGACTGTAGAAAGTGAAAGTACACTGTCGGCTCCGGACAAAAGCTGCTGTTTCGTGATCGAATGTTGAGTCAAGTTATCAAAAGGCTTAGCACATACATATCAATACTTAGGAGGAGTAGGCCTTCTTCGTGAACATCAATTAGTGTTATCTAACGTGGCTTGCTCTCTTATTTTCTTATCTTATTTAATACAGACGTTACTTCAAAAAAGAAGATGATTACGTCCTACGCGTCATACATTTAGTCATGCATATTAACCAATGACCTAAATTATGCCAAGTCACTGGTTTTCATGGCTAGCTCAGGCAACCCATTCCAGCACCAGGGAAGAAGAAGCATTTGTACAAATTTGTCCTAGCATATGGAACGAGAAATGTGCCTTTATCTTTGTGTCTTTCTGAGTATTTTTATTAGATTTTGTTTTTGTATTTGAAACTTATGATTCATTGTTTTATGTATAAATTGCTATTTTACTTTTTGAGTCTTCTGTCCTGAAAGCTTTCTAAATTTAGTGATTTTACTAAAGGTGTTATTGTAGTCAAATGTGATTATTCGTTTGTTATGAATCTCACTGCTCTATTTTGTGTCTGTTCCAGTTTCTTAATGTTTTCTTGAGTTGAGGGGTCCCAAACAGAGGATGCATATTCTATTATTGGCCTAACCAAACTTAACTCTTTCTCTCCCAACTGACGATGCCAACGTTGATTAGACTCCCATTAAACTAAATTGGTTTTTTGGATTTATAAACTTTAATATGTGTTGTGTTAAAAGAGCATGCATTCTCCTATAATTCAATACCAAACATAAAATTTTCTGATAAACAAAAAATTTATTGAAGCGTAATAATAACTGAGTAGTGAAATGTACAAATGAGCAAAACGAATAATACTATCGGAATGAAAAAAAAATTACGGAGAGAAAGAGTTAAATAACTTTTGGCTTTGTGAAGGCTCTTTTACGTTGATCACTTTGAGATTCCTCAGGGTTCCAGCAACGTGTCCCTTTTATCACTCGTTCTTCTCCTTCACACTTTGCTCTTGCCACAAAAGTTCGTAATATTGTGATTTGTGAATGCGGGAAATTCTGCGATCTTTCGACGAACCATCCCAATAGTAAGGCTTGTCTTCGAGACCGAAGATGAATGAGGAATGCAATATTTCCCGTGGCTGCGCAGCCCCAGCTGTGACCTGCATATTTTGCCACATTCAGGGCAATCATATAACCCTTGTCCGCAGGTGGTCGATTTAGATTTCTTTTTCGTCGTCTGCGTTTGTCCTCGGCAGCATAGTAGGCCTATAATGAATAATGCCCCATTTGACTGGATATGCTATCCTTGATTCTATTAGTTGATTAGTACGAATGTGTTTAGTAACCTATTTTACAGTGAAGTACCGGTGTGTTAAGTTCTTTTATGAAAGGTAGAAGAATGGCAATCACATTTAGGGTACCTAATGTCACTCAAAGTGGTGTGGCCCATTTGGGTACCGCCCGCCGGACATTTGACCGGTTGCCCATATAGCCAGTCCTCCCCTGCCATTATTATATACACTTGTAGCCTATTATGATGTAAATCTATGTAATATAACTTGTCAGAAGGCAAGTTGAATTATTTATTGGATTAGATCTAGATACAGGAAGGTTTTAATTCTGTATTTTTCGGTCTTAATATTTTGTTTTTCTATTTCAGCTGGGGCCACCATATTTCCTTCACATAGAGCCTCCAACTACCTAAGGCCGGCCCTACTCCCTTGTGCAATGAACTTCCTACATCTCTCGAGATGAGCCGATCTTCCTCAAGGGGAATCATAGCCCTTTCTGCTAAAAGCTTCGAAATGTTTCTTCACTTTTAGTTGGAACTGTTTAGAAATATTGCAATCTTTATTTAGGTTGGTACTTCAACTTCCAATGTTTTTTAATTTGTGAGAATGACCAGTGTGTAGTTGTGCTATAAATGTGTAGGTCAAGTAGCCCCTGTGACTGTTGGTTTATGTAGTTTGTTGGTCTTATTCATGATAGATGGGGTTTCTATCCTCTTTTAGTGGGGCCATGGTCTTTGTGACTTAAGAACTCTTGTACCTGTACTGATGACAAAATATCTTACAAGTTAAAGACGTTACTTCAAACTAAAAGATAATTACGTCATATTCTATATACGAGACTCAAAGAAAAGCCATTATTGAAGACAGGCGCCGAAGACGGCGGACAACGGGTTTGTCTGCACTAATGCGGTAAAATATGCAGATCGCAACACAATTTGGTTGACCGAAACACCTCCCCGTGAGTGGAAAATGGCTTGCTAATAAAACTACCAAAGAGTGGAGATCTATCACGGTGTGAGAAATGGCGTGGCATACCAAGCAGGATTTTCAGCAGAATCCTGCTTAACAGATTAAAGGCAACATGTGATGAACACCTAAGGGAAGAACAGGCCGGATTCATAAAAAGGAAGATCTTGGGCTGACCAAAAAGTAACACTCAGAATAATTGTAGAACAATGTGTCGAATGACGATCTTCTCTTTATGCAACATTTGTAGACTTTGAAACCTTGGACAGTATCGACATAGAATCTATCTGAACAGTAATGAGACATTACGGGGTCCCAAATTAAGTAATAACAATAATAAAAAAAACTTTATGGTGGTTTCACCTGCCAAGCAGCCCATAGTGGCAAACTGTCAGAGGAATTTCCAGTCACAACAGGAGTCAAACAGGGATGTCTTCTTTCAACACTCTTGTTCCTTCTAGTATTGGATTGGTCACAAAAGAAGCTTACTCTAATTCAGGGAAAGGAATCCAATGGACTGTCACACAAAAGCAGGAAGGTCTAGAATTCGCTGATGACATAGCCTTATTATCACACAGACTATGGGATATGCAAGAAAAGGTCACAGCTTTAAGTGAAGCAGGAAAGAGAGTAGGCCTCAAAATAAACCACCAAATAACAAAAGTAAACGACAAACAAAATAGAGACTTAGAACTGGATTCTCAGACTATAGACCGAGTAGATACGTTGATATACCTTGGTCAAGTTGTCTGTGTTTCAGGTGGAACAGATGAAGACATACAAAAAAAAAAAAAGACATTGACACACCTAAAACCAACCTGGAAATCTCCCCACATCTCTAACAAAGACTAAAAAAGAATCTTTGACTCAGATGTCGAGGCAGTCCTACTGTATGGTTCTGAAACAAAAACAACAACAACAACAAAAGTACACATCTTCATAAACTGATGTCTGAGAACTATCTTTAAATACACTGGTATGACAAAGTAAAAAACACCAAACTGTGGGAGATGGGCGGACAGAGAAATATAGAGATGCAGATCTTAGAGAGAAAGTGGAGATGGATTGGTCACACCAATAGATAAGATAACAACAACAGAGCTAGACAGGCCTTCGAGTGGTAGGATAAGACCAAAAAAGAACGTGGCGACACAATGTACTAGATGAAGCAGAGAGGACAGAAAGAGCTGGGAAGCCATTAAAACATGTTCTATGAGGAATACAAAGGAAAGATGAACTGGGTCTGCATAGTTATGTGAATCACTGCACGAGGCACTCTTAATCTTCGGGATCAAAGCCATTGCCATTATTATAATTATCTTTTCGTTAGTAGTAATGTCTTTAACTTGTAAGATATATATCTTATTTTATCTCTCTCTCTCTCTCTATATATATATCTATATCTATATATATATATATATCCATATATATATATCCATATATATATATATATCCATATATATATATATATATATCCATATATATATATATATATATATATATATATATATCCATATATATATATATATAAAAACTGTGTGACTGGGCCAAGACTCCAGATCTAGTACCATGTCAAGAACGAGAAAACTTGTTGATGTTGTGGTACTATATATAGACCGTTTGATTGTGTACATCACCACTAAGAAGTCTTGGAGGATGTCTAAGTGAAGTTATTGAGTTGAAGTAATTATTCTTAGATCTGGTTATTATTACTGTGTCATTGGATACTTAACTCACATTGAATTATTTCCTGTCAATATACATTTGATTGTCACATCCCTAAAAACACCCCAAGCTGTCAATTTATTATTGGATTTATCTGTTTTTATGGTGTCCTGCTTCTGCTAACAGATATAATAACTGAGCTCTGGACATGTATTGAAATGAATATATTTCATTGATTGAATATATACAGCAGCAAGACAAATGAAAAGCTACATTATAATACATATATTATGCTAACAGACTCCAATGATGTATGACTGAATGAATGATTGCACACAAATATCAACAGTAATTTCTTACAGTAGTCAAGAAACATTTGAGTAGAATGTACAGTTCATCTTTAGACTCTAGAAGATTTATACTCTTTAAAGGATAACATGTTAAATGCTAATAAGTGTCACTGGTCATACAATTTGCTTGTTAAAAAGTATCAGAATATTATGTTATCACAATCATTGTTTACAGCAGTGTTTCCCAAACTGTTTTCTGCGGAACCCATTTGCTTGTTTAGGTGTTCCACAAGCTTATTGTAGCAATTAACTATTTGGCCTGCATGTTAATTAATTGCAGAAAAGAAAATACAGATTAATTGTATTAATTGTATTGTTCTTCTCAGTAGCATCAAAAAATTCTATATTAGCATTACTATGAACCTTGAACTGATCTAGCAAACATCTGAATTTGAGCAAAAGCATCATTTAGTTCTTGGAAGGTTTAACTCTTTCTCTCCGTAATTATTTTCCACTTTCTGATGGAATTCATTAGCTCATTTGTGTTATGATTAAACTTGAATCTATGTAATCAGAAAATAATATTAAGTATATAATTATAGAAGAATGCATGCTCTTTTTATTTAACACAAATTAAAGTTTATAAAGACAAAAAATTTATTTAATTTTAATGGGGTCAAATCAATGCAGGTATCGTCAGTTAGGAGAGAAAGAGTTAAGGAAGTGAAATGGTGGGGTTTCACCCCATGGAACTATTTGATCTAAGTTCTTCAAGTTGCTCTACTTGACACATTATTTATATAAAGGTATAGATCTAGATTTACATAAGAAAATTGACTTATAAAAAATAGAATAAAAGATAAAATTGTAAAATGTGGTGAATAGTTGGTTACTTAAGATGCAAAACAAATAAAAAATAATCCAACATATAAAATAAGCAAAGTGTTCTGCAACATTCTCGAAATAAGCAAAGCGTTCCATTAAAGAAAACATTTGGGAAACACTGGTTTAAAGCATGGATTTGTATACATTGCAATGATTTTGTTTGGTACCATAGAATTGACATATGCTGTGGTTGGTACAAATATTTTAATTTTTTAAGATCTGACATACATTTAAACAAAATAAAATGTAAACTAAAAAAAAAAAGAGATAATAAATAATATATACAACTTCAACAAAAATATCACTTTTCCATGATAGACATAAAATGAGTTTGAAAGAGACAAGTTTGGCGACACAGTTCCCTGAATGTTGACATTCTACATCATAGCATCTCAAGGGTTAGAATGAGACAAAGGCAAAATTGTATTCCCAAAAACCAATGACCTTCTCCCAGCCAAAATGGGATTACATATCTTGGATGAAATGTATAACAATGATAATGGATAACAAAAAAAAATAAAGTTTAATCTTATAAGAATCTTCAGTTGCATTTTTTTATGGAGGGAAAATGTATTATAATTTTTTCCTTATCTTTAACTAATTTCTTCACTAAAACTCTTTTCTGCTGAAGATCTTTACTTATTGATTACATTTCATGCAATAAATAAAAAAATTAAAATGAAACAAAATTTTTAGAACAAAATGTTGATTATCTCCCCTTAAAAAGGTCACATTTAAACATGTTACATCAGCGGTTCTCAGCCTTTTAAGCTAGGCGACCCCTCTTTACAATCCCACACTCTGCCGCGACCCCCCCCCCCGCTCATACACACAGCAATAGATAAAGCTTCATTTTTTCGATGGTCTCTGGCAAATCTTCAATCGACCCCCAAGGGGGTTGCGACCCGCAGGTTGAGAACCCCTGTATGACATAGACCCATCCTTAAATAAAAACACTGCAACGAAAATCTTTTCAGCTAGAACTAGAAATAATATAAGCATTTTTTTTTTTAAAAAAAAGGGAGATAATTTGTTGAAGATCTCAAAACATTGTAAAGGAGAAATACATAACAGGCAGTAAAATTTTTTTTTGTTTTATAAATAATTGGGAATGAAATAAATGTACATCTAACAAACAAAAAAAAGTATTTTCAAAGGTTTTACAATGACTCAAGTTAACACAGGATACTTTCAATATACACAAACCAAATAATAAAAAAAAAAAAAAATTTTTTAAATTACGGAGTTAATTTGGAATAGACAGGGGGTGAGAACTTCTTGCGCAAGTACTTTAACACGTATAGTGGAATGCAGGATATTGATGTGATGACTAACACCTTCCACACAAAGCCCCAAGTCTGAAGAAACTGAGCATCTAGAAGGATATAACAGAACATTAGTTTTAATTTAATTCAAATTAAAAAAAAAAAAACATGAGTAAATAGTAATTGACCACTGAAGTTCTAATTAAAAATATATATTCCCCAAGTCTGTTAATCAGCTAAATTTATCAAACAAATATTTGTTTTTTTTTACTTTGGTCACTTGGCAGCTTAAGATGAAATGAAGGGTTCCTGTATTGTGAATCTACTTACCGAAATAATCCTTGAGAACTGCCAAAGAGGCAATGTATATTCCCAATGAAAACACCTGGGCGACAATCATTAGCCAATGCCAGTTGCGTACAGTGAGGGCAACCATCAGGAGTTCCGTCAAGATTAGAGAGGTAAACGTTATGCTCACCACGTGAATGAACTCTGCCTCAAAGAGCAACAAGGCTCCGTACATAATGATTCCACCTGAGAAAAAGTGAACAGATAAAGAAAAAGTGAACAGATAATTTCAAACAAGAAGTCAGGACACAGCTGGTACTAATAAATTAAACTGATGATAAGAACTCATTGTTTCACTTGAAACTGGTAGCTCACCTTGATAGATACTAATGAGGACCCACAAGAAGAAAGTTTTAAATGATAAAGATCTACCCTGTGAAGACAGAAGTAACACATATTTAAGAAATATAAAAAAAAAAAAAACAACAACTTATCCTTGCATATAGATTTTTTTTAAAGAAACATGATTAGAAAAAAAAAAAGAGATATGTTGCTCTTAAAAATTAAAATAAAAACTTTTTCTTTAGCATAGTTTTTAAGGTATTGTTTTCTTTATTATCAAACCAGCTAGCTCAATCTACACCAACACATTTCACAATTTTATTTTCTTTAAGCAACTTTTATTTTTTGGTTTTAAAATATTCACATTTCAGACTCCATTCAACGTCAAAATGAAGAACATTGAATAGTACAGACATGAAACATATACCTTAGTCAAGTCTTTATAGAGTTCAGGATATGTAAGTGCTATCTCTGCTGACACATCATTGTCCAACACAAGGGAAAAAACTGGATACATGGTATACACAGTAGCATATCTGGGAAGACAGTTGGACAGAAACTCAATGATTAAGCCTTTGCTTATGATATGGAGGTTTTAAGTTCAAGTCCTGGTAGGGTTGCTGAATTAGTATTATCTGCAATCTTGTTATAAAAAAAAAAAAATTGTAGCAAGTAGTTCCTTTTAAATGGGTTGATGATTTTTAGTTCCCATACCTTCCATAGCAATGTCTAGAAACTTTCAAAGCTAGGTGGATTTTTAATTCAGGGAAAAAAATGTCCTGCTTTTACTAGGATTTAAACTCAACCAGACTCGACCATTCTGCCATATTCAATAATAAGAAAGAAAGAACCAATACCTTTTACAGACAAGGTTTAACACTACTTAGAAAGCAATGATTAGTAGAAGACCATCAATTACATTAACAAAGTTAATAATGTTGTCCTTACCCAACCATGAGGAATCCTGGGAAGAGAGCAATGGAGACAAAATAAAAGACTGAACAGAAGACGGCCTGCATGGTTGTTATAATCAGACCTCTATGTATAACAAACTGACTCAAAGACGCTGATCTTTTGTAACTGTTTCTGCCATGCACCAATAATAATCGTCCGATATGGCTGAACTGTGTTATGGAGAAATCAGCAGCTAGAGAAGCTTGTTTACCTTCCTATGCAAGTATAAATAAAAAAAAAATGTTCATTTGAAACTATATTTTCTAGTAAGTGCTTTTCTCAGCAGCTATTAAAAACAATATCAAATACATATCAAGTTATGCTATTTGGGACATTGTTGAGTGGTCATTGGTCAGTAGTTATTGATAGTCTGTATTTTCAGTGTGCTTTATCTGTGGCATTTTACATCTCGAGAGACGATCTTTTCCCTTTGCAACTTCTCGTGTGACTAAAGAGGCCAATCCTTGATACACAGCTGCGATCGCAGGTTGGGCATATATAATCACCAGGCGCGTTGCATTTTCACCCTTCTTTCTGCTTCTGTTGTGTATGACATCTGCAATCTTTGACCCTTCCTTTATGCTCTCTCTCCATGAGGATCTGTCCAGTGCCACCTCTTCCCAGTTGCCAGTGTCGATTTTAAAGAGCTTCATGTCACGTTTGCATACATCCGTATAATGTAAAAGTGGGCGACCAGCGGCTCTCCTGCCTTCTATTAGATCGCCATACAGGATGTCCTGTGGAAGTCGACCTACTGGCATTCTACGAACGTGGCCAAGCCAGCCAAGGCGTCTGCTGCTGATAACAGAGATGATGTCCTAGCACCCTGCTCTTTGTAGCACTTCCTCATTGGTTATCTTATCTTGCCACCTTATTTTAAAGATCCGCCTTAGGCTTTGGAGGTGGAAAACATTCAGCTTTTTTTCCTGCCATGAGTAGGTTGACCATGTTTCACTTCCGTACAGCAAGGTGCTCAACACACAGGTCCGGTAGACTAGAGCTTTAGTACTGCTAGTCAGCAATATATTGTCCCAGACTCTTTTCTGCAGCCCTGACATGGTGGCCATTGCCTTGGCTATCCTGTTGTTTATGTCTTTATCCAGTAGAGTGTTGTTGGATATGATGGAGCCAAGGTAACAAAAGTGATCAACAGTTTCTAGTGGTTGGCCATTAATGCTTACTTGAGGTGCAGTGTTTGTGTTTTGGACAAGTATCTTAGTCTTGCTTTGACTGATGTTTAAGCCGAACTTCTGGCAAGCAGCAGATAGTTTGTCAAACAGGCACTGCAGCTGAATATCAGAATCAGCCACAATGGCTGCATCATCAGCATACAGGAGTTCCCTGACGAGTAGCTTCCTAATCTTGGTTTTTGCCCACAGCCTTGATACATTAAATAGTTTTCCAGAGGATCTTGTATTGAGAAACACACCTTCGTTTATGTCGTTGTACGCATAATGCAGTGACAGGAGAAGAATATGCCAAACAGAGTAGGTGCGAGCACACATCCCTGCTTGACACCACTGCAAACCTCAAAAGGTGCTGATTGGGCTCCATTGAATTTGACAGTGCATTTAGTTTCCTCATGAAAACACTCAATGAACTGCAGTAGTTTGGGAGGGCAACCTATTTTCCTCAGGAGTTTGAAAAGGCCACTTCTGCTGACCATGTCAAAAGCTTTAGTCAGATCAACAAACACGATGTAAAGGGGTCTGTCTCTCTCTCTGAATTTCTCCTGCAGTAGTCGTAGAGAAGATATCATGTATAAGTATAAATAAAAGAAAAATGTTCATTTGAAACTATATTTTCTAGTAAGTGCTTTTCTCAGCAGCTATTAAAAACAATATCAAATACATATCAAGTTATGCTATTTGGGACATTGTTGAGTGGTCATTGGTCAGTAGTTATTGATAGTCTGTATTTTCACTGTGCTTTAAATAACAATAATATTATTCATTGTCCAATTATTATATTTTATGCGAATTTTTTCATTGCTGGATAACTTGTTTTATTGAATTGAGATACTAAACTCAAGAAAGATATATTCTAAACTGTATTTCTTCAGTGTATTTAAATAGAGGCACCTATGAACTCCTGTATGTTAAGATATTAAAACAAGATGTTTATGATTGAAATAAAAAAAACAAAAGAATAAATTGAAATAAATTGGAAGTTACTTACTTTACCAACGATGCCAATGCCGGCATCAGCCGCTTGGATCATGCTGACATCATTGCCACCATCACCGACAGCACTTGTCCTCTTTCCAGTGTGAGTCTTTAGCAACTTTACAATGTCTGCCTTTTGAGTTGGTGAACAGCGGCAGACAACAACAGCTGGACATTGACAAGCCAGTTCCACAAACTCATGTTCATAGTACTTCAAACAAACCTGAACAAAAGATTTCAGATAATATGAACAAGGAATGCACCAGGGGTGAAAGCAAAAATTACCTAAAGCTTAACTAATGACAACAGATACTTACTTAAAAAAGACTGAAGTACACAACTTTTTCAGTTATACATTAAATATAACAGAAAACATTCCAGAGAATAATCCTTTTATTTCTAAAGCTGTTACCTGTAGTGAATCTCCGCTGATGATTAAAGCGGCTTCATTTTTTCTTCGCAATGCATTCAACTCCAAGTGAGCTTCTCCTCTGTCTGTGACTGTTTGGAAGATGTACGTTTCTTGCAGTTTGGACACTAACATGGAACTTTTAGCAATACATATGGCCGTCTCCAACTTGTCTCCAGTCAGCATCCAAACCTATTTCAACAGATAGAAAGACATAAATTAAATATTTCAGTGGCAAAGGGTTAAAGTTGTAGAATCTTTTCATTCATTTAATAACATGCAAAAAAAGTCTTTAACTGGTTAGTATATATAATTGCAACAGGATTGTAGTTCTTAAAGAAAAGAAATGTAATTACCCTGATCCCAGCATTTCTCAACATTTCCAGAGTTGGTCTGACTCCATCTTGTAGTTTGTCTTCAACACCTATTATACACAATTAAACATGTTTGTTGCTTCACAATTCATAAATATGAAGAAAAAAAAATTATTTAACTATTCTGAGTTAAAAAATAAATAGAATTCATATTTTTTAAATATGAAAATTGTAATATGTTGAAGAAATCAGACCCTAACCTGTCAAACACAATAACTCCATGTCTCTTTCTATGCCTTCAATTACAGCTTGCATTTTACTGTTGCGTTCTTGAATACTCATTTTGGCTTGATGGTAACGAGACTATGTTTACAACAGAGATAATAATTTCATAAATATTCAAGCAATCTAACCAAAGCAAATAATAACATTCAACAGGCAATTACTCAAGGATATGGAAAAGTAATAACTTATTGACACTGTCATCATGGCTTCGCATGATATCAACCAATGCTATGGCACCCCAGTAATAACGGAGAGGGTACAGAGTCACATAGGTGTGACTGGCAACACAGCTGCAGACTCTCTGGCCCACCAGGGAGGGATAACACCTGTGAGTTTTCATCATGCTCTGGCGACAATCCAAAAAAAAAAGGTTTGAGTGCTGGGACAAGCTATAAAAAGCTCAAGGAGTCTGGGAGCACATGAGGTGTACTGACCTCCATTTTGTCAGGTATGGGCAACCACAAGTTCTTGATCAGAAAGGTGACTTACATCCACTAAACAAACAGCAGGGTTTCTGTCCAGAGCTTTTGTAAGAGAGGATTTGAGCCTCTCAAGCCCTCACTGAAATGGAGTTTGATGATGATAAATAACTTAACAGTAACAAAAAGTATTTTGACTTGTATTTCAAATGTTAGACTTACTTCAAACTCCTGATATTGTTCATCTGTTAAAATTTTCTTTGC
Source organism: Biomphalaria pfeifferi (assembly GCA_030265305.1). Taxonomy (NCBI): domain Eukaryota; kingdom Metazoa; phylum Mollusca; class Gastropoda; family Planorbidae; genus Biomphalaria; species Biomphalaria pfeifferi. The sequence continues at coordinate 226,690 of JASAOG010000275.1, forward strand.
CACTACTAAAGTTCTTAATCCTTCTCTAGCCATGTTCCCACACTGGCGACACAAAATTTGATTTTGATATTTAAACACTAGACTAGTATCATCTAACTTCTGATACATTGATAAGTTGGATCTAACGTTTGAAAACCAAAATCTAGGAAAAGGTTTTCTTTGACATTTTTTTGCTTTTAGAAAATTTATATGTCAAAAAAGGTAAAAAAAAAAAATATTAAAAAATGCAAATTAGGCATCCAATATGGTTAATAACTTTTGTAAAACTAAGTATTTTCAAAAGAAACATACCTCTTCTTCTAACCAGTCATTATACTGTACAATGCTCTGCATTACAACATCTGCTCCTTTTAAATAGAAAGTTATCTCCCCTGTTTCATCATCCTTTTGTTGAAAAAAGTAAAACATGATGATTTGCCACATTATTATAGCATATGAACAGCTTTACATTATTATAGCATATGAACAGCTTTACATTATTATAGCATATGAACAGCTTTACATTATTATAGCACATGAACAGCTTTACATTATTATAGCATATGAACAGCTTTACATTATTATAGCATATGAACAGCTTTACATTATTATAGCATATGAACAGCTTTACATTATTATAGCATATGAACAGCTTTACATTATTATAGCATATGAACAGCTTTACATTATTATAGCATATGAACAGCTTTACATTATTATAGCATATGAACAGCTTCACATTATTATAGCATATGAACAGCTTCACATTATTATAGCATATGAACAGCTTTACATTATTATAGCATATGAACAGCTTTACATTATTATAGCATATGAACAGCTTCACATTATTATAGCATATGAACAGCTTCACATTATTATAGCATATGAACAGCTTTACATTCTTATAGCATATGAACAGCTTTACATTATTATAGCATATGAACAGCTTTACATTATTATAGCATATGAACAGCTTTACATTATTATAGCATATGAACAGCTTTACATTATTATAGCATATGAACAGCTTTACATTATTATAGCATATGAACAGCTTTACATTATTATAGCATATGAACAGCTTTACATTATTATAGCATATGAACAGCTTCACATTATTATAGCATATGAACAGCTTCACATTATTATAGCATATGAACAGCTTTACATTATTATAGCATATGAACAGCTTTACATTATTATAGCATATGAACAGCTTTACATTATTATAGCATATGAACAGCTTTACATTATTATGCAGTGTAGTAAAGCCAAATTGTATTATGTACCAGTCATAAAGTAGCATACAGAAGTTCAGTATAAACCATTATACAGTTACACAATCATATCTTTAAAAGAATATACAGTGTACAATGGCAATAACATCTCACATACTTTTGAAACAGACCTATAAACTGTGAATTTACTTGATTGATAATTCTCATATGGCTAAACTTGAATGTAAAGTGTAGATATATTAAAGAATGGATAATTTAAAGTGCACATATTTAAAGCTAACATACTCGAACAATAATACCCATTCGTTTAGATTCAGATGTAAAAGGGAAGATCTGTAAGATTGTGTAGGTCACAAATGCTCCAGTGGGAGTACGCAGAGTAATGGAGTTCAAGTCTCTTTTAAACAGTGCTAAGTTGACACTTTCTGCCCAACTGACCAAAGCAATCTGGTAAAAGAAACAGAAAGATTTAGGAATAAATGTAAGATAAGTAAACATTTGTATGAGATGAGATGCCAAAACATTCAGCTGTGTATACAACAGAAATAATAAGTTTATGAATATTCAATGCAATATAAACAAAGCAAATAATAAAACTCAATAGGCAATTACTTTAAGAATACGTTTTGTTATTAATTAGATGATCTTGATCTGCAATCTTAGAACACACATGTACTAATGAATGAACACTCAAGGATTTAGTAAGATAGTTATTTGCATTAATATGTGTTGCCAGGTAATAATTTAAAATCAATATTAAAACTAATCAATAATTAAATATCTAAGTGTTAATATTTTTGCTGGTTAATAGGACACTATCTCATGGACACTATAATAGGACACTGTCTCATGGACACTAAAATAGGACACTGTCTCATGGACACTATAATAGGACAGTCTCATAGACACTATAATAGGACACTGTCTCATGGAGCTTTAGAAGAAGTTATGGGAAGAAAAATAATCATGAAAATTATCCCTTCTAAATATAGAATAAAGAGTTGGATTTTTGAGTATGTTGTGTACTGTGGCTCAAATGTATACAATGACTACTTAAAAAAAAAAAAGGTAACAGCTATTATTGACCAAAAAACCAACAGCTAATTGTTTAACAAATTATGTTGTACAATGCATAGATTAAAATATTGAACTGAGTAGTTAAGCACTTGGCTTCTGAACCTGGTGTCATGGGTTGAAATCTCTGTGAAGACTGGGATTTTGAATTTCCGAATTTTTAGGGCGCCCATGAGTCCACCCAGCTCTAATGGGTGTACTGACTTTAGTTGGGGAAAGTAAATGCAGTTGGTCGTTGTGACACCCTGTTCGTTAACCATTGGCCAAAACAACTGACTACCTTAACATCATCTGCCCTATAGATTGCAAGGTCTGAAAGAGGGACTTTACTTTTTGTTTTTTATAGATTAAAATTTCATATTAAAAACAAGGAGCATACATATGTGAAAACTATTTTAATGAAATATGACAAGTTAGAAATTCATATTTTTCAATTAACAACTACAATTTTTGTTGCTACCTCATCAGGGCTAGAGGCCTGGTAAGTAACCTTCTGTTTTAACTGTTGATCTGCCTCAGTGTCATCTCCATTTGAAGTCTCCTCAAACACTGGTGTCACATTGTGACACAAGGCTATGGCCCGTACAGCTTCAACCACACGAGTTAGGACATTACGCCTGACGGGACCAGACGTGCGAACCGGTGTGGTGGTGGTTGATGTGGTAGAATAAGAACTCTTCAAATGGGAGACAACCTAGAAACACAAAATAACTAAAGCTAATACTGTGTAAACTTTTACCCAATGGGTCAAGATAATTTAACATTACAACTTTTATAATTAAATAATGTGTAATTAGTTCGTTACATGTAATGCTGTGTTACTATTTCTTAACTAGTAAAAGATATGCAGCTAGTCTACATGAGACAACAGTAAAGAAAATTTAAAAAAAACTTTTGAACAACAAAGCAGTGATTTTTTAAGTTTTAAAGTAACTCAATTGCAAGTAATGCACCGTACTAATATTGTGATTTCAGCAATCAGAATCTACACAATTAGAAAATTTTCTGACAATTAGCTTCTGTTGTGCTTAAATAATGAGCTTATACTTTACCATTTAATTATCATTATTATTCGCCTAAGAATTTTATCAAAGAATGCTAAGATTCTGTATAATAAGAAACGTAGGTGTTAAATAAAAAAGCATACCTCGTCCATTGTCTCAGGAGTAAAAGATACAGTCCCAAGGTGAAGTCGTTTGAACACCTACAATAAATTCAAATTTTGTACATAAACAAATTATGAGCACATATATAAGTTTGCATTACAAAAAAATTTCTAAAAAAAGTTTCAAAATCACAAACCATTTCATTCTGAGTCAGTGTTCCTGTCTTGTCACTGAGTAAGTATGTTATTCTCCCGAGCTCCTCTGGGATAGTTGTACTTCTAGCTGTCATTCCTGGCATGTTTTTGTCCCGCTGCATCACCCAGGAATAATAAGCTTTGCCCATGTCCAAGTTGACACGCAGACTTGAGGATGAAAATAATTTTATTTAATATTAAGACGAAATTCATGAAGCTTCAAATCATCAAAACATTATTTACTTTTCCCACTAGCAATATTTTATATTACTGTTACATGTTATTTTAAATGGCAAAATTAAAGGTGTAATATCTAAAGCCTCACCTGATTGGAATAATGTAAGAAAACAAAAGGATAAATCTGAAAAAATATCTGTACCAAGGTCCACCAAAACCCTGAAAATATGTACAAAAAAAAAACAACAACTTAGACTTTTATGGAAAGAATCAAAAGTCTGTTTTCATTAGTTAAATTTCTAAGCATTAAAAAGGAACATAAAATGTTAAACATTGAACATTTACATTGCACTGATGAGAAGAAATATGATCTACAATGAAATCAATTCATCATTTCTATGACCCCACAATTTGTTTATATGAGCAGAATAACATGCCCAGTGTGCTGCCAAACATTCCAGCCACACGAGGAAGCACAAAACCCCAGCGCAAAGCCCTTAGCCCACTGGATGGCAAAAGTGGTGATCATCGAATCACAATAAACGAACTTGATAAATATATTTATAATTATAGCTTTTAATATGCGTTACTTTCATGCTTATAGCATGCTCAGAGCGCTTTGGTCCAATCTCATTCGTGGACCAGTGGGTGTGGAGGGGGGGTTTCTGGGAGAAGGTTTTTCCCTGCTGCCTTTAGGCGCTCAGCAAACACAACTCTGCTCGAGTTGGGTGTCAAACCTTAAGCCCCCTTCATGGATAGCCAAGCCAAGTTCAAGCGTAATTACCCTCTCGACCACTCTTCCCACATATTTGATATACTATAATAAAAAATGACTACTAGGGTACTGTGTTTAATCTACCCATAAGTTCCAGTTGTACAGAGCTCAAGCAATTTAATGAAATGTCTGAATATTAAATTCAAAATCAACTTCATCTAGCACTACTTTTGAAACCTTTGATTCTATTAAGCTAGACTAAAAGACATTTTTATTCATTTATCCCTCCCCCCCCCCCCCCTCCCCCAAGGTACTGAAACAAAAGGGCAGAATAAAGAAAATAGTTATCTTGAACATGTGATCTCCAAGATTTATGATGATTACAGTGTTCAATGTTATGCACTACAGAAGCACTGCTACTAAGTTAGCCTTTTTCTTTTTCTACTCATGCAGATATACTTTTAGTTGTGTACACACACACACACACACACATATATACTTTTTTGAAGTAAAGTCTGCATTTTATATGATAAGATATGACCATTTTTAATAGTAGTTAGAAACCTAGCATGTTGTAAACAATGATAATGGACCTCATTCGCCAATCGTAAACAAACAACATTTAGCCACACGATTCTCTATCTCTTATATACAAATTACGATCTAATTTTTAATACACAATGGCTATCAAGTGACAGTTTTTTTGTTCTTTTATCAATATTTTCACGTGACTAAATGTTGTTTGTTGATGATTGGTGAATGAGGTCCATTGAGGCAGAGAACAGAGACATTAACATTTTACCTTGAGGATCATCATGACCAGTGAAAGAATGATGACAGCTAGGAATAATAACTTGGTCAATGTGTTAATCTCTAGATCAATCAAACCAGTCTGTAAGATGAAAATCAACAGGCATTAAAATTTCAACATACAACCAAACCATTTCCCTCTTAACCCCTTTTCAAATCCGGATAAGTCTAATCAGAAGACCTAATTGTAGGATAAAATAAATGATCAAACTGCATACATACCTTACTTTTAGGCTGCGATGTGTTCATGACACTTCTGGTCTCAGAGCCCGTATAGATGACAACACCAAGAGCAGTTCCTGAAGCCAAGACTGTGTTGGCCCAGAGTGTGTTCTCTATGCTCAATGAGTCTTCATGAACCACACCAGTATCACTCTTTAAAAAGAAACATTTGATGGTTCAATTTTGTGAGTTATTTTAATAATAAGCTTTGTAACATATTTCATTTATAAACTGTGTACAAAACTTGTTTGATTTCGTTATTTCTCTCTCCAGCCTCAGCAAAAAAAAAAAAAAAGTTAATCTTCAGACCAAACATCATCCTTGAATTTAAACTTTACTATATAGCTATTTACATTGTCTACAAATTCAATATCCCTTGTTAAACAAGTGTCTACGGTATAAGGTAAAGATAACTAAAGGCAATTATTTCATGCCTGTGGGAGAATACTTGTCTATACTAGATGCATGTACTCACCCTTGTAAATGTGCCAACGAAGCTGTGAATGGCTTTCTGTGGCTTCTCAGCGTACACCTGAGCTGTGATGTCTAGAATATCCTGAAATATGGTAAGTCAAAAACTTTAAAGAAATGTTTCCAATCTTCATTTAAAATACTAAATTGATAACTATACTTTGAACAATGGGCCTAAAGAAATGGTTCACAGCATGTGTCGCTACTTTGGGAGTGAAAATATTGTAAGAACAATATATTACAATAGCTCAAACAAAAATCCAGCCATATAATATATAAAAGTTGACATTTATCTTTGAGTTCACATAAGAGGGAGTTTAAGTGACAAAATGTGTCTAAATAAATGTATGGTGTTCTTATTTAGTTTTAAATACTTAGAGCTACGAATTAGTATAAGATATTAATGCCATTAGTTGGATTAAAAAATACAAAGAATGAACTGAAAGAAATGTTATGAATTGAACAATCACTGGCTAACAACTCACCACATTGGATTGAAGGCGATGAGTTTCTTGCACAGAGAGACGCAGCTTCCAATCTGTTTCTCCGTCAAGTTGATCTGTACGAATGAAACAGCCTCCATCTTTTTCAGATGTTCTCAATAAAACCATATCGGCAGGCACTCTTTGGTTCTACAGAAAAACAAAAGTTCTAGCAATGGTTAGTGTATAACTTCATATGACAAAGCATTGGTTACTAATAAGCATTCACCAACATAGTATCATAAAATTATCTCCCTTGTTCCAGGGTCAAACACTTTCATGAGGAAAATAAACATTATCCTTGTATATGCTCCTAAGTTGTGTCTAGCTAGCAACAAAAATTCACAAATTTATGCACTATATACCTTTTCTAAAATGATGAGATGGCCTACTTGAATGTCTGAACTTGGAATACGAACTATACCGTCTCTGGTTAGTTTTCTATACTTCTGAGAATTAGCTTCTTTGTCTCTTCGATAACGGCGGTAGTCATCTAGAGCCTCACGACACATGGTCACAAACAAAACAAAGCCCTGATATATAAGATGGAAACAGTAGTAGTCATTGCCAAATGGATATTTGTTTTACTAGATAGCCAAATCATTAGAAAGAAACATTTATTACAATTAGTAACATTTATTAAATAAAAAAAAAAGGATTAGTAAAATATAAATGAAAGATGTCATAGGCACTCACCAGAGGTCCCCAGTATGTATAGAGGTAGCCAATCCTGAGTTCTGGTAGAAGTTGAGATAAGGCCATCACAAGGAAGTAGAGGTTCAAGAAAAATTTGAACTGTTCAAATAATACCTAGAAAACAAACATGTGAAAACTATTACATTATCAATAATATACCCACATATGAACAAAAGTTAGAGAAAACGTTTGTAACAAGCATGGATATTACAATTTTTTTTTTATGTCATTCTTCATGTCAAAGATGTGAAAACTATTAAGTTTTAAATAATATATGCACATATGAACAAAAATTTAAGAGATAATTTTTTTAACAAGCATGGATAATACATTTTTTTCCCCCGTCTTTTTCTTGTCATGTTCACTGTTATTTATTAGATTTCTATTTTTACCTTGACAATTTTGTCTAACTCTGTAACATCAACAAATTCAATAACTTACTAAAGGAATGAAAGTAATAATGCTGTATTTCTGGTTCCTGACCACATTGCGTGGATGTTTCTCCACTGGGTGCGTCCCTAATCCAATGTGGACTACACGGGCTTGCAGCTCTTTTTCACGACAACAAATGGAAAATAATTTTCCCCAGCAACTGCAATAAAATAATTGCAAAAAAAAAGCTTTAGCACAATAACAAGCATTTAAAAATCGAACATTTTTTAATAGAGTGAAAATAATTATATTGTTATGAACCTGGTGGTGGCACAGATGTGGGGTGGTGTGTGTGTGTGTAGTCAGCCAAGACCAATAGCCCCAGGCCAGCGCTAGACAAGCGGTTGAGCGTGACGAGTTACGACGGTCAGCCAAGACTAGTTTCAACATCACGGTTCGGGAAGGATCGGCGTCGTGAACACAGCTCAGGAGCGTCACAAGAACTGTAGTCATCTGACCACCCAGAAACGTCGAGCGGCGTTCGAGAAGGCCAGCAGGGACCCTATATAAAGAGCAAAGGTATCAGAGACAGGGAGACACAACTTCTCGATCTACGGTTCGTTACGACCACTCAGTACAAGTCAGAGAAGAGAGACCAGTGCAAGAGTTGATACGGCGGTACGGCTATTAACAGAGAGATATTTGTACAGTCTTGTGTTACGTGCTAGCAATTGTACAGTATTGGCTGTTATTTATTGACATTAAACTATTATGTTATTTGGAGCCCTGAGTTGTCAAGTTCTTTCAGTTGGTGGTGTCGTGTGGTGCAGTTTGCAGAGAGCCTGGATAGTGAGATTCCTAACAATATAAATTAAAGGAAATTAAAAAATGGAGAAAAAATATAAACACTTTAACGAGCTGTTAAAATACATTGATGATATTTTATTCAATAAATGTATATATTTTTTTTTTTTTTTTTTTTTAAATCTGAGAATCTAAAAAAAAAAACTTGATAATTTACCTGCATTTTAAACTCAACTTTGAGATTTTACTATTAGAATTGTTTTTTTCTCCCATGTCAAAATTTTGCCAATGTATCCATACTGTCTACTTCAGAAAGTGCTAAATATATTAGGCCCCATTTCAATAACTTGTTGGCCAAGGCATCTTTGTTGAACCATGTCTCTATTTTTAATCCTCATAAATTGTTTTGTTATATAAAGATATAGAAACGTAAAGATAGATTATACTTTTTAAATTTCATAGTAATAAAAATTCATGTTTTCTATAAAAACCACAGAGCTGAATCAACATAATTATTCCAGTACAGTTATATGTTTGTTACACTTCTGGACTAAAAGTTTTCATTGGAAACAGTAATCATAACAAAACTCAAATGGAATTTTTGAAAACAAAATAGCACAATTAGCAGCACACACACACAAATTATGAAAAGGGAAAGTTGATAAAAAAAACAACTTTTCTATTTAAAGTAAACAGCACATGATGGCCAAGTGTTGAAAAAATTAATTTCCCAGCATGACTCTCACAAAAACCGGGTTGAAAAGTAATGAGTGAAACATCTGAGTGTTATCTAATGCTAGCCCTCATACACATATGATCCTACCTGGCAACAGCTGGGCTACTAGCCAGTGTAAGATGTTACATGATAAATGAAGCCAATGCATAAATAAACCAAACAGAGAGTCAAACCTAACACACAAAAAACAACAACAACAAAAAAACTCCTACCAAATGTAAAAAAAATATTCAAATGTTGTACATGAAATAATATCTAGATAATGTGCACCAAGCTACCACAACAACAGCTCCTAGGGGGCAAGATACTTGTGTTTCTAAAAACATGACATTGATAATTGAGCAAATCAAAACAAAGTATGTGGGAGATAAGGCAGGAGAACAGAAAGTCAACAAACAAGGTAATTTTAAAAGTCAATATTTATAGATTTTTATAGATACAAAATGACATGCCCTTAGTTCTATATATGAACAGCTGTTACTTAAATTATTGTCCTTTGATCTTAGTTGGAAAGGTTACTTTACCACAAACATGTTTAAACTTTTATAACCATTGTACCAAACGATACATTTAATGAGCTTCCTATATTTTAACTTGAGTGTAACACATATTAGAGAGTACATTATTTTTTAATTATAAAGTGTAGTGTCAATATATTTTCTTTATGCACAAGTCAGGATAATTGTAGAATCATAAAGAAATGTGAAAATAAGAATTGTTGTTCTTTTCTGATGTAATGAATGGAGTTTGAGTGTCAGATGCACTCAGAAATTACATCACATACAAGCCCACAGCTAAATGGCATTTTAGGTCAATTTATTTCTAACAGATCAATTGTAAACTTCTCATGTCAAGTTTTTGACAAAGCATTGTCGCCATCTTATACAATTTGCATAAATTTAAGTAATGTTTAATATCTGTGTAACGTGTGTCTGCATCAGATGTGGGGAAAATATGCACGTCCCAGCAGGGATTGTGTGGCCATGTGAAACACTCCACTCATCTTTAACAATGTTTGAAATCAAAGACATTGCTATTCAAAGTGGGTATAAATGCCCAAGTACTACAAACAAACAAATGGATGAAAGGAACAAATATTACGCCAGACAGTTTCTAGATACAGTTTCTGGATACAAAAACTTAGCAAACCTGTATTTCTGGATATAAAAACTAAGCAAATCTGTATTTCTGGATATAAAAACTAAGCAAACCTGTATTTCTGGATATAAAAACTTAGCAAACCTGGATTTCTGGATATAAAAACTAAGCAAACCTGTGTTTCTGGATATAAAACTAAGCAAACCTGTATTACTGGATAAAATAACTGAACACAACTTTGTTTACTGTTTTAACAACTAAACAAGCCTATGTTTCTGGATACACAGACTAAATCTATGTTTATGGAATCTGTAGATTAACAACCTGTGTGAATGCTGACATAAGGAGCTAATGAGAAAGTGATGAAAGAACAGCAATACAAGAAGCAAACATCTTTATAACATGATACTGTGGATGACATCAGATTTTTAATAGTGCTTTTTATTTTCTGAACAGAAATGTGCTAAAAATAACTGTAGCCATTTATGAATTAATTGTAATTTAAAAAGTGTTCAAAGAGGATGAAATGGTGAAAGAGATATACATTTTATAGTAGTTTCCAACCCAAAAGTAAAAGGGTCAGCTAAATAATGTTGAAGTAGTCCTTAAATTGTGCATACATATGAGATAAGGTTAGGTTGTATAACTCACTTGGAACAGAAATTGGACCACTGCTGGGAGATGTGATTAAAAAAGCCTCTAGACCGCCTACGCCTTTCATTGACGAGGCGGTCACTTTCATCCATTTCAAAGCTGTCTCCACACATTAGAGGCACAGTGTCCAGACATACACCATAATCTCCCTCGTCGTCAGAACTACTGGCAGTGCTGCAAAACATTTTAAAAAAGATAATGACAACACCAGAACCCTTGATAGCAATAAATAAGAATGAAATGGTCTTAAATTCCCTACATAATAAATCAAGTCATTTTCAATACATTTTAAACCTAAAAACCTGGACTGGAATTTCAATAAATTCAAAAAAAAAATGTGTTTCATATCTCCCCTCCACTTGATAGTGTATCTAAACTCTTCATTACATGTACTAACTTTACTAGTCAGAAAATCTTTGCAGAGCAAAGCCTTTTATAGTTCTATTAAAATCATATATTAAAGAAAAAAAACAGTGGCTAATAAATTCTTAATCTTAAAACCCAGATTTAAATTAAAACGACTTGAGACTAAGAAAAGGTTCTAAATTAGATTTTAATAAAATTGGTATAATTACTACAGCTGTGTAAATAATAAATAATTGTTTGTTTTTTTGACAGGACAGTATAACAATATAGTAGTAGGTCAACATGACAACAAAAAGAAATCAAAATAACATTTTTAAGGGTGACATAAAATTATATTTTCAATATTTCAAATGTTTAATTAGTTCATGCACATATTTAAGAGTTTCAAATGTTAAGGCATTTTTCAAAGATATTTTTCAAAATATCTTTATATTATAACAATACAAAATATTGTATGTACTATCCACTATTGTACTTTAAATGTAAATATTCATTGAAAAAATAGGGAAGGGTTTAAAAAAGAAGTTTTGGTTCAAGAAAAAAAACATGGTAAGATTTCAAACTTATTTTAACTGACCCTCTTAAAAAATTAACATACCTTTTTATTTCTAAAATTCATGTTGTTTTTTCAGTAAGCCTCTAAATAACTTCACCAACAATTATTTAATCAATGTTTCTATGTACTGGTGTTTTCTATTCATCTACTGTATCATTCTACACCTATGTGTTAAAGTGAAAAATCTCCTTTGTCTTTATCTAAACAGAGCATTTGCATCTATAACTAAAGTTTACTAACATTAAAAATTGTAAATGAAAATAAAGCACATAGAAAAGTGACCTAGTTTAAAGAAAATAAAAAGTTGCCTTTGTGTTGACTTCAAAAACAGCAAAACCCGATGAAATCTGTTTTTATAAAATAAGACTATTTTTGTTTACCTACAGCAAAAGAAATTCTATTGATATCCATTGTGCTTCTAATGGAATAATCACTGCAAATGACTGTGCAGATCTATTTTACAGCTCAAGTTAAAATACAGATGAACTATTGATCTTGAAGGCTTGAGCTCAACGGTACAATAGAACTCAATATCAACAACTGAATTGATTTGTTTCTGTGTGTCAAAAGCACAGGCCTATATTCTTGAAGATTATCAGCGAAAATAAGTCTTTCCTTTTATTTTTCTTGTTTAACATTATGTGAAAAAAAAAAATACGCTAGATGGCCTTTGTATTTATTCTCTCCAAAGCTATTATCAAACTCAATGTAATACTGTATTGATATATGCATTCATACATTTAATGTAGCACAGAAAGATGCCAAACATTTCAGCCTGCACTGTAACAAAACAATGTGGTAGGTTGATTCATTAACCTAAGCAAAGGTCAAATGTAATGGTGGGTAATAAGGGAAATGGAATAATTACTGAATGCATCAAGCTGTTAGCTATATATAGTCTTCCTCTAGTGTTAACTTAATCCTTTAACAAGTCAAATTTGAATTTTTTTTTAAAAGACTATTCTTCCTTTAGGAAGCTGATGTAAGTGTGATTATTTGATATAAATCCAGACTTGGAAACATCAAAATACAGCATAGACTATAATACTTGATCTAGTAAGAGATATAGTATGGAAGAGTCTAGTTCGGTGATACAGAATGAGAAACATAAAGTCAGTAGTTTAGACTAGAATACTAGATCTAGACAGAGATATGGTATAAAAGATTCTAGTTTGGTGATACAGAATGGGAAACATAAAGTCAGTAGTTTAGACTAGAATACTAGATCTAGTCAGAGACATGGTACAAAAGATTCTAGTTTGGTGATACATATACAGGCTGAGAAACAGACAGTACTCTAGACTGAATAAGACAAAGGGCAAAATATTCCTAAATGTTTATTTAAACTCTTTGTGGGAATTTCCACCACATGTGTTCAAGATATAGATCTCTAGACCAAATTTTATTTTAACATGATTATATATTTTAAAAAAAAAATGTAACAATCAAACCAGAGTTTTCTCTTTGTGGCCATAAGCTTTTATTTTCCCAAAGATATACATAAACTGTCGAATTTCTAGGAAAATTGTTACAGCCTTTTTGAGATCTTTGTCCACACACCCATCTTTAACCCATGAAGAGTTCACGAGCTAATAAAAAGGACATGTAAAATAAAAAATAGCATTGCAAGCTAGACTATCAAAATACTAAAAAAAATACCAAGGAGACTACTTATAGCTACATTAAGAAAAATAGGATCATTATTCAGTGATTGTCTGAAAAGAGTGGGGTTAATGAAATGGAAATGGGCAGAAGATGAAGAAATAATTGCTGCTAAGATCTTAGGAACAAAAAGCCATAGTAATGTTTTATTTTAAAAGAAATACATCCTGCATGTGAATTAATAATAGTAGAGTGAAATATGCCCCGAAATGGTAAAATTTTTTAAAAATCTCAAAGATTCATGTTATATAAATAATTGAAAGCAAAGCTCATGCTGAGAACATTCAGTTAAACAAATCAGACTACAGAAAAAAAAAGCAAGTTTAAAAATATTTCCCCAAATATAATGAAACAATTCTTTTTTTTTATTATTTTAGTCCTGATTCATGTTTTATTCATCTTTTTAAAATTTTTTTTTTTTTATTAATTTGCACTTTTCCTCTTTACTTAAAATGTGTTACTTTTTACTTCTAGTTTTATTTATGAAACAAAAGTTGGCAAGGCTAGCTTGTGCGATGCACAATTTCCTTACCCAGTTTCCTTCAATTTCAGTCGAACACTCATCTAGAACATGTATAAAACAAAAAAAAAAAATTCTAAATATAAGTAAGAAAAAAGACTGATTCTTCTTATAATATGAAAAACTGTATTTCAATATCACGTTCACTTTTCAACATCTTGTTCATCATGAGATGTTTTAAAATCAGTGCTACAAACATGCCGCACCAATAGAAGGAATATTACCAATATTAGTGGTAAAAGGTTTAGATGCCAATCTGAGGGTCTTAAAGTCCAATCCTGACCCTTTTGTTTAAGATTTAAGAGCATCCTTAAGTGAACTTAAACTTCAATAGGTACCTGACATTTGTTAGAAAAAAATTAGGGCTATTTGAAAGTCACTTAAATTTTGTTACTTTGAACTTTTTTTTTTTTGGCTGTACAAAAGGCAGGTGTTAAGTAAAGAGATATTATGTCTCGAATAACCCAATTCACTTCATGTAAAACGACAATTATTGACCACCTATCTATAAATTAAGTATCATTAACCGATACCTGAAACAATGCAGCAACACTGTTTGATAGTCAAAAAGTAGCAGCTATTACAAAGCTAAGCTGCATTATGAATTCAAAATAGTGCTGTCCAGCTAGCCCTATACAAGTCTGTATGTGATTTTTTATTACTTTACATAAGCTCCTCTGGTTTGCTTAGAGCACAATGTATTTCAATACCCTGTTAGGATTAAACTTCAATAGCATTTTTTAAAATCAGAAAATGTTATATTTGGTATAAAATTATAGGAGAATACAGGCCCTTTTTAGAAAATACAAACTGATGTTTATATTACCTATAGGAAATTTTATTTTCCATAATGGAATTTAAAAATAAAAACTTACAGACTGTGGACAAGACTCAATCTAGACAATATTTTACGATCCATATTGAACTAAAAAGTATTTTTTAATGATAGTTATTCATATTTTCACAAAACTTAATCTGTAACATAAAACATACAAATTAATTGTCTTGATTGAAGTCACTATCCTATGTCTCCACCATGCACAAAATTAATATAAAAAAACAGCCTTTTTTAGCCCCTACTTTTTTTAAAAACATTGTTTTTGCTTAAAAAAAAAAAGAAATTGAAAAAAGTATGTATGTTTTTCAAAGGGAAACTATTCAAGACTAAATTAGAAGCAATTAAAAACAATTTTTGGAGAAAAAAACACAAAAACAAGCATCAATGAAAATATCATCAATTAGGCTGAAAGAATGGGATCAAATCAATGATGACATCGTTGATTAGGAGAGAAAGAGTTAAGTCAAGGATTTTGATTCTGGTGAAGTTTTAAGAATTCACTTTGGTCTGAAACCTGTCAAGACTTTGATATAATGGAGTTGCAGGCAATTTAAGACACTTCTAGGCTACGAATAAATTTGAGCAAAAAGATTTTTTATTTTAATAACTTTAATTTCTTTGTTTCTCATTTAAGATATTATTATAACATTTTAGCAGGATAATAACCACCGAAAGATATTAGCCCCAAAATGTAGTAAACCATATCTGGTATGTACACCATATTGTTAGCTGAAAGTGAAAACAGAATATTTTCTTTATGGGGCTAGACATTAGAATAATAAGATAAAAAGGGAGTTTTGAGTTTTCATGCAAACTCAAATGCAGCTCCTGTGAATTATTTATTTGGTTAACAGAATCTCATGGAAAACCACTATAAACTACTAACTATTCAAACAACAATCCTATCCTGCTCCAAAAAAAAAATAAAAAATTTTAAATCCATTGCAGGACCGATGAAAAAATTTAATGCACAAGGACCTTCTTGTCAACTGCCTGATTATGGTCAACATGAGTATTGCAGGACTTTTTCAACATGTAAACAGAGATATGGACAGTAGTAGTATATATATATAAAACTATGAAATTACACAAACTCTATATTAAATAGTTTTTCTTTTTAAATGTGTGTAAATAGAGAGAAATTCGAAAACAAAATTGCATGTTTTCATTATATCATAAATAACTTATTTTAACCAAAAAAAAAAAAAGAATTTAAAATAGTACTTTAGCGTACTCTTCATCTATATAATTTTATTCTCCCCACACTACAACAGTTCAGCCACATTCGCTTGAAACGCTTCCATCCTCACACCATTTCTTCAGGAGGTGGAGGGTTAATTCTTGGTTTAAAATAATTAGTTCTTGCAGTAACCATTTTGGAGCTTTTAAAAAGCTGCCACGTATTATAATGCCACATATGAATTAATTACAACAAAATTGTTTGAAATACAACTCCCTCTAATTAATATGAACAAGAAGACCTAACAGAAGAATGCCAACACACTAATAACATACTTGAGAAAAACACAATGAACATTAGAACAAGGGAAACTACATGAAGGAAAAAAACACACACACACAAAACACTTG
This sequence comes from Biomphalaria pfeifferi, assembly GCA_030265305.1. Taxonomy (NCBI): domain Eukaryota; kingdom Metazoa; phylum Mollusca; class Gastropoda; family Planorbidae; genus Biomphalaria; species Biomphalaria pfeifferi. Next base: position 243,053 of record JASAOG010000275.1, read on the forward strand.
ACAACAGTTTTCTCCAGAAAGAATTATATCATGGGTCAAATTGACCTGTTGTGAAAACATTATTTTTTTTCCTTTTATTGATACTAGTGATTAGTGTTACACACTGAGCAGTATGATGGTCAGGGAAAAAAAACTTTGAACAGTCAAAGTTACATTTAGATACCGACCGTACACCCCTTTGAGATCAGATTTATTTTTAACTTTGCGTAGGAATACATTATATCATGCATAATATTTTATAGGCAAATGGACAAGGATTTTTAAATAATTTCATTTTTTTTTCTACATCAACTTCTCACCATTAACCCATTACATAGCTATAAAACTTTAAACATACAAAATGGGCTTACAGATTGGGGAAATGGTTCTTTACTCTATAAAATGCCCATATTATCATTCTAGAATCTATATTATTCTACATCTAGAGTCAGAGTGTGACAGAACTTAGACTAAATATCTATTTATATAATTAATATCTAGATCTAGATATTCTGGACTAATCTAGATTCTAGACTCTACTCTAGTGACTAGAGTTAGAGTATTCTAGAGTCTAAACTGACTCTGACACTAACATGATCATCTATCCTAAGATCTAGATCTACTAGATAACTAGATCTATCTTTTTATCTAGATATAAAATAAATATAAATAATAAAATAGTATTAATATGCTAATAGTAACACTGAAAATGTCACTATATAGTATATTAGTATTATTAATTATATTATACTATATAATAGTTATAAAATATAATTTACTGTATAACTTTTAGACTATAATTATAATAAAAGTCTAGATCAATGACTACATCTAGACCTTGCTCTGGCTAGTCTAAATCTATGTATATAATAGTATAGATCTATTCAATATAAATACATTTTATAATAATAGTATAATAATTGTATTTTAGTATACATATATATATATATATTATGACAGTAATATGATTATAGTATTGAGTCAGTCAGTCATTGGCCTCCTTCAGTCATAGAACGACTATGGTTCATGTCAAATACTTTTTCATGTGATTGGGCTTCGAGGTAAGTGAGATAAAAGCCTGGGCATTGAAGTTCCCCCCTCTCCGTGCAGCTGATGTGACCAAAGGAATGGAATATCCTCAAGAGATACAGTTTGGGATCAGTAGTGCCACAGGCTCTGCCAGGCTGTAGCACAGTGTGCCACAATCTGCCTAAGTAAGGGTCACCCATCTAGGTCCTAGGAGTAGATCAAGTAGAAGGAAAACTCGGAATCCAAACCTCAGCTGCCTTGCATTGATTGTGGATGCACCCCAAATACAAGAAAGGCATCAGGAGAGAACTATGAGTATTGAATTGAGTACTATCTATTGAGTATAGACTAGCTTAACTAACTAATATAACTAATTTACTAATACTAATAATTATAATAATACTAATAATTATAATAATACTAATAAGTATAATATTACTAATATGTACTAGATCTAGATTAGATTCCATGCATATATTACTATAGATCTATATTTAATAATATTTTATATAATATATAAGTTCATAACTGATATAAGTATAATAATAAGTCATAAACGTCATAGGACTAATAGTAGTAATAGTACTAGCAACTAAGCAAGTATAGTATAACTATAAGTCATAATAAGTATAATTATAAAAAAAAACAACTAAAAAAGAGAATCTACCTTAAAACTTTAATATATTTTTTATGCTTTATAAAATTACTAATAGGCATGTGTTGTCTAATTTGACATGGCCTAGAATAGATCTAGATTTCTAGGCCAGTTAATTTACTCGTTGACGACAGAAATAAAATCTAGTTCTATACTACATTTGGAGTGATTCTAGACTCTAGATCTAGTAGATCAATAATTGTAGATCTAGATCTCTACTTCCTAGAACTTGTCACCATTTGATTTCACCAAGTCCAGGTCATAAAAATTAAAAAGATAGAATCTATATAGAGACTATAGATCTAGTTGTATGGTAGACTAAAAATCTTTTAGTTTTAACTTTATTTGTAATATTTGTATTATAGAATAAGATCTATTTTTAAATCTTAAAATCTTAGATCTAGATGTAAGCATGAGCCATACCAGAATATAACGTATTAACTATCTAGTTCTAGATTATCTAGATCTAGTTTCGCATTACAAAATTACGTTGTTATTTTTTAATTTTACTGATAAGCAAAACAAATAAGAATAGGGATTACCCATTAAGTCGAAGTACCGGAAATGGTGTCATGGAAGCGTAAACTATCGCTGGGTTTAAAATGCGTACAAAATAATTAGATTTTGCTAGTTTAGATTGCAAACTATTAACTGTAGAATCTAGATCAAGATTAGATTCTAAATCTAACATCTAATTGATTCGAAAATGGCAAGAAGTCGAGATTCGGAATCTAGATCTGGTAGAATATCTAGGTCTAGATCATCTTCAAAATCTAGATCTAATTCTAAATCATCTTGTACGAATAAAAAAAATATTTACGATTGCCATGTCCATGATCATGATGATCAGGTTTGAAAACCTTTACATTCAAATAAATTCAAAGATTAGTAAAACACTAAACTTAGAGAGACTTAAGCCTAAGGACAGAAAAAAGTAAAGTAGCGATAATGCATAAAATATGTTATAACACTGAACCATGAAATACTTTTCTTATTCCATACCTAGAAAGAAATTGTACCAGTGCTCCTTCTTCCCTAGTGCCATTAGAGAATGGAATGGGTTGCCTGAATCAGTCAGGAAAACCTTGACTTAGCAAAGTTTAAGTCATTGATTACTATGCATGATTAGATTACTAGATTGACACATGAAATGTGTAGGATGTAATTATCTTCTTTTTTGAAGTAACATCTTTCATCTATAAGATAAGATCTATAACCATTTGATTATATAATATCACTATTGGTTTATAAAATATGATAGAATATCTATTCTACTAGATCTAATTATTCTATTAGTAGATCTAGATTCAGATTACAATTCTTCATGGGAAATTTTACCCAATATTCTTCATAATTCTTTTGATTTGAAGACTAGACCCTATATAGACAGCCTGGCCCGATACTCATCTCTAGACTCTAAATCCATCCATTCTATTTTATTTTATGAATTCTTTAGAAGATAATTACATCCTACACAGTTCATGTATCAATATAGTCATGCATGTTCGTCAGTGACTTGAACTCTGCTAAGTCGTTGGTTTTCCTGTCTGATTCAGGCAACTCATTCCATTCTCTAACGGCATTAAGAATTACAAAATGTTCTTCAGAATAGAAGATAATTACATGTTCTTATCCTGATATCTAAATTTGAATTAAGAATCCAAAGAAAAGTCAGTGATTGTATGTAGAATTATTTTTTTAGGACTGATGGTGGGTGGGGGGGGGGGGGGGGGGAAGTGATAAAGAGGATAATAGAATTCTCAGGCCAGAAGTTTGGGTTTTGAAGGTTAATATAGTCAAACCATTCTAATTCTACATAACTTACTATAATTCACTGGCAAAAATATATCATAGAGCCTATCAAATATTTCAAATAAGAACTGAAAATCAGAGGAATAGTCAGTGTAAATAAGTCTATTTTATTAAGGTGGAGAGGGGAGGGGGGAGAAGTGATACTCAAATTTACGACTGGTCAAGTTCAATGTAACAGAGGCTAGAATTTGCTGGCCAAAGTCATGTAAGGGAGACATTTACTTGTGGGCCTTATATTATTATTGTTATAAAAATAGGAGGGGTCCATGATAAAATAAAAAATATATAGCCTGGGCACAAATCAACTGGTAATGCTAGTATATACACCTATATATATTTCTGAATATCTCAGAATTCTGAAAAATGCATGTGTGACCCCTGTAAGAGATTCTGGAATAAGAGTTTTATTGAGAAAAAAAATGGCAGCATGAAATCATTCTCTGATAATGATGTTGACCAAGTTCAAAAAGGAGACAGAGTTCTGGTGTATGGGTCAACACGTTTTAACAAAAAGGATATGATATATCCTGGTGAGTATGTCAGTAATTTACTGATTAGCTGAACCTTCTAATCAGAGCATAATGACACATTTGAGCTCTCAAGAAAAATGTTAAGACGAGTTAAATTGCCTTACCTTTTTTTTTTTTTTGTTCATTAGCTGATAATATTTGCAAATAAGTAATGATATCTAATGGTCAGCTAGTAAGTAACCATTGTTTAACAGCTTGATGTTGAAATGATGGACCAACCATGCAGTAAACAAAATTTTGTTAATTGCCAATAGTGCGAATGCAAGTAGCTTTGCCCTTTCACTTTTCATCCTTATCTTCTCATTAGTAGTCACAGGCTGCAGTATTTTACTTGTCACTGCCAGGCCAACATCAGGAAAATGGGCACAATCATTTCCTCATATAAGATGCATCATGCCTTCAAACAGGGTCAAATGGAGACCAATCATCATTATTATTTTTTAATTATTATTATAGCTTTTATATAGCGCTACTTTCATGCTTATAGCATGCTCAGAGCGCTTTTTGTCCAATCTCAATTGCTGACCAGGGGGGGGGGGGGGGAGTGGGTATCTAGGAGTTGGTTTTCTGTGCTGCCTTTAGGCGCTCAGTAAACACAACTCTGCCAGAGTTGGGTGTCGAACCTTGAGCCCCTTTCTAGGTAGCCAAGCCAAGCCAAGTTCAAGCGCACTTGGCCTCTCTACCACACTTCCCATAGATGGTATGAACACTGATCTGCAACATCGAAACCTGAAGGCATTAGAAACCAAGTCTGTAAGATGTGGCAATGAACTATTGGTCTAAACTGCGCACAGGTTAAGATGTCACAGGTCAGTGTTGAGGCCTTCTATAACAAATGGTCTCGATCAAAGGGCACTGGAAACCATTTGGGAAGAGGTTGCAAACATTGCTTCAGACTGATTTCTATGGAGAAAGCTTGCTGCTGATTGTGCTGAACAGATGGCCTAAAAGATGTAAATGAAAGCTGTGTTAGATAACATCTTTTGCCCATCGTGCTGTAGCAATGTCATTGTTTGAATAGGCCCTATAATCTCCATGCTTAAGAATGTAATACATATAGTCTTTTGGACAAAGAAAGTGTTTTTCATCATATGAATGATATACGAACTAACAATTTCTATATTATGGAATTAAAGACACCCAAGTTTACATTAAAGACAGAGAAACAAGATAGAGATAGAAAAAGTTAAGAAAACAGATAGTGAAGAACTTCTTTTCTGATGATGCCTGTTTTTTAAAAATGTAGCCACAAAGCTTTATATTCAGTGAATAATGAATAGATTCTTAAAAAGTTTGGCAATTTATTGATTAAACAATGAAAACACTAATGAATTTTAACTCTGACAACTGTTTCGCAGTTACTTTCATGTTTTCCACATTTTAAAATAAAAAGATAATTTATTCAACAGGTGTGGTTCAGTATGTTGGATTATCTGATAAATATCCTCAAGCACAGAAGTTGAAAGTGGGAGTTTCTCTTTATGACAATGGTAATTTTCCAATTTTCTAATCCTCTTTGTTTACTGATATAATAACATATGTATTGATCATCATCATCAAACTCCAGTTGAGTTAGGGCTTGAGAGATTCTTATATAATACAGACGTTACTTGAAAAAAGAAGATGGTTACGTCCTACGCGTGATGTATTCAAATCTAAAGCCCTAGACAGAAACCCTGCTGTTTTGTCTATTGTATGTATTTGTACATCACCATACAAGTGGAGAATTAGTGGTTTCCCAGACCTGTGGAGAACAGCAAGTCCGGGGCAGTCAAAAAGAATATGAGACGTTTTTCCTCTTCTTCCCTGCAGTGAGGGCACTGTGAGTCAAAGTTTGGCCATAGCCATGCAAAATATGAGCCAACAGGACAGTGACCTGCACTGTGCTATAATAGCTTGGTCTGGCTTGGACAGCCTCCACCACTGGGAAGCATGCTCAGGGTGCCTTAAGGGCTCCCATACTTCGCAGACTTTTTATATCTATTGATAGAATTGAAATAAATGTCCTTTCTCTATTGTGTAATTAAACAAACCTAGAAAAACTGACTTGACTGGAGAAGGAAGAAGAAGACTGTTTTGATTTGAAAAAAAAATAATCATGACATCCAGTATCCTATAATATACTACTGACTAATTTTTAAAGCTTTTTTTTTCCACTTTAGTTTCTATAAAGCTTTAAACAAATTCAGTCTTTCTAGCCACATAATCTTTGATTAATATGCAAACAAATAAGAGCTTATATTTGGCAAAGAAAATTCTTTTATCAGCTTAAAAAAAAAGTCAAAACAACAGGATGAATTACATTTGTGACTTTAATCAAACTTAATAATATTATGTTATTTTTTTCCATTGGTGCTTTATAGTTGTTGTTTTTTCACAGCTTACACTACTCACAATGGAATCTATAAAGGAAAAAGATACTTCTTCTGTCCAGAAGGTCATGGTGCCATGGTGAACTATACTGATGTGCAAGTCCTGAAACCTTACCAGAGAACCCCACCTTTAACTGGCAACACTATGTTCCCAAGTTATGAAGAGATGAAAAAAACAAGATTGCTCAGACAGAAAAAGTAAGTGACAGAAATGTTTTGAAAATGGTCAAATCAAAATAATTCCTGTACGTTGCCAAGCAATGTAATGAAGCTAAGATGGGATGTAATTGTAAAGAGGTAGAGTTCAATTCTCCAATTCTTCTTTTCAACTCCCCAAACTATCTGGCGCTCCAAGGCATTATCTCTACACAACAAGATACGAATCTATAATACAAACGTTAAGTCTGTCCTTCTATACTGTTCAGAAACTTGGAGAGTCACTAAAACAAATATGGAGAAGCTCCAGACCTTTGTTAACAGATGCCTACGCCGGATATTAGGAATTAGGTGGCCAGAAAAGATAACTACTATCGATTTGTGGGAGAGAACTAGACAAAAGCCCATAGCCCAAGACATCACAAAATGAAAATGGAACTGGATAGGACACACCCTGCGAAAACCAGCTACCAATGTTGCAAGGCAGGCACTTGACTGGAACAACCCACAAGGAAAGAGTAAAGTGGGCAGACCCATGCAAACCCCGAAGAGGTCAGTCATCAGTGAAGCTGAGGGTACTGAAATGACATGGGAGCAGATAAAGAAAGCTGCTCAGAACCGAGTTCGGTGGAGAGGTGTGGTTGCGGCCCTATGCTCCCCTGGGAGTGCACAGGATTAAGCCAAAGTAAGTCAAGAGTTCAATTTGTGGCTGTCAAACCTAGGGTGTGAAGATCAAGATCAAAGCTGTGATTTCTTTTTAGTTTAGAACACAGTCTAGTTCACCATGTTCTTAAAACTCCTTCATCCCACTTTCAGTCAGAGTGTGTTACAAGATCATCTGTCATCATCGAGAAGTACATAAAAGTCTAATTTATACAGCGCTGGTTGTGTTTCATGTGTGAATGTTGTTCGAATTAGCATGTTTATTGTTATTGTACAGTAGTTACGCTGAGGTTGTCAATTGTAATCAAACTGAATGTCCATTTGATTGTATCAAGAAAAATTATATTATCTATCTTATCTTATGTTGAAAAAGAAAAGGAAAGGAAAAGGGCAGTTGGTCATTGTGGTAGCCCTAGTAGGTAAAATGCCACTTTGAATTGTTTTTGAGTTGATAAATAGTTGATTTTTCCCTTGACTGGTTGGCTTCCATCTTCAGTTTGTTGGTAAAAGATATAAACATTTTCTTCACATCTAGAAAAGCTGCATACTCTCCTGATCACTCCATTCTTGCTGACTACAAGGCCTGTAGTTAAATAAATGTTCTTTCTGTCTTTGCTACAGGCTTTTGGTTTAATTGATTCCCCCTGATGACTCTCCAGTTCACAGTTTACAATAACTCTATTAGCCCTAGGTCTAGACTAGTCTCCCATAGTAAACCCTGCTTAAAAAATCTGCTCTGTTAGGTACCATCCTCTTGTTTTAAGAAGAGACACAACTGGTGTATTGCTTTGTTTGTGCATTTCTGTAGGTACATTTGATTGAAACAAGTCAAAAACAGATAAGGGAAAATCTTTTTATAGCCACTTCTGACCACCACGTTTAATAAACACATTTCAAAGTACATGCCTACTTCAGATGTGATCCACCTATGAGGATTTTCTCAACTACATTTTCAGAATTCTGTTATAAGAGTTCAGTCTACAAGGTAGGGCTGGTCTTTTGTGGTAGAAAGGGAAAAAAATTCCATTCAAAGTATACCTTGGCCACAGAAACATGGACTTTTAGATCTTAGAGAACACTTTGCTGATTTACTGAGATGAATAAAACTCGTTTCTGAGAGTATTGCATATTTATATATATCTTTAAATGCTTGTTTTGATGATAAGGTCATTCTGCTGAGGATTTTTATCTATGGTGAATAACTAAATTTTTTGTGTACAGAAAATAGGACCTTTTGAAAAGCTATGTATTTATGAAGTATATGATAATTTTTGTGCACTTTTTAGCACTGGAAAATCAAAATCCCTTTGCTTGTAACACAAAGCTATTAGATATCAACAGTAATCTTTCAGTATGGTGTCCTTGATATTGTTTAGTCTGTCTATTTATTTCATAATCTCTCCCAATTTTTCTATTTCATATTTTAATAAAAATATTTCTTTAGGTTACTTTATACAACCCCATATTTCTCTAAATTTCTTGTAAACCTCATCTTAAAAATTGTAAAGAAAACAAAGGGAAGATTACTGTAAACATCTCCTTTTACGATAGAGAGAGAAAAAAAAACTACTTCAATTTCTTTCAGAATTCAAGAGGAAGAAAAAAAACTCCAAGAAGAGCATAAGTTGAAAAGAAGAGAACAAATGCACAGACCCTCAGTACCAACCTCTCTATCACCTCAGCCCAATGATACAGTCAGTCAAATTAGCTCACAGGGTGATAAGGTATACACTTTAGTTGCTGTTCTTTTGGAGCACTAATTAATGGTTAGCATATCAGCATGCTATTTATCCTTTGATGATAGATTGCTTCACATTAAAGTAAGCTGTTTTTTATATAATTTCTTTGATTGCTATCTGGCTTGTTGTACAATATTGTTCTTTTTTTTTTCTCCATTATATTACATTTAAGCATTAATGAGGACATATAGATTTTAAAAGATCTAAATTGGTATCAGTGAAATGAATTTTGACTATTGCTTATAATTTTCCTTGTAAAACATTTTTACAGCCTAGAATTGGATAATTTACTGCATAGCATCTAGTGTGGGGGAGGTGCTGTGGATGAGTGGAGGTTCCGAATTAGGGGTCCTGGGTTAAAATCCTGGTGAAAACTGGGTTTTTAAATTTCGGGATCTCCAGCTAATGTCAGGAGCTGGATGGACTTAAAGGGCGCCTGTGAGTCCACCCAGCTCCAAAGGGTACCTGACATTAGTTGGGGAAAAGTAAAAGTGGTTGATCATTGTGCTGGCCACATGACACCCTCGTTAACAGTGGGCCACAGAAACAGATCATAATCTGTCCATAGACCAATAGGTCTGAAAGGGAAACTTTACTTACATCTAGTGTGGAAATTTTCTAATCCAATGATCACAAGTCATTTTTAGCAGCAAAGCAATAAATTTCTCACCAAAATATCAGCCATTGTTACCATTCACAAGAATTTGAATTATTTAGCTTTAAACTTATCTACATGTATAGTATTTAGGTTTAAACTTATCTACATGTCTAGTATTTAGGTACAAACTTATCTACATGTCTAGTATTTAGGTTTAAACTTATCTACATGTCTAGTATTTAGGTTTAAACTTATCTACATGTCTAGTATTTAGGTTTAAAGTTATCTACATGTCTAGTATTTAGGTTTAAAGTTATCTACATGTCTAGTATTTAGAACTAAGTAAAAATAATGCAGTGTTAATAGCATTTAAAAAATAGTTGAACATTCTATTATTCAATAAATGTTTTACTAAGAGTTTCTATTCAATAAGGTCCAAGGCAGCAGTCAGACAGATTCAGCAAATAGTCAGAAACAAATGAAGCACCTGAAGAAACTGTTTGGAGAGGATGACAAAGCTGAGAGGATGGCACTGACTCTGTTTAAACTGTATCAAGCCTATGAAGAAGGGAAACAACTTGTTCATGCAGAAAAAAATGAACGTTGATAAGAATTTCTTCAAACTGAAAGAATTTGTTTCAATTAAGCTAACATAGTATTGTAGCTAAGCATTTTATTTTATTTTAAATGACGACATACACAATTGAACTATTTTTTAAGTTTGCTTGGGAAAACATATTGTTCTCCCTTGGAAAAGCAAAATGCTATTTGACTATTAACTGCTTTGATTTCATTGTAGATTACTTTTTTTTTCTTATGCACATTTTTCAAAGTATAATTAGCTGTTTATCTGTATTAATAAGGCTTGTCTTTGAGTCCAAAGATTAATGAGGAATGCAGTATTTCCCGTGGCTACGCAGCCCCATCTGTGACCTACTTATCTGTACTACTTCAAGGAAAAAACAACTTTATTTTTTTTTATATATAATTATATTTTAATATCAATATAATCTCAAATGTTAACTAGACATGAACGAATGTTTGGTGTTTAGAGTTTAAAAAACTAATTGGAAATAATTACCTGAAACCCTAATATAAAGTGGTTATGGTACTTCTTAGTACTATAATGATGATTAAAAAGAATTAAAATGTGATGATTGAAGAGTTGTGATGTTTGAATGAACACAAGTTCTGAGGACAAGAACATGAAATTGGAAAAAAAAACTAGTACCCTATTTCACCATCTGGGAAAGCTAAAAAGTATCATTTTCTGTTTCAAACAAGCAACACATAGAAATGAAATTTACAAAAAAACAAAAACAAATTACAATTAAAAACTCAGGATGGTCTAAAACAATTGTCTTTATTGATAAAATTTTTTAGATCTGAACAAGAACAAATTATGGAATATAATAAAAATGTTCTGTTTGTAAAAAAAAAATACTTTTATGTAAATTGTAAATACCACAATGTGTTAATTTCTGAATTGAAATAAATGGCTTGAACCTGTAGAATACATTCATGTAGACATGCATTGTTTTTAAAAATTCACTGTTTTTTTTAAAGAAAATAGAAGATTAAAGTTGTAATAAATAAACCAGTCCATCAAAATAAAAAATGAAATATAAATATAATCTATTAGATAGTAAACATGTTTTAGTGTGGTAGATACTTATCATGAAATACTAAATATATAAATTATATGTTATAGATGTAAAAGTCAACAAACAACGTAAAACTAGAGAACAAAGGCATAAACTAAATGAACAATTGGAGGAAAATTTAATTCTAAGGCATTAGAGGTTCAAAGATGTAAGGACTACAACAGAGAAAATATTTGCAAGCCAATCCAAATCAACAGTATGTAAAACCATCTCTATGAAGTACCATACAATTCCGGCAATTAAAATAGAAATTAAGGCAAAAGATACAGTTAATATTAATTTGTTTATATTATGTAACCATACATCACACACACACACACACATATATATATATGTATGTATGTATATTTCTGACTTTAAAAGTTAAAAGTAAAAAAAATGACAATTTTTTAAATATCATAATAGACAAAATCAAAATTGCAGAAAAAAAAAATATTTTAATAAGTTCCATCTGACCCTATTTTATAATTTTGTGGCTGAATTTTCTGTTAATATACATTTGACAGCTCATTGCATTTGTATTACTGAACCAACCAATAGACCTGGCTTTGCACCATTGTTGTATTTTAAAGTCTAATGAAAATCAATGTTAACAGAAACACACATACAGCCACAGACAAGCAGTTAATTCAGATGCAGCTTAAATAATGTCACTTTCTGCTTTAAGCCTTAAAAAGTTTGTGATATACAGAAACAACAATTTAACAAGTTAAGTTCCTCTTTCAGACCTTGCCATCAATGAGGCAGATGATGGTCATGTTTGGCACACAGTTAGCCAGCACAATGACCAACTGCCTTTACTTTTCTCCAACTAATGTCAGGAGCTGGATGGACTTAAAAAGCCATTAAGATTCCAAAATTTAAAGTCCCAATCATCACCAGCTTTCAAACCTGGGACCCCTCAGTTTGAGAAACAAGCGCTTTACCAGTCAGCCACCTTAGCTCCTTTTTAACAAGTAGGAGGCTATATTCTTGTTCCAACCTATCAAATAATAAGTTATTGACATATTTAGACATATCTTGAGTCTAGCTCTAGCAGTCACTTTGAGAATGATGCTATTGAATTATCTAGATCTGCTTTCATCATTGTGGAGGAGGGTGACACATGCACCAGCTAAAAAAAAATTCTCTCATAATCCTGCTTTTTTTCTGAGATCTGAAGAATTTGATGTCTAATTTACTAAATATAACTGTTTCTAAGCATCTAAATAAAAAATTTGTATAATGTTTTCTAATGCAACTTTTTGCCCAATATTATGATCTCAAATTAAAAAAAACATAGTTTCCTTTTTGATGTATAGTAGAAAATGTCTTACAAAAGGCTTAAAAAAACATTTAGGATTTGAGAAGAAAAGTCTGAACCAATAAGTATTTGACTAAATAATAGTCTTGTGACAGCGTGGAGAGACTATCAACAATATCTAAACCCAAGTAACAAAAAAATAATACAACCGTATATAGATGACTTTATTTTCAAACTGAGCCAGCACACAATGACTGATGTATGAGTAAACTCAACAATAAGCTACAACATCTTAGCATTTAAAAACTAGTACTCATGCTTCATACCCAACTATGCTAAGCAATTACATCAACATTGACAAACCTAATCAACCAAACAAGGTACATAATTCAACTGAACTGAAAAAGATTATAGACAGAAACAAAGACACTTTCTCGCAAGAGCCTATTATCAAGTTAACAGACAAGAATAAGACATTCCAAGCAATTGGAGCATGCCTGATGCAAGAACACAATGGGACATTAATTACATCCAGTGTTCTATATGAGCAGGAAATTGTCAATGGCAGAAACCAGATTTTCCACAGTTGAGAGAGATTACTTGGCTGTAGTTTGGTTTATAGCCTCCTTTACCAGATACCTTTTAGGCAAATCATTCAATCTTCTCAAAGATAATTTCCCACTTTAATTTCTAAGCACTAGAAAAATGGCAAATAGTCGTTTAACTCAGAGTTTATTATTAACAGACAACCAGAAAGATGAATGTCTTAGCAGACGCTCTTTCAAAATGTACTTAAATTGTATCATTGTGCTACAAATAACTTCATACTTAATTTTTCGTTATTTTGTCAATATTGATTATAATTTAATTTACATAATGAATTTAATTCACACATAACTTATTGATAGACATATTGATGAAGCATTGAATTATTTTATATTAACTTTGTATGTATTATTCATATCCCATTGAATAGAAAGATTTATTAACAAATGTCATAATTTTCACTTTGATACTTTAATAGCAATTTGATACACTTTCATCAATCAAAAAAGAGACTATTTCAATAAACAGTAGATTTTTTTTTACTTGACTATTTGGTACTGAAACTTAGCATTGCATTTTGCAAAGTAATAAATGCAATGTAATTATACAAACAATAGACATTAAATAAACATTAGACATATTGTACATTAATTGAATTGTAGTATGTAGGTTTACGCACTTGCAATACATGTGCCATAATGTAACCAACTTAAAAGAGAACGAGTTGTGTGTTTGTTAATGGCTTACTTAAGTGTGTAAACCAAAAGAGAAAGCAGGCTATGTAATGCCTGAGAGCACACAATAAGCTTATCTTATATATTAAAGACGTTTTTAAAACAAAAAAAAAAATATAATTACATCTTAAGCATTTCATGTGTTAATCTAGTCATGCATGTCAATCAATGACTTAAACTATGCTAAGTCGTTGGTTTTCCTGGCCGATTTGGGCAACCCATTGCATTCTCTAATGGCACTAGGGACAAAGGAGCACTTGTATGAATTTGTTCTAGCATATGGAAAAGGAAATGTGCCTCTATCTTTGTTTCTTTCTCAATATTTCATTATGTATCGTTTTTCTAATTGTAAATTATGGTTTAGTGTTTTATATATTATAGCTACTTTACTTTTACTAATGATGTTATCTAATCAAACCGGAATATTGGTTGTTATAAATCTCACTGCTCTATTTTGTATTTATTCTAGTGTCTTTATGTTTTCTTGAGTTGAGGGATCCCAAACAGATGATGAATATTCTAATATTGGCCTATCTAAAGTTTTATGTTCTTGTTTGATTTCCTGCTCACCAGCAGGAAGTCAACTCTCCTTATTACATTAAGTGTGCGTGGGAAAATAAGATCCTTCCAGATAGCCTGATTTGCTTAAACAGGATGTGGGGGCAAGGTAGAAGCTTGTAGAAGGTATTATTGATGATGTAAAAGATCTAGAGAAATCTTGGTATTGTAATATTGAAGGAGCATAAAGCTAACAACCAAGGTCAGTCAGTAGTCATTGTTCATGGTTGGTCATTAGATCGTTCACAGCCATTAGCCATTGATCATTGTTTCAAGCAGTGATTGTTACAAGTACTCAGTATTGGATTATTATTACTATTCTGTAATGGATTACTGATCATATGTATCTCTGTGTTATATCTTTATTCAACTATATTATTTTATGTCAGCCAAGTTATCATTGTGATTTATATTTTGGATTATTTGCTTTGTTGATCTGAGTTTGAAGGGATTAACAAGGGGGGCTTGAGTTCAAATCCCAACTTGAGCAGAGTTGTGTTTGCTAAGCGCCTTTTAATGCAGCATGGCAACCCCTTCTCCCAACTGATCCATAAAAGAGATTGAACTATAGCGCACTGAGCATACTATAAGCATGAAAATTGCGCTATGTAAAAGCAAATATATATATATATATATACACACATATATATACACATATATATATATATATAAATATATATATACACACATATATATATAAACACACACACATATATATATACATATATATATATATATACACATATATATATACACATATATATATACACACATATATATATATATAAATATACACACATATATATATACACACACATATATATATATATATATGTATATATATAAACACACACATATATATATATATATGTATATATATATATATACACACACACATATATATATATACACACATATACATATATATATACACACATATATATATATATATATTTACACATATATATATATATACATACTTATATATATACATACATATATATATATATATATATACATATATAAATCTTTGTTACAATAATACAGCAGTATAATAACATATAAAAGGAACACTTTTGTGAGACAAAAGAAATGCAAAGACATATAATATATAATTCAACATCATGTAAAATCTACAGGTCATTAAATTGAAAGATGATGTGCAGCAATAGCTTTCAGCCAAATAAAATAACATTCTAAAATAATAAACTGGACATGTGGAATTCTTTTTAAGAGTAGAAAGTTTCTATGTACAAAACATGTTAATAAGAAATAAGCCATAATAATAATCTTCTCTAAATTATATTAAAATGAGAAAGAACATTTTTTTATTTGCTGTTGGCATTAAAAAAAAAATCTATCACGAAGTGAATAACTTTTATATATATGAACATATGTCTTAAAGCAAGCACTGACATAGAAATAACAATGATAACATTAAACGGCACATTCAAAGTAAATAACCATGCGAAGAATGATGTTGTTTTGTTTTAGGAGTAACATATTTTTTGCTTGAATACTTATAAAAAAAAATTATTAATTTATGAATGGTGTTGTATAAAGTGGTTGATAAAACTGGAATGCGGTGGTTTCATCCTGGCAACCCCCCTGTAAACATTCATTAGGAGAGAGAGACAGGTACAATAACTTGGATAGAAACCTGCCTCCATTGGGCGTCCACATCACATAATGTCAACAAGCATTGCACATAGAGATGATAAAAGAAAGGCTACACTAACCCATCCCATGCCCACTAATAGATAGTGGCAGTACGTTAAAATAACAAGTAGGAACCCCTCAAGGGCTCTGCTTCCTAAATCATTGGGAAGGAGGAGCCCATATGAGGCTCCAGTAGTTGTCTCTCAAAATAATGGATTCAATAATCACCTCTGGACAGGTGAAGTGTCATCTATCATTCCTGGCCTCTGAATAAAATCCTTCCCATTGGTCAAGGTCATAATAGGGCACAAGCTCAACCCTTGATGGACACTTAATGAGGAGAAATGCAGAGACAGAGAAAGCTCAACAGACATAATAAATTTTATTTTGATTTCAGGCTTTTCATAACATTGAATAAAAACAATGTGCTTTGCAACACAGCCTAAGAAAAAAAATTATATTTTGAAAACAAAATATTTTAAACAATTACAAAATTAAATTTAATGCGCATTCAATATTGAAATATAAATTTCTGTTGGTTTCTTTAGTAAATAAATACTCAATCACAAATATAATTCAATCAACTTGAAAACAAAACACCTTGGTGCCCTGTAGTAAAAATATCCCCATCCGTCTCTCACATTTTACACAATTAAATTTGTAATGTATACAAACATATATTTACACATTGAAGTCAAAACAGCAAGATAAGAACAGATATAACTAAATATATCACTAAACATAATGAAATCAAACTTTCTTGATAGATTAAATATTTTGTGGAAAAAATTCTACATAGTTATTTAACAGTTTAAAACTACATTATCACAAAATTGTACATTAATAAAATGCTGACTATAAATTATTTCTTTTTTTTCCCTCTGTAGTACTTACTAAAAAATTGCAAATGATTTTTTTTCTCTCAGAAACCCCTGCCATGAAAAATACAGATTTATAAATTATTATTTTTTTATCAAGATAAAAATACTTTAAGAGATATAAAATCATTCATTCCCTATTTCCATATTGAGCTTTCATTTTCTTTCATGTATTGGAATAATTTCAACCTGAGCACAGCTTAACAATACAGCAATTACCCAAATAAAATGTACATCAATAAATGTACATAAATAAATATATTGAACATCTTTGCATTTCTTAAAAAAAAAAATGCAAAATGTAAAAATAATAAATGCGAATTGAACCCATTTTTTTTAAATCAACAGAGTATATTGAAACAATAACAGCTTCACTGAACAAAAAAAAACAACATCAAGTTAATTAACGATTTGTCCATTAGGTCTTTACTTGTTTTGATAAAACTTCTCAGCTGATAACACATCTTTAAATGGCATTTTCATAATGAAGATTTAAGGACAATTGTATATATTTGCCCACTGTATCTGTAAGGAAAGTTTTAAAATACTAGACTGAATTAATCGAAGCTGAATGTAAATAGATGAAACAAACAGGATACAAAAAGTTCATTAAAATGTTGCGTCTATAGAGTAAATAACTGTCAGGGGGAGGTATGGCGAGAGAGAATATGTTACTTTGATATTTTGGTATGATAGTTATATCCCCTTGTCTATGTACTCCCAAGTTATGAATGTGAATAGTCTTACACATGTTATGAACTTAGTCTTCAATGAATGTGCGAGAGAGTGTGTTAGTCAGTGAGGTCTCGTTTCCGGTCCAGGAAGGTTGGACAGTTGCTTCCTGGACTGTTGGTCGTGTATTAATATTTATTGTATGCTTTATTAAATATTAAAGTTATTAATATTTCATGAAAAGTATTATTGTTATTCATGGATGTTGGAGTTAAAAGTATATTTAGTATTTAGTGCTCTTAATTGTAATTAAGTAACCCCTAATGAGCCAAGCAATCCAAAGAGCCAGACAATAACAACAATAGGAAGAGGCAAACAGAGAGAAAGTGACGGAAAGAGAACATAAAAAAATATCATTGAAAGAGATTCTAGTCAAGGCAAAAGAGAGGAATGGAGAAAGATCATGTGTGGTACCCCCAACTATGGGAAAGGTGAAGGTAAACAACAACAACAATAATAATCACTGAATTTAGTTCTATTACAACTTCCCCCACACACACATACCCACCTGAGAAGATCCACATTACACACATGACCAGACATCCATTAAGACTCACAAATTAATGCCTGCTTTACCCCAAAGCACCATATTCAGATAATTACATCTCATAAATTCCTTTCATTATCTTAAAGGCATAATGTGCTCTTCATGAAACTTCATTGAAATATCAAATCGGCATCATAAAAATAATTTTTAATTCTCATAGAGAAAGCACTGAAATTATCAATTAATCTGCCAAAATATAAAAGAGAAATATTTAAGCTATTTGTTTCTTTGTGCATTGAGTATGCTTTACAGGACAAAATCCTACTGTATTAAACTTTTTAAACTTTGCTATAAAAATAACATTGCTGACCTTGTAAAGAACATTAAAAATAAGCAAAAAAGAAAAACCAAACTATAATGCAATACTTGGGCTTATGTTGGGTTAGAGCTAAAAAAAATATACAGCGACAACATGCAACAAAAAAATAAGTGATTTTAAACTAAATTCTTACCAATATGTCTGAAAAAGTTGGCAGGTTTTTGCCAATTAATGCATATAAAATATACTGGAACTCCAAGGAAAACAACTAGAGCTACAAACCCAAGTTCTTGAGTTTTTTCCTTAACTGATACAACTATCAAAAATACAGTCAGGATTGTTGCTAGAATTGGTAATATCAATGGCACCTTTTTGGGAAAAAAAAAGGTTAATTCATATTAAATCAAGAAATGTAAGATATATATTCGTAATGGATGGATGTTTATTATTTTGTCGTTATGGAATACTAGCAACAAAAATTGATTTCTGCTCAAGAGATGGTGCTGAAATTCTATGAAATGTAAAACTAATTTCCTTAATCACAATAAAGATTATTATTATTACGTTATTTTTATATTGTGAGTTATAATTGTTAGAGGTACATTTCTAAGATTAAGTTATAATTGTTGGAGGTAGATTTCTAAGATTAAGTTATAACTGTTGGAGGTACATTTCTAAGATCAAGTTATTGTTGGAGGTAGATTTCTAAGATTAAGTTATAACTGTTGGAGGTACATTTCTAAGATTAAGATTCTATCTAAGTATTAAAATTAAAAGGAGGCATGGTGGCTGAACGGTAAAGCACTTAGTTTCCGACCTGGGGTTCCAGGTTTGAATCCTGGGATTTTTTATTTTGGGATCTTTGGGTGCCTCTGAGTCTACCCAGCTCTAATGGGTACTAAAATTTGCTGGGGAAAAGTAAAGCTTTGACTTTGAGCTGGCCACATGACACCCTTGTCAACCGTAAGATAAAGAAACAGATTACCTTTACATCATTTGCCCTATAGACCACAAGCTATGAAAGGGGAACTTTACTTTTTAAGAATTAAAAAGTAAATACTTCAATAAGGAAGATGATTACATCCTGGGTGTGTTTCTTGGTCAATCTAATCCTGCATGTTAATCAATGACTTAAATTCTGCCAAGTCATTGGTTTTCCTGGCTGACTCAGGCAACCCATCCCATGCCCTGATAGCACTAGAGAAGATGGAGCATTTGTACAAATTTGTCCTAGCATATTGAACAAGGAATGTGCCTTTATCTCTGTGACTTTCTGAGTATTTTATTAAGTTTTGTTTTGTATTTGAAGATTATGGTTCAGTGATTTATGTATAGTTGCTACTTTACTTTTAAGCCTTCTGTCCTGAAGGCTTTCTAAATTCAGTGATTTTACTAAAGGTGATACTACTTACTCTTATAGGGCGGTGTATTGTTGGGGATTTCCATCGTAAGGTAAAAAAACACATCAACAAAATAAGGATCATGAGACCTTCAAGAAAAGAATTTATTCAAGTCAATTGTTACAAAAAAAAAAGGACTAATTGAGCAAATATGTTTTAGATTTTTAGAAATATGTTGAGTACCTGTGTAAAGACTGACAACTGAAATCAAAGATTCAATACTTTCTGCTGTTAACAGCATCACAATGGCTAAAGATCCCTGTAATGTTAAAAAAAAATATAGTGTAACAATTTACTTATTTATTCCTTTAAACATAGTGTTGTAATTCCAGTGGCGGACTGAAAGGAGTTGAGTTTTTAGTTTAGGAACATCAGCACAATTTAGGCCATGTTGTGCCCGTAATCCTTTAAGGATCACTCTCCCTTTAAATAACAAGGGCTAAATTCTATACAGTTAAACCATTAAAAACAAGGTCTATTCACAGTTAAAATATTAAAGGTAGTAAAAATTTAATAATTTGGTAAAAATCTTATGTTAGTATTATATGTTCACAATTCAAAAAATCAGATCTTCGTAGACAACCCCAACTCCCGGACAAAGCCCAGTACCTTCACAGGGTCGACATTGTCGAATAGTGTTTTTAAGTTGTGTGCTCTAAAAAATTTCTCCCTGACATCCTGATGCAAAATCAATGAGGATATGTTCCACAGTGAGGCAAGAGTCACAGTACTCACAAAGTGCGGGGCTCCTCTCTTTTCAGCATAAAAGAGTGCGTGATGTAGGTGTGGCCAATCCTAAGTCTTGACATGGTCGTGCTACCACGCCTTGTCAGAAACTTAGATGTGGGCCGCCACCTGACATCCGCCACGATCAGCCTGAGTTTGTTGTGAGTCTCAGCCTCCCATCGGTCTCCTGACACTCTCAATAGGTGGCAGAGGCAATACTTTGTCTCAGGTTCGAGCAGGGAATTTGGGTTCCTGACACTGCTTGATTTAGGGCTCTCTTTGCTTCTCTGTCTGCAGTTTTGTTTCCCTCTATGCCCACATGGGAGGGGACTCAGATGAAGGTGACATTTTATGGTCAGCTGTTATTTGGTCCAACAGTTTTAGGCTGTGTACCAATGGAATGTCAGTCTTCATCCGCCCCAAAGCTTGCAATGCAGATTTGGAGTCAGAGCAGATTATAAATTTTCTCCTTTCTGATGCTTTGACTACCATAAGTGCATGCGATATTGCATGTAATTTGGCCGTAAAGATGGAGCAGCATATCAGGGAGTCTACGGGAGATTGTTTTATTCCAAAAGGAGCAGGCACACATGACCTTTCCATCCATTTTGGATCCGTCTGTGTAGGACTGAAAGGGTTAATGTGTGTGCAGCCTACTGATACACACAACTCAGGCCAATCACACAGCTGTTGATAGACAAGGGACAGTACTGATAGTTCATGCAAATATGACCAGTATTATGGTCATGTGACTGAAAGGCTTCATGGTCGAGAGACAGTGTGTAAGAAAGGACAGTTGAGTCCAGGACAGCAAAGCAGTAAAGACTAGTGGTACAAAAGTACAATCCTAACCCATACAGAAAAGATGCTCAACCCAGCACTGCTGTTGAACAATAAGCATGGCCTCTATATAACTGGCATTCACAGTGCATTATTATTTGCTGAGTACTCTCCCTATTTTAGATATATGATATTTCAGTATTTGTCTAATATTCTTGGTAAACCTGTTAACTCTGATTTAAAACTAATTAAAATTAGGCATTAAAGTAAAAGCAATTGTGACATTTCTATATTAATAAATACAGAATCCAGACTCGAGTTGTGTTTGTTGAGCGCCTAAAGCTAGCACAAAAACCTCCCCCACATGTCTATAAAAGAGATTGGACCAGAGCACCCTGAGGATGCCTAATGTATGAAAAATACCCTATACTAAAGGAATTAAAAAATTTCTGGGATACAAATGAAATCAATTAATAACGACAGTTATTCTCTCTTCTTTCTTATTTAGGGTATCCTGTAGTGGACCAGAAATCAATCCAACCACCTCAATGGCACTACCAGCCCATGGAGAGCTCTTGCCTGCCTTAACTTTGGCCTTTTTACGTCTCGGGAGACAATCTTTTCCCTTTGCAACTTCTTGTGTGACTAAAGAGGCCAATCCTTGATACACAGCTGCAATCGCAGGTTGGGC
The DNA here is from genome assembly GCA_030265305.1 of Biomphalaria pfeifferi. Taxonomy (NCBI): domain Eukaryota; kingdom Metazoa; phylum Mollusca; class Gastropoda; family Planorbidae; genus Biomphalaria; species Biomphalaria pfeifferi. Next base: position 265,003 of record JASAOG010000275.1, read on the forward strand.
ATATGTAATCACCAGGCGCCGTTGCATTTTCACCCTTCTTTCTACTTCTGTTGTGTATAACATCTGCAATCCGTGAAACTTCCTTTATGCTCTCTCTCCATGTGGATCTATCCAGTGCCACCTCTTCCCAACTGCTAGTGTTGATTTTGAAGAGCTTCATGTCGCATTTGCATACATCCCTATAACGTAAAAGTGGGCGACCAGCGGCTTTCCTGCCTTCTATTAGATCGCCATACAGAATGTCCTGTGGAAGTCGACCTACTGGCATTCTATGAATGTGGCCAAGCCATCTGCTGCTGATAAGATACTAAGATACTTGTCCAAAACACAAACACTGCACCTCAAGTAAGCATTAATGGCCAAACACTAGAAATTGTTGATCACTTTTGTTACCTTGAATCCATTATATTCAACAACACTCTACTGGATAAAGACATTAACAACAGGATAGTCAAGGCAATGGCCACCATGTCACAGTTGCAGAAAAGAGTCTGGGACAACATATTGCTGACTAACAGTACTAAAGCCCTAGTCTACCGGACCTGTGTGTTGAGCACCTTGCTATACGGAAGTGAAACATGGTCAACCTACTCATGGCAGGAAAAAAAGCTGAATGTCTTCCACCTTCGATGCCTAAGGCGGATCTTTAAAATAAGGTGGCAAGATACGATAACCTGCCTTAACACATCCCTCCATTCAGATCTCTCATGTGCTTTTTGTCTCCATGCCACAACCCTAAGATGGGTGGACCAGAAATATCAAAGCAAAATAATATTTTTTTTGCCATAACCTTTTTTATTTGCTTGATTTTATTGCTTTAAAATTATTATTTTTTTTGTGTGTAAATCTTAATTTCTTATAGACATGGGTATTATAAAGCTTGAACATTTTGTTAGCTTTGGTAATTTAAGTCTTTAATCTTAAAAAAAAAATATTGCTTTTTCGCTGCAGAGAACCTTGATCCAAGCCAACAACTTACCAGTGCAAATGTTGCAGGCCAAGGTGTATGAAACTTTTTGTGTAACATTGTCATAAATCTAGGCATGTGACCATTTCTGCCTGCAGCAAATATCATTCTATCAAAAAAAAAAAAAAGGTGAATCAATGAAAACTGCAGCAGATGATATTGATCACATAGTGCCTAGGATAAAGACTGCGAGGTTTGAAAATATCTTAAACATATCAAAAAGTGATATTTAATATTAATAAGTAGTATTTACATAATGATAAATAGTATCTCCCCAAAAGTGACAACTCCCCCCAACCAAACACTGGATCAATAAAAAATCTGTGTACATTGTTTTTGTATGTACAAGTGTCTGTTTGTCTTATTAACAGCAGTTACACATAGGCTGATAACATATGTATTAGTTGAATGATATATGAAGAAAGATGTTTGTAGAATGGTAGATATAGATATGGAAAAAAATCATCTTTATGGTAATTTTTTTATGAAGTCACATCTGGAAGCTGGAATATCCCTTTAATTAAATCTAATGTCCTAGACACTGCCTTTAATACATATATAAACCTGGCTGTGACATAACCAGAATAATTGAATCTACTTAGTAAAAAAAAAAGTTCCCCTTTTCAGACCTTGTGATCTATGTGGCAGATGATGTAAATCTATTTCTGTGGCCCATGGTTTATGAGGGTGTCATGGGGCCACCTTGATTTTTCCCCAACTAAGCTAGACAGGCCTTAAAGTGGAAGCTCTAGGGCACAAGACATAGAGGAAGACCAAAGAGAATGGCAACGGAGTGTACTAGATGAAGAGGACAAGAAAGAGCTGGGAAGCTATTAAAAATATAGCAAGAGACTGTGGAGAGTGGCCAGCGCTCCTCCATCTACTCTCTAGAGTCTAGATTGTTAATCCATGGTAGACACAAGTGGGCAAAGAAAGATCTTGGAGGACCAAAGTGAATCTTTATTTCATCTAAACTTTAGGTAGATTGTTGTCCCTCTGTAGACACATAAGGGCAAACAAAAATTTAGGGGGGAAAAATGAGCTGTATATATTATCAGCTCTAACTTTTTTTTTTACTTGGTTTTAGTACTAACTAAAATGTTGTCTACATGTAGTATGTTTGTTTAATTATAGACACTACCAGAAACTCTTCAAGATGAATTTAGACCACAGTAACTAGATATTTTAAACTTCCAATTATAAAACAATGGAAGAGATCTACAAAACAGTTGGTAATTGGCCTCTTTTTTTGAAGTTGCTTAACAATGTCAAGAACAACAAGTAAATATTTAAAAAATACTTTTAAAAAAACAAAGCTTATATTAAGCATAGGCTACTTGTATCAATTAGTTTGGATCAGACATGTGATTTAATTTGTACTAGATCTAGACTAACAATATAAAAAAAAGCATTTATAAAAAAATGTTAAAAAGAGGGGAACAACCTGAATTCAAACTCATGGCTCAAGCCTTCTCAAGTCAATGCGGTAAACACTCTGGAGAGCTTATGAAAATGGAAGATTGTATTGTTATCTATTGTTTCTATAGTCTTGTCCTATTTTTCAGTTTGTGTTCACTAAGACTCAGACAACAACCTATAAAGGGGACTAATTCAGCTTATACAACCACTTCAATTACAAGGATGCTAACAGCATAAAAAATTACATTAAAAAATTACAATTTCTTTCCCTTGTTTGAGATACCAAACAAAATAATTTATTACCAAATAGTTAATTAACTATTTTTTTTTTCTTTTTATTGATTCCCATGTTTTCAGCTAAAAGGATAATTGTGCAAAATTTCAGCTTGATCCGAGATTGGGTGTGGAAATAATGTGTACAAACTTTATACCAGACAGACAGAGTTGATATAAGCTTTGTAAAAAGTTTAGTTTGTATGATCCCATGTTAAGATCCTAATAACCAAAAAAAAAAAAAAAAAAAAAAAAAAAAGGGAGGAATACCTTGTAAAAATGATGAAATAATACCAAAGATTCATCCTATGTTAACTCCTTGAAGATCGCATAAAACTTTTTCTTTTTAATTATACTCAAAATACAGGAAAAAAAGAAATACCTTGATTGACTAAGAATAAGAACATTCAATGTGCCTATGGAACACAAACAAATGAGCACAACCAAAACAAAAGGCAGCACTGGGTGAATCATTCGTGCAAACAACTGAGGATGAAGTTCAATTTAGAAGTGAATGTCATAAAAACCTCATAAAATATAAACAATATTAAGATGTAATCTGTCATCCATGTAACAGATACATCTTTTTTTTCTTTTACATTTTTGGCTTGTTTAAACATTTTTAACTCAAGTGGGTTTTCTAAGTTAGTTAAGAAAATATAAGAACATCAGTTATTGTTAAGATCAATGTAACATGCAAAAATACAAGGGTTAGGAAAAACTGAAGTGACTTAACAGTATACGATATAGCTTATCAATGGTTGGCCAAATCCCGATTGTCTCAAGAAACAGTGGATGCTCCAAGATAATTGTGTTAAATAATCATGATTGATGCAGTTCAAGCAGTTTTTTAAAAAAATCAAGTTCAACAGTTGAAATTATCCCCATATTAGTAGATTAAAGAAAACAAAATATCTATTTACACATTAGTATGTTTAGTTTACTTAAACTATATGTATGCATTTGGAATCTAAATGGTTAGATTAATTACCATGGCAACAGCATCAGATTTCAAAGCATCCTCTTTGGATAAGACAGTAAAGTAAGCAAAATTAGCGGCCACCATTGTAGTTATAAGGAAAAGAAAGCTAAAGCCAAGACCTCGAGGTAAATCTCTGCAAACAAATGAAACTGTATACCAGCAATAGAGTAAATGAGCAATGCAACTTTAGCAATAAGAAACAAAATAGAAAATGGTTACATCAACTAAGATATATTAGCATTGATTCTTCATCGTTAGCACTAGAAATCCTGAAAAGCAAATACGTCTATTAGATAAGAAGACTTTCAATGCTTGAAAAGAGAGTTGGGATTTCGGGTTGTGCTAAAATTGACAAGAAAAAAAAATGTATTTAAGACACACAACATAATGCAGTAGTTTTATTCTCAAACACATTGTTACAGAGTCATTCCCTTTTACTTTGTGTGAAAATGTACACTTGAAATCACAATACCAATGCTAAAATAAAAAACGTTCTATATTTTTGTAACAAAATAAAATGAAAGAAACTAACAAATAGAAGTTACAATGTGAGAAAACTACTGACTATGCAACTGAGAAATAAAAAAGTAAAGTTACATTAAACTGGAGTTAAGTCTACTTAAATAGTAATCGTATTCCTAAAACTCAAAAAGTTACACAACACTGGGTCTATTAGAACAAATGTCTTTTTTTTAAACTTCTTCAACTATAAAGCATTTTTTTTTTCTAGATCCCAACCCAATATTTTTGAAAAAAAAAAAAATTTGGGGTCAAGGCAATTAGAATAAGTTTAATTTATTGCTTTTTATGTTCTCAATTTTCAACTCTAGGAATAATTATAAATTAATTATTTTTTAATAATAAAATTAATGAGCAATTAAGCGATTGTATAAAATCTGGAAAGAAACAATTTTCGCAACATTGATAGTTTTGAAATTCAGGGCTATTTTACTCATGACTACATCCTAGAGTAATAGTAATATGAATTCAAATTTTCAAATGCAACAAAAATTGTTCAAAACTATAAATGCAGTTACAAAACCAGTTTGTTTAGTAGAGTTAAATAGTCATTGTGAATGCATGTCAATAACAACATAATTAGAAGATATAGATAATAATTCTTATCTCAAGTGGATGCTACAAGTAAAAAAGAAACTTTCATTCAGCCACTTTTTACAAAGCAACATTTGGTTGACCAATAAAAGAAAGAAATAGTATGGTTTCAAATTTAACTATTTCCAAGAATTTCTAACTTTAAGACCTGCTACCAGTTAGGTAGGATACAAATTGATCATTTGGGTGCATGTCTATAAATAATATTCTGGAGCTAGATGTCGCGTAGTATAGACAAGTGTCTTTTTCTTTCTCCTAACTGTTTTTTTTTTTTTTTTATTTCCTCTAGTCGTAGTACTTGTACGGGGCGAGAGTGTCTTGTATTTTTTTGTTTTGAATTGTTTTGCTACGTCACAAAGTCCGGTGACATCTATTGGTCATTCTTTTGTCATGAGGCAGTTCACCCTCTTTGGTTGAAACGGACGGTGTGTTGGCCCGTAAAACGTTCTTTGTCTGTACTAGTTTCTCGGACTTATTATTCAGTAGGATTTTTGGGACCCCTGTTTAGGGTGAGTTATTCGTTTGTGATATCTATTATTGTATGTTGTATGAGGTTGTCACTATTTCTATTTTTTTAGTGTAGAAGTTGAGAGTATTGTTTATTTCGTTTATAGGGTGCCAGTGTTGGAGTTGTGGGCATCGCTGGCCGTCTCAGTTTTTTTCAGTGTCATTGTCAAATTGGCGATCATCTGAGGTCTAACTTTACTATTACCGAGGTTGGCAGTTTTTGTGAAGCCAGTCGGTCAGAGTCTGGTGGACTATGTAACTAGGGTGACAAAAGCAAAGGTGCTTAAATTAATTAGTGAATAATATCTTTATATATACCTATTATATATATATATATATATATATCCAATATATATATTGTCTATTTTATCATCCTCATTGTACATACACATATATCAGTTTCACACAATTAAATTCATTTATTTTGTTATTTAAACTATTCACCTAGTTGGTTACTGTATGTACGACTGTGTGTGAGTGATGTTCTTGTCAGGTTGAACCCCGGGACCTTAATAGTATACAGCTAGTTAACAACCCAAATAAATCCTAAACCTGACAAATGGGGGCTCGGAGTCCGGCTGTGACTACTAGGTCATAGATTAATTTCTGATCTCGTCTTGTTATCTTATAAAATAATACAAAAAAATATATATACGGCCTAATACCCCTTTATTTCATTTATATTTGATGTTTCTGGGTACAAATTGCTGAAGAAAAAAAAATTGTTTGTGTACTTCTCATAATTGTTTTGAAACATTGTTATTCGAATTCACCACTATATTAGTATATGTGTTGATTGTTGATATTGAGGATTGTACCAATGCTAAATTCATCATTTATGATTTTGAACTCATCATATGACTCTAGGTGTTGATATTGTGATTTATATTCATTTATTTAATTTTTATCTTTCATGTAATTTTGTGCTTCACTTATGACCGAGTGACGAGTGTCTTCTCGCTCCCGACAACAGACAAGTGTGTGGGGATTGACCGTTGATACCAGTGTTAGAGGCCATCCTTCCTGTATTGTTGTGTTGGAAGACTGTGTAGCAGCTATCTTTCTACGCATCGGCCTGGAGTGAGGCGTCTTCTCTCCGACGTTGGATACTGCTCAGATAGGTTTTCTCTTTCTTTGCTATACGACACACTCTAAGTTGTAGTTTACATCTTATGTCTGTATATTATAGTATATCATATTAATAATAATAATAGTATTAGTTGATTTAGCTGAACACAGTAAGGCACTTAGACCATGGAAACCAGGTTAACGGTAAGGTCACAGTTTATTAGTGATGGCCGTGCTATGGGCTACGAAGGGGAAAGGTTAGAGAAATATGTGAAGGAACGCAAAGATGAATATGATAGAGATAGGGAAGAAGCGAAGGTAGAGGAAGAGGCTAGGTTTGAGCGGCAGGAGAAGTTGAAGAAAGAGGCGAAGGCAGAAGAAGAGGCTAGGAAGAAAGAGGAACAAGCGAGATTTGAACGTGATGAGAAGGCCAAACGCGAGGAGCACGAAAGATGGAAGGAAAGAGATGCCAAGGAGACGATCAAGAGGAAAGAGGAGTTGGAACTGGCTAGGCTGAAAGAAAAGTCTGCGCCAGAGGCAGGCGGGGCGGCAGGACAGTCAGGGGATGTGCGATACAAGAATATCTTAGGCTTGACAAGAGTTTCCAGGGAATGAAAGATGACGACGACCTCCTAGCTTACCTAACACACTTCGAGGCCGTTGCAGCAAGGTGCAAAATAGAGAGAAAAGAATGGTCCTTGCTTTTATCATATAAACTGACCACCGCACTCAGAAACTTCATGCTAAGGGACAGTCTGTTCCTTAGCGAGAATTATGAAGAAGTCAAGACTGCACTTCTTCGCCATGCAGATATCAACGCGGAAACCTGCCGCAAAAGATTCCATCTCGTGAGACCAAGCCAAAACGACTTTAGGAGATATGTAACAGAATTGAGAACAGCATTAGACAATTGGTGCAAGATGGCCGAAGTCAGTAAAACAGTGGAGGAGTTAAAAGATCTGTTGATCAAAGATAGGATCTTAGAAAGTGTTTCGAGTGACGTATACAGGCAACTAGTTTTGAGCAAGCACAGAACAGTAGATAATATGCTAGAAGTTATAGAAGGATTTAAGGTAGCTGGTTCTGATGTGTCCATTTGTAAGGAAGAAAGTGTATATGTTGCAGCAGCATGTAGTGAGTCGGGGTCAGATGTGTCCATTTGTAAGGAAGAAAGTGTGCATGTTGCGGCAGCATGTCGTGAGCCTGTGAGAAATAGAAATCCAGGGATTGAGAGTAACTTAATTATTTGTTTTAAGTGCAAGAGGGGAGGCCACAAAGCGACAGAATGCCATCAACGTTCGCAACTTAACTCTAGTCCTGCTTCTGATGGTAGATATAGGAACGCACCCACAATCTCCACTAACACACAAAGGCCCAGTAGAAATGCATCACAAGGTCGCTACCAAAGGCAGTTTGATGGTAATGGTCGAAGAATCCGCGGCAATAGTGCTGGGAGACAAAGTTATGCTACATACGAGAATTCTTACAATAACAGGCACAGTAGAACGGGTGGTACTGGGGCATACCAGAACAGAGATGAAGGCCCAGGAGGTGCTTATAGATGACTGAGTGGTCCTCACAATATTCAAAATTGTGGAAATTGTACTTTAGGGAAAGGAGATGAGTATTTTTCCCCCTGTAAGAGAAAAACATTTTCATATGTGGATAAGACATTACGTGATAAGTCTGTGGGTAAGCTGAAGTTTGAAAAGGGGAGAGTAAATGGGATGAGTGTGTCTGTTCTGAAAGATTCTGGTTCGAGTGTTATAGGAATTAGAAGTTCATTAGTTGGTGAGAAAGATATGATTCCTGGTACTTATAAATTAAAACTTGTTGATGGGACAGTGAGGGATTATCCATTGGCTTGTGTGAGTATTGAGTCGGATTACATTGTCGGTAAATATGTCGTAGCTTGCTTTAAAGATCCGGTTGCAGATTTAATTCTTGGGAATGTTGACAGTAATGTGAGTTGTGAGTTTAATTGCTCAGCAGTAACTAGGTCAATGACAAATAATGAGATTGATGGCGGCACTGTTAGTGATTGTGGAGTATTGGAAGAATGTCGAGATGTGTTAGGTACAAGCGAAGAATTTTTATGTGAACAGTTGAGTGACCCGTCTTTAAAAGATCTATGGGAGCGACATGTGGACAATTGTGTAGATAATAAAAAGAATGGAAGTGTGGAATATAAAGTGTTTGATAGACTATTGTACAGAGTGTTTAGGGGAAAGTTTGGTGAGGAAGAAAGACAGTTAGTTGTACCTTCAGCTAAGAGAGAAATTGTTTTGAAAACTGCTCATGAGAGTATGTTGGCAGGGCATTTGTCATTAAGAAAGACTAAAAGTAAAATCTACAAATATTTTTTCTGGCAAGGTTTAGATCGAGACATAAAAGAGTTTGTGAGGTCGTGTGATATTTGTCAGAAAGCTAGGATGCCACGTCGTTGTGACAGAGTGGAACTTGGTCGAATGAATGTTGTTACCACTCCGTTTTATAAAGTTGCAACAGATATTATTGGGCCTTTGGAGGTAACTGACAATAAGAATAGGTATATTTTAACAGTAGTAGATGTTGCTACGAAATGGCCAGAAGCAATACCTCTGAAAAATATAAACACAGAAACAGTTATCGAAGCACTAACTAGTATTTTTTGTAGAATTGGGTTACCGACTGAAATTTTAAGTGATCAAGGCCCACAGTTTACTTCGGAATTGTACAATCAGGTCTGTAATTTTTTCTCTGTCAAACCAGTGCATTCTACCATTTACCACCCGAGCTCTAATGGGATGGTTGAACGACTTAATTCTTCTTTAAAATCCTTTCTAAGGAAAGTGTGTCAGGATAGCCCTTGTGATTGGGACCGGAAAGTCAATGCAGCACTGTTCGCCTACCGAGAGGTTCCTAACGAAACAACGGGTGTATCACCATTTGAGCTTGTCTACGGAAGACAAATGAGGGGCCCTTTGGCTATCTTAAAGCAAGTATTCATAAATAAAGAAGAGGAAAATGGGTACAAGAATGTGTTCAGTTATTTACTGGATTTGAAGACCAGATTATCTGAGGTGACTGCTATGGCTAATTTCAACAGTAAGGCAAACAGAAATAATTACAAGAAACACTATGACAAATACTCATCGAGGCGTGATATAAATGTGGGGGACTGTGTTTTAGTCCTCAAACCACACAGAGACAGTAAGCTGTCCGTGTTTTGGCAGGGCCCGTATAAGGTTCTAAACAAGATTTCAAAATTTAATTATGTTATCCAGAAAGAGAATAAGACAAAGATATATCATATAAACAGACTTATGAAATACCATTGTAGGGTAAAGAAGGGAGATAACCTAATTGTTGCAGATGAAAATAGAAATGAACTTTTGTCAGCTAATATGGTTTCAGTTGTAGGGGAGGAAGACCTTGCTGAGCAGGATGAATATAATGATGATATGTTACCTAACATTCCAACGCTAGAAAGTACGCAGAAAGAGAAGATTCACGAGGATGTCTTCACACAGGTCAAAATTAACCCCAATTTGAACCATATGCAAAAGATGCAAGTAGATGAAATTTTAACAGAGTATAGAGACATTATATCCAATGTTCCTGGCAGGGCCACTGTCGAAAAGTTTAAAATTAAATTGATTGATAAGAAGCCTATAGCTCTGAAACCATATGCGGTGCCCATTCATATGAAAGAGAAAGTGAAGCAAGAAATCGACAACATGTTAGAATTGGGAATTATAGGGCCAACGGACTCCCCTTATGCAGCGCCAGTTGTTATAATTAAGAAGAAAGATGGCACACTCCGCCCTTGTATAGATTTTAGAAAATTAAATAATATTACTGAAATACCTGCTGAGGTAATTCCTGAACAAGAAGATTTGTTTAACATGCTGTATAAAGCCAAGTACTTTACATTGGTGGACCTAACAAAGGGTTACTGGCAAATTCCGATCAGTGAAACGAGCAAACCTTTTACAGCGTTTAGAGTCCTTGGGGAGCATTATATGTTCCACTACTTACCCTTTGGGTTGAGCGGTGCTCCAAGTCATTTTAATAAGGTTGTTAAGAGTATGCTAAGGGGAGTAGAAAATGTATTGTTCTACTTCGACGACATTTGTATTTTCAGTGAAGACTGGGAATCACACTTGAAAAGTGTCAGAAATGTTTTTTGCGCTCTAAGAGAGAACGGCTTTACACTAAAACCAGATAAACTTGAGGTTGGCTACACTAGTGTTAAATTTCTGGGTCATAATGTGGGACAGGGAGTTATCAAACCCGATCCTAGCAATGTAAAAAAGATCATGGAATTTAAAACACCCACTACAAAGAAAGAAATACGTAGTTTGATTGGTCTGATAAATTATTACAACAAATTTATTCCGAGTTACGCGGATTTAGTATTCCCCTTTACAGAGTTACTACGTCGGGGCAAGTCTATAAGAGTGGACTGGAACTATGAGTGTGCGGAGGCATTGAATAGAGTGCAGACTTGTCTGAGTAAGTATCCTATTCTTCGTTTACCTGAACCTTCTCTGTCTTTTTTTCTTCAGACCGATGCTTCAGATAAAGGAATTTCTGGTATTCTCTGTCAGTGTATCAAAGGTGTGTTACATCCCATAAAGTACGTAAGCCGTAAGTTGTTGCCTCGGGAGCAGAAGTACTCTATTATAGAACGGGAAGGATTAGCCATAGTATATTCTGTTAAGAAACTGGACAGGTATTTAGCAGGTAAAAGATTTCACCTGCTGACTGATCACAAGGCCTTATCGTATCTAAGGAGCACAAACTTTACAAACGCACGCATCACAAGATGGGCATTGATGCTACAAGACTACTCCTTTGACGTTGCCCACGTAAAGGGAGAGAACAATCTGCTGGCTGATCTTTGTTCAAGATTGATATAGACTTTCATCCGCCATTTATATTATGTTTCTATGTATTATAACATTTGAACTTGTGTTTTATATTATGCAAATGATTCGAATTTCAAGAATATAATGTATATTTTTTTTACCATGATTATTATTTGGTATATTATATTAATGTTGTATTTGTAAATACTTGGTTCTTGGCCCAAGTTGATATGGGTCACCTTAAAAGTCAACCAACTTTTCATTGTTATTGGATTTTTATCGTGACGTGTATTGTGTCTCCTTGGTTCACTATTGGGTGACTCCCCATCATTTTTTGTTCTTCCATTTTTGCATTTCGAAATGTGACATAGATGCACTTATAATCTTTTTGTTCTTCCTTGTTCTTTCTACAAAGTTTTGTCTTCGAAAGGATTTTTGATTACTGGAATTTCTTTCGAAATTTCCAGTTCGTCGAGGAGGGGGGATGTCGCGTAGTATAGACAAGTGTCTTTTTCTTTCTCCTAACTGTTTTTTTTTTTTTTTTATTTCCTCTAGTCGTAGTACTTGTACGGGGCGAGAGTGTCTTGTATTTTTTTGTTTTGAATTGTTTTGCTACGTCACAAAGTCCGGTGACATCTATTGGTCATTCTTTTGTCATGAGGCAGTTCACCCTCTTTGGTTGAAACGGACGGTGTGTTGGCCCGTAAAACGTTCTTTGTCTGTACTAGTTTCTCGGACTTATTATTCAGTAGGATTTTTGGGACCCCTGTTTAGGGTGAGTTATTCGTTTGTGATATCTATTATTGTATGTTGTATGAGGTTGTCACTATTTCTATTTTTTTAGTGTAGAAGTTGAGAGTATTGTTTATTTCGTTTATAGGGTGCCAGTGTTGGAGTTGTGGGCATCGCTGGCCGTCTCAGTTTTTTTCAGTGTCATTGTCAAATTGGCGATCATCTGAGGTCTAACTTTACTATTACCGAGGTTGGCAGTTTTTGTGAAGCCAGTCGGTCAGAGTCTGGTGGACTATGTAACTAGGGTGACAAAAGCAAAGGTGCTTAAATTAATTAGTGAATAATATCTTTATATATACCTATTATATATATATATATATATATATCCAATATATATATTGTCTATTTTATCATCCTCATTGTACATACACATATATCAGTTTCACACAATTAAATTCATTTATTTTGTTATTTAAACTATTCACCTAGTTGGTTACTGTATGTACGACTGTGTGTGAGTGATGTTCTTGTCAGGTTGAACCCCGGGACCTTAATAGTATACAGCTAGTTAACAACCCAAATAAATCCTAAACCTGACACTAGAGTCTATTAATCAGCTTATATCTTGTAGAAGTGAAAATAATGCTACTTTTATTTTCTATATTTTTAAAATGCATAATCATCATCATTGGCCTCCTTCAGTCGTAGAACGACTATGGTTCATCTCAGAACAAGTGAGATGAAAGCCTGGGCATTGTTTATGGTCGGAACGATGTCGCCCATACAGCAGTTCCCCCCCTCTCCGCACAGCTGATGTGACCAAAGTATTAGTTAAAAAAAATAAGTTTAAGCTCAAATTTAAAAAAAAAAGTTCTCTCTTTTCTATTTTTTTGTTCAACTTCCCAGTTATCAGCACTAGACTCTTGCTTGCTTCTCACAAGCACCACCCCTTTTGGAAAAGTCCAAAATACCGCCCACTAGTGATACAGAGTGTAATTCTTGACATTGAGTTAGTGTGTGATTCACAGCACATGTTAGCATGAAAGAATTATCACATTAAGACATATTGTTTTATATTCATACAATGTCCAAGTGTTATTTTTCTAGCTATTTTTTCTTAGATCTAACATTTGAAAGTGTTTTCAGTCGAGAAGATTTGAAAAAAAAACGATTGAGAGAGAGGAGATTTTTCTTAAGAAAAATAAAATTCTAAATTAATTAACTGAACTAGTTAAGCTAAATTAGAATGCAAGCTACTGTATTTAATAACAGAATCAACAGAAGTGGTTCTCAAACTTTGAAGTCACAAATTCATTTTTTTAAATCAAATACAATCCCAACCCAAAGCTTAGTATAATTTCAAAAGAAGTTGGATAGAACCACTTACAAGGGTTGGGAACCACTGATTATAAAATAAAACAACAAATCTGCCATGCTAGCCTTCCGACATTTACAATGGTTATAAAATTCCTTAACTTTAAGTAGAATGGATTAGGAAAAGTAATTAGAAATAAGTTACAATTAGACTCTAGAATAATGCAATCAACTTTTCTAAATAAAATGTGGTGCTTATACACAAGTCCAATACAACATTTGATTATAGTGCTCTTGTTATTTCTCTGCTTAGTATGGACAAATCAAATACAACATATGATTATAATGCTCTAGCTATTAGTTATTTCTCTGCTTAGTATGAACAGATCCAATACAACTTTGATTATAGTACTCTAGCTATTAGTTATTTCTCTGCTTAGTATGGAAAGATCCAATAAAACATTTGATTATATTTCTCTAGCTGTTAGTAATATTTTTTTATGGAAATAATACACTTAACAATGCTATGAATTTAAAAGTGTTAAGAAGTGAATGGTTTAGTCAGACACCAAAGAGTCCAGGACACACCTTGAGAAGAAGACAAACAAAAGAATTGGGCCAAAGTTTTGACCAAAACAAAACAAAACAAAAACACAGAGTGGTCAAGTTACAACAATTTCTCTGGCTTAAGTTTACTGTATAACTCTCTCTAGTTTTGAACTAAATATTTCCTTACATTTCTTTGTGAAATACAAAAGAAATAATCAAAACATTTATGGCCTACAGTATGCCTACATTATCAGAGTGAAAAAAAAAAAAAGTTTTTATTTTTGTTGTTAGTTATGACTCTTTCTGGCACACATGATCAATGTTTTGTGATAGTTTATATCCAAGAAAGTATTTTTTTTTTTGTCTTTTCTCTAACAAATCTCTGTGTAAAGAAATGCAGACATATGGAAACAAAAGACAGACTAGTGAGCCATAAAATCAAAGAAATTGTTTCAGCAAGGAGTACTTACAGATCACACTGGCTGCGTCCCCTGTCTAAGTAATACAAACAAATATGCAAACAAGTAAACATTAATAGTACCCTTATCATTCAGTACAGAAATGTAGTAAGTACCATAACAGTTTCACACAATGGCTGGCTAGAAACAAAAGGATGTTAGCAAATTATGGTTCCAATGTGTGGATTTCAATATCAACATGACCATATTCTTATAGCCCTAGTTAAACTTAATAACCTTATAAAAACCTGATAGAGACAAGTAACAATGGCTACTAATGTTAAGGTTAACACTAAAAAAAGGCAGAGTCCTTTAATTTTAGGTTGTATTTTTATCTGCTCTTTTCATTCAAGTGTCTATAAAAACTTTGTTAATTTTAAACGTACCTTTCTGGTTTCTTCACCTCCTCTGTTAAAATTGTGATTATTGGCCTGAGAAAATTTACAATGAAATATTAATGAAGTAACTGGAAATGATTCCCCATAATTTTATTTCTAGATATATTTTAATCAACTTGAAACAACGGTTACCCGCCATAATAGTGCAAAATTTACAGACAAAATAGCACTGACTTATTTATCTTATCTTATAAAATACAGATGTTACTTCAAAACAGATGATTACATTCTATGTGTCATACATCTAGTCTAGTTTTCCTGGTTGACTCATGCAACCCATTCCACGCTCTAATCACACTAGGGAAGAAGGAGCGTTTATGACATGCATAATAAGTAAAAGATTTTAGTAAGTGAAGATCCTGGGCAGGATTTTTTGTTGAGTCCTCTACCTTCTTCAAACTTAATATTAACAGATCTAAAAGTATGTCATAATTGTAAAGAAAGAAACAAGGGTACTTGATAATTCCTTCTCATTTACTAATGTTTCAAATGTATATTTTGCTAAACAATTTTATTTTTGAAAATGTGGTGACCCTGTTTAAGGGCGAGGCATATCTTATGGTGGATTTTACAGGGGCTGGCTTGATTTAACTGAGTTTCCCACCTCGGCAGGCTAGTTCAGTAATAACTGACTTCAACACAAAGTAAATTTTAAAATAAAATAGCTTAAATGGTCAACACAGATTTACCAAATGAACATTTAATAATGAACAAGAAGGCTCATAGATGGATAATGAGTATGAAGACACATTAAATTATGTTACAATATCATGTTATAAAAAGTACGGCATAATATATGAAAACATAACGCATCTCACACACATTTAAATACAGATGAACGGCCCAGAAACATCTACCTACAACAAACTACACAAGTGCAATGAGGCTCTACATGGCCAAAAGCCTGGCTCAATAGCAGAGCAAAGAAGAAAACCTGGTAACATAGAATAGAGGAGAAATCTAGCAATGCCGCTAAACCCAAAAACTTTAGCAACGAACCAGATTTCAACATACCAGGCCTAATTAATAATATCTGTATACTTATCCTCTAACAAGGGGAAAACAGTGGCACAATGCAAAAATACCAAAAACTAATGTCTCCTCCCAAAGAGAACTACTAGGAACTAGTAAAGCCCAGGAAAATTAAGCTACAACAAAACTACAAAAATGGCATTGGCTCTACACTGCCCATGACCTGGCCCAATCACTGCCAAAAACCGAGCACCTTGTAACATAAAATTGAGTAGAAATGTAGTGATGCCACTAAACCAAAAACTTAAAGTGATGACGCCAATACCAACAAATCAGGCCTGATTAAGAACATCTGTGTGCTTACCCTTTAACAAGAGGAAAATAGTGGCACAATGATGAACACCAACAAGAACTATTATGAAATAAGGAGTGACATTTCACAAAAAAATTCATAACAAATCCTAGAATTATGGGATTTGGGACTTCCTCCAAGTCAGTGCTGTTTCAATATGTAAAAAGTAAAGTAAAGTTCCCCTTTCAGACCTTGTGGTCTATAGGGCAGATGATATAAAGGTCATCTGTTTCTGTGGTCTACGGTTAACGAGGGTGTCATGTGGCCAGCACAACGACCAACCGCCTATACTTTCTCCCAACTAATGTCAGGCACCCATTAGAGCTGGATGGATCCCGAAATTAAAAATCACAGTCTTCACCAGGATTCAAACCTCAGACTTTCAATAAGAAGCCAAGTGCTTTACCGCTCAGTCATGCACCTCCGTTTTGATATGTACACACATACAAAAGCAATGCTGCGCACAACAGAATAAAATGATATGTGTGTTACACATTTGTGTTATAATTTAGTCATAAAACTTGATTATCTGGGGCTGCTCTTTGATCAAACATTGGCAAACTAAAGTGTGTCAGGATTAGTTATTTCTAATGTCAGGTAGAGACTGACCAGTTCATTCATCAATTTTGTTATATCCTGTCTTTCTTAATCTAACACCAACATAGATATCAAAGTTTAGGAATGTCAATTGGATTGAAAATCAACTTACAATCTCTCTCAAGCACACCCATCATCAGACAAGAATATTAACCCTAATTATGATACATTCTTTTCAGTGACAAGAAATCAGCAGTTGGTTTTTTCTTAAATGGATACTTCAAGATTGAATTAAAGACAATCTACCATAAACAAAAAATTCAGTGGAGGGATGGCACCATACATTTTAACTGTCTATTGACGGTCATCACCCCAATGTCCTCAAGTTGATCACATCCTTCCTCAGAGAACAAGAGTACACTAAAAAGAGGATTCTGGGATACAATGAAATAAAACTGCAAGAAAGATAAAGTACAACTTAACAGATGTCTTGCAGCTATGTTGCCAATCAATGAAAACAAACCACTAATAGAGTTTGTACATGATTAAGCATACAATTTGATTTTGTGAAAGTCCTTTTTTGTAAATCTGACAATTCTCTAAGCATGCTTGAGTGTTTTTGAAAAGCATTTTCAGAATATAAATAAATATGAAATCTATTTAAATTATTCATATTTGTTTATTATCAATTGTTCTATTATATTTGCCTATTTATATTTTATGATGTCTAAAGGGTTAACTGCAAAGTGAATGAAAAATAATAAAGTTAAACAAATAGTGATTTTGCCGGGGTTATTTCGTCCACACTATTTTGTCTAGTCAGGTGAAACCCCAACACTTAAAAAGCTAATAACCAGAGTCAGCCCAAGTGAGCAGGCAAATGGTTATTATCTTATATTTTATCTGTTTAGTTTATCTTTGCGTTTTACTTTATTTACTTTAGATCTCGGAGATGTAAAACACACTCACCAGCCACCAAAGCCATAGAATGCTGCAAACAAAGCTAAAGCTATGTGTCCAACATCTTTATTGGTACCATCCATGAAGTGATAGATATGTTCCTGGCCTATATCTTAAAAACAATAAATTGATATCTTCAACCAAAGTTAACTTTAAAAAAAAAAAACTCTTACTTTTATACAAATCAATCATTAACTGTTTTCTATATATAATTAGGTTCAAAATAACACAAAATTCTTCTTTTAAAAGTATCTGGTTCATTTTTTAAAATATTTAAATAAAGCCTATTTTTTAAACGTGAATAAGTATTTTACACTAAAACATTTGATTCACCTGTTGGAACTTGCATTAATCCGAGAATAATGATGATGATAAGTGCTATCACCTTGCAAGAAGTGAGAAACTTCTGAATCACAGTTATGACTTTCATGTATGTACAATTGATAGCAATGACTGAAACTGAAGCAGATGTGTCAGATTGTAGTCATCTAGGCTTTATACGTATTAATAGTAATTATTTTTTTCTAAAAAATAAAATATATCTCAATTGGGGAGTGGATACCTGTTGTAAATATATACTTTAACTGCTGTTATGTTGGTGGTGTTGTAGATGCATATAAAGTGAAAGGCAGAAACACACACATTAAAAAAAACTTTAACCCTTTCAGCCTCTTTGGATGCGTGACGTTATAGCAATGTGATTGTCAAACAAAATATCTTGGGTTTATATTGTAATGAACAGACCAAAGTTGAGCTTCCAGGCCACAAACTATACTCGTTAACACTTTTATATGGTTGGAAAAAGCAAAACAAGAATTATTTTTTTCTAGGTGCCATTGCAACTCTGAACTCTAGTGAAGAAAAACCCATTGTCAACATGATTTAAATCTAAAAATTAATCTGAATATAAAATGAACAAATCTACTGGATAGAAATATCTTTTAAATTTTAGAGTAAGAAGCAAACTTGTATACCTCTTGTATTGAGAATCTTCATTCAATTAACTAAAAGTAAAGTTCTCCTTTCAGTCCTTTTGATCTATATAATAGGGCAGACGATGTTAATGTTATCTGTTTCTCTGGCCCACGGTTATCTTATATAATACTGACATTACTTCAAAATAGATGATTACGTCCAACGCGTCATGCATCTAGTCATGCATGTTTACCAATGACTTAAATTCTGCCAAGTCACTGGTTTTCCTGGCTGGCTCAGGCAGCCCATTCCATGCTCTAATAGCACTAGGGAAGAAGGATCATTTGTCTTAGCATATGGAACAAGGAATGTGCATTTATCTTTGTGTCTTTCTGGGTATTTTATTAGATTTTGTTTTGGTATTTGGAGTTTATGGTTCAGTGTTTTATGTATAATTGTTACTTTACTTTTGAGTCTTCTCTCCTGTAGGCTTTCTAAATTTAGAGATTTTACAAAAGGTGTTATACTAGACAAACCCCTTTTACTTTTAACCAACAAGTTTCAGGTACCCAATAGATCTGGGTGGATTCAGAGGTGCCCAAAGAGCCCAAAGGTTAAAAATCCCAGTCTTCACTAGGATTCGAACCCAAAATTTTAAATTTTAATTTTATAAAAAAAATAATTTTTTTTGTGGAGAAAATGTTGACATAAGGTTTAATAAGTGCAAGTTCAAATTTGATTTCTATTGAATAAAAAAAAGGATTTACTTTTAAAAATTGCAGTTTGCTGTTTTTTTTTTTATAAGCAGCACTATTTTAAAGCTTGCTAGAATGTGTAACAGTGTTGATAACAGACAAAATAGATGTGTATATACTGTTTGACTTTCGCAATCTATTGGGAAGGCCATTCATTACAGACTGAGTGACTATTGTAATGAGTTGTTGAAAGTATGGCTTGTTAGGTCTGATAGTTTACTTCAATAAGTAATGTTTTAGGAATATGCATCTATAAAAAAGAAAAACAAAAAATACTTTAAAAAAAAAAAAAAAAGGTTATACGAAGTGGAATTGTATCAATTAGTTTGGATCAGTCATGTGATTAAATTTGTAATACCAATTGTTTTTGTTTAGCACAATTTCATGCTTTTAGCTTTCTCAATACACTATGATCCTGTTATGTATCTGAACCAGTTTGGAAAATTGGGGCGGGATATCTGGGTGGATTTTAACGTAATTGGTTTTTAAAAGCATTTACAAAAACAAAAAAAAGAGGATCAACATGAAATCAAACTTATGGCTCATGCCTCCTAAGGCTGACATGCTAACCACTCTGTTATTGAGGTATTGATGACTAGAGAAGCTGGTACAGTTATATATTGTTTGTTGCAATATAAAAGGGAACTAATTTAGGTTTATATCACCTATTCAGTAAAGTATAGATTTCTTTCCTTTGTTCAAGATACCAAGCATAATAATTTATTATCGATAGTTAATTAACTAATTGGTTTTTCTTTCATTGATTCTTGTGTTGTCAGGTAAAAAAAATAATTGTGCAAAATTTTATCTTGATCGGAGATTGGGTGTCATAAAAATAACATGTAAAAACTTTTTCAAAGACAAACAGACGGACAGAGTGAGTTGATATAAGCTTTGTAAAAAGTCTTGTTGTTTATTAATAAAGTTATTTGCTGTTAGCTTAACAACGAGTTAGAGAATCTTCCTCTGAGTAGCTGTGTAGCGAGTGAAAAAAAAAGGCCATGCAGAAAACAGTAGGCTACTATCACAGAATGTAAAGCATAACAAGAAAAACATTAAAAATATACATTTTTTTTTAAAAAGACAATACCTCCATTATTAGCCTTAAAATAAAATAAAATATCTTTTTTTTTTAAAAATAATATTTGGCTTTACTTCTAGATATAAAATCTAGATGTAATCTATATTAAATTTATGTAAAAAAAAAAAAAGTAAAGCTTAGATAATCTTTCAATAAATTTGAAGCAACTTTGAATTTACTCAGTTATCGAATATCAGTATGGTACACTACAGCTGCCTATGCCATGTTTTTATTACAGGTCTTTATTTATTATTATTATTATAGATAGGTCTTTTAATCTAGACTTAGAAGATGATGCGCAAAATTCTCCTGAACATTAATTCAAAACCAATGACTCTAGATCTAAGTTATTCTAAGTCTGGTAATGAAATCAAATTTACATTTATTTTTACTTTGAAAAATTAAAACAGTCAACTTAAGTTTTTCCCCATGTGGCCAACATGCTTTAGTAAACATCAACTATTTAATTTTAGGAAAATTGTTAAAGCCATTTTTGAGATGAGCGTCCAGGGCAGTCTATGAAGTTATGACTTGAATAGAGGTTTTGTAAAAATAAGTAAATCGGATATAATGAAGGTATGAAGCTTAAGTTACTTACTCATTATCCAGGCAGCAAGTAATTTTACAAGTTCCTCAGGTGGGCTGCAGTTTTTGTATACCATTGATAAACTGTACAAGCTTGTTGTATATGCTCCCAGTGCCCATGACGGTGCAGCAAGGAATATCAAATATCCCCACATAAAAACAAACCCTGGTAAATCACCAAAAGTCTGATAGACAAAATAATACGGCCCTCCAGCTTTGTGAAACATCAGAGCTACCTCCATCACACATGTTGCCATGCTAGCCTGCATAAAGCCACCAGCTGTCCACATAATCATGGCCAAACCAGGGGACCCACAGAATTTGAGAATCGTGGTTGGAGCAATGAAAATACCAGTGCCTCCTATATTGGCAATAGCAATAGCAACTATTCCAAAAAAACTTATGGATTTCTTCAATTCCACTTTCTTGACTTGTTCATTAATGTCTCCATTAATTATTGTGTTGTCTTTGACCTCCACATTTTTGTTACAAGTTTCTTTTTCATGATATTTGTCTGTGTCAGTGTTTTTATGTCTTGATGTATTCAATAAACCAGATGATCTGTTCATTCTTAAGTACCTGATAGAACAATAACAATAATAAAATAATAATAGCATTAAATACATAATATCAATAAAATACATAAATTGTATATAATAAACTTTTAAAGGAGGAAAAAAAAGATAAACACTTAAGTTAAAATTATTTGGGAGGCGCAGCAGCTGAGCAGTAAAGTGCTTGGCTTCCGGGGGGGGGGGGGGGGGGGGGGGTGTCCCAGATTCAAATCCTGGTGAAAACTGGGATTTTTTATTTCAGGATCTTTTGGGCACCTCTATGTACACCCAGCTTTAATGGGTACCTGACATTAGCTGGGGAAAAGTAAAGGCGATTGGTCATTGTGCTAGCCACGACACCCTCGTTAACTGTGGGCCACTGAAACAGAAGACCTTTACACAATTTGCCCTATAGGTTGCAAGGTCTGAAAGGGGAACTTTTCTACTTTTTAACATTATTTGACTATAAAAGATTTATGTAAGACCAAAGCAAACATGGAAGAGGTCAGTACAACAAATAGCAAAGATGGCAGAATGGACATGGATCCAACTGACGAGAATTGCACAGAACAAATTTAAATCTGATGGTGAAGTACAATTGCGTCACTATGCTCCATAGGGAGTCAAAAGGATCAAGTCAAGTCATGCAAGAATTTTTATGTTTTTTTTTAAGAGTTAGATGTTGTTTAAGTTAAAAATGGAATGATTTTGGGTAATTATCTCCAAAGGTTTAGTTCTAGCCAATTCTAAATAATAACTTATGCTGCCTTACCTAGCAAATGTTTGGCATGTTTTAAAAGCTTTTTAAGGGTAACTAGGGTAAAGGTATTTTTACCTGATTATAGATGACATATTGTTTAGCTTTGAACAAAAATGAAAACACCAAATACAGACTTTATGAATAAGCAAATGGGTAGATCCAAAATGTAAATAAAAATTAAATTTATGTGAATTTATACTTTATAAGTCAGTTCATTAATAATACACCAGTTTAAAATAATACACATAAGAGTTATATAGAATTCTCTAATAATAGTAAATGGAAAGTAGCTGCAAGGAAAGGGGAATAATTAGAGTTTTTGTTGTTATTTGTCATAATATTGTTTATAATCAATATTGATATTAATTATTTATGTATTTCTTGGTGTAATAAAAACTAAAAACTTTCGATAAAAAAAAAATGCACATATTGTATATGGAGATTTTTGTTTAAAACAATATTTAATAGGCAGTCTTCTTCTTCTTCTTCATTCTCATTGTTATGTTGGAGTGTTCAGATGAGTAGACCAATACATGAGATGAACTGCGCAGTGGTTTCCAAATCAGGGAGCTCTCCATATAGTTTCCTTTCTATTGGGGTGATTTGGGGCCAATGTCATATACGGGCCTCTTGGTAAAGAGAGCAGTTTTGGAGGACGTGGTTTGCATTCTCTGGTGATACTCCACATGGGCAGATTTCACTGGTTCCAATTTTGAGCTTCCGGTCCATGTGTTGTCGCATTCTGTTGTGTCTGGTCCTGAGTCGAAAGATTAGACGTTGGTCTTGTCGGGATAGCTTATAGTAAGCGTCATCTTTCTTGTGATTTGGATGAGAGCTTGTCCATTTCTCATTTATTTTATTTACGATTAATTTCTTCAATTCTTCTGGATAGAGTGCAGAGTTTATTAGTGTGTTAGTTCTCCCACTCTTGGCTAGTGTGTCAGCCTTCTCATTTCCTTCTAGTTCTATATGAGCTGGTATCCATTGAATTACAGTTTTTTTGCTGTTGTTGTTGAGTTTTGTAAGTGCTGTTCTGAGGTTTTTAATATATGAGGAATCAGAGTTTTGCAGGTTTTGGAGGGTTGTTTTTGCATCGGTTAGAAAGACAATAATGTATTGGATGATTTGCTAGCATGGTAGCAGCTAGTGCTAGTGCTTCCCTTTCTGCTCTGTGATTGTCAGAGAGCTCTCCAGTTGCAATGGATTTTTCTAGTTTTCCTCCATCTGGCCATTCGATAAGTATTCCAGCTCCTCCATTTGAGGTGGCTTTATGGGTTGAGCCATCCGTGATCCATCCATCTCTGATCCACTGATAGCTAGGATAATTGGTATGTATAATAGGCAGTGGTCCATTCTAATTATTAGTGGCAGCTTGTGCCATGCCACTATTCGAACTGAATCCCTATTTCCCCCATCCTTTCCTCTGCCGAATCTCCACCTTTCTCCTACCATACACAAAAATCAAAATGTTAAGAAGTCCAAACTCAATATACAGGTTACAAGGGATAGACTCAAACTGACTGAACGTTTTTAAACTAGACGTAGAAATACAGATGTTTCATTTTACTGCATCACTTTTTTTGTCATCTTGTATTTTACAATCTGGGAAAGGAGTTAACTCTTTCTCTCCGTAGTTATTTTTCCATGTTTTGAAGAATTCTTCATTTTGCTCACTATAGCTTTGTCTTTTGTTATCAGAAAATGTTTTATTTGATATAGACTTAAAGGGAAATGCATGCTCTTTTTATATAATTCAAAGTCAGGTTTAAAAAATTAAACATTAATGTAATTTAATGAGGTCAAAATCAACGATTGTTTCGTCGATTAGGAGAGAAAGAGTTAAATTCTTATTCCCAGACACCCTTATAGAGTATGATAGTTTTTTGAAAGAACGTCATAAGATAAGAGAAACAATTGCATAACTTGTTTGAGGTTCTCAGATATTACTTTTACACTCTTATAATTTATTTTCAAGTGCTCTTCTGGTCTTTGATTTTTTTTAAAACCAAAATATAAAAGAAATTATACTTTAAAAAATGAGCGAAGGTTTATCACCTTATCTTTAAGTGTTTTAAAAAATCCACTTCTTTAAAATTAATCTGTCAACTTTTTTTTATATAGGCTTAACTTGCACACTTTATTTAAAATTTTTTAAATAATTAACTCAGAAGTAAGATCTATAGTTAATCTAAAATCTAGATTTACTTATAGATTCTAAGTAGATTCTACAATCTAGATCTTAGACTAGTCTATAATATATCAAGTAGGCCTATATATATATATAGGTATATAGACTCTTTATGTTTTGAAATACAGACATTACTTCAAAAAAGAAGATGATTACACCCTAGGCAAGTCTAGTCATGCATGTTAATCAATGACTTAAATAAACCAAGTCATATTATAATTATATATATAGGTTTACATGGCTGGGTCAGGCAACCTATGCCATGCTCTAATAATAGCACTAGGAAAGAAGGAGCATTTGTATAAATTTGTCCTAGCATATGGAACAAGGAATGGGCCTTTATCTTTGTGTCTTTCTGAGTATTTTATTAGTCTTTGTTTATTTTGGTATTTAAAGATTATGGTTTAATGTTTTTTGTTTAATAGCTACTTTACTTTTAAGTCTTTTATCCTGAAAGCTTTCTAAATTTAGTGATTTTACTAAAGGTGTACAGTTACTCTTAATCAAATGTGAATATTCATTTGTTATGAATCTCACTGCTCTGATTTGTGTCTGTCTGTTCTAGATCTAGTCTGTTTTCTTGAGTTGAGGGGTCCCAAACAGAGGATGCATATATATATTATTGGCCTAACCAAGGTTAAATAACATTTTAGTTTTATGTTCTTATTCTACATTCTTAGACTACATTATATATATATATATATATATATATATATATATATACTAGATCTATCCTAGACACTTAGATCTAGACTAGAAATCTGGATCTAGTATCAAGTCAAATGTTGAATGAAATGTAATGTCATTAATCTTCAGATTTAAAGTCTTTATAGTTTATATAGACTCTAGTCTTTTAGAGTTTATATAATTGGATGAAAACTAAAATAGTAAAATTTTAGATTGTAATAATTATATTAACTACAAATACAATTTATTTATTTAATAGAAATAGATATCATATAGAGATCTAGAGATAGATCTTAATTTTAAAATATTTTAAATTAATTAAAATTAAATCATGTAGTAATGTAGTCTACCTGTAATGTTGTCAGGACTAAGTGAAGATCTTAGAGTGTACTAGAGATCTATACTACTAATCCTCTATACAAGAAATATAGAACTATCTGACATATAGATCTATGACTATGTCTGTATGAGTCCGTTTATTTAATTTTAGTGTAGGCTTACCAAGCTGTCGAGCTTGATTTCGAGTCGTCTAATTTAGACCTTGTGATCTAGATCTATTCTAATAGTCACAGTGTTCTCCCTTCATCCGTGCGAGCACTTTTTGTCATTCCACTAGCGACACATGCGAGCTAGATTATTTTTAACTAGTCGACCGGCGGCATATCATACGCCGCTATTTAGCAGGGCCGGCCTTAGGTCACTGCAACATATTATATGCGACCGCAGTGGGCCCCGCACTTTTATAGGACCCGCACTTTCATAGGACCAGAGCTAATTCAAGGTGTATAAATTATAAAATTTAACCATTATATAACTTGTCAATTTGGTGTGTCATTCAATATGGAAAACGCCAATCCTAAGTACGTTAAATAAAAACGGCATTATGCATTAGCATGCATCCTTCATTTAAACCCGATCTCTATAACTGACTCCTAAAATCTGTCTTAGCCATCTTTGTTGAGCCACATTTAGTGTTTTCAATTTCGGCAGATGACTATTCACTGCCCTTTATTATTTGAGCCCCGCCACTGGTAGAAATATGTAACCTCTCTTGAGTACGCTCTTGGAATTAAGTGACTATAGTTTGCTTTAGATTTTATATCAAAAAGGGAAGTTTTATCGTCAAAATCATCTGTTGGGGGTTTTAAACTAAAAATCTCTGGAGTTATGTTGTTGTTTTTTTTTATTCAAAACCTCATTTAGTTACGGTCAAAGAATTTAGTAAACTGTAGTTTGCCTCAGAATAAATTGGATGATAGAGGTTTTCCACCTGAAAACGTCTGTAGGGGGATTTTTAACTTTTAAAATTTTAATGTTATTTAACCTTGGTTAGGCCAATAATAGAATATGCATCCACCGTTTGGGACCCCTCAACTCAAGAAAACATTAAGAAACTGGAACAAACACAAAATAGAGCAGTGAGATTCATAACAAACGAATATTCACATTTAACTAGAGTAACACCATTAGTAAAATCACTAAATTTAGAAAGCCTTCAGGACAGAAGACTCAAAAGTAAAGTAGCAATTATACATAAAACACTGAACCATAATCTTCAAATACAAAAACAAAACTTAATAAAATACCCTGAAAGACACAAAAATAGAGGCACATTCCTCGTCCCCTATGCTAGGACAAATTTGTACAAATACTCCTTCTTCCCTAGTGCTATTAGAGCATGGAATGGGTTGCCTGAGCTAGCCAGAAAAAACAGTGACTTGGCAGAATTTAAGTCATTGGTTAATATGCATGACTAAATGCATGACGCGTAGGACGTAATCATCTTCTTTTTTGAAGTAACGTCTGTATTATATAAGATAAGATAAGATAAATTCAAAACCATCTGGAGGGGTTTTAAACTTTTAAAAAAGCCATCTGTAGGAGAGGGATTTAAACTCAAAACTTCTTGGCTACGCTCAAATAATTTTAGTGTGTAATTTGCTTTTTTTTTTATATTGAAGAGGTATTTTTAGCATTAAACCACTCTGAAGGGGGGTTTAAACTTTAAACTCCTTTTGGCAACGCTCATAGATTTCTGAGTGTGTTATTTTCTTTTTTATATTGAAGATGTAATTTTTAGCTTCAAACTCCAGTGGAGGGGAATTTCAACTCAAGTGTATAATTTGCTTTTGTTTTTTTAATATTAAAGAGGTATTTTTTACATTCAAACCCCGGGTTAGGGTTAGGGTTACGCTACGCTCATAACATTTTGAGTGCATAATTTGCTTTTTTTTTCATATTGAAGAGGTATTTTTAGCCTCAAACCCCGCTGAAGGGGAGTTTAAATTCAAAACTGAGTCAAAACCCATTTAGCTACGCTCATAACATTTTGAGTGCGTAATTTGCGTTTTTTTTTTTATACCGGGTATTGAAGAGATATTTTTCAGCTTCAAACCCTACTGAAGAGGGGGTGGGGGTTAACTCAAAATCCCTTTGGCTACGCTCATAGAATTTTGAGTGAGTAATTTTCTTTTTTCATATTGAAGAGGGGTTTATCATAAATTTTGGAGGGAGTTTAAAAATCAAAATGTTCCTTAACTGTGTTCGTGAAATTTGGGGGATTGTCGTTTGCATTTATTTTGTTTTGTTTTATAGCAGAGGGAAATTTAAATGCGAAAACCCCTGGTAGGGGTTTTAAACTCAAACCCCCCTTGTAGGGGGTTTTAAACTCGAACCCCACTGGTAGGGGGTTTTAAACTCGAACCCCCTGGTAGGGGGTTTTAAACTCAAAAACCCCTGGTAGGGGGTTTTAAACTCAAAACCTCCTTTGCTGTGTTGGGGCAAGTTATAGTTTAGTATTAAAATCTCACCTAAAATAAACAAAATCAAAGCAAAAAATCAGTCACTAAATTCCGATCCCCCCCCCCCCGCAGGGGGGATTTCATTTCGGGGGGGGTTGAACCCCAAGAATCCCCCCCCCCCCGCTACGCCCATGCCTCCAATCATCCAAAGCCGGCCAGGAACAGAGCGTGGCATGACCAGAAAAAAATCTAGATCTATTAGTGTAGTTTAAGTAGATCTAGAATCTATATCTGGATTTAAATAATATATAGTCATGTGGGTAACATTGATCTAGAGTCACTCTAAAACAGTGGTTCCCAAACTTTTTTGTATCGTAGACCCCTTATTTTTTTGATTGCCATGTTTTCCAGTTTACAGTAGACCCCCTGCTTCAGTTCTACGGTTAGTTCATTATTGAAAAATAAAATTTTACGTTTTTTTAAAACTAATTACTAACCAGTGAGTCGAATAGTAAAAAAAAAAAAAGTAATTTAAAGCTACATTTCCAGTTATATCTTTTATTAATAAAATTCAGATTTAAACCAAACTAATAGTTCAACAATAAATCAACAAACGACAGGAAACGTTTGTTATAAAGGGTTTGCAAGCTCACCATCCCTCGCTTAGGAGATGAGGTTTCATTTAAGGATTTGTTGTTCTATGAATTGTCCTTCCAAACATTAAATATTAATTTGCCCTAAGTTGCCAAGAGTTTGGACGAGAAGAAGAAGTAAAGATCACTCAAATGAAGAATTTAATAGTGAATAGAAAAAACGAGAAATGGACAAGCTATCTTCCGAATTACAAGAAGGACGACGCCTATTATAAACTATCCCCATACGACCAATGATTAATTTTTCACATAAGAACCAGGCACAACAGAATGAGACAACACATGTTCCTGAAGCTGAAAATTTGTAATTAGCCATTGTGGATTCTCACCGAAGAATACCGCCTATGTCCTGTATTCTTCATCAAAAGGCTCGAGAATAAGACACTGGTCCCAAAACACCATCATATAAGAGAAACTCTATGGAGAGCTGCCAAATCTGGAAACCACTGAGCAGTTCATCACTGATACTGGTCTAGTCAACTGTATCCTCCAAAATAATAAGTAAGAAGAACCAGCAGCCTTTACTGTTATACGTCATCTTACTCTAGGATGTCGATCGAGATTGTATGGGTCTATTCTAAACTTTATCTTTGAGTGCTCGAAAGTTTTTCAAGACTTTATCTTTATTATCAGGGTGGCATCGTCTCAAATGATCCTCCAGCTTAACTGGTTTCATAGCGTCATAAAAAAAAAAAAAGGCACATTAACAATTGTTTGTTTGACTAGGAAGGAATAAACTCCAATTTCAAATACTCAACGCTGTACAGTCTACATTTTTTCTTATTAAAATTACAAAATGACACAATTAAGCTATTTAAATAGAGTTATTAAATTAAATACAACATTTTTTTTTCAAATTTACCCAATTTACTTTTTCACTTCGTAGACCCCTTGGAAGTCTTCGTAGACATCTGCATAGCCGGTCTTAGGCCACTGCAACCTATGCGACCGCAGTGGGCCCCCACTTTCAAAGGATCCGCACTTTCCTAGGACCTGCGCTAATTCAAGGTGTATAAATTATTAAATTAAACAATTTTTTAACTTAAAACAGATTTCCCGCGCCCTCATGTCTATTTACCAGGATGCCAACAATTCTCAAAGATAGATTGAAACAGTTGGTAATTCTTGCTATTGAGCGGGATCTATGTAGGAAACAATTATTATGATATACTGTATGACTTTGCTATACGCAAGGCTCGTATAGTAATTCTGTACATAGTAAAGAATGAATGTAATGCAAAGACGAATTTATTTTTTAATACAAACTCTTAAATTTCATTTATTGTCCGCTTCCCTACCCAAACTTGTCCCCGCGAAATCCGTTTCGCATAGGGCCTCACAATGCCTTGCTATTTATTGTTTGTAAAATGTTTGTTTCTAAAATGTTTTACATGTTTTGGATGTTTCTTTAGAGTTGAAGATAGTTTACTTTTTTAGTCCAAACCTCCCGCAAGACGAAAGGGGGGGGGGGGTGGGAGCGGGCAGGGTTTGACAGTCCAGTGCGCAGCCATCTGTAGCGAGCTGTGAGAACGTGTTTCCCCCCCCCCCTCCCTCTTGTTTTTTTTTTTCGTTGGGTGACCATTGCAGAAATACGAGAGTGATCTTTCCTTTACTTCTTGTTTGACCTGTTTAGGAAAGAAGAGAATTCTATAAATAGATACTCGCGCATAACGAGATATGGATCTTTCCCACTTTTGTATGCTTTGAATCCTTTTGCTTTCGCACAAAACATAAACAACCAACAATGACGTAATCTTAGCACAGAATCTTCTTCATGCAGTGGAAAAGAAGCTGCAAAAGTCTGGACATGCTTTCTGCAAAATGATGAGAAACTGGCAAAAACCCAATCCATTGAAAAAGCAAAAGAAGGTAGTGAAGACTATGGATTCCCTGTAATCAAAACAACCAGAAGAAAGAAAAGACTTAATGGGAAGTTGAGTTCTAATGTAGGACTGTCAATAGAACTGCAATTAAATCGTGTTGCAACAGAAGTGCTGGACAGATTTCATATAGAGATGAAGTTTCCAAAGGCTGGAAAGAAAATGGATACCTTTGGGTTTCTTCTTGAACCAAGACACCTATTAGATGAAGACACGCTTATGACAAACTGTGCTAATTTTCCTGTTTCTTTAAGGAAATAAATGGAAAATCGCTTTTTCAATGATGTCATTGATGCACGAGCACTTTTCATCAACAAACCAGTAATACAATCACCAATAGACATATTGAGGAAACAGGCTTCATATGGTAATTACTGTGCTCAAACCTTGCAACCTCCTCCGAATACCGCTAACTCAGGCCACTTCCATTACGTCATGTGAGATATCATGCTCAAAGCTTAAATTCATCAAAAACTATCTCAGGAGCACAATGACGCAAGAAAGGCTTATCATGGCTTTAATGTCACAAATACTAGAAAGTATCAATGTAGATGATGTTATAGATTTCTTTGCTGCACAGAATGCACGACGTGAAACGATATCAATTGAGATTTGTCACTTGTGCATTATTTAACTAATAAACAACGGTATTATTCATTAAAAGAGTCTTAATGATTATTTTTTGTTAAGTTTACTGATATAATGAACCAATTTGATTTTGGGCTTATATTTTTTTGCGTACATTATATCATGTCATATATCGAATGTCAAAATGCAAGGGGCCCCCAAAGAAGTCAATCCCCTCGGGCCCCAAAATCCCTAGTTACGCCCCTGTTCTATAAAAGTATGTTTAATGTGGAAAAATCCTTTGTTCTTGCAGCTTATCACTGACTCAATAGCAAGATTTTTTTTATGGAAATGAATTAAAAAATTATTTTGTCTGATATCGAATTAGGGAAATAGCTTGTGCATTATAAGTAGGAGTTCTTCCCCTTTACATAAGTTTTTTTAAGGGGATTTCTTTATATTTTGCTTGTTACAAGTTTCTGACGTTCCTTCATAAATAAAAGATTACTATGTCCTAGACCAGAACGGCTGGAAATGAAGGCTGGCAGATAATAGTGACGACAGTCTGAAGTGCAAATCAGATCATCATAGGAAATGAAAAGTTACAGATCTGAGAAGCAGTTTTCTATGTAATGGTCTTGGTTAGAAATTGTTAAATCTTTTTTTTTTTTTTTTGCTGCCCTTTCTGAGCCAGTTTGATAGATAAAATGAATGTATAATTGTAATAAACAACTGAGTAAAAGTCGGACATTTTCACACTTTATGCCAATGCATGGCGAATGAGGACAAGACCCCAAAAAGGAGGACATGACCTCCTTTCGACGGACATCTGGTAACCCTAGACGCCCTAGCTAGTTGCACTGTCACGCTACAAGTATTGTGCTAATGTAAATGTACATAGAGTCTAATTTCTGTTACAATTTATAATTTTATAACTAGAATAGACTTCTAAATCTAGATCTAGTAGATTATCTAAACTAGTAAATTATGAATGTTTTTGCGCTACTAGTTTTTTAATGATATACTGCGAGGCTAGTATTCTAGACTTGTAATAAAGTAACCAATCGCCTTTTTTTTCTCTCGTTTTATTGTCTGCAGGCCTGCTCTTAATATCAAATATGTCGCCATTGTTGTTTTCTTCAAGATAAAAAAAAAAGTAAGCTAATTAGATCTAGAATCTCGATTTAAACTAGATCTATTTAATTTATTTCTAGATCTTCATTCTATCAACGCAACTTAGCTTTGGCCATGTAAGTAACTTACTTAGATCTAGTTTATTGGATAAGTTATTTCTAGACTCTTGGCTACTAGATCTAGTAGTATTACTTATTACAGTATTAGTATTACTATAACTATACTATATTAGTAATTATGGTAATTCTGCAGGAGTTCAAGGGGCAGCCATCTTTGTTACTATTTTGTTATTGTTTATGTTTCAAAGAAATCCCAAGATAGTGTCTTAAAAAATACCAAGAATTAACATTACGTCTGTGGTTTCAAAGCAATGCTATTTTTTCTTTTAATTTTGACTTGGTGTCAATACATTGTAATACAATATCATCAATATGATAATAATGGTTCTTATTGTTCTGTCTTCTTTTTAATTGTTAAATATTCATATTGTCTATATCTATTCTGAATTATTCTGATATAGAGAATATAAATTTAACTAGGCCTTCAATAAATATCAGCACAGTTCATTACCAAAAATTAATTGACCTTTATTGCCTTTAAGAACCTTGTCATATTAATATAGTAATTAGTCTAGTTCTAGCAGTTAGATTATGAGTCTAATTAATAGACTTATTAGGACTAGATGATACCGGTAAAGCTAGATTTAGCATATTTTTTAGCTTCAAAAATAAAAACAAACAAAAACCCAAATCGGAGAGAAAACCCAAGAAACAAGATTACAGTCTAATCAATAACAAAGATGGCTGCCCCTTGAACTCCTGCAGAATTACTGTAATTAGAGTAACTTACATTTATCGAACAAGTTAAGCTCAGTCGCCAACATTTTTATGTTTGAATTTGTGTATCTCCGTAAAAATTAGACCTAGAAAAAAACTGATTGTATCTGTGAACTCCTCATCCATTTTTCGTAAAAAGTAGACATGCTTTATTTTATTACTACTCATAGTTAAACTTATATTTGATGTTAAAGTGGGTCAGGTCGATGATTTCAAAAGCTTAAATTATCGAACACTGTTTTACCTTTATCTTATCTTATCGAACATATTAAGAACTTATCGAACACACAAGAAGTATGGTGTTTTAAAAGTGTTATAATCTTAAAATTCTATTTAAAAAATCTATATTTTTTTTTATTTATATCATTTTCTTTTTACGCCATGTCAAGACAGACAGATTTTAGTCATTTTCACATGGTCCACATCGAATGAATCTATCACTGATCAGCTCTGCTTAGAAACTGACGGTGCTAAACCCAGTAACGCATTACCGTAGTACTTATTTAGGTCTAAGCTATTTTGAGACATAAGGAAGGCCATTAATAAATTAAATCCAGATATTATTTATTTGAGGGAGAGCCTAATAAGCTTTGGTAGCCAATAGATAATCCCGCCCTCCCCAAGTCATTGCAGGACACAACAATTTACTTGGTTGACCTAAAAACAAAACATACGGTACGCGGCCCTACGTAACTAGCCGCCGATCTAGCACGCTCAGTGTATGTAACAGCCCAAAAGTCAGTGCTAGATATTTTTCGATCTGGGCGGGGAGGGGGGGGGGGGCTGAAAAGCTATGTTAGCTTGCGAGCTGTGTTACCTATAGATGTAGATAGATCCGCCCTCCCTAAACCACCTGGTTGACCAAAAAAACAACAACACCGTATTTTAGAGCACGCTTAGTATTTGTCACACACACACAAACAACATATCTATATATCTATCACGCCTAGTGTTTGTGACCTAATTAGCGGCTTGACCGTAGGTACTCAAATGATGGCTCCTCCCCCTTTCCCCCAACATTGTTCTTACTACAACTTGAACAATGTTTTGGGGCTGTGTTGGTGGCCTGGTTTACACCTGTGTGTTGGGCTGTCACTGACCTTTTTTTTTTTTTGTTGTGTGTTAGTCTGGTGGCTGCGTTTGGATTGAGTCTTGAAATTTACGTTGTCACTTTGCACTGAAAAAGTGTGAATGTTGGAGAGTGTAATAAGAAAGCGCGGGTAAGGGGGTGTAGGCAGAATAAGAGAGTGGTTAAATGTGTTATTGTTATTATTTGAGTATTTGTGATGTTTCAAAGGAGTGTCTTTGTAGCGCATTATGAGCTTTATCATACTTTATGGTAATATATATATATATAATTTTCTAGACCCTGCGCCACACGTCTAGATCGAGAAGCACAACTGACTATGTATTTGAGACTGACGTCACATTTTAATGGTACATCAATTATTAATGATCTCTTGATACAGTGTCTTGACTGTTTCTCCCCCTCCCCCCCCCCCCCCCTTTTTTTTTACCTACCAAAGACATTTTTATTTCAAAATACCATATCTACATTCTGTACCTCCCCCTTAGCCCTTTCGTTTTATTAATATCTCTTCACATCAAGCACATGCGCTAGGTATTTGTTTATAACACATAATTCAGAAGTGAATAGAATGGGGCATCTGAAAAAAAAAACACAACTGGATATGTTCTAAATCCGTTGTGCTACTGATATCACATACAAGATAATAGCATCAAACTATATTTGTCATAAAATCAAGCTTTTAAAATAAGTACAATTAGTGCATATCGATGTAAATCTATTTACTTAGAAAAATATAGCACATTTACGGTAAACCACAAATAGCTGATACAAATTGTAACACATTGGTAATTTATATGTGTACTTTGCATTACATTATTTAAAAAAATTACAATTAAAAATATATAATTTAAATATTTTGTCTTCTTTGGGCTATATCCCTTTGATGTTTATTTTTAACATTAAAATGGTGTTCGATGTCTTACGAAGCTGAGATTGCTTATATAAAATCAGCTATTATCGAACACCCCCTTTTTAAACCTCAATTTTCATGTTTAGGTAACAAAGGACACTTTTAAGAAAATAGTTGCAAATATTTCTCAGCCTAATTAGAAGCGTATTATATAGGTTTTGTTGAGCTGAAGCATCATTGGCATTAAAAAATACCCTTAACCCGAGACTCACTTCACTCTTCCCAAGAGGTCAAAAAAAGTGAAATTTTTATACCAATATTACTAATGCACTTTGAATATAAGTAAAAAAATTATCCTCGGGTGAAAATGAAACTAAATATAACTTAACTATAAAGAAATGGACGATGCACAATAGGAATGGACTAGTTTCGTCATAATCATCGAAATAAAGGAGAATTTTAAAAAATACAATGGGTTGTTCGATAAGTACCTTAAAACGAAGGTGTTCGATAGATGTAAGTTACTCTAGTAGTATTATTAATATTATTATTAATTGTAATTAAATAAAATTTTTAATCTAGATCTAGATCTATAATTAATATTTTTAGTCTACTATATTATAGTTTATTACTATTAGTCATTATTATATTAGCCTATAGTACCTATACTATTAGGTTAGTCTAGTGTATTATTAAATTTGTCAGTGTTACTTTAGACTTTAGTCTAGACGCTAGACTAGTCACCCTAGGCCTATACAGACTAAGTCACTTTAGTTTTTAGATTACTTTAAAATTAGAGTTAAGACTTTAGTCTTTAGTCATTTTAGACTTTAGACTAAACTTTAACTTAAGTACTAGATCTAGATCTAGAATCTAGCATTCTAGTAGATGCCATGATAGATCTATAAAAGTATAAAATATAAATTATATTTCTAGTCTAGAGTAGGCTCAGATTAATCATTAAATTAAAGATTTAGAAATAATTTTGATTAGCCTAGTGGCGCCTAGGCCTAACCCTAATTCCCTAATTGGGCCTAATAATAGGGAGGTGGAATAAAAAATTATCTTTGATTTACTTTGAAAAAACAATTTTTCCTATGGTTATCATTATGGTTTTTAAATTATGACTGTATGTTTAACTTTAACAGTTAGAAAGTTATGATTTTTTTAGTGGCGTTTTGACCTAATATGAAACAAGTAAGATGAGAGCATCTTGCTGGCTAAGCCGGAATAGACACACCTCCAGATCAAAAGTTAAAAAGTTGCAACTGAGTTTTATTTGAGAAAAGAGTTGTTAGTTATCACAACAAATTTCCATATAGGATTAATAAACTTAAGTCATTATTATCACAGATATATAATATAAAGACTATAACTATACATCTAGATTCTAGGCAGCACTATATACCAAATTTTTAATGAGAGAAAATAGTGAAATAAATATAGCTAAACAAAGCCTCTAAGGACTGCACCGACCAGGGCATGAAAAAGTGACTCCTGATACAAGGCATAAAAACTTGCTATGACCTGAAGGGCCGCAGCCAAAAATCAGTTGCAAAACAGCCTACCAGTTTTATGTAAATTAGAAACAATGCAATAGAATAAAATATTTAATGGCATACCTTTCCCTTAGTTAGCTAAGTTTTTAGTACTATTTGGTAATTAAAAATTACTATGATTACGCATTATTTTCTTTGTTCTGATGCTTAACATCTTTTATGGGATACAATTTTATTAATGCCATGTTGAAGTTTGTTTTCAACTGACACTTTCATCACAGTTGACAAATTTTGATGAGATAATCTCGAACGGTGAGGTGCTTTTGTAGCTTTCAGTATGGAAAAGAAATGCTCATAGAGATAAATACTTCAAACAACTAGTTTTCTGGCTGCCAATTTCCGCAATTCAACGTAACATTCAGGGTAAATAACTGTAAAATTTTGGCACAGCCAATTCTATATACTTTGATTTTAACAAAGAATCTGACGGCTATTCTATCAGCTCTAGTTGCACATTACCAGCAGCAATTTCAGAATCAAATGAGAATGGAGATATAAACAACGAAACTTCTTGCTCGTACGGAACGAAGTCACGAAAACGGTCATTGAAAGCATCTACTAACGATTCCAGGTGTATGACGTATTTACCCAAAATGTTGCAGCCATATTTAATCTTTTTAGTTCCTAACACGTTCAGAAGTGAACAAGATTTCCTCTTCATATTTGGTTTATCCACAGTCGTAACTTTGCTTGTAAGCACTTCACATAATCACATGCAGTTGTGACAATTTTGTATTTACTTTTAAGTTTCAAATTCAAGTCTAGCAGGTGACCAGTGAGACCAACTTGAAATGCCAAATCCTGAACCCATACGTCAGTTTGGAAATTCTCAACAGGTTCAACTTTCACCGTTCAGAAACAATACAATTTCCTCACACAATGCAAAAAATCTTTTCAATACTTTATGACATGAGAGCAAGCGGACCTCTGTGTAGTAGGGAACACAATCAAATTCGTGTCCAATGTCATCCAGAAACATTGAAAATTGGCGATGATTTAAACTACGGGCACTAGTAAAATTGAGAACGACTGAAACCTGTCTTACGACATGTTGGGACTGTAATCCTCGCTTGTTGTGGTGTTATGCATAAAACAGTGCTCAAGTAGCTCTCCGTGTATCTCAAAATTCCACAGGCCCTTATGAATATAACCAACTATGTTACACCCGTTGACTCATGGAGAGCCAATGAAATTAATTCAAAATCTTTAATTGTTCACGTAGTCTGACTGTTATGTCATTTATTCTATCTGCCATAGTGTTCCTAGTTCCCGTCCCGAGACATGACGTTAAACTGCGCTCCTCTTACCTTAGCACTTTTGGAGCTCAAAAGTGCCCTACTTCTTTTCTATCATTGCGTCTGCCTCCTCTTTTCCTCACTCTGCCTTCATTGATCATCACTCTGTCTCCTTATCTCTAAAATCTCACTACGTCCTAGACCAGTCCGTTTGCCGTGGACTGTGACGGGTAAGGGGGGATAAAGAGATCCTGGTGTTTGAGTGGTGGCTATCTGAGGATAAACCACCACAACACAATACTTTGGCTCCAAGTTCCCCTAGACCTAAAGCCCAGATGGCCCGCTCTGGGTCAACCGGCTGGTCATGCCAAGCTACCAGCATAGGTCGAAGGGCGGAGAGCGGTGGCTCGAGGGTCAATCAGGGAGCTGCTGTATCGGGCATGTGCATCGGACATGTGTCTGATACAGCAGCTGACTGAGTATAGCACCTGTGTAGCCCTGGCAGGCTCATTCTGGACTTCCGAATGGCCCGTCCCCTTGTTGGACTGCCCTGTGTGGAAACAGGAGGTTGCCGTGCAGGAGTACAAGGCAAGAAATGGATGTACCTTCAGCCAGGCGAAATCGGCTGTATTGGCCCTACCCAAGGGCCAATTTGGCTTGTTGCTAAAATAGGAAGATCCATAGCCACACAGACGGACACATTGACCCCACCACCCCTCCTCCTCCTCCAACTCAGAAGAAAACACAGCCAAAGAACACACTTCCGAAGAAACAAGAAAGCCCTGTTGTCATGCTAAAGAACAGGTTCTCTGTGCTCGCTGATGGAGACTGAGCAGCATGTCAAAACCAACACTCCGGGAGAACCCGGAGACATCATGTCTGACACAGGTTCTCCTCAGAGAACCCAGCCAGACACCCCAACCTCTACCGAATTAGAGGTCGACCAACTCCCTAAGGGGAGAAATCAAAGCGGAGAGGATGCCCGAGGTGAGAGAGGAGGAAATAACCTTGGCTCTAACCAGAGGTATCTCCCCTCTCCAGAGAGAAAGACTTCCCCCCAAATGGGGGTTGTCCTCCTCTCCATCCAAACCCAAGAATAAAAATACCAAGGTCACTGGAATAAAGGGAAACCCCTCCGGGGGCCTCCCAAGGCCATATAGATCCAAGTAGGTCATTTAGAATAAGCCATGGATTCCAGAAGTGTACAGTGGAATTGTAGAGGCCTCAAGGCCAATTATGAGGAAATGCAACTACTGATGGACTCTGAGACTCCTGTAGCTGTCTGCTTACAGGAAACATTTCTGAAAGATAGCATCAGCTTCCGAAGCTACAGTGCTTACAGCAAGAATGTTGAGGATGCAGAAAGAGCATCAGGTGGAGTCTGTATCCTTGTGAAGGACAGCAGCCCCCATGAGAGGGTAGAACTACAGACCACACTACAGGCTGTAGCAGCTAGGATAACCCTTCATAAGGTTATCACTTGCTGCAGCCTGTATCTACCACCAGGCGCTCCATTAAACCCAACAGACAAGGAGGACCTATTGAAACAACTCCCCCGGCCTTATATAATCCTTGGGGATTTCAATGCCCATAACGCCATGTGGGGATCCAACAATACCGACACAAGAGGTTGTAGGCTGGAGGATATCTTCCTCCAACATGATTTATGCATACTTAATGATGCATCACCGACCTACTTGCACCCAGGAACTGGATCTCTCACATGCATTGACCTCACAATATGCGTCCCTGGACGTTTGGACGACTTTAAATGGTCAGTTAGCAATGATCTACGGGGAAGTGATCACTTCCCAATCATCATTACTAACAATCTCCCCTCATTGGGACGACCTCAGCGGTGGAAACAATTCCAAAAAAGATGCTCCGAGGATATCACAGAAAATATCCTCGATGAACAGAACCCAGCTGATACCTTTGCTAGCAAGCTACTTAGTATAGCCAGGAAAGTTATCCCCTAACCTCCGCAAATCCAAAACGGCCTAGCAAACCATGGTTTGATACAGCTTGCAAAAGTGCTATTGGCGATAGGAAAAAAACGACTGGCTGCATTTATAAAGAATCCTTCCCAGGAAAACCTAAAGCTATTCAGGATAACTAGAGCAAAGGCTAGACAAACCATACGGTCAGCCAAAAGGAATTCCTGGAGAAGTTTTGTCGGCAGTCTGGATGCCAAAACTTCTGCTAGAGCGGTTTGGAAGGCAGTAAGGCGAATCAATAGGAAAGAATCAAATGCAATAGGGCATTTGAAAAACCAAGGAGAAATAGCTGACTGCCTTGCATCCTCAATAGTAGAAAAGTCATGTGCTGCACACTACACGCCAGAGTTCCAAAAAGTCAAAACCAGGGAGGAAAGACACCCCATTGATTTCAGGTCAGAGAACAATGAAGACTACAACAAACCGTTCTCGCTTGAGGAACTGAGGGAATCGCTGGACAAGTCACATGACACAGCGCCTGGAGAAGATAAAATCCATTACCAGTTCCTCAAGCACCTTCCCGAACCCTCATTAGCAGTCCTGCTAGGGGTCTATAACTGTGTGTGGCAAACAGGCGCTTTCCCAAACAGCTGGAGGAAAGCCACAGTTATACCGATACCTAAACCGGGAAGAGACGGCTCTGACCCAGCTAACTATCGACCAATAGCACTAACAAGCTGCATCTGCAAAACCATGGAAAGAATTATTGACAGTAGGCTGGTCTGGTACCTGGAGAGGAATTAAGTGATCTCCTACTACCAGTGCGGATTCCGGCAGGGGCAGACAACAACTGACCACCTGTTAAGGCTGGAAGCTTATATTAGAAATGCATTACTCAGAAGAGAACATCTAGTAGCTGTATTCTTCGATATAGAAAAGGCGTATGACACAAACTGGAAACATGGCATTCTACGTGACCTGGAGCTTATGGGGCTTAAGGTACACCTTCCCTGTTTTGTGGGGGAATTCCTGAAAGACCGAAAATTTCAGGTTCGAGTGGGCAACTCCGCTTCTGACACTCATGACCAGGAAATGGGTGTACCCCAGGGCAGCATTCTGTCAGTCACCCTGTTCAACATTAAAATAAATAGCATCATAAATGCTCTGTCCCCTGGCATAGAGTGCTCTTTGTATGTTGATGACTTTGTCATTTTTACTTATGGAAAAAACATGAACACCTTAGAAAGAAAATTACAGTTATGTTTAAACAAAATTCAAAATTGGGCAAATGATAATGGTTTTAAATTTTCGGACTCCAAAACAGTTAGTATGCATTTTTGTAATTTAAGGGGACTCCACCCAGACCCTGAACTATTTGTACACAAAAAGAAGATCCCTGTCGTGAAAACTACAAAATTTTTAGGCCTCACCTTAGATTCCAAATTCAATTTTCTCCCCCACATTAAGGAACTTAAGAAGAAATGCCAAAAGTCATTAAACATATTTAGAGTACTCAGCCATACGTACTGGGGAGCTGACAGAGCTACCTTGCTGCTGCTATATCGGAGTCTAATTCGATCCAAGCTAGACTACGGATCCATAATATATGGAGCAGCAAGGAAGTCTTATCTAAAAATACTGGAACCAATACAAAATGCTGCCCTGCGTCTCTGTCTCGGCACGTTTCGTACATCACCTACCCCAAGTCTCCATGTGGAGGCTGGAGAACTCCCCATGGATATAAGAATGAAAAAGCTTGCAATGCAGTATATAGTCAAGCTAAAATCCAACCCCACGAACCCTGCTTTTGACTCCATATTTAACCCCACAGAGGTAGAATTATACAATCGAAGGCCAAACGTCATACAGCCGTTGGGCCTCCGAATGAGAGAACCCATCCAAAACTTAACCCCACCCATTGACCAAATCTCTAAAATAGAAACCCCTCAGAGTCCTCCTT
Organism: Biomphalaria pfeifferi; assembly: GCA_030265305.1. Taxonomy (NCBI): domain Eukaryota; kingdom Metazoa; phylum Mollusca; class Gastropoda; family Planorbidae; genus Biomphalaria; species Biomphalaria pfeifferi. The sequence goes on from JASAOG010000275.1 coordinate 306,424, forward strand.
GGCTAATGAATAAACCCAAATTAAATTTATCCCTCCTTAATTTCAAAAAAGAAAATACAGACCCAAGCATACTACAAGTCCACTTTAGGGAACTGCAGGAGAGCTACGGAGATTGTGGCACCATCTACACAGACGGATCCAAAATGGATGGAAAGGTTGCATATGCCTGCTTCTTTCCGAACAAAACAATCTCCCGTAGGCTCCCTGATGGCTGCTCCATCTTTACGGCCGAATTGCATGCAATATCGCTTGCACTTATGGCTGTTAAAGCATCAGAAAGGAGGAAATTTATAATCTGCTCCGACTCCAAATCTGCATTGCAAGCTTTGGGGCGGATGAAGACTGACATCCCATTGGTACATAAGAGCCTGAAGCTGTTGGACCAAATAACAGCCGACCACAGGGATGTCACCTTCATCTGGGTCCCCTCCCATGTTGGCATAGAAGGAAACGAAGCTGCAGACAGAGAAGCAAAGAGAGCCCTAAATCATGCGGTGTCAGGAACCCAAATTCCCTGCTCGGACCTGAGACAAAGTATTGCCTCTGCCACCTATCGAGAGTGGCAGAACCGATGGGAGGCTAAGATTCACAATAAACTCTGGCAGATTGTGGCGAATGTCAGGTGGCGGCCCACATCTAAGGGTCTGACAAGGCGTGGTAGCACGATCATGTCCAGACTTAGGATTGGCGACACCTACATCACGCACTCTTTTGTGCTGAAGAGAGACGAGCCCCCACTTTGTGAATACTGTGACTCTCGCCTCACCGTGGAACATATCCTCGTTGATTGCCCCAGATACCAGGATGTCAGGGAAAAATATTTTAGAGCCACTAACTTAAAAACACTATTCGATAATGTCGACCCTGGGAAGGTACTGGGCTTTATCCGGAAAGTGGGGTTGTCTACGAAGATCTGATTTAAGAATTTGTGAACATGTATTATTTACATTAGATTTTTACCAAATTATTAAATTTTTACTACCTTTACTATTTTAACTGTGAATAGACCTTGATTTTAATGATTTAACTATATAGAATTTAGCCCTTGTTATCTAGAGAGAGAGAGTAGTCCTTAAGGGAATGCAGGCACGACATGTGCCCAAAACCAAACCAAACCTGTTCCTAGTTAACGCTATTTCTGTGAATGCTTACTTCACCTTTTCTGGACAAATTACTTCGGCTTTAACGACACATTCCTTCATAAAATCACATTCACTAAATGATTCGCTATGGCTTGCAATTAAGTTTAGCAAAATGTACCTTGCTTTCACTACAGACTCACTCTTAAGTTGTTCAGTTTAACAAATATTATTTTTCGATTCAAGTAGCTTGTCATCTCTTATTTTCCAGCGTAACAGTTTAACATTATTTTGAAAATTTGTAGGTGGCTAAGCGGGCCGCACTCAAAGTGCCCTATTTGACATGCCTGCTATATACTATTAGAGTTAGAACAGTTAGGTTTAATCTTTTCTTTTTCATGTATCCTTATTATTAGTCTAATTAGATCTAGAATATAGGTGATCATTCTGAAACCTCTTTCCACTACGTCACTACTACTAGATGATAGATCTAGTATGAATATCTAGAATTTTTTTTAAAAAAGCTATTAGATCAAGAAACTTATGGCAATATTCCATGATAATGTAGAATAAGGTTCCGGCATATCTCTATGAAGTCATTTCTGACATTGCTAGCACACCCCATGGAAATAAACTTTTTTTGTGTGCTTTTTGGGATAAAAAAAAATTGTGCCTTCTGTTGTCAAATATCTCTGGAAATCATGCCTGTCTGCTCCTTACCTCTTTAAAACAAATATAAAGAACTTCCATGACTTGGGGATGTTATTTGGTCACTATATCACACCTGGTTGATAACCCTGTTTCAACCTTGATTGAATCCTAGCCAAATAAGATAGAAAATTGACTAAAAAAAAACAACTATTAAAACTTTCATAATCTTGTTTTATAAAGTTGTATCCAATTTTTTTTTCTCTTTTACTTTCAGATGTTCCCCATCAGAGATAATACGTTTTTAAAACTTTTATTAACACTGATGTGGTTGACAAAATAGTAAAAAAGTAAGTCCTTTTTGTTTTCAACTGTAGTCTTGTAATATTAGAGTTACTGAATTATTTTGGTCAACTTTTAATATCATTGATTATATTATTAAAAGTTACTTTGTAATTAAATTGTTGTTTCTGTCAAAATAGTTCTATTTATTATATACAAAAACTAAAAAAAAAAAACAAACAACTTATGAGAACAGTTATAATATGAATGGAGTTAAATAAACATAAAGAAAAAATTTAAACCTACTAAACCCAAGAAGACTTACTGTTTAAACTGCAATGGGATGGCTTGAAGTGTGGAGAGGAAAAGGTTGAATTACTGCTTGGGGTTGGGTGACATGGCTTGTTAGGTATCTGGATTGTGTTCTGTATTCTGTGCAATTTTTAAACTAAAGTTTTGGTTATCAGAAATGTTTCGTATTGAAGGCATTCACTATCTGAAATTTCACTGTAACTTTTTTTTTTTACATCCTATAAATAAATAGAGTGAAATAGTTTAGTTCAATTAACATGTTTTTGTAAAATAGTTCCTTTAAGATTTCACTCAATCCATACCATTTTTTACAAATTCCCATTGCAACATGTTTGCACATTGTACTGCTCTAGAGGGTAAACAATCTAATTTAAAACTCTCCAGGATCAAATCAATCATATATTTTCAAAAATATCACTGACTGATTTATCAAGGATCTCTGGAACAGCCAAACAGATTCACATGACAATTTTTTACACAGGTTCCTTTTACCCGGTACTTCTTAGGTACTCATTAGGAAACAGTTTTGATACATTTGCAGTCTGAGCACAGCAATTCATGAAATTTTACAAGCATTCTATTAAACCTTGGTATTTTATTTTCAGTATTTCCAAAATGTTTGTAGTCATAAATGAAGCTTTTTGATCATGTTTGATATTTTTTTAAGCAAATTTTCCCCTTAGAATAGGAAATAGCTGTGTGAATGTGTTTGATGTGAATATAATATAAAAACAAAATGAAATCAATATTTCTTTGGTGTGTAACTTGCATTGTGGAAACATACTATATAAGTTGAGATAGGATTTTTTTTAACATTCCTTTACATTTCCATGAACATCATAATTGTAACTAGCTTTATATTACATTCATTACTGTTGTATGACATTGGCTACATTATTTAATACACTATGTTTGTTAAAGCACTGCTGTCATTCTTAAATAATTAATCTGTTACACTTCTGTTTCAGCCATTGCCAAGAAACCACAAATGTACTACACAGGTTTGTCACCAAATAGTGGTCCAAATGTATCAGGTCAAACTGTTGAGAAACAAGGCATTTATGTACCAGCTCCAAGTCCATTTGCTTCTTCAGGATTTCCACCCAGCCAACCAGTACTTCCTCCAGGACTAGCACCTCGTTTCGCTGCTGCCCCACAAGCCTATGCAGTGGTATCTAATGCAGGCCCAACAGCTTACACTATCTCACCAGCCTACCATTCTATACCATACACCAGCTTGCAAGGTATCCCTACATCCACCCATGCCTACATATCTGCTGCTCAGTATCCTGGAATGACTTACCAGGCAGCTTTGGGTCCCAGAACAGCCCCACCGTCTCATTACCCACTTCAGGCTGGGGCGCCTCTTATAGCTGCTAGCTATTCACCCATGCCAGGCCAACTACCTGCCCCTGCTGCTAGAGCTTTCCCTGTCAGCCACATGACTGCCTATCCTCCAGGTTACCCACTTCCAGCAGGCACTGCTCCTATACCCTATCATGGAGCAGCTACTTTTGGGCCACCATTTTAGCAAAATGAGCTTTGGGTTGGGGAAAAGATACAAGACCAATATTTTTTTCTCAAAGACAGCTGTGTAGGCTACTTATTTAGTGTTTAATTTCTTTATTGCTCATTATGATTGGATTCATAATGTGTTCTAGAATTTACTAATTTATTGTACCCATCTAAATTTAAAAATTTGTATTTTCTTTGTGGAATATATATACATTAATTTAAACTTTTGGAAATTATTTGCAAAGCTAGCTTATTTATAAATAACATGACATAATAATCAATACATACTGAAAATTAAAATACAATGTCCATAATAACAGCTGTTAAAACCAATTCATGGTGATGGTACTTTTCTTTGATCCTTTATTGTGGCTGTTACCTCCATTTGTCTGTTATATCATGCATATGAAATAAAGGAGCAACGTTTTTCTTCATTGCCTTGTATCAACATTCCCTCGATTTAGTTTCACAATATATTGAACTCTCTCTTTAACCTCTACCCAATTTATTGCCCTAAGAATGACATGAAATAATTTATCTTTAGAAATAACTGTAACATTATTTGTTTCGTTTGACCTAAAGTATCTTAACAAGTTATAGTTAATAATACAATAGACTTAGAATCGAAAGTTACGCTGTTTCTGTTAAATTTATTGTATTATTGTTGTAAAAGTATTAAATTTGCAACTAGGGTAGGCCAATATACAATCAGTAACCTGAATGCATGTTAAGGTACCGGTAATTAGTATTGATAGCTACAGCTAATGATTAATGATGAAAAAAAGGACACATGCTTAGTTCTTGTTCAAATTTCCAGCAACAATAAAATATTGTGCAATAAAAGGTATGTGACTAGTGTTAAGAAACCACTTAGCATTTGTTTAACAACTCTCACAAGTCCATTCTAGCTGTTTTTTTTTTTAAAGCATTTATAGCCGACTTCCAAGCTTGTCCTTGTTGTCTATCACTATTGTGGTATTGTGATGAATTGGTCCTAACTGTTCAAATGTAGCTAAATTTCTCTTTTGAAAAATGTATTTATTGTGACTTTGTTGATATTGTTTTGGTATTTGTACTAGTGGGTGTGAGTGCTATCATGTTAGAACAATTTGACTTTTGTTGTGAGTTATAGAACATAAATGGATGCAAACTGGGAGCTTTTGCTCATTTATAGGTGCTTCATATACATTCAATTTGTAAGTTTCTGAAATGCTACAGATCAAATTTGAAACTTCAGAAACTACTAGCAAAATGTTTCTATTCTCTTTATATAATTATTGTAACAGAATATGACTTGCTATGAGCATTCTCAGACAATAAACTATATTTACTTACCATTTACTACTTTTTACTGTTGCTTTTAAGTTGAAATAGAATTTTTTTGATTCAGTTTATAATTTATTAGAAACCTGATCTCCACATTTTCTCTCTATATATAAAGCTACTACTATTCAAATGGTTGTGGGTTACAGAACAGAATTGATTTTATGAGAACAGTGACAGCTTGAATTTTTAGCACCTTACTCTTTAGTTCTACATACACATACTTTTTAAGTCTTTATATTCTTGATACTCTATAGTTGGCTGTACTCAGCATAGCAAGGTGGTGTGAGTGTTGTTTAAAGTACATTTTTATAAATTATAGTATGGCATTTTCTTGCCTGTTTGCGTTTGTTAAAGAAAAGGGTTCATAACCTTATTTAATAATTAAACAAATCAAAGCTTTTTGTTTGTTTGTTTTTATTTAAAAACAATAGTGGACAATCCAATTAAAACAAGTTATAAAAATTCTACATACAACAAGAATTAAACAAGTTTCACAATATACAAGACAAATTAATATGACATTATTCTTCTCATAATAATATTGTTTATGCCCATGAAACTAAAATTGATGTTTTAACAAAAAATTACATAAAACATTACACAATTGAATGTTATAAACAAGACACTTAAACATTAAAATCATATTTGTCTTCATCAATAAACCAATGGTTTTTTTTTTAGAACTATCCTGGTCAAGACAGGAATATGACGAGAACCTACAAACAATGTTTCATAAAACCATTCAAATGTGTCAAATTACTTACATACAAAATTGATCTATGTACAGATGAATAAAATTGTAGCAGTCAAGAAATGGAATCGTGACAATGAAATCATCGCCGCCCACCTCTGGGTCCACCACCACCTCGTGCACCGCCACCACCACCTCCTCCCCTTGGGCCACCTCGTCCACGCCCCCTAGGGCCACCACGCCCTCGTCCTCTTGCTCCAACAGGTGCTGAAAAGGTTTATGAAACTTTAAATTAACCTAATTGTATTTTATAATTTTCACGAGACAATTAGAGCCTATAATTTACTTTAAAATTTTCTTCCATGAGAGTTAATTTCAGTTAAGCAGAATTTTTTTTTTTTAAATATCTGAGAAATCAGTTGAAATCTACAAGATTACATAAAACTTTCTACACTCATTTTTAGCAGAAAAAGACAAGCCAGCCAGTTAACAGCATTAAAATCTATTCCAAAAACATCATTGTTAAAGTTTAAAAAGTCTAATATTTTACCCATTATTAGCATTGGGTAATTCGCATCAAGTAAGTGTGTAAGATTTTGATGACTGAATAGCATACTAAGTCTAAAGGTTTTAATGAAGCTAAAGAAGTTGTTGTCCATTGAGACCAAGTTAAAGAAAATAGGTTTAGAGTGAAGAGATATGTTTGGTATTTCTAGTGGTCTGAACCAACAGAACTCTAAGAGACATTTTAAGAAAGGAGACCGAATGGCTTATCCAATTTAAATATATTTATTTAATGATATAAATTTGTCATATTATATAAAGAGCATGATAATGGGGTCAGTGTAATGGCCATTGGCCTTCAGTCTTGTGTTCTAGCCAACATGAGATGTAAAAACAACCCTGGATACCAAGGAAACTTGGTAAAGATGCTTCAAATGAGTAATTTATTCAGAATTTTAAAGACTAGCTTTAAAAAAAAAAAAAAAAAAAAAAAAAAGAGCAGTGCAGTTTCTCACCTTCTCTTTTTCCTCTTGCTTTTGATCGTGGAGCGTCATCTATCAATAATGTATCCAATGGCAAGCTGTCAGGGAGAATGTAGTAACGGATATTGTTTCCTCTAATGCTCAGTGAGTCAAGCTGCTGAGGATCTTTGTTCTTAACAGTCATCTTAACAGCTTTCAAATGAGTGTTCATACTGACATCAACACCTGATGAAATCAATCCAGAAACATTACGGCAAAAAAGTTTTTACATGTTTCCTATAATAAGGAATGATCAAATATTTAATGCTTCATACACTCTTATTACAGTCATAATCATATGACATGATGAAATTAAATAAAATCCTAACAATCCATGGTATTGCAATTGCTGGGGGGGGGGGGGGGGGGGGGGGCGCAAAAAAAAAATCTGTATTTAATATGTCCTAGCATATAAGACATAGATATAGATCTAATATGGAATTAGAAATGTACTATAAGGGTTTTTGTTCTTAGAAGCTTTCAATCTGCATAACACCTGATAAATCACTCAAATGGTTTAAAAAAAATGTTCAGGAACATTAAGGCAACAGTTAAGTTGTTTTTTTTTATTATATGTTTCTGATGATTGGGAAAATTCAAATAGTTGGTCTTTTAATATTACATTTTTTTTTGTTAGCTGCCGCATGCTAGATAGAATTCCAAAAGACAGCCTCAATGCTGAGCATACTAAGGGAACCAGACTAAAAGGACAACAGTATTAACATAGAGATGTCTGAAAGCAAGACTTCAATAGCAATTTATTTTAAATGAAAATGCCCAGGATCAGTCAACATTGAGACAAATTGTACATTATAGCTGCCATGACCATTGAAGAAAGCAAAAGAGCTGACAATATGTCAATAAAATTGGACTAATTGACCTAATAACATGTTATAAATCAAGCATTAAATAAATTGAAGAAAAACTTTGTATTAGTTTTTAAAAACCCTCACCTGTAACAGTTCCATGAACTTGAGTACCATTTTTTAGTTCAATTGTAACAGTTTCATGACTCAATTTCATAAGAAACCTGAAAATATACAGATACAAGTAAAATGCCAAGTAACAAGACCATACAAAAAGGCACTAAATGTTAACTTTTTAAAAAACCTTCGAAAAGTACAGAAATACAAGACAATACATAGACCACAATGAGTCAGCTATTTGGCAAATAGCAGTTGTTTTTTTTAATTTCTGTGAGATAAATAATGACCAAGAATTTAAAATAAATGTTATATAAAATTATGATTATATTCAAAATCTTTTTAAATTTATACATAACAGTATCAAATATTTCAATCAATACCCAAGCATTCTTAGTAGTCATGTTTTAAAACAATTTTCATGTAAACTACATATATATATACCAATACAGGTACATTACAAGTCTATCTTTGCCATGGTATTCAAATTTGCCTGAAACACACTTCTGTTCTCTAATACAACAGTCACAGTTATAGTAAGTTTACTTTTTACAGTCTGGGCATGACACCTACATTGTGCCAATGTGCTAAAAACCCAAAAATATCAACTTTTACAGTAGAGAGGGTTGTGGATGAAAAAGTTACTAAACTTGTTTTTCTAGGGTCGGCTATCCATATTATACATATGCTCTTACCATACAATAAGATATAGTGGCAATTTAGCCTCAAGACCATAATACAGGCTAAAATCTAGGCTTCAGAACCATCTAAATCTAAGGTTGACTTATGTTTCAATTCATCCTGCTATCAATAATTTTTATTTGCAGCTAATTAATTAATTGAGACCATTATGAACTAAAAGAAATTAAACAAAGATCAAAATTTAAGATGCTAACACCATAATCACATGAAAATCCTAGCATTCCCACACTATTTGCCTATTGATATTGCAATGGCTGGGGGAAAAATAAAGTATAGAGATATAATACTGATATACTTTTGTTTGTCCTAGCACATTTGTTGTAGACAAAGATATCTGGATTAGAAATGTGCTACTTTATCTACTTCTGAATACAATAATATTTTTAAGAGACTAGTCAACTCAAGATCTAAAAGTGATTCGTATAATTTGTTAGTATATTTAGAATTTAGACTATAGATCTAGATCTTGTCTAAATTTTAACCGATTACATATCTAGATCTATGTCTATATCTATCTATATGATTCTATGATAATTGATATCACATAGAGACCATTGTAGGCTGGAATCCTCCATCATAAAATGTTGAAAATCTGTAGAGTGAGACGAGGAGTAACATCAACACCCAATCCAACAAGAATTAAAACTATTCTTTGCTAATGGTTTCTGTATGCCTAGATTGCTAGATCTATATCAGTACTGAGTATGTTTACAAAGTTGGAGGTTAAGTGACTAAGTGCTAAAATAAGAAAAATTTAAGCCTTGGACTTGGAGAGTAAGTCTATCTAGACTTCTAGTTCTAGTAGAAATTAGTAGATCTACTTTGCTAGAATAGAAATTTAATGATACAGAAAACTGCTGGATTTAAAAAATCAGGAAAACAAAACAGTTTGTACATTTTAAAATTCAACACTGACTAAGACTAAATTGAGGAACTCATCAATACTCATAAAATTTACGTTGTGAAGAGAAGAATGCCAAGGCCCAAGCCTAAGCTAGTAATTGCCTAGTTCAGTCATCTATTAATCTAGATAGATGTGTCACTGTTGTCAGTATACTAGATTTTTACGACTACACTTTCGCATTGACCATTGTTTTGTTATTAAAAATAAAAATTATCATTAAGTGTCATTTTTATAGATCTAGAATTCTAGATCTAGTTTACATTTAGAATAGTTTAAATAGATTCTAGCTGGATTAGATCTAGACTGACTGGAGTGTAGATTAGGATTCTAGTTCTATCTACGATTCAATCAAACCATTCTAAATTCTATTCTAGTTCTAGACTTAGTCGTCTTAGATCATCTAGATTCTAGTGATTCTAGTCAAATCAGATTCAGAGGTCTAGACTGTCTTAGTCACTTATCATGACTCATGTCTTGTCTCAGCCTAAGGCTAAAGCCGCTAAGGCCTAACTAAAGTGACTAAAGCCAGTAATTTTGAGTAATTACAAATGAGTAAGAAAAAGTCCCATGTTAAACTCAGAGGGACTGGAGGCACTACACAATTTCTAGATCTTTCATCTACTAAATCTATTTAGCCTACTCTAGTCAACACTAGTCTCTAGCCCTAGCTAGTGTTAGTGTCTCTAGTCCTACTCTCCTAGCCTAAAGACTAGACTCAAGTCAAGTGACAACCAGTTACTGTACTAGACTAGACTGTAGTCTAGACTCCTTCCTTTAACTTTAATTAGTGGTTAGTTAGGCTAGTAGTGCTATTAATTTAGTGTTAAGTAAGGTAGATTCTATTCTAGTCTACATCACAAAAACGGCTAGAAATTCTAGATCTGGTAATACCAAAGCAAGTGTCTTTCATTTTCTGATCCTCTAGACTACTTCGTCTAGATCTAATTCTTCATAATTCTTACTATTCAATAAGTAAACAAAGGGTCTTAAATAGTCTAATACCGGTCATCCTGTTGTCGATAACAACAGAAGTTTAAACTACATTTAAAAAAAAATAAACAATCAATTGTACTCTTAGTTCAAGCGTATAGCATTTTGTTTGAAATTTTACCTTACAAGTTTCATGATGAATTAGATTTTTGCTTCAATATGAAGCAACCTAAAAATATTTTGATTGGCGGTATAACGTATCATATACAAAATTTCGTTACCGGAAGTAGAATTTGAAGGATAAATGGGGGAAAGAGACATAATCGTACTAATCTAATTCACACATTTATAAAAACAGTTTCTTCCCTTACAAGTAATTTCTTAAATTTGTTTCAAAATATTTACCAGATATATCTAGATCTTAGATCTAAATTTAATAATCAATGAAATAGAGTATTATCATTCTAAAAATGCCGATTGATTGAATTTTACGAATGACAAGCGTAGCTAGTAAAATCGCACTGGGCATCTTATCTTATAAAACGTTACTTCAAAAAAGAAGATGGTTACGTCCTACGCGTCATGCATCTAGTCATGCATGTTAACCAATGACTTACTCCTGGCTGGCTCAGGCAACCCATTCCATGCTCAAATAGCACTAGGGAAGAAGTACCGAAAAGAGGTTACGTAACTGACTTCAGCTTCAGAGTATGGTTCGAGCAGGCAATGAATTGTGGGTAGTAATGTGGGGTGCAGACTTTCTACTGTAGGCAGAGGTGACCTTAGCAGAGCCCTGGGCGAGTGTCAAATGCGGGAACCTGAGCCTATATATACTGTACAACATCACGCTAACGGGTTCGTCCACCTTTAACACCGTAGGCCTTATTTTTGCAACCAAACATAGTACCTTACGTAGGTTCTCTACTTTTGACCTTTCACTAATTACTTGCTATATGGTGATTGTTCTGCATGAAAGATTTCACCTTAACAAACATAACTAATGATTCAGAAACATTTTACATGAAAAATCAACAAACTAGATAATAATAATTTCTGCTGAGCTGGAGTCGGAAAGTAACTATTAATTACAAAGGAGAATCAGAACACTTGCAATAACCGAATAGTTGCCTAGACGGTCACAAAAGGATTCAGTCACGGAACTCTCTTGGCTCGTCGCTTTGCACTAATAGAAACGTTATGTTATCTCCCGATGCGCGGTCCGAATGCCGAAGCCAAATTGATGTTCTTTAAGAACATTTGTTTTCCCACGGCCACCCGATGTATATTGAGAAAAAAAAGAATACGTCATACGCCAAACTTTCTGAATGCTGATTGGCCGAAATAACAGTATAGCACATGAACTGGTTCAATCTAGAGTAGGCCTAATCTAAACCAATCGTTAGGCCTATAGTAAGTGTGCTTGTTATGTTTTTACATCGCCTTCAGCCTGCATTTTGTTTGTTAACAGCGCTTTATAAATAAAATTATTATTATTATAGTAGGCCTCAACAATGACATGCGACGTCGCCACCTGGGTAGACAAATAGCTCGTTGCCCTGTCACAGGTCGTAACGTCAGAAACATTTGGCTTGTAAAAGTTATTAAGAGAATTGGGAAATTGTCATTTAGGAGATTAAAGTGTTAGGGGATGTCTTGTGATACTGTTCGTAACCCAAAATATTGTAGGCCCACGTAAATGAAATTAAATATAAATGACCTATGACTCTTTCTTGTAGAAAAAAAAAACTATAGCCTTACAACTGGTTCAAACTTGATTACTACGCGTTTTCCTATCCCAATCAGATTGGATATTGGATGTCGTTTGTTTACGAAATAAACGATGTTAATTGGTCGCTTCTGTCTACTTGTTTTTATTTATGCCAAGGTGAACTGTTAAACAATGATAGCCTCGTAGAATCGACAACTCATAATATGCTGTCTACCGAAACTGAACAGTATTTGAAACAAAATGTCATGTTAGGAGCTTGCATGGCAATTGGTATCCTATAGATGCCTCCAAAATATTAAGTTACAAGTCCTATTTAATAAGAACTGATCTGGATTGCGAAGCTGGAGATGACAAGGAAATCAACGATCGTGGGGCCCCCCTCAGGCGCGAGGCCTAGGGCGGTCCACTTGCCACCCCCATAGGGCTGCTACTGACTGTAGGATAGGGCAACGTGGGGCAAAAAGCCCCCCCCCCCCCCCATAAGCTTCTATGGCCTGTACAAGCTAAGCTTATTAATATAATTTTATCTTAAATTTGGTTTTCAGATAGCGTTATATGTCTAATTTACAAATTAGTTTTTAAAATAATAATATACTTTGATGGGCTGCTGCTTTGTCCGTTGATTCTGTTTGTTATTCGATATCGTGTCTGGTCGGCAAATCATAATAAACCTGAGGAAGGTATTGATGAATACCTGGATGCTTTTTAAGGTGGTGATGGTGGTTCTCCAGGTCTCTGCTACATAAAGTAGTGTTACCATATCTTATCTTATATAATACAGACGTTACTTAAAAAAAAACAAAAAAACAAGATGATTACGTCCTACATTGGCCTGACAAAGGCCTGATCTTGATGGTGTTGCTTACTTCCATGGATTTCAAGGAGTTCTTCGGTTGGTGGCAGACTGCTCGAACTTTACCAGTGCGGGCTCTTAAATCTGCATCTGTTCCTCCATGCATGTGGGAATTCCCCCCCCCCCCCCCCCCGCCCGCCAAAAAAAAATTATATATATATATATATATATGTTTGTATGTTTGAAATAAAATTTTTAATAGCAATCAGTTCATTGAATTCATATGAATAGTAGCAATGTATTAATACTAACATTAATAAATGTCCGTACCCTGTTGTACCATGTCGTTAGTGGGCATAACAATACAATATTATCGGCAACATTTTCAATACACGTCACGTCTTTTTTGTTTTCATTGGCGGAGATTGTGGTTGATAGCATTGTGCAGTTTCAGATATTCTTGCTGAAAATATTGAAACCTAACTTTTTACCTGCTTGAGTGGACCACTTCGGGGGGGGGGGGGGGCGATTTTGAGTTTGTGTTTCCACATAAACTAACTTTGTAACTTTTTTTTTATAACCTGCTTTTACCCAGCATATAAAGTTAATATCCTAGTCCTATATAAACCACATTTTAAAAAATTGATTAAGTGTGTGTCACTTTGAAATTATGTTCCATCGCTTTAGCATTTTGAAAACGGAATCTTCTTGAGCTTCCACGACGCCCCTGGCAGTGCCGGATTATAGTAAGATTATAGTAAGAGGAGGCCCTGAGTAGGATTGCCTGAGCCAGCCATGAAAAACAGTGACCTAGCAGAATTAAGGTCATTTGTTAATATTCTTGAGGGCGTAATGATCTTTTTTGAAGTAACGTAAGTATTATATAAGATAAGATATAAGATAAGATTTTTGTGAACGCCTTCCCCGCTTCAATATAAATGCATTTCATAATATTAATAAATCTTAAAGTAATAAATAAATCTTAAAGTAATAAGTAAATCTTAAAGTAATAAATAAATCTTAAAGTAATAAGTAAATCTTAAAGTAATAAGTAAATCTTAAAGTAATAAATCAATCTTAAAGTAATAAAAAAATCTTAAAGTAATAAATAAATCTTAAAGTAATAAAAAAATCTTAAAGTAATAAATAAATCTTAAAGTAATAAGTAAATCTTAATGTAATAAGTAAATCTTAATGTAATAAATAAATCTTAAAGTAATAAGTAAATCTTAAAGTAAAAAGTAAATCTTAAAGTAATAAGTAAATCTTAAAGTAAAAAGAAAATCTTAAATAAAAAAATAAATCTTTAAGTAATAAATAACTCTTAAAGTAATAAATAAATCTTAAAGTAATAAATAAATCTTCAAGTAATAAATAAATCTTAAAGTAATAAAAAAATCTTAAAGTAATAAATAAAAATCTTAAAGTAATAAGTAAACCTTAAAGTAATAAGTAAATCTTAAAGGAATAAATAAATCTTAAAGTAATAAGTAAATCTTAAAGGAAAAAATAAATCTTAAAGTAATAGAACAATCTTAAAGTAATAAATCAATCTTAAAGTAATAAGTAAATCTTAAAGTAATAAATAAATCTTAAAGTAATAAGTAAATCTTAAAGTAATAATTAAATCTTAAAGTAATAATTAAATCTTAAAGTAATAACTAAATCATTAAGTAATAAGTAAATCTTAAAGTAATAAGTAAATCTTAAAGTAATAAGTAAATCTTAAAATAATAAATAAATCTTAAAGTAATAAGTAAATCTTAAAGTAATAAATAAATCTTAAAGTAATAAGTAAATCTTAAAAAAAAATAAATCTTAAAGTAATAAGTGAATCTTAAAGTAATAAATAAATCTTAAAGTAATAAATAAATTTAAAAGTAATAAATAATTCTTCAAGTAATAAATAAAAATCTTAAAGTAATAAAAAAATCTTAAAGTAATAAATCAATCTTAAAGTAATAAATAAATCTTAAAGAAATAAATAAATCTTAAAGTAATAGAACAATCTTAAAGTAATAAATCAATCTTAAAGTAATAAGTAAATCTTAAAGTAATAAATAAATCTTAAAGTAAAAATTAAATCTTAAAGTAATAAATAAATCTTAAAGTAAAAATTAAATCTTAAAGTAATAATTAAATCTCAAAGTAATAATTAAATCATTAAGTAATAAGTAAATCTTAAAGTAATAAGTAAATCTTAAAGTAATAAGTAAATCTTATAGTAATAATTACATCTTAAAGTAATAATTACATCATAAAGTAATAATTACATCTTAAAGTAATAATTAAATCTTAAAGTAATAAATCAATCTTAAAGTAATAAATCAATCTTAAAGTAATAAATCAATCTTAAAGTAATAAATAAATCTTAATAAAATAAATAAGTCTTAAAGTAATAAGTAAATCTTAAAGTAATAAGTAAATCTTAAAGTAATAGGTAAATCTTAAAGCAATAAATAAATCTTAAAGAAATAAATAAATCTTAAAGTAATAAATAAATCTTCAAGTAATAAATAAATCTTTAAGTAATAAAAAAAATCTTAAAGTAATAAATCAATCTTAAAGTGATAAATAAATCTTAAAGTAATAAAAAAATTTAAAGTAATAAATAAAAATCTTAAAGTAATAAATAAATCTTAAAGTAATAAAAAAATCTTAAAGTACTAAGTAAATCTTAAAGTAATAAAAAAATCTTCAAGTCATAAATAATTCTTAAAGTAATAAATCAATCTTAAAGTAATAAATAAATCTTGAAGTAATAAATAAATCTTAAAGTAATAAATAAATCTTAAAGTAATAAATAAATCTTAAAGTAATAAGTAAATCTTAAAGTAATAAGTAAAACCTAAAGTAATAAATAAATCTTAAAGTTATAGGTAAATCTTAAAGTAATAAAAAATTTTTAAAGTAATAAATAAAAATCTTAAAGTAATAAATAAATCTTAAAGTAATAAAAAAATCTTAAAGTACTAAGTAAATCTTAAAGTAATAAAAAAATCTTCAAGTCATAAATAATTCTTAAAGTAATAAATCAATCTTAAAGTAATAAATAAATCTTGAAGTAATAAATAAATCTTAAAGTAATAAATAAATCTTAAAGTAATAAGTAAATCTTAAAGTAATAAGTAAATCTTAAAGTAATAAATAAATCTTAAAGTAATAAATAAATCTTAAAGTAATAAATCAATCTTAAAGTAATAAATCAATCTTAAAGTAATAAATCAATCTTAAAGTAATAAATCAATCTTCAAGTAATAAATAAATCTTAAAGTAATAAATCAATCTTCAAGTTATAAAAAAATCTTAAAGTAATAAATAAAAATCTTAAAGTAATAAGTAAATCTTAAAGTAATAAAAAATCTTAAAGTAATAAATAAATCTTAAAGTAATAAGTAAATCTTAAAGTAATAAATAAATCTTGAAGTAATAAATAAATCTGAAAGTAATAAATAAATCTTAAAGTAATAAGTAAATCTTAAAGTAATAAGTAAAACCTAAAGTAATAAATAAATCTTAAAGTTATAGGTAAATCTTAAAGTTATAGGTAAATCTTAAAGTAATAAATAATTCTTAAAGTAATAAATAAAAATCTTAAAGTAATAAGTAAATCTTAAAGTAATAAATAAATCTTAAAGTAATAAATAAATTTTAAAGTAATAAATCAATCTTAAAGTAATAAATCAATCTTAAAGTAATAAATCAACCTTAAAGTAATAAATCAATCTTCAAGTAATAAAAAAATCTTAAAGTAATAAATAAAAATCTTAAAGTAATAAATAAATCTTAAAGTAATAAATAAATCTTAAAGTAATAAGTAAATCTTAAAGTAATAAAAAATCTTAAGGTAATAAATAAATCTTAAAGTAATAAGTAAATCTTAAAGTAATAAGTAAATCTTAAAGTAATAAATCAATCTTAAAGTAATAAATCAATCTTAAAGTAATAAGTCAATCTTAAAGTAGTAAGTAAACCTTAAAGTAATAAATAAATCTTAAAGTAATAAATAAATCTTAAAGTAATACATGAATCTTAAAGTAATAAATAAATCTTAAAGTAATAAGTAAATCTTAAAGTAATAAATAAATCTTAAAGTAATAAGTAAATCTTAAAGTAATAGGTAAATCTTAATGTGATAGGTAAATCTTAAAAAAAATAATCTTAAAGTAATAAATAAAAATCTTAAAGTAATAAATAAATCTTAAAGTAATAAATAAATCTTAAAGTAATAAATAAATCTTAAAGTAATAAAAATCTTAAAGTAATAAATAAATCTTAAAGTAATAAGTAAATCTTAAAGTAATAAGTAAATCTTAAAGTAATAAATCAATCTTAAAGTAATAAATCAATCTTAAAGTAGTAAGTAAACCTTAAAGTAATAAATAAATCTTAAAGTAATAAGTAAATCTTAAAGTAATAGGTAAATCTTAATGTAATAGGTAAATCTTAAAAAAAAAATCTTAAAGAAATAAAGAAATCTTAAAGTAATAAATAAATCTTCAAGTAATAAAAAAATCTTAAAGTAATAAATAAAAATCTTAAAGTAATAATTAAATCTTAAAGTAATAAATAAATCTTAAAGTAATAAGTAAATCTTAAAGTAATAAAAAATCTTAAAGTAATAAATAAATCTTAAAGTAATAAGTAAATCTTAAAGTAATAAGTAAATCTTAAAGTAAAAAGTAAATCTTAAAGTAATAAATAAATCTTAAAGTAATAAGTAAATCTTAAAGTATGCTGTGAAGAGAGAAATGGAGTATTTGTAACTTTAATTTATTACCCTTTTTTTTTTTTTGCTTATATTTAACATGCATTTTTTAAAATGTGGAGACGTCTGTAAAGGCGATGCCCAGTTCGGGCCGCACAGTCTTGCACTGTTGTAACTCCGGCCCTGCCCCTGCCTGCTCATACTTATACAACTGATAACACAAAAGTGCTCTTGCGTCATTGTGGGGCGGCTTCATTAATAAACATCTTAGACATCAATCATCCACTGACGTAAGTAATAACAGAATCTCGATGGAACAAAAACCCAGGTGCAGTTTTCTATAAACATTTTGGGCTGATAATAAAAAGAAAGATTTCCTTCAAAACGGCCAGATTTCCGGGCTATAGAAAGCCAACCTGCGCAGCTTTGACCATCAATCCAACAAATAAAGGGGAGAAAAGTTTTATTAATCGTCTTAGCTAAGAATTGTTATCCCTTTATCTAGATTTATAAAAAGCTACAAATGTCCCGACATCTCTGAGCTTTTATTATTTATTGAACGGACGTTTGCGTCCAGCTTTGATTTCTATAACGTTTTTTGGTATTCTCCAATTGTATCTGTCTATTTATGCTCTAACCACTAGCGAATCCAGAACTTCGGAGTGGGGGGGGGGGGGGGGATTTTTTTCCAAACCCTAACCCTAACGCCCAGTAAACCCTAACCTAAAGCATAAACGCGCTTACAGTATATATATTAGAATGTTTTTTTTTTTTTAAAGCAGTGTTTCTCAACCTTCGCGAAAAAAGCAGACAAAAAAAGTTATGTTGAGGCCTTTCTTTTGACAGCTAAGGGGTCTGGGGGAGCGCTGTAAGCTCCCCCGATGGCCCCGACGCCAAAATCGTTTTTTGTTTTCTTCACTGCATAACCGCATTCTCCTGACATCTCATTATTTATCCTATTCAATAATGTTTTACTTGAAAATATTCTAATATGAATATATAGGCCCTTACTACATTGCAAATACAACCGATTTGTTCCTTGAAAAATAAAGATACCTCACATACTATTTCGATTAAGGCTTTGAAGATCGCAGTCGAAAAAAAATTATTTGAAAAAAAAAAACAGCCATTTTGAGGCCTTTCCCTAGATAGTTATGGGGTCTGGGGGTCTGAGGCCTTTCTCTTGACAGCTAGGGGATCTGGGGGAGCGATGTAAGCTCACCCAGTGGGGATCGGACGAAGCTTCGACGCCGAAATCATTTTCTTGCATTCTTCACTGCAGAAACGCATTTTCCTGACATCTACAGCTCATTATTCGTCCTATTAAGATAGGACCTTTTGAATAATGTTTTACTTGAAAAATATTCTAATATAATTTTACAGGCTCTTACTACATCGCAAATACAACCAATTTGTTATTGAAAAGATAAGATACTTCATAGATATAGATTAAGACTTTGAGGAACGCCGCCAAAAAAAAACATCTATTCGAAAAATAATATTTTTTAAAAAAAGCTCATTTGTAAGTGATACATTTTGTTCAATAGGCATGTTTGTAATTTGGTTTCTTACAGAACTATAATTCAAAGCTCAAAAAAAAAAAAAAAAAAAAAATTGGAAGTGGGAGGAGAAATTAAGTGAACCAATCAGATTTTACTCTAAATGTTTTGCATTTTTAGTATTCAAGCATAAATTCTGAGTTATTGTCCTAAATTTATTTTTTACAACAGAAAAATATCAGTTTGAGTAAAGGTTGAAAAGATGACTAGGAAAATAATATTTGGGTTCAAAACTAATCTCAATCGTTACTCTTATAATGAGATAATGAGAAATTTCGTATGAATTCTAAATTTTCCAAAACAATTTTTTTCTTAAAATAACTAAGATAAATTTGTATGCAATTACATAAACTCTGTCGCCACATTTGACTTATGTGTTTTAAAACGTCATCTTTTCATCTGGAAAGGGGAGAGGACGGTAGAGTGAAAACGTTAATCTTCGCTCCTTTTTATTATTTCTGCTAATGATAACATTTGGCATTAAAGAATTGGAGGGGGGGGGGGCGACTCGATATAATAATTTAATTAATAGTAGATATAAATTATATTAGTGACACTTTTTTTTTATTTTGTAATTTCTTAACTAAAATACAAAAAGAAAAAAGTATTGGTTTGTCCGACGGGCGGAAGGCGATCGCATGTATCGCCCCTCCCACCTGGAACAACCCTTTTTCATTTTATATTTACTTATGATAAAATTTGAGATCAGATCGTGTGTCCGACATTATATACAAATGGATTAAATCATCAATATATAGCTTATATTAAATAGATATTTAAGTAATTTTGTTCAAAAACTATGATTTCTCCCCCATTCAGAGGGATAGAGTGGGGAGGGCAGCAAAAGCAATCGCCCCCCCCCCCCCCCCACCTCCACCTCAGGGAATCGGCTAAGATACCAGAAGTGTAGCAACATAATATAAAAATTTTATTGTAATTCAACTAATTTTGTTCACAAACTATTATTTCTAACTAAAAGTAGGACCGCCCCCCGCCACTCACATGGTTCAGGTTGGAAGGGCTGCAGATGCATTCGCCCCCCCCCCCCCCCCCAAATCGGCTAAAAGGGAACGACATAATATAAAGGTCGGTTAAAATATCAATAACAAGTTTTAATCATATAGATATTTAACTGATTATAGCAAGCTGTGATTTCTACAAATAAATTGGATCGCCAACCCACTCGAAAGTTTATGGTGGGGGGGGGGGGGGATTGATGCCATCGCAACCTCCCCATCCCACCAAATCGACAAATATACTAGAAAAGGGGGGCGAAATAATCTAAAAATATGTTGAAATATAAATAATTAGTATATATTATTAACATAACTAATAAATTCGTATACAAATTGGATGATTTTATTACTAAAAGTCGTCCGTCCCCCTGGATCCGCCAGTGGCTTTAACCTAAACCTTTACCTATCCCTTAGTCTGTTGGACATTAGGGCACCATGCATAATTTGTCGACGGTCAATCTCCATTCCTCTCTGTCTTTTGCCTTAGTTAGAACCTCTTTCAATGGTAAGCCCATCCATTCTTTTATGATGTCTTCCAATCGCTTTCTCTATCTGCCTCTTCTTCTTTTTCCTGGTACTGTTCCCTGAAGGCTGGTAAGTCTTAGCGAGCCTCGGACCTTGTAATATGGCCTTATGCCTCTAATCTCTATTTTTGTGAAGCGATCTTGAAATGTGATACCTCGGATCCTTCTGTAGCTATACGATTAAAAAAATGAAACTTCTCGCATCTTTGTATCTACCCAAATAAGACAAATGAAAACAATTAATAATAAAATCGAGTATGATTTTAGTTTCCATCTATCCATCCCATTGACACTACAATCCTGTACAACACATCTTTCCATTCAGATCTCCATTGAGCTTGCCCATGCCAGAACTCTGCATCATCAATCCATCGTATTCGTGTCTGCGTTTGGGTCGCCTGCCTTTTGGTTTCAGCAGGTATACTTTTTTTTTGTTGCCCTGTTTTCTTTTTGACATCTTTTCAAGGTGACCAGCCCAACGTAATATGTTCCTTTTCTTTAAGTCCGTCGAGAAAGAGGGGTCTTCATATATTTTGAATGATTATTTATAATGCGCCATTAAAAAAAAATTGTTGATAAAGTTGCTCATTGATAACAGTTGTCAGTTGGTGTCACTAATAATATAGTTTAAAATAACCGTAAGAGCTAAATCTAGAACTCGTCTAGATCATCGTGTCACGTTTAGAGCTTATCTTATGGATTATAGACGTTATTTAAAAAACAAAACAATAACATAATTACGTCATAAGCATTTCATGTGTTAATCTAGTCATGCATGTTGATCAGCTGCCAAGACAAGACGCTGGTTTTCCAGGTTAGTTCAGGCAACCCATTCCATTCGCTAATGGCACAGGTGCTTACATGATTTGAATACGAAAGCAAAAGGACTAGATCTAGATATCTTGTCCTTTAAAGAAAAAAGAATACATTCTGTGTCATTTTAACTTATTACTTAATTTAAACTACGTTTATAAGAATTTTTTTCCTGTTTTTCTCTCATTTGTGTATACACCCCAACATAAATGTCCACTATCTAGACGAGCCCAACAATAGTCTCCCCCTACCGGAAACGTCTGAAATATCAAGACGCGTCAAAAAAGTTCTCCCGGCTATCAGTAAAAGGGGGTGTTGACGGTGGGATGTCGGGATATCAGAGATTTCTGCTTGAAGTACTTCCTTTCGCTAGGCGAGCAATGATCTCCCCTGGCATATGAAACACTGCCTTTGTTTGATCCACATTTTTCTTTTTTTCCCCTCTTTTTATCTGTACACATCCTCCCCCGCATATTTTGTTTTCCCCCATCTTTTATCTGCCCTCCTGACAAGTAATAGCATACAAAAATGAGTGGGCGGTAGCTAGAATTAAAGACGTTAAGAGTTGCCGTTCTTCAACAGAGCCCCCAATGAGATTTCACAGATCCCCTTAGCAAGTTACAGTTATTGCGGTGAGGAAAAAAAATCAAACAAAACCCAAGATTTAAATATACATACATAAGCTAGCTGGAAATAGCTACGTAGTTGATTAACTCTTTCAGTGCGGGGTTAATCTCAGTGAGTAAATTCGCTAGCGCTGCAGGTGGAAACCTATTTTCTTTAAAATAAAATCAAATAGGGGCCTATGCTAAATTGTATAATAAAATAAAATAAAAAGTTACGTTAGTTTTATTAATTTTAATCCACCTGCAGATTTTTTCCCCACAAAAATAATAATAATAAGGCTTGTCTTCGAGTCGGAAGAGTAGTGAGGAAATCAGTATTTCCTGTGGGTGTACAGCCCCAGCTGAGTCCTACATATTTTGCCACATCCAGGGCAAGCATAACCATTTTACGCAGGTGGTCGATTTAGATTTTCTTTTCGCCGTCTACGTTTGTCCTCGGCAGCAGATTTTCTTTTGGTCTCAAATGTGCATCCGCGGCCTTCGTGAGTGACCACTAGTTGTAATTAATTCGATCATTATATCAACATGTTTAATAAAACATGCCTGGGAAGCAGCTCAAACGCAATAGGCGCCTGTGGGTTAATTAAAGTTACGATGCACTAAAATATGATAACCCTTTACATCTCCAAATCTTTAAAAGCTTTTAACAAGAGCAATGACTGATGCCAGGCGCGGACGCGATTCGGAGCAATCGGTCAAATCGGCCGGCCCTGGTCACGCCCACTTCTATATACACACACACATCATCATACACATATACACAGATTCATCGACTTTCACACATCTATTTATTGAAATGATTTTTTGTGTGTGTCAAGTCACACGTCAGAATTGAAATCACACAAAAAATTAAGATGATTAGAGTCTAGGTGACTGTAGGTGTATAATCAATATTTTAAAATATCAAAATAGAAAATAATAACTTAGCTTTTTAAGATGGATATCCCAAGACAATGAGGAAAACTCGATTAATTTTTAAAGGGTTTGGTTCCACTATCTTGTTAATATTCCCCCCCCCCCCCCGGCCCACCACCAAAAAAAACAAAAAAAAAACAACTTATATTGAGCCTTCTTTTTTCTCATCTTTAGAAAGTCATCGGATTTGGCCATTTTTAAATTCGATTTTTGTGGATTATGGTCTGAAATGACTACATATTAGTTTGAGGAGCTTTTCATACATGGAGGTAACTCTTTCAATAGCAAGCTTATTTTTTTGGTGTATCCGGTGTACAGAATAACATGTAGATAATCTAAGTTTTTGAAAGCTCTGTGATGCTGTCAATTACATGACTTTAGAATGCATCTTCCGTTTTTACCTTCCATTAAGTTGGCAACATTGATGTTCACTTGAGCGTCCTTGACCTTGTTTGGGGTTAAAGGTTAGTTTATCGTTTAGTTTATCATGAAAATAAATAAAAAAAACCACTACATATTGCTCAAAGTCTATTAGACTTTTAGGCCTATACGATTGAGCAGATTTATACAAATATGTAGCAATTATTAATAAGCTGCTGTCACTTTATACTCGTATGATTTTTGTTGCAGATTTGAAACATAATTATTAATTTGCAAAGTATACGAAAAATTCCTGGAAATCTCCTGAATTTATTAAAATCTCTTGAAAACTCATAAAAATCTTCTGAAAAATAGACAAAATTGTCATTTGTGGGTGTCATTCATTGCGAAAAACGCCAATCCTACGCGCGATTAAAAAGGCATTGTCAGCTTTCATGTAATAAAATGTAATAATCGGGCGAATTTTCACCTTAGTCACTGGCATATAAATATGCCATAGGTTGCAAGTTTCGTAAAGTAAAGTTAATTTGATCGCAATTTTGTACTTATTAAAGAATGAATAGAATTAAAAGTCGAATTTGTTTTCTAATACCAAATCTTAAGTTTCACTTATTAACCTTATTCCCACCCAGACTAGGCCCCGTGCAATCCGTTTCGCATAGGGGCCCCGCAATTGTAAGGACCAGCCCTGACTGTTACCTCTGCTTCCAATGCTACATTGCAATAGTTACATCTTACAACCTGAAGCTAGCAGTGCATCGCAAATGTCGAGAGACTAAATACTTATGTATCAACCATTTCGCGAAGAGATTGACTACACTCTGTATGTCACCTACGACCAGCAGAAGACAGAAAGGACCTTTTAAGAAAACAAAAACAAACCAAAACAATGTGTTCACGGTAAATAATTAAATTTGTCGAATTCTGGTAACATAATTTTTACTTAGCGACCATTTTTTGTTTTCAAAGATCTTTATTAAATTATAATTCTGGCATAACTATAAAAAAGAAATGTAAATCAACAAATCGATGTCAACATTATTACACTGGTATGAAATCTATTTCAAAATATAAGTCTTAAATTGTCAATGCCGGGTTTCATTTTGTACAAACGTGTTAGTTTTAAAAATAAAAAAAAAAAAATTGAAAGTATTCTACTAAAAATTAAATTGTGGCTTTTCTATAGCGCTACTTTCATGCTTATAGTATGGTCAGAGCGCTATGGTCCAATCTCATTTGTGGACCAGTGGGTGGAGGGGGTATTTGGGAGGAGGTTTTCT
The DNA here is from genome assembly GCA_030265305.1 of Biomphalaria pfeifferi. Lineage (NCBI taxonomy): Eukaryota > Metazoa > Mollusca > Gastropoda > Planorbidae > Biomphalaria > Biomphalaria pfeifferi. The sequence continues at coordinate 331,105 of JASAOG010000275.1, forward strand.
GTGCTGCCTTTAGGCGCTCAGTAAACACAACTCCGCTCGAGTCTGGTGTCGAACCTCGACACCCCCTTCATAAGTAGCCAAACCAAGCCAAGTTCAAGCATACTTTTAGATAATATTTCATTGTTGACTATTACTGTTACGATGGACACTCAAAAATAAATACACTTGACATAAGAACAATCTCAGGTAAACACAAACAAGTTTAATCAGCCATCTTGATTATTAGAGTAGTTTCCCCTGTGCACGGGCACAACTCTTCTTGACATACAATATTCCATCAACACCCCCCCCCCCCCCCCCCCCCCAAAATACAAATATTACGATCCAATCGACAACACTATTTCCAACAGTAAATATGTTTCAAATTAAAAAAAAAATATTCTCAAATAAACAAAACTATTTACAACAGTAAATATGTGCAGTTCTTAAACATAGTCTCCATATCTCGACGGTTTCTGGAGAGTACTGGTGAGTGTTTTGGGCGTTGGGTGGACTGTTACTACACTCATTCACAGCGTCTGGGAAAATGTCAATACTATTACTTTCTCTGTCTGGAGAAAAATCTAAGTTGTTATAGGTGTCTGGTCTTAGGTGTCTTCTGTTTCGTTGGTAATTAAAACCATTGTCACCTTCTATAATGTAAGCACGTTCATTCACTTTCCGACATACTTTGTGCCTTGTCTCCAGGTCGGATCATTGGGTGATTGGTAGAAGACCTTCTGTCCGACGTTTATAAGCTTCATGTCAAGTGCTGTTTTGTCATAGTGTCTTCTGACGCTTTGTTGTCGCTTCTCTCTTTTGGCTGTGGCTTCTTGTTGTGACACTCTTGCCGGATGCTCTCTTCTAGGCAATAGCGTTCTTGTTGCCCTTCCAAAGAGCATCTGAGCCGGACTTAGGTTGGTATCTTGCCTGGGTGTATTTCTAAACTCTAACAGGGCTTCATAGGCATCTGATTTGCTTTCTTTGGATTTTTTCATCAGATTCTTTAATATTTTCACTGCTGTCTCTGCCTTGCCGTTTAACTGATGATGTCCTGGTGAGGATTTTAAATGATGGACACCCCATGCTTTCATAAATGCGGTGCAATCGGCAGATGAAAACTGAGGTCCAAAATAACTGATACAAACTTTGGGGACACGTATCTGGCAAACAATTTTTTTTAGTTTTCTTATAACAACTTGACTTGTTGTGTGCAAATGTTCTACTTCGATAAAATTTGAATAGTAAACTATGGCAAGGTATTGTTGGTCAAAGAGTTGAAACAAATCTATTCCAACTTTATCCCAGGGATTTGAACCCTCACAATGCTGTATTAGGCTTTCTTTCTGGTTTGCAGGTTTACTTTGCTGACAAGGTTGACATGCATTAGCTATTTCTTTTATTCTTGCCGCTATTCCCGGCCAGAAAACTGCGTCCCTTGCTCTTCTCATCATGGCATCATACCCTAAATGTGCTGCATGTAGTTTGGTTTCAACTTCTTTTCTTAATGCTCTTGGGATAATTATTCTCTCCCCTTTCATTAGAAGGCCATCCTCATAGGTCAGTACATCTGCAAGTGACCAATATTGTTTAAGTTCTGGTACAATATGATGCTTGTCTGGCCAACCGTTCAGTATGTACTGTTTCAACATCTGCATCTCATTGTCTATTTTGACTGCATCTTTCACTTTATCTAACATTATATCTGGGAGGGCCAGTCCTACAGTGTTGATAGAGGTGTCAGGAAAATCTTCCTGCTCTGGCAAAGGGTCTCTGCTTAGCGTGTCGGGAATCTGTAATCTGTTTCCTTTGGTATACTGGTACTGAATATCGTATCGGTACAAACGCATCATTAAACTTTGAAGCCTTTTAGGTGCACAACTGAGGGGTTTATTGAGTATATTTTCCAATGGCTAATGATCATTCTGTATTATTATTGTTCTGCCGTACGTGTACTGGTCAAATTTTTCTAGAGCTACTACTACAGCCAAGAGTTCCTTTTCAATTTGAGTCTACTTTTTCTGAGGCTCTGTGAGTGATCTTGATGTGTATGCTATGGGTTTGTCATCTTGTAGTAGTACAGCTCCTAGGCCATATTGACTGCTGTCCGCCTGAATAGTTACTTTTTTCTCCGGGTCGAAATAACTTAGGTTTCCATGATTAGATATCTTCTGTTTGACACTATTAAATGCTGTCTCACAGCCATTCGACCACACAAATAGCTTGTGTTTCTTAGTCAGTTCTGTTATTGGTTGTAGGTCTACTGAAAGACCTGGGATGAATCTTGATAGATATTGTATCATTCCACAAAATCTCCGAACCGATGTAACGTCTTCAGGGGTTTTTAGATTTGTTATGGCTCTCACTTTGTTTGGGTCTGGTTTTATTCCTGACTGGGAAATAATGTGTCCCAAAAACACAATTTCTGACTTTCGGAATGCTGATTTCTTTTCATTTAGTCTTATGTCCTTTTCCTTTAGCCTATTGAGTAATTTTGATAGGTTTTCCTCATGATTTTTGCGAGCCTCTTCAACTGTGTCCCCTTTGCCTATTACCATGATATCATCCACCACGTTAAAACATCCTGTTAGTCTCTCCAACGCAACATTCAAATGTCTTTGAAAAACTTCCGAGCTTACTTTGAGACCAAAAGGAAGTCTATTCCATTTGTATCTACCGAATGGGGTCGCCATTGCAGTGAGACCTGATTAGTCTGGGTCTAGTTTGATATGCCAAAAAGCTTCTTGAATGTCGACTTTGCTAAATATTTTGGCGTTACCAATTTCAGCCAAAATATCTTCTAGTGTAATTAGGTTGTAATGCTCCCTCAGTAGTGCCTTGTTCAAGGGTTGAGGATCAATGCAGATTCTAATATTGCCATCTGATTTCTCTACCAATACATTTGACTAACCCACTCTGTGGGCTCAGTTATTCTTTCCAGAATTCCTCGTTGAACTAATGAGTTTAATTCGGCTCTGACTTTCTCTTTTACTGCTGTCGGAATTCTTCTACATGGTAGGACTTTGGGCTTCACCGTTTTGTCTATTTTCAATGTAGCCACGCCCAAGTCACCAAGTGCGTCAATGTTTTGATGTTTCTTTCCTGTGGCTTCGACTTTGTCAACAAATCGGTCTTCATTTATGTGAATGAGTTCCATCTTCCTCAGTGTTGATAATCCTAGCTGGCATGTTTGATCATTTGGTACTACCACATACTCTACATTGAATTTCTCATTGGTCTTTAGATTGATGGTTACTAACGTAGCTTTTCCTTTTGGTTCCATTACCGTCTTGTTCCACATTGTTAACCTCTGGGACGTCGGTACTATCTGGTCTGGGCACACATATTTTTCGTTTATGGTATTGACGTTGGCGGCACTGTCCACATGGAATCTGACTCTTTGGTTGTTGATCATCATGACGGCAGTCATCCTATGCTTTTTGGGGCCATTCATTGCCATTACCCATTCAGTTTGGAGTGTAACGTCATCTTCTTCTGTGTCTGAGTCTATGTTGCTCTGGGTCTTTGCTTGAGTAATGCTGTATATTTTCTTTTTGCAGACTGAGGCGAAATGATTCCTGCCTCCACAAATGTGACATGATTTTCCCCAGGCCGGACATTTTTCCTTTATGTATTCGTGGTCGCCCTTACACAATTTACATGTTTTCCTTTGTCTTGGCCCTTTGTCACTCTGTTGATATTCCTTTCTGTATTTTGAGCCTGACTGAAGATGTTGAGATTCTTTCAATTGTTGCTGGGTCCAAACGTTCGTTTCGTCCTTCTCTGATATCCTTCAATTGACCTTGTGACCTTTCATCTATCTCCTACACACATCTATGTATTTCTGTAAGGTTAGTTTATTGTCTTGCAACAGTTTCATCTTCAAGTGTTCACTTCTAACCCCTAAGATAATTCGGTCCCTAATCAGACTCTCTTCTAATTTATCAAAATTGCAGCTGCTTGCCAGTTTCTTCAGGGCAGTTATGTACGAGTCAATGTTCTTGTCCTCTTCTTGTCTTCTCATATTGAAGACATATCTCTCATAGGTTTGGTAAAACTCTTCAAAACTCTTTAAAATCTCATTTATTTTAGTCTCCTGCCCTTTTCCCAATGACTCAAACACGTTCTGCTGCTGCCTGACTTCCAATTGTGGTCATTAGTGTTGCTACACGTATATCTTCTGTCTCTGTTGTGAGTTTTGTGGCCTTTTCATAGTTACCCCAGTCTCTTTTGAATCTTTTCCAATTGGCCGCCATACTGCCTGTTTGCAATAGCGGTTGCGGTACTGGGAAATATCTGTTAGCAGTTGCCATTTTAGCTACTGATTTCTTATATTTTCCTCAGGTTATCGTTTACCTTTATTAGATGTGTAAACCGCTGCCACCATGTTACGATGGACACTCAAATATAAATACACTTGACATAAGAACAATCTCAGGTAAACACAAACAAGTTTAATCAGCCATCCTGATTATTAGAATAGTTTCCCCTGTGCATGGACACAACTCTTTTTGACATACAATATTCCATCAACAATTACGACTTTTGTTTACCTGTAGCGAAACATAAATTAATATTATATTTAAATGAATTTTTGAACAACATGCACATTAAAAGATCAAAATGGTGTAAAATGTGTGCGTACCATAAACTCCTTGATTCACCCAGAGGTGTATAATAGAAGTGCACAAAAAAAGTAACAGACTTTCATGAATTGGCACAATATGCTTCTACGGCTGCTTCTAATGCAGGGGCGTAGCTAAGAATTTTCCATCGTTTGGGGGGCCCAGGTGGCTTGACCACTTTGGGGGCCCCTGCATTTTTCGTAATGCTTAATTTTTAATGTAAAAAAAAAAACCCACTCATTTGGCTTCCTCCACAACACGTCATTCTACTGACGACTTTTGCGTGAACATAACAAGCCCGCAACAAGAAGCCTTGCTACCCAACACAAGGATGAACTTAGCGACGATCAGGCCCATTACGAACATTCACACTCTACTGCCTTGAATGTCCCTCGCATTAGTAGTTTAGGCCAGTCCCACCCCTTATTATTATTTTTTTACATTAAATTTTCTTATTAAGAGTAAGAGTGCATTCATAACTCGAGGAGAATGAGTTTCTGAAACTAAGAAATGCAGGAAAACGCTTGGCGACCTGACCCCCCAACTGACTAAGGGGGCGATAAAGGAAGTTTTTTTTTAGGATGGATTTGGCAAGTAGAAGTTTGAGTAGCGCGACTAGCAACTAAACATGAAACCGTTTCCATTGAACCTAAAGCTCTTCAAAGCCTGATTAAGAAAACACATTCGGTTGATGTAAATTTCATTGTAAATTCTAAAAGTCTTTAAAGCCTGATGAAGAAAACATGTTCAGTTGACGTAAAGTCTGTTTGCAATTCTAATAAAATGTCATAAACAATGAAATTTTAAAATAGAATCAACACTTATTTTACAGTTGTGTAACAATCAATAAATATAGTTAATTAGACCATTGTATTATTGTTCAATAAAGAATAAACTAGCGATAGTTTACATTGGGAAATACTGCATGAGGGGGGGGGGGTTCAATGGAACAGGATGAAAAGGGGTACAACCTGAGTCAATTGCACCGAGTGACACCGACCCTAGTAACGCCACTGGCTAAAAAGTCCATTTTCCCACAAAAGTGCACGCGCTGTCACATTCTTGAAATGCCTCCGAATCTGGAAAGAGCTTGAAAGGCTTACTCTTGAATAAAACCGCATGGCCAACTGAAAGGAAACCACGCGGTATGATGACGTACCTGTGGAATTAATAAGGTTACGCGCGTGCGTGTGTTTATGAGATTGCGTTTGAGAGTATATTCTGTGTCTAATTTAAGTAATGCCAGTGACGTCATGATACTTGCTCGCACTTTTGTTTTCTTTTCTTTATTGATTACTTTGTGTTGATGTAGATATTTATAGTAACGCGCGATTGGTTGTATGATTTGTTAATGCATGACAATTCACCACCGGAAACTCATTGGACCCAGTGTGTCGATCAGAATACTTAGATTTGCAAACAAACCTCATTGCCATGCTCCTTTCCCCCCCCCCCCCCCCCCAATCCCCTCTAAGGTTCATTGCTTAATATATGCAGGACGGAACATGAAAGAAATATCGGAATAAAGGGATATTTTGAATGAACGAAATACAAAGAAGAATAAGCAAAATATAAAAAAAATAAAAAAAAAGGAAAAACAAAGCTTACCTAAGAGAAAGAACCGCTCAATTACTGACACATATCTCAATACTGCAATATTTATCTCCCTTTACTATATAAAACAATTAATTTCCACTAATCAAGTAACTTATTTGTTTTTTTTTAATATTTTGATTGAAAAATTTGTTGTCATTGACAATGAATAATTTCGCAAAAGTTTCAACTTCATCTGAGAACGGGAAGAAGGAGAAATAACACACACAAGATTTGTACCAGACAGACAGGCGGACAGAGTGAAATGATATAAGTCTTGTAGAAAAAAACTATTTTATAGGCCACAGTTATGGTTCTTTGAACATTGTGTTGAAAACATTAAGATGCGTGTATAGATTTGACGAGGAAAGAGATACAAAATAAAATAGGAAACAGAGTCGATTTGAACGTCCCCCCCCCCCCCCCCCCCCCACAAACATGTAACCGCCAAAGACCTCCCCATCCCGTATAAATCATGATGAAAATCCCCGATTGGCATGTCACCTCTAACAAAATTGATTCAACAGTGTCTTTAACAAAGTTTAACTTGAATGTATTCAATGGAATATGCTAGAGTCAGGGGCGGACTGGGTGTCAAAATCGGCCCGGGCATTTCTATACAGTGCGGCCCACAAATTGCATATCATCATTGATGTTAAATGGTCAAAAATCGGCCCGGGCATTTCTATACAGTGAGGCCCACAAATTGCATATCATATGATGGGCATCCAATCATACCAATCCTCACAATCATTATGTTAAATTTGATAAATGTATCGATATCTGTACGCATGCGTACAGTGAACTTTATAGCTTTAAAAAGAAGTATAGGCCTTATGTTGCTTTTTGATCGCTACGTGATTTGGCCCTAAAAGGATGCCTTTCGATGGCCCTACAGGCCCATTTGGTTACCGGCCCACCGGTCATTTGCCCGAAGGCCCATATAGCCAGTCCGCCCCTGGTTAGAGTCTACCGATGTTCTTGTATACATGGGTGTTAACTCTATTGAAGTCAAACTATTGCTTTAAATTTTCCATCAGACCTCAGCCATTTCATTACTTGACCAAACAAGGGACTGCCTGATTCAGCGTAGGGGTGGGCTGCACAAACAAAAATCGCCCACTCCCCCTCAAAAGTTTAGAATCCGCCTTTGTGTTTAAATTCTTTACCTTATACTCATTGTTGTTGCTTTATGGAAATGTCATTGGTAAATTTCGGCTTGAGTGCCTCATAATTAGCGTGCCAAACACTATCACTCACAAAGGAGTACAGCCTAAAAAAAGAGACACACAAAAATGGAAAATAAACATTTATTTGATTGATGAGACAGATCAATAAACCAAAGTCTGTAAAACTAAACTTATTATAAAGTAAAAAGTGTCCCTTTCAGACCTTGCGATCTATAGGGTAGATGATGTTAAGTTCATCTATCTTTATGGTCCACGGTTAACGAAGGTGTTACGTTGCCAGCACAACGGCCAACCGCCTTGACTTTTACCCAACTAATGTCAGGCACCCATTAGAAGTGGACTCAGAGGCGCCCTAAAGATTCTCCGGTTCGGAAGCCAAATGCTTTACCACTCAGCCACCGCGCCTCTACTATAACTAGTAAACCAGTCATATTTATCAGACATAACGACTTTTTGCAGTAGTCCATCTTTTGCGCAAAGTACGCTTGAAGAGATACTTCTTTAGGTTTTACTTTGTGAGAAAAATGTCTCTCAGTGGAAAGTGAATTTCTCTCTTAAGTCCACTGTACCTCGATTGAGGGTTTGTCAAACACAACCTTTTTTTAAAAAAATGACAGATCCTGGATGGCTACCTGGTCGTGTGGTATGCGCTCGGGACTGTCGTTTGATGGTCCCGGACTCGAACCTTGCCCGCTGCCATTCTCCGTCGTCAATCGCCATGCGGGAGGTTTGGACTAGGAAGTAATTCTCTTCAGAATCTTAAAGAACATTGAAAACACGTAAATGCTTTGACAAACAAGCTCTGAGTCAGTCTGAGTAAAATGTTACAGCCGCGAATAAACGAGAAACCACTGATCACGAAGGAGGTTGTCAAAAATTGTACCCCGTTACTGCACTGCAAATGACATTCAAGATGAAATTCTGATCAACAAATGAACGTCATTCATAGCTATACCCCATTCCTTTAGGTATTGTATGCATGACATTTATGAGCAAGATTGTGTAATTTAACCAGAAGATATAATCCTGATTAGTGACTATGTCATGAATAATATACGCACCGAACATATTTTCACACTTCGGCCAACGCCTGTCATAGAAACACTTTTCATATTGACATTAACAGGCGTTAGGTCTAGACTAGAGCATTTTAAAATGTAATCATAGAATTTATGACAACGATACCCATCCTACGGCCCGCTCATTTCCGATCCTTTACTTTGTGTTGTTTGTAAATATTAGAATATTCTATAATTTTTACATATTTCGGATGTTCTTTCAGATTTGACGACATGGAGGATGACAGCGGGCAAGGTTCAAATCTGGGACATTCGAGACAGTCCAGAGTGCTAGCCAGACGACCAGGCAGCCATCCATTATTGGAGGAAAAGAAAAAGAAGCTGACATGAACATTAAACTTCACATCTGCCCATAGCGTTAAGGATACACAAAACAATTATCTCTAAGGATATATATATAATACCTAGACTGGACATGGACATCTCTAACACTACAACAAATGTCGTGAAAAACTTCAAAAAAGCTGAAACAATGCGTTATTTTGTAAAGTAGATATATAAGAAGTAAAGTGGTTTTTTTTTTTCAACTATTTAATGTTTAGATCTAGATCTAGAATTTGAACATAGAAAATATGAGCACTCTCGACTCATAATTATTATTTCGCAATTTTTATAAACATACTCTAGAAAGATCTAGGTAATCAATCTATTCCAGTCCAGGTATAATATATATAGGTCTACCGTCTATGGTAAAAATTTAACATAATTAAACAAAACAAAAACAAAACAAGTCGTATTAAAAAACAAACAAACACAAGTAACATTAACCTATTTCTATTTCTGTTATCCAAATTGGAGCATTCTTTCGTTACATACATGTAATACAAGGACCCATAACCTGCCGTGGAAATTACACTTTTTATTCCCCCCTCCACTTATCTAAACGACGCCCTATTCTTTTTTTTTACGACAAAGTTTTTATAATCATTGTTTCTCAGTTCAGGTCAACTTGACATGATGTCGTCTGGGTCATATTTTTTTTTTTTAAATTTGGTTTGTTGTATTCCAGTTTCTCAGCCTGTCTTATGTGTATATAGTGTGTAACTTTGCAACTTTGACATTTAGTGTGGCTCGTCTATGCATAATAATAATAATTTGGGTAGGGATATTGGCGAATAAAAAAACAAAAAAAAAAAGGTTAATCAACTTTGCATATGGAATTAGCCATAATTGGTCATAACCTTTGCAGGGCCCTATGTGAAACGGATTGCGCGAGGTCCAGTCTGGGTAGGGATAAGGCTAATAAGTGAAAATTAAGATTTTGTATTAGAAAATACATTCGTCTTTCATTTTTATTAAATGACAATGCCAGTTGTTGTTTTTTGTCGCGCGTAGGATTGGAGTTTACCATATTGATTGAGACCCCAAAATAACGACTTTTTCTATTTTTAGTCTATTTTTAAGGACATGTTTATGAGTTTTCATGGGATTTTAATAATTTTAGAAGATTGCCAGGACATTTTCGTATATTTTGCAATTTCATGAGATTTCCAGGTACTCCTGGAACATCAGGAGGCCACGAGATCATTGTTATAATTTATAATGGTTTAATTTTATAATTTTCACCTAGAATTAGTGCATGGGCCTATGAAAGTGCGGGGCCTACAGCGGCCGCATAGGTTTCAGTGGCCTAAGGCCGGCACTGATGATATCTATCTCGCGGTCAACGAATTTTCTTGACGCTGCCGCCTCGGTAAAAAGGAAATCAGAAGTCACCCAATAAAATCTGCTCAGCCCCAAAGATCACAGCAAATAGACATCCCTTTACGTGGTACATAACTTCACATATCTGGAAAGCATTGTATCAAATGACGCCATGCTTTTTAAAGGTAGGTTGATAAGTGTCTGATCAGGGTTAGTCGTGCTTTTGGACGCCTCCAAGCGAAAGTGTGGTGAAATAAATCGCTCCGCCTGCTTACAAAAATATGTGTCTACCAATCAGCGGTTCTATCAACGCCTCTTTGTGGATCTGAGACATGGGTACTTTATAAAAAGCAGCTAAGACTTCTTAAACGCCTTCACCAAAGATATTTGCTCACCATCATGGACATACGGTGGTAAGACTGCACTACAAACAGCGATGTTCTTGTGAATGTCGGTATGAACTTCTTTTAGTCCGACAGTCACGCAGGGCAGGGCACTTATCCCGTATGCCAAAGGCAATCTTTTTTTAGTGAGCTGAAATGTGGTCGGCGTAACAGAGGTGCCCCACGGAAACGCTTCTATAGAATACTAACGCAATGTTTTTAAGTCTCATAGGAAAAAATGTGCCAATTTACTTTGTTACAAGGTGCATGTTTTACCCATATGGTTTTACTCAATAACGTAGAGATTTTGCATCGGTTGATGTTTTGCACTAAAGCCATAATGAACATACTAATTGCAATATTAAATGTCTGAACGTAACCTTTTGAGAAGTTACACTACAAAGACGTTCTACCAAGCCACTAATAGTCCAATAGTTTTACACAAAGGATGCAATGTAAAACGACACGACGTGTGCTGTGGTTTTTCTATACTGTTTGGGGACATTCTATTTAATCGCCATGTACAATAACATTCAAAACTAATAGAACACTAAAGCATCGGATCGTTCATTTTCAAAATAACAAAATATTATCGAAATGACGTTCAACCTTTCCTTTTCATCCATTGCACCCGATGCTCTGAATCTCAATCTTTGACCATCATCTGGCTAACATATATTTTCAACTGTTGAATGATCTTTTCATGGTATATGAATTAGTGACCACAAAAAGAATAAATAACTAACAAAATACCTAGTCAATGCTGGTGATTATCAGGTCCAGACTCACTCCATGGTACGCCCATATGGATCGGAAAGTGCGGGGGGGGGGGAGGTATGTGATATCTACCTTCCCCCTTCCTACCCAGCGAGTTTTCTGCATTTTACAATCTCACACTTCTTGCTGGCATTACAATGGTCGATAATTATTGTTTTTAAATGATAGCGTAGATAAATGCAACAGAAAAAAAATAGGGGAGCTAAACCAAACCATTTGTCTCTTACCACGATTATCCCCCCCCCCCCCCATCTCCTAGTAGACTGCCTTACTCCCTCCTTCAGTTTACCAGTTTAAAAAGAAACTATTTTTGGTGACACAGAAGCCCACGACCTCAAGGGTTTATCCTCTCTCCAGTAACAAGTGCAAACAGGGCCGGCTTTAAGGGAGGGCAGGCGAGGCTACAATCTCGGGGACCTCCACCCGAAACTCCACAATTCACAAAATATATAAAAATAAATCCGAATTTAGACGCGTCAGAAACTTTAAAGTAAGTTGTTCGCATTTTGCTGCAAACACTTTAAATTTTGCGCGGCTGGCAAAAATTTGATTAAGAAGTGTCTGCATGTAGCATGCTCGTAATAAGTAAATGCAGCTCCGGATTTAGGTAGTGCGTCTACCTAGGGCGTTACCCTCCAAAGACTAAAAAATATCCACTTTTAAAAAATAAACTATGCATATTAATATTTTTTAAAAGAAAAGTAAGATTAAATTTACAAGTACGCTTTTTCTTTCTTCTAAAATATAGCATACTCTAAGCTTTAAGTATTTTGTATTCATAAGCGGATCTTTATTAAAGCTTTCGAAAGATATAGGGGATTCCACAACTATCCTTCCCGGGGCTTCCACATACTTAAATCCGGCCCTGGTTTTCATAAACTTTTCCTAAACCAGCTATTAAACCTAATACATAGATCTATACCTCAGCCCTTCCACTGGACAAAATTCTGGAAAGCAGTATTCAGCTGTCTGATTTTTTTTTTTAAGGTGTCAAGACACCTGCACACTGAGTCATGCGTACTCTGGTTGCTGGATTCAATCAAAGACATGGTCAGGTAATTTACGACCGAATCTCCTAAATGGAGCTTACTTACACGTGTTCAATCATTATACAAGCGTTGACACGGATCCGTGCAACGCACAATTGTGTCAAACTCGTGTGCTATTGATGTAACACAATAAGGCACACGTGTTGCAGGGCCGGCCTTAGTTAAATGGAGGCCCTAGGCGAAGTGAATTTGGTGGCCCCATATGAAATAGAAAAATAAAATGGGAAAACATAAGGGGAAAAAAAAATTTATTAAAAACCTAGTGTGCTCCAACAATAACACTGTTTCTTCTGTTAAAAGATTGTAATGAATCCTGTAAGAGGCCCCCACCAATCTTAGGCCCTAGGCCCTATGTGTTGACTATGTCTTTGCCATAACGTTGGGGAATGTTTCACCTATTGCCACCATCTTCTTTAACTCTTTCTCTCCGTAATTATTTTTCCTCGTTTCGAAGGAATTCTTCATTTGCTCATCACTATTTCACTCCCCAGTTATGCTTCAATTTAGCTTCAATTGCTTTGTTGTTTGTAATCAGAAAATGTTGTATTTGGTATAGAATTAAAGGGAAATGCATGTTCTTTTTTTTTATACAACAGAAAGTCAAGTTTATAAAATTAAACATCAATTTATTTTAATGAGGTCAAAAATCAATGATGGTATAGTCGATTAGGAGAGAAAGAGTTAAATCATAGTAGGCATCCATTCATCCTCATCTCTTCAATCATATATTAGGTTTAGATGGAAAGATTTACAATCCACTGTCATGAGCAGCATTAAAATTGGTTTTCAAAATGTGTGTCCTATCCAGCATTAAAATTGGCTTTTGAAATGTGTGTCCTATCCAGCATTAAAATTGACTTTCGAAATGTCTGTTCTATCCAGCGTGTTTGAGAGGCTAAGTACGCTTGAACTTGGCTTGGCTACCTATGTAGCCTGTGTTTACTGAGCGCCAAAAGGCAGCACTGAAAACCTTCTCCCAGATACAACCCCCCCCCCCCCCCCAAACTGGTCCACAAATGATATTGAACCATAGCGTTGTGAGCATGCTATTAGCAAGTAGCGCTATTTAAAAGCTATAATAATAGTAATTATATTTTTTGTCTATGACTACTTATGCTACGGGCTTCTGCTTGGTTCACTCCTAGTGATTGATAGATCTAGAAGATAACCTCTCGACGCTACCTAATTTCCAGAATCCTGCGTTGGCAACTGTTGGCTAAATTCTGAAATTTTTTTTTTTTCATATTGACTTTCGCGACTCTGTGTCTCAGCACGATATAGAAGAAACAGACACAACATTTGTTAAAGAAAACATGTAAGACAGGACAAAAAAGTCTCTTCCACAACATGAAAGTCAATGCAGAGAGGGCAGCTGAACAAAGTGAGATGACATGAGATGACAAGAACGTTACCAGGAAGAACTATCAACACTAACAAGCCAGAGCAAGACACACATGTGATGTTCCTTCACTAATCCATTCGTCTGTTGAACCGCTGGGGCATTACACATGATATGGCGACCATCTTTCTCCATTCCTGTCTGTCTTGCCTTGGATGGAATCTCTTTCAATAGAAAGGCCTATTCTTTTACGTCGTCCTGTCTGCTTCTTGTTCTTTTCCCTGGTACTGTTCTCTGAAGGGACGTCATTGCGAGTCCTGAGGACCTTGTGATAAAGTCTTAGTTTAAGTTTTTTTGTGATTTTCCACTCGCGATAAGGATTTGTCTAAAGTAGCTTAAGGGTAGCCACGACGCAAGAAAAACTATTATTTCAATGGCTTTTTCAGTGAAGTCAGTGTCGTCTTGGCAAAGGCGGCGGATACGCAGAAGTTGGGAGTAGGGGATAGAATCTTTACAGGATGGTGGATACGATGACCAGTATAGAAGATAGCTATGGCTGTCAGTATCTTTGTAATGGGTGGATGTAGACAGAAAATTTTGGGTTATATCTATTTGAATGTCTAAGAAGTTCACTCTAGTTCTGGAAATAGTATAAGTGAAACGAATGGCATGATTAGTGATATTAGTGAACTCAATAAATTTGATTAGTTCAGCCCATCATCAATATATTGCACCTATCCTTTGATCTGCTGGACCGTTGGGGCACTACACAAGATCTGTCAACCTTCTTTCTCCATTCTTATCTCTCATTTGTCTTTGATATAATTTAATGCGGATGTTCTTTCTGAAAATATTGAAGTCTGCCTGGTTGGACCACCTCGGGAGCCGATTTTGAGTTTGTGTTTCAACACAAACTGTCTTTGTAACCTTGTTTAATTAGTCTTTTGGTTTTAGAACCCATGGACATTCTCTTCCCTTTTTCTTTTTAAAGTTCTGGATCGTCACCGTTGGCCGTTGGAGTTGGTTTTTTTTTTATGTAGGGGGGGGGGGCGGCATTCAGGAAATTATGGACATTTAAAATTTCAGCCTCTACTGGGGAGGAGGGAATAAAGAAGACGCCTATATTATATATGCCTATAGATGGTTATGCTTGCCCTCAATGTGGCAAAATATGTAGGTCAAAGCTGAGGCTGCGGATCCAGGGGAAATACTGCATTCCTCTTTAATCTTCGGACTCTTGTGGACAACTGGATTGTCTGCATTAGATGTGTTAAAACATGTAGATCGAAACTGGGTCTGCGTGGTCATGTGAAAAACTGTAGGCCTACTCAGTCCTGAACTAACTGACATTCTCTGGCACTGACGGGACTCACGTCTGTCAGTTTGCTTGTTACAGTTCTTTAGCAGAGAAGATAGAAAAATCACGTAAAGACCATAGAAGGCATAGATGGTGTGCGGGTTTTCCGATTAAATTACTAAAATTACTCGAGTAATATAGGCTACTATAGACTGCAGGGCTATTGTAGGGCCAGATCTAGAGCTGCGCCTACACTGTATATAGAGACATATGATATAGGTCTATAAGTATAAGTATATAGATTCTATATAGGCTATATACTTCAACACTGCCCCTATCTGAGCCAAAGCTGAGGGCACCCTTTTGGGCCAACATTAATCACTTATTTAAAGGGGAACTCCACCCTTTAAACCATAACTATCAATAATGAACAAGTTATTTCCCTTATTTGATATCAAACAAAATAATTAATTATCTATAATTAATTGACTAATTGATTATTTTTTTCTCTCTATTCATATTTTGTTAGGTACAATAAATAATTGTTTAAAGTAACAATTTGTTCTGAGAATGCGTGCAGGAGAAACAGCGTTAACAACTATTTAATGGGACGAAATTCAACACATTTAGCCGAATTTGAGAATACTGAAGGATTAGTTTCCCTTGTTGGTATCAAACAAAATAATTTAATTACCAGTAATTAATTGTATCATTATTTATTATTATTATTATTGATTCATGTCTTGTATATGCTAATGAATAATTGTGTGATGTTTCAACTTGATCCGAGAATGTGTGTGGGAAAAATAACGTGTACACACTTTTCATCAGACAGACAGAGAAAAAGACAGACAGAGTGAGTTGATAAAAGCTTTGTAAATAAAATAGCATCTAAACAAATCCCCCACTATCCGTGACGTCACTAAATGTGAAGTCAACTAAAGTGCATCGCTAAGTGCCTAACCATGTTCTGTGTGTGTGTGTGTGTTGGGGGGGGGGCAAACTTTGAACATATTAATAGCTTAGTTTATCTCACTTCCGTAGGTCAGGAGTTATCTATCAGAATTACAATACTCAATATTAGCTCATTAAATCAAATGCAACATTAAATCAAATGTAACAGTAGGGTCGACCTTAGGCATTTAAAGAACATCCATTTGGCTTCGGCATTCCTGTGGCCCACGATTAACGAGGGTGTTATATGGCCAGCACAACAACCAACCGCCTTTACTTTTCACCAACTAATGTCAGGTACCATAAGAGCTGGGTGGACTTAGAGGCGCCCTAAATATTACGAAATAGAAAATTTATAGTCTTCACCAGGATCCGAACCCGGGACCCACGCCGCCTCCTTCTACATGACTAGTGGCCCGAATAACAAATTTTATCAAGTTGCTGTGAAGATTTCTCGACTAGTTGTTTCGAAGCAACCGATCCTCGAACTCAAAGTTTTCTTCTATTCAACAAAAAACGTAAAACTTCTGACTCTTGACTCCAATTTTTGAAACGCTTCTTGGCCTTGAGACTTGAGACACATCATCACCAATAATAGCAACAGACTAGATCTCAATGTGACACGGAGCTGTAATAAACAAATCACTCCCTGTCAGTTTGTACTTTATAGTCACCTCCAGAGAGTAGATAGCAACATCATTATAGTGTCGATAAATGAATCACTCGGCGAGTCAAACACCAGGGTGCTAATAAAAGTTTGTTTGACCAAACATCGGGACATGATTAGCGAAACAAATATAACATCTGGGGTACTGTGTGACGGGTGTAATCAAACGCAGGGTACATGGGGGAAAAAAGGGGGTTAAGGAGGATGTCAAATCTATTAACAAAACAATAATGACTCATGGACAGAAGAACTTAGCACTAAAAATGACGTGCTCTATGAGTAATACGCACGACTGGTACAACCTTTCTTCTGTACTTATGATACACGTATGTGGGTGGGTGGGTTGGTATCTGGGAGAAGGTCTTCCGTGCTGCCTTTAGAACAAGGCCTATGATTAATCATTCACGCATTTTCTACTAATTAAAAATCACTAATCCTAAAAAAAAAACACGGTTACAAAGACAGTTTGTGTGGAAACACAAACTCACAATCGGCCCCCGAAGTGGTCAACCCAGGCAGGTAAAAAGGCAGGTCTCAATATTTTCAAAAAGTATATCAGAATGAAATTCTATCAAAGGGTAATGACAGAGAAGAGTGGAGAAAAAGGTTGATAGATCAAGTGTGTTGCCCCCACGGTCCAGCAGAGTAAGGAATAGGTGAAAGTGAAGGTGAAGCTTAAGTCTGCTAAATGTGAACCTGGCCTAACTGATGTCATATAATGATTATCTAATTGATTTAATTGCATATAATGATTATCTAATTGATTTAATTGTTTTGCAAAGGGTCAATCTCTTATTTAAAGTCTCAAGGGAAAAAACATTTCCGTAAAAAAAAAAAAAAAATCCTTTATGTGTTTGGCAGAACTGCAGTTCACGCGATAATATGAAAAACTACTTATTAATTGTTTTAATATGTATATTAAATAGATTTTTGCTGTTTAGAAAAAAAAAGTAAACATTTTTTTGTAAATGTAATAGTCTGCATGATTTTTTTTTCAAAAAAATCTAAAATCGTTCGCATAAATGTGTTTTAAATATGGTGGATTGCTATCTCCCTTACTGTTAACAGTGAATAGTTATAAAAATGGTATATTTTTATGAAAAAACTGCTTGAATTGTTGATTTAAAAAATTATAAAAAAAAGAGTAGCCAATGCATTAGAACTTTAAATGGACTAAAATATCATGATGTTGGATTTTCAATATCTTTTCTAGTTTACGAGATGTAAACGGGACGGACGGACGGACGGACAGACAAACCACACACAACTAATTGCGTCTTTTCCCCTTTCGTGGGCCGCTAAAAATTAACATTGTGACGCTTTATTCACACCGCTTTATTCACACCACGTGACAATGAACAGCACTACCTTATTATTCTCTATTAACTCTTTCTCTCCGTAATTATTTACCACTTTCTGGTGGAATCAACGCTGGTATTGTCAGTTAGGAGAGAAAGAGTTAAAAATTAGGCTAAATACTAGATATAACATTAACACAACCAGAGGCGGCTTTGCTTTAGTCATTCCGTAAAAAAAAAATTATTAACTGATTAAATAATAAAAACAAATTAAAAAGATAAACAAAACAATCTTATCTTATGAATTATGGGTGATTTCAACCTACCTGATATAAATTGGAAAACACTAACCATAGATAAACAACAAAACCTTAAGGACATAAATGATCTTTTCATAGAAACTTTACACAACCAAAGTTTAGATCAAATCATTAAAAAGCCAACTAGATTAAACAACACATTAGATCTCTTCTTAACCAACAGACCTGGATTAGTAGTTGATTATGATATTATCCCTGGTCTATCAGACCATGAGATCATAAAAATACACAGTCAGATAAAAGCAGTAACCAATTCAAAACCCAAAAGAAAAATCTTACTCTGGAATAAATGTAACCTAACACAACTACACCAAGCTGCATTAAACTTTCAACAAACATTCTTATTAGAAAAAGACATTAACCAATCAGTCGATGACCTCTGGAATTTCATTAAAAACCATCTTAAAAGCATTATAGAAAATCATATACCAACTAGATGCCCACAAAACAAAATAAACAAATGCTGGTTTAATAATAGACTAAAGAAGCTTTGTAAACAGAAGGAAAACCTATATAGAAAATTTAAAGAAACCAAGGCAGAAAGAGTTTACAAAAGTATATAAAAATTAAACACTTAACCCAAAAAGTAAGCAGACAGCTGTAGAGTGAATACATAAACAATGTAATATCTAAAGATAACAACAAAAACCTATGGTCATACATTAAGTCTAAGAAAATGGAAACAACAGGCATAGCGCTATTAAAAGATGAACATAACATAATACATAATGATAATGAAACTAAAGCAAACATCCTAAACAAATACTTTGCATCAGCATTCTCAGCCCAAGGAGACAAAGATATATTACTGAATTTGAACCAAGTAGACAACATAGAAGATATAGTAGTACAAGAAAATGGAATTAAAAAACTATTAGCCAACACCAAACCAAATAAAGCGTCTGGACCTGATGGTATTCCAGCTAGATTACTCAAAGAACTAAGCAATGAGCTAGCCCCAGTGTTCAAAATACTCTTTCAGGCTTCACTTAACCAGGGCAGAGTACCAAAGGACTGGAAAGAAAATAATGTCACCCCCTATTTAAAAAAGGAGAAAAATCTGACCCAGGAAACTACAGACCAGTATCACTTACTTATGTAAAATCCTAGAACACATAATATGTAGCAACATCATAAACCACTTAGACAAACAAAATGTCCTCACACCATACCAACATGGCTTTAGGAAATATAGATCATGTGAAACACAACTAATAGGACTAATTGATGATTTTTCTAAAGGTTTAGATAATAGTGAACGCATAGATGCTATCTTACTAGATTTTTCTAAGGCTTTAGACAAAGTTCACCACCATAGTTTGCTTAAAAAATTAAAATATTTTGGCATTAATGGTCCACTGCATCAGTGGATTAAAGATTTTCTGATAGGGAGAGAACAAACTGTAATAATAAATGGCTCTAAATCAACACCGATAACAGTAAACTCAGGTGTACCTCAAGGAACAGTCTTGGGTCCACTACTATTTTTAATTTACATAAAGGATTTACCAAATTGCATTAGTTCAGGAACAAAAGTCAGATTATTTGCAGACAATTGCATAATATATAAAACAATAAAAACAACACAAGACACAGATATTTTACAAAGAGAATTAGATGAATTACAGAAATGGGAATCAAATTGAAGCATGTCTTTCCACCCAGAAAAATGTCAGTTGTTAAGAGTAACAAAAAAACTAAAACAAATTAATTCCACTTATCTTATTCATGGCAAACCAGTAACACAGACTAAAAACGCAAAATACCTAGGTGTTATAGTAAATGAAAAAATGTCATGGAATCCACATATTGATGAAACTATAAAAAAATCAAACAAAGGATTAGGGTTTATTAAAAGAAACTTCTAAAAATCAAATAAGAACATAAAACTAAAATGTTATTTAACCTTGGTTAGGCCAATAATAGAATATGCATCCTCCATTTGGGACCCCTCAACTCAAGAAAACATTAAGAAACTGGAACAGACACAAAATAGAGCAGTGAGATTCATAACAAATGAATATTCACATTTGACTAGAGTAACACCTATAGTAAAATCACTAAATTTAGAAAGCCTTCAAGGCAGAAGACTCAAAAGTAAAGTAGCAATTATACATAAAACACTGAACCATAATCTTCAAATACAAAAGCAAAAAAATTTAATAAAATACTCAGAAAGACACAAAGATAAAGGCACATTCCTCGTCCCATATGCTAGGACAAATTTGTACAAATACTCCTTCTTCCCTAGTGCTATTAGAACATGGAATGGGTTGCCTAAGCTATCCAGGAATACCATAAATTTTACAGAATTTAAGTCATTGGTTAATATGCATGACTAAATGCATGACGCGTAGGACGTAATCATCTTCTTTTTTGAAGTAACGTCTGTATTATATAAGATAAGACGTTCCTTTAAAAGATAAGACAATTACGTCCTATGTGTTTCCCTGTGTCAATGTGGCCCTCCATGTTTTGTTAACTTACCTCTGCTATGTTATTCGTTTTCCTGGCTGATTCAGGCAACCCATTCCAAGCTTTATTAGCACCAGGGCAGAAGGAACAAATTCCAATCCTTTTAAATTATAAGTTTAAAAAGGGTAAATTTGACGTAAAGAAAACAATAATTGGACAATATAATTGAGAAATACATATAGAATAATATAGATAATGGCCAAGGTCTTATTCCATATGTTAGGACTAATTCATACAAGTGCTCCTTCTTCCCTAGTGCTAATTAGAGCATGGAATGGCTTGCTTGAATCAGCCAGGAAAACCAAAAACTTAGCAGAGTTTAAGTCTCTAGTTAACAACGAATAGATTGAGCCAAGGATACGCGTTGGACGTAATTATCTTCTGTTAATAAGAAGAAACGTCTATTATTTATAAGATAAGGAGGATAGACATCCCTGATAGCCTCATACGATCTGGTGATCAAACAGTTAGAAGATGACCACCTGACTAGATCTAGACTACTTCACCTACTTCAGAGCCAACTGCTGCTACCTTCAAACGATTTGAGACCCTCTATGTTTACGTGACTATCTAGTCCGTACTACGATCGTACCCACGTGCGGTGTCACTACAACCCAGTGCTGCTTAATCCACCACAAGTTTTTATCAATGACAAGCCACGGGAATTCCCGAATGGTGCCGACGCGTGTCATTCGGTTCATTCATAGCGCTAACACATTTTTATGAATGAAAGGCGCCGCCAAGCGACGAAACTTCCGCACACGCGATTCATTCCCCACTGTAGGCACTCGTGTCATAAATGACACTGATATAGTGGACAGGACAGGGAGAGGGGGGGGGGGGTTCCCGCTCCCAGTCCCTGGAGAACTTGACTTCTGCCTTGAGTTGACCTAGTAATGTAAACTTGATATTTGTAGCCGAATTCAACCGAGTGTGAGAAAGTAAATGTAATCAACTTTCCAGGTGTGATCTGAATGCTGTACTGTAGCATAGCCGACTCATTTTTAGGTTTAGGGAAGATTGGGTTAGACCCAGAGCGAGTCCAATCGTCGATATAACGATTGGACTCGCCCAGAGGCGTAGCTAGTACTCGATTTACTGTTTTCTTATCTACTTTATGATGATTTCTTTCTTGTTCGTAATTGTATCAGATCATCAATTCTGTCTTGTCTATGTTTCAATAGTGTATGTTGTTTCACTTCTGTCAGTGGCGTAGCTAAGGATTTGGGGTCTCGGGTGGCTTGACCTGTTTAGGAGCCCCCTGCATTTTGACATTCGACATCATGACATGAGATGATGGCGTAATATTTAATGTAAAAACAAATTTCGGACACTCATTTGGGGATTTTCAAATTTTGACACCCCCACTCCCCCACCTTAGCTACACCACTGGATTCAGTTGTTTTTATATTGCTTCAATTCTGTCTATTGTTGTTTCAGTTCTATCTAACTTGTTTCAATTCAGTCTATGTTGTTTCAATTCTGTCTATGTTGTATCTGTTGTGGTTCTCTTGCGATTCAATATTTGTCTGAGTTCAATGTTTTATTTGGATCTATCTGTGTGAATACGTACGTATCATTTTGAACTTTAAGACATTCACTAAAAGTGCGCTATCCCCATTCAGTTTTCTTGATCTGATGGCGTCGTTACACAGATCAAATGGAAATGCGTGGGAGTGAAGCAATCATGCTGTCTACCAGACAAACCAGACACAGTGTGACAGGGGAAATCAGGATATTAGCCATTAGCCCCCAGTCTTGTAGTTATTGGCTGTTACAGATGTCCATCATGGACTAATTAGAGTAATTGTTACAAAATACTTTTCTTTTGGTTCGAATTATTTAGACAATGTATATGCCGTTGAATTTTAAAATAATAAGCAATATTATATACACCTTGAGATTCTGAAGATAATCTACTTCCTCGTCCAAACTCCCGCCGGGCGACGGGGATAGCAGCAAGCAGGGTATGAACCCGGGACGTCCGAGCGACAGATGTTATCTTATATAATACAGACGTTTCTTCAAAAAAGAAGATTATTACGTCCTACGCGTCATGCAATCAGTCGTGCATATTAACCAATGACCTAAACTCTGCCAAGTCACTGGTTTTCCTGGCTAGCTCAGGCAACCCATTCCATGTTCTAATAGCACTAGGGAAGAAGGAGTATTTGTACAAATTTGTCCTAGCATATGGGACGAGGAATGTGCCTTTATCTTTGTGTCTTTCTGAGTATTTTATTAATTTTTTTTGTTTTTGTATTTGAAGATTATGGTTCAGTGTTTTATGTATACTTGTCCAGCACGCATACCGCACGACCAGGCAGCCATTATATAGGTCTACATTGATGTGGTCCAATCGTCAGTGGTCACATCTTCCCATTGTGTATCAGCCCATCGGTCATTCGCTGAAAATTTTCCGGGTGGGGGGGGGGGGGGGGTAATCTAAATGACACAACAAACTTAATTGGAAAAGCAAAATCAAAGTATTCTAGCCAGATTTGTTTATAGCGCCGCAGATGCAAGGCGCTTATTTTAATTACTCAAATATTAACGAGGATATAATGAAGGATTTACTCCTAGTCTGACCATAACCAATGTGAGGTTTGCAGATGATGATATAAACCTCATAGAAGAACATGCAGAAGAGGTATAAGATCTTACTTCAAAGCTAGATGCTGCAGACACTTTCAAAATTAGTGCATAAAACACCCGAGTGTTCCGCGAGGCCTGAATAGATGTTCCACGAACTACTGGAATAATTAACTAGTCGGCCACCATTGGAATTAACCTCTCTAAAAATAAGCAAAGTGTTACGCTAAATACTCAAAATGTGAAGTGTTCGTTAAAGACAAAGTTGGGGAAACACTGGTCTAATCAATATGTATTACTGAATTTACACATAGATACGCGCAGGACGAAATTATCTTCTGTAACGAACGTCTGTAATTCATAAGGAAAAACTAAATTGTTACTCAAGATATTTTTTTTTAAATTTTGGTCGTAAAATTCTTCTTGCGTGTGGAATAACCAACTAATATTCCCGAATGGACCTCGTACACCAATCGTAAACAAACAACATTTAGCCACGTGATAATATTGATAAAACAATGAAAAAAAATTATCACGTGACAGTCCTTATGGATTACGTAATTTGTATAGAAGCGATAGAGAACCACGTGGCTAAATGTTGTTTGGTTACGATTGGTGAATGGGGTTCATTCGGGTGGAAAAGGAAATATTTTGGAAGATGCTTAAGGTATCAAGTAAAATAGACAACTGTGGCAGTGCTGATTAGAAATGAACGAATGGTAACTAAACAATTTTAGAACCCTTTGTCTTTATGGTTTTATATAGAAATGTTCAAAGTTGTTCACTTTAAAAAAAAAAAAAGATATTCAGACCGGAAGTAAACAAGACGGTTATTGACCTAAATAACATGTCGGAATTCGGTAATCATGCGAGGAATTATAGAGCACGGAAAATCGGTGGATAATGACCAGTGCCAATTTGTGCTAAGCAATTAGTGAAGCTCTAAGAACTGAGAGATTTTTAGTCAATGACTAACTGATTGCACCTACACCCACTCATTTCACTTCGTCAGTAGAGAGCGTTGAATACAGTGAGTGTGAGACCCAAACTTGAATGCAGTGAGACCCAAACGCAACTTGCGTCACCGGAAGTCCAAATTAACGAGACTGCAACCATATTTTAATGTGTATCTTTCATAAAAAAAAAAGAGGGGGAGAGTGAAGATATTAATCAACTTGAGTTATTACATTATTGAAAAAAAAGTTACGTATAAAATATACTTCTTAAATGTTTCCTTCATTTAAAAAGAAAGTGTGTGTGTGTGGGGGGGGGGGGGGGGGAGACATAATCAACTACATTTACAACATTATTGAAAAAAAGCCTCGCTTACATTGAGTGAAATTACATCCATTATTTTTAATCAATCATGTAATTAGTTTCTTAAGGACTCAAAAAAAATTAACCAAATATTTGCTATACCATTTAGGTTTGTTGTTCCGAAAGGATTAAACCGTTTGGTTTATCAGTGGATCACTGGGCCCTTACCTTTGTGAGTGCTCTCCGAGGGCAGAGTTTGCCAAGTCGAGTGCGTGCATTTTGTCATATTTTGGATGGAACTTGTTTAGCACAACATTCATGCTAAATAAAAAAAATTAACAAACAACAAAGCTTACAAATAACAAAGCTTATATTGAATTAAAGGAGAGATGCGTTCAATCTCTGCCATATTTCACAATATCGCAGGGTTTATCTAACCCTTTATTAATGTAAATTAAAATTGTTTTTTTTAAATCGATTCATGTTTTGTCTATGACAGTGAATAGTTGTGCAAAGTTTCAACTTGATTCTAAGAATAGGAAGCGAGAAAAAATAACATTTGCAAGTGTCTTAACCGACAGAGTGACTTGATAAAAGCTCGGTAAAAAAAAAGATGTCAATCTTTTTCCCCAGAAAAGTATGCAGAAATATTATCTGGGCAACTCTCTAGCAGGCAAATGGGGCAACACCTCAATACTGTAAAGAGACGAACGCTGAGCTGGTTTGGTCATTTTGTAAGACACGACTCACTCCCAAAGAGATCCTCCTTTAAGGTACTGTGAGGAAGCATGAAGGAAGCTCGTCCAAAGAAAAGCTGGCTGGACAATCAAGTAAAAATGGACCGGCCACTCTATTGATACTCTGGTACAGACAACTGTACAGGATTAGATCTAGGAACATGCGTAGGACGTAATCATCTTTTTTGAAGTAACGTCTGTATTTTAAAAGATAAGATCTCCTGACCTGTACTTGATTTTTTTTTTTTTACAACTATTGTCTCCAGGCCTGCTACCAGGGGCGGACTGGGTGCCAAAATCAGCCCGGCATTTCTGTACCAAGCGGCCCACAAATTGTATATCATGATGGGCATTCAACCATACCTGTCCGCAAAATCATCATGTTAGGTTTGATAATGTAACGATAACTGTACGCATGCATCATAGTGAATTTCTTTTTAAGAAATATAGGCCTTATGTTCCTTTTTTATCGCTAATTTGTATGGGCCTTAAAAGGATGAAGCCTACTAGAAGCACTGTCTACGGATGTAGGCTATTACATAATTAAATTAGTATTAGACTGTAGTGGAGTCTGTAAAAGATTTTTTAAAATTGACGCTCAAAGGGCTTCTTTTATAAGAGAATATTATAAAACCTTTGACAATTTAATACGTGCAAAAGTGGCATACATGCGGCTCTTTCGGTGGCTCTACCGACCCATTTGGGTACCAGCCCACCGGGCATTTGTCCGAATGCCCATATAGCCAGTCCGTCCCTGCCTGCTACGTCCAGAAGTGTTACGATTCACGTCTACATGCAGACACTGAGTTGTAATGTTTACACTTTCCCTTCTTTCCTTTTTCTTTTCTATCTCTCTCTTTTTCTCTTTTACACTTTCGCTTCTCTCATCTCACCGCCCCTCTCTTTTTCCAGTTTTGCCCCCCCCCCCCCTTTCTACTTTCACGCCCTTTCTCTTCTTTCCTTAACTGTCTCTACCTATCTCTGTCTTTCCTCCTTATTCTCTTATTTTCTCTCTCTTCTGCCCCTTTCATTTTTATGCTGTCTCTTTCTCTTCTTTCCTATTTCTCCCACCCCCTTTTTTTTCTCTCTTTCACGTTCTCTCTTTTTCTTCTTTCCATTCTCTCTCTCTCTCTCTCTTGTCACAATCTTTAACACTAACATGCATCAAAAGCTACGCCTGTCTCAGGTAGAGAGTATTGTATTTCCTATGTTATAGTAGGCTCTAAAGGACAGAGAAAGATCCTGGTCTGGTGTAGGAAGTTTGCAACCAAATGGGTTAGACACTGAAGGAGTGGAGCAGTGATGAAATGGTACATAAACCCGCTAGGCGGCGACTCTGTCTCTCTCTCTCTCTCTGTATATGTGCGTGTGCACGATAAGTGGCCCATTTATTTCCCGTCTTATATATATGTATATATTTATATAAAAAGATCCATTAAAAAGTGTGTGTGAGTGTTTGTCGACAGGGTTCCATAAAAACAGCGTAGTTTGACTTCTCTCCCCCCGACGTCTAACAATACATTATAAATTCTCAATTAGATAAAGCGTTATTTTTTTAAAGATTAAATTTCATGGTCTTGAGTCCAGCCTCAAACACACTTCGTTGCTATTCCGACGTAGTTTGTTATATGTACAGAAAAATGTATAATGTACCAAATGGAGTGAAGCGAGTGTGATTTCCAATTACATAGTCAAGTGATAGTCTCTTTTGTTTTAGGACCGGATTATTTCTTATTACATAGGTAAGTTTCTAAGACAATACATATAGACACATATAGGTAAGTGACGCAGATATGGCGCCTCGATTTGGAAGCAGATGCAAAGCAGATGGGCAAGACATGGGGACAGTTGGAGAGACTCGCCCAGAACCGAAATGCCTGGAGGAAGCTGGTTAGCGACCTATGCTTCAGAAGGGACCACATTCAGAGATGAGACGCAGACACCATATCTAAACTGAATTTCAACAAGTAAAATATATATAATGCTTTTCAAAGAACACAGTTTATATAAGGGAAAGAACCGTCCAATTACTGTAATTTCTTTCAATACAGCAAGATTTATTTTCCTTTTTCTATTGTGGTGAAATAGTTATTATTTGTTTATGTTTGTGTAACGTGGTGAGAATGTGTTCACAACATTGATTTAGTGTGCTACTGTCCAAGTCTCTTTCGTCAGCTCATGTGTCGTTCTAGTTTAATAAAGCCTTGTTTTAGGTTACTCTTCAGTGTTCCTTTATTTCTTATTACATCTATACAAGCAAAATTAATTCATTACCGATAATTAATTTAAATTAATTAGCGAATAGGTTAATTTTTGGATTGACTCAGGTGATGTCGTCGACAATGAATAATTGTGCAAAGTTTCAACTTCATTCGAGGATTCGAAATGAAAGGAACAACGTATAAAATAATCCTCCCAGACAGACACACAAACAGGCTGAGTGACATAAAATAAGATCTCAACAATATAGGTTTCAGTCGATTTCACAATAATGATTGGCGACATCATGACATGTTACTGTATGCAAGTAAAATGTAACCGATCTATCTATCCTTACCTATATGTTAGCATGTAAGTCAGCTGTCTAGACCTATATTTACATAATCATCTTCATACAGTTTTTTTGGCTAACGCCTTTTTTTTTTCATGACGGGAATCTTCTGTATGCATAACTTGCTTCCCTTGCATCCGATGACTTATTGATAGCAGAAGTCAAGCATTTAAAATATGACGTGATTTATTACAATGAATTCGAGAAATCTAGGTCGAAAAAGGGTGGAGTCGGGTTAGGACGACAGTTCATTCACCTGCCCGTTTCCTTTCTTGGATTATAGAATTCGGGTGCTCCAAAATAATACTAGACTGAAGTAAAAAGTAAAGTTCCTGTTTCAGACCAGGACTCAAACCCGGAACCCCGGTACGGAAGCCAGACACTTTACCGCTCAGCCACCAAGCCCCCGAATACTAGACAGGATGCTAATAAAAAAGTGAACAACGACTTTCCCCGGGCTTGCTGCCCTGCCTCATAGTGTCGGGTTGAATCGGTCGTGAGGGGGGGGGGGGCTACTAGGCCAAAGGGTAGCGAAACAAGGCTCCCGCGGTGCGAGAGGATCCTCATTGCACTGTGCGGGGATGAAAAAGAGCTCCCGTAGCGATCTGTCAACGTCCAGGCGCCGTCCCTTAAGGGACCGTTGCATAAATGGCTTGTCCCGCACGGTTAGCCTGGTATAGTAAATGAAAATATGTTTTCTTTTACTAACACCAAATATCTGTGAGTGTCTATAATGTGTGTGTGTGTGTGTGTGTGTGTGGTTTGGCAAGGATTTTGTTTTTGTTTAATACGGTTCGATACTGAATAAGCTGACAAAAAGTGTCAGAGATTGTTTGTAAGACTTATTTTTTTGTTTGTTTGGGGAGTGGAAGTGATACTAGAATTTACGGGCCAAAATTATAAGAGCGTGTGAGTGTGTGTATGTGTGTGTGGGGGGGGGGGGGGGTTGCGTTAAAAAGCTGTCCGTTCCAATTCAAAAGTCTAGGTGGGAGAGCATTACGATGCTCATGGGTCGGACTGAGAGAAAAAAAATTTGATATGTTCTTAAAATAATGTCCCTAAATACCTATCATCTTTGACTGTAAGCCGTAAACTTAAACAACTAAACTCTCCGATAACATGTCAAGTCCCGTTAATACTAATTTTATATTGTGGTGACAATATCGGATGCCTATTCGCTCATACTTCAGATTAAGTGTAGTCTAACATGACAGTTGTTAGTAACAGAGCAATGCCATTTGTTACCATAGCAATATCTTGTGTACGGTAGATCTTTTGTCCATAATAAAGTCGTTGTTAATCTTGTTCATGGACATTTAAAGGGGCGGCTACATGCTCTAATTCCGGATGTGGAATGCGCTTCCAAGTTTCGTCACAATGGTCCCAAATCCGAAATCATACTCTGCCGTCCGGAAGGTAATTTGGCTTAATAAGTAAAGTAAAAGACTTACGTAGGCCTAGTGGTTTTCTTGTTCACCTTATATGCATTCTCTTATCACTAACAAAGGTTCCTTCAGTCTCTTATTTACAATAGGATTCAGAATAACATCTGGCAAGAATCAACACATTTTCTTTTATTTGCCAACTTTTACGGTACTCCATTTTGGGGCGCACTGTTTTTGAAAGGTGAACCGCTGCATTGCAATGAATGAAAGCCTAACTCTCCCTCTCTGTCCCGTCTCCTTACACCCACTGAGATTTTCATTGAAAAAAAAAGGAGGGAGGGGGGTTAAGATGAATGAATAATAATAATGAAAGAAAAAAACTTCAGTGGTCGAGTAGGCACGTGACGCGATAAGCCAATCAAGTAGCGGATTCCTGCTCCGTAGGGAGAGAGGTAAAATTCATGAACGAAAACCACTTTGAGGATTGAAAGTACGGGTTCTCTCCCTTCACTCCGTCACTACCATGTGCACTATAAATAGCGTGGGTGTTAGTATCGTATTCCAGCAGGTGGATTAACCCTCAATGAGAGTAAGTAGTCAGTAGTATCTCTGGATCTCTACAACTCTGACCATAACTAGCGAGTCTTTAGTAAAACTGACGGTAATTTAACTTACTAGTGATTCTGTATGACCGTTTCTTTGAATACATGACGACCATTATTAATTATTTCTGTTACTACTTTAGTCCAAAGACAACCTTTGGGGATGGCGGGCAGGGGCGACCGTCTAAACGCCCGTGCCTGAGTGGCCCCGCGATATAGATCTAGATCTAGATTTAGATTTTTTTGGGGGTCACTTTCATTCCGTCATAAACATTTGTGGGGCTTCCTTCTATCATTACTGTAACCTACATTATATACTGAAATAGTTATCACATACACATCACAAAAAGTACCCGTTGCTTTATATAGTTGATGTCTTTCCGGCATTTATACTAATTACTATGAAATTGATTAGAATAATATGTTAGGACAGAGTCAGGTTTACGCTCCGGACATAACACTCGCCCTGCGTAGGCCCTACTGCTAACGCCGCATCTATTTGATTGTTACTACACTAGGCATAATAACATTATACGCATTAGACATTATTAAATGGCTATATATACTGTATACATGGCTAGACACATCGTATAAATTGCTAGACAATTAAATAAATGGCAGGACGTTGTATAAATAACTAGAGACATCGTATAAACGGGTATATTGTTTAAAGGGCTAGACACATCGCATAAATGATTGGACACATCTTCAAAATGACTGTTTGTGGTATAAATGAATAAAAACACAAATTGTAAATAGACACATTGCATAACATCCTATATACATGTCAAAACATCACTCGAGTGTTTCAAAATGATAGGTATTTGCTACTTTATTTGTTTTCGCTTATTGAATGAACTTCGCAATGCCAGTACCTCCAATGTTAATGTTATTTCTTCGTGGTCTAAAATGAACACACTCCCATTTCCTATCAACTTAAAGAAGTCTGTGGAGTCTGATCTTTGTTTTGAGAACCTGATTACATTCAAAGTATTATATTAACCTACCAATAGGGGCTATTGCTTCAATCTTTTTTATTATCTTGAGTTTCTTGACTTGTCTTTTTCTTAGCTATCGGGTTGTTGTTTTTTTCTACTGTCGTACCCAGAGGCTATAACGCCGATGTCTTCGCGTTACGAGAAACCTGAGATGAACTCTTATTGGAACAGTCACTGGCTATTCTTTCTTGTCATAGACGTTTCCAGATTCCTTGCTAAAAATAGTTTGGCAATACTGGTCCATCACACCAATGAATTCAGGGTTTCCTGATTGAAAGAGAAGAAACTGTAATGATCAATGGCTCCAAATTAATATCAAGAACAATAAAATGTTTCTAATTTACATAAATGACCTACCAAATTGTATTAGTTCAGAAAAAAAAATTCAGATTATTTGCAGGTGATTGCATAATAATATTACCTTCATCTTCACCTATCTCTTAGTGACGCCACACAAGATTTGTTGACAGTCTTTCTCCATTTCTCCTATTGTCTTTTGCCTTGGTAAGAAGCTCTTTCAATAAAATGCCCGTCCATTCTTTTATTTTGTCTTCCCATCGCTTTCTCTGTCCCTTTTTTTTCTGGTACTGTTCCCTGAAGGAATATTTTTTGCAAGCTCCGAAGACCTTGTAATATGGCCATAGAGTTTTTAGTTTGCGTTTTTTTTACAATAGTTAGCAATTAGCAGGTCATTGTGCGGTACAATCGCTGTAGTAACCCTGTCTCTAATCTCTTAGCTTGTGATGTGGTCTTTAAAATTTGATACCTAGGATCCTTCTGTAGCATCTCAATTCCATTGCTAGGCTCTCTAGCTCTGCCACCAGCGTCCAAGACCCACATGTATATAAGAATGCTGCCATGACCTGGGAGAGCATTAGTCTGATTTTGGTGTCAAGGGCTATGCTTTTGATTGCATAATATTGCATAATAATATTAAGAAAGCAAAATATAAAAAAAAATGCTTTAAAAAAAACTACAAAGCTTATCAAATGAGAAGTACTCCACATTAAAGACATATATATATATATATATATACACACACACATACTGTAAGAATTATTTCCCTTTTTGATATCAAACACAATTATTAATTACCAATAATTGGGAAATGATTTGATTGGTTTGTGCTTTGTTAGAATCAATGAATAATGGTGCAAAGTTTTAACTTGATCCGAGAATCGGAAGTGGGAAAAATAACATGTTAAAAATTTCTACCAGCCAGACAGACAGACAGGCAGGCAGACGGAGTGAGTTGATATAGCTTTGTAAATAAAAAAAAACGCATGCTACTGAGGTTTTACAAAGAGACTTGGATGCATTACAGAAATTGGAATTAAACTGAAGAATGTCTTTCCACCCAGAAAAATACCAATTATTAATTATAGAGACTAAAAATACCTAGGAGTTATATTCAAAGAAGTTATCATAAAAAACTCCATATTGCTAAAATTTAAAAAATCGAACAAAACATTGGGACATGTTAAAAGAAACCTTTACAAATCAAACAAGAACATAAATCTAACAAGCAAAATAATATTTAAAATACTTAAAAGAAAAAAAAATCGTATATAAGAGAAAGAACCGCCATATCTTAAAATACTGCGAGATTGGTCTCTCTTTTTCTATATAAAATAAATTAATAATTACTCAAATTATTAAGTAATTTGTTAATTTTGTATTTATTTATGTGTTGCCATTGACAATGAATAATGCCAAGTGTCAGATTATCCGAGAAAAGGACATGGGAGAACTAACATATAAAAGATTTTTACAAGACAGGCACAGTGAGTCGGTATAAACTTTGTACAAAGCTTTTTACTTACTCTAGACTAATATTAGAATAGGGCGTCTTCTGTTTGGGACCCCTCAACTCGAAATTACTTTAAGGAATTAAGAACAGACGCAAAATAGACCCGTGAGGTTTACAACAAATGAAAATTCCCAATTGACTGGAGTAAAATCATAAGTAACATTTAGAGATCCTCCAGGACAGAAGAAGAGGCGCGGTGATTGAGTGATAAAGCACTTGACTTTCTGAGTTTCAATCCTGGGATTTTAAATTTCAGGAATTTAGGGCACCTCTGAGTCCACCCAGCTCTACCTGACGTTAGTTGTGGAAAATTAAATGCGGTTGGTCGTTGTGTTGGACACATGGCATCCTCGTTAGTCGTGGGCCACAGAAACAGATGACCTTTACCTCATCTGTCCCATAGATCGCAAGGTCTGATCGGGGTATTTTGCGTTTTTTTTTTTTACTTTCAGGACAGAAGACTAAAAAGTAAAATAGCAATGATGTGGGAGCGTGGTCGAGAGGCTAAGTACGCTTGACCTTGGCTTGGCTTGGCTACCTAGTAGGGGGATCGAGGTTCGACACCCGACTCGGGCAGATTTGTCGCAGCACGGAACAACTCCTAGATACCCACTCCCACTGAGGGAAGGGGGTATCTGAGCATGAAAGTGGCGCTACATAAAAGCTATAATAATAATGATGCATAGAACACTGAGCCATTACTTACTTACTTACATTACTTAGTTTATAATAATAATATTAATAATAATTTTTGCAATGTCTTCGATTTCGAAGATTAATGATGAGTGCAGTGTTTCACCACATGACTATGCAAACTGAGTAGCGACCTACATATTTTCCACATCTGATGCTGACAAAGCTGCTATACGCCGGGAGGTTTAAGTTTTTTTTCCTTTACGTATTCTGCTCAGTGGCGTAGCTAGGGTGGGGGGAGGAGGGGAAGAATTTGAAAATCCCCCCGGGTCCCCCAAATGAGTGGGGTTTTTTTTACATTAAATATTAGAGATTACCAAAATGCAGGGGCCCCCAAAAAGGTCAAGCCCCCGGGTCCCGAATGATGGAAAATTCCTAGCTACGCCCCTGCTTTTGCTCCTGTCTTCTACAAGGGCTTTTCTTTGGTCTTCAAATTTAAGCCCTGTGGCCTTCGTGAGCGTTTTCAAACTGTCCCTTTCACAGATCATCTGATGCCTTCTACTTTCTTCTATGCCACTGCGGGTTAAATCGCGCATGAGTTGAGCTTAATAGCGCTAACGGTGGGGGGGGGGGGGGGGGGGACATCTGTTACGCCATGAATCAAAAGAAAAATTCTGATTCGTGAGCTAATTACATTTAAATGTTCTTCGTGCTTGTTCATTCTACAAATCAAGTTCGTGTAAGTGAATCATTCAATAATTTAAATTGAAACTGTATTTGTGGATTCCATAACTTCTATTTAAAGTAATAAAACAAAAGGATTCACAAGATGACTGCATTCTTATCTTAGCTTCTTATCTTATATATTACAGACGTTACTCCAAAAAAGAAGATAAATACATCTTACGCATTTCATGTGTCAATCTAGTCATGCATGTTAATCAATGACCTAAATTCTGCTAAGTCGTTGGTTTTCCTGACTGTTTCATGCAACCCATTCCATCCTCTAATGGCATTAGGGAAGAAGGAGCACTTGTATGAATTTGTTCTAGCGTATGGAATAAGAAATGTGCATCTATCTTTGTGTCTTTCTGAGTGTTGCATTAGGTTTTGTTTTTCTATTTGTAAATTATGATTTAGAATTTTTTGTTTTATAGCTACTTTACTTTTTATTCTTCTGTCCTGAAGTGTCTCTAAGTTAATCTTATTTTATCTTATTTTATATTCAAAAAAGAAGATGATTACGTCCTACGCGTCATACATTTAGTCATGCATATTAACCAATGATCTAAATTCTGCTAAGCCAATGGTTTTCCTGGCTAGCTCAGGCAACCCATTCCTTGCTCTAATAGCACTAGGGAAGAAGGAGCCTTTGTACAAATTTGTCCTAGCATATGGAACGAGGGATGTGCCTTTATCTTTGTGTCTTTCTGAGTATTTTATTAAATTTTGTTTTTGTATTTGAAGATTATGGTTCAGTGTTTTATGTATAATTGCTACTTTACTTTTGAGTCTTCTATCCTGAGGGATTTCTAAATTTAGTGATTTTACTAAAGGTGTTACTCTAGTCAAATGTGAATATTCGTTTGCTATGAAACTCACTGCTCTATTTTGTGTCTGTTCCAGTTTCTTAATGTTTTCTTGAGTTGAGGGGTCCCAAACGGAGGATGCATATTCTATTATTGGCCTAACCAAGGTTAAATAACATTTTAGTTTTATGTTCTTATTTGATTTTTAGAAATTTCTTTTAATAAGCCCTAATGCATTGTTTGATTTTTTTATATTTTCATCAATATGGAGATTCCATGACAGTTTTTCATTTATTACAACACCTAAGTATTTTGCGTTTTTAGTCTGTGTTACTGGTTTGCCATGAATAAGATAAGTGGAATTAATTTGTTTTATTTTTTTTTTCTTACTCTTAATAACTGACATTACGAAAACCTAACGGCACAACCATTTGATACAGATATTAAACTTGGTTGTTATTCTTGTAAGATTCGATGTAAATACGAGTTCATGGCTACTTTGGTGGTGAATATAAGAAATACTATTGACAGGCGTTCTTTACATATCGTATATCAACTCACTCTGTCTGTCTGTCTGGTAAAAATGTTTGACACATTATTTCTCCCACACCCAAACTAGGATCAAGCTGAAATTTAGCACAATTATTTCTTTTATCTGACAATACAAGAATCAATTTAAAAAAAAACTATTAGTCAATTTACTATTGGTAATTAATTATTTTGTTTTGTGTCTCAAATAAGAGAAAGAATAAGTACTTGACTGAAGTGGTGGTCCCCCTTTATAGGTCCTCCTCTGAGTCTTAGTAAACGCAACATGAAAGATAGAACGAGAAAAAATGGATAACTCTTACAATCTTCCATGTTCATATGCTCTCCACTAGCTCCATCAAATCTTTCATGTTCATAAGCTCTCCACTAGCTCAGTGGATTTGGCTTGAGAAGCCTGAGAAGGCTTGAGCCATGAGTTCGAATTCAGGTTCCCCCCCCCCCCCCCCCCCCATGGCCCCTTTTTTTTATTTCTATAATTGCTTTTTATTGTTAGTCTAATCTGTTACAAATTTAATTAAATGACCGATCCAAACTAAATGATACAACTATGCTTAATATAAGCTTTGTTTTTAGCAAAAGTATTTTCTAAAATATGTTCTTGTTTTTATTGTCATTAACAAGAAAAACATAAAAAATACTTCAAAATAATACTATACCTTTATTTATTCAACTGATAGAGTAATTGTTTTTCTCTTGATAACTTATGACTGTTAGATTAAAAAAACATTGGAACACCTTTACCCCTGGACATTAATATAGTAAACTCTTGAATCAATAAAGCTTACATTCGGAAATTCCCTAACGCGATAGTCCATTCAAGAACGCGATAGTCCTTTTAAAAACAGATGTTGGATCTAGATGTAGACATAGTTCTCTTGCAAATTTTAATTAATTAATCTTTTTACTTTAAAATTATAACGGTGTAACTAAAGTGTTCCCATTGTGACCAACGACTTAGTAATTCTTTTCTCAGCGATGCACACCTATTGTTAAATTTTTAGGAAAATTGTTAGAGTCGTTTTTTAGATCCGTATCTAGGTTCCAGGTTCCTCCATAAAGTTGTGACTTGTATAGAGGTATTTTAATAACAAGTTTTATTTGTCAGCGGGCAAAATATGTCGTCAGTCTTGCCAGCTATGTATCATCTCTAACTTGTTTACAAACAGTCCTGAGTCTAATGTCACTTCCCTAAAATGATCGCGTCATCAGTTTCTGTCCTACACCTATTTTGGTTCGAGATTTCCTTTTTTAAATAAATATTCGAATCCACTAGCATTTTACCCATACACTCTTTGACTGGATTTGAACATTCTATTTTAATCAGGCCTATTGTTTTAAGCTCGAGTGCTGATGCATCTCAAAATGACTGAATGTGAATGTCTCTTATTTTAAGTGTCGATCTGTGATTCCCCTTTGCCTTGTCTACTATGAACGTCATGAGCCAATCAGCAGTGTTTGCACTGTTAGTATATGCTCTGGTCCAGAAGGTGATGTCTACAAATCCAAATGTTGTGACGAGATGGGTCTATCATATGTGCAGAGTAAGTAAAACTTGAATCATTGAAATTTTGGGGGCAAAGTTTGTCTAGATTAAATCAAACCTATCGATAAGTTAAAACAATAGTATGTCGTATAAAAAGGTCAAATTATTTTTGTTATATGTTTTATTTACATATTTTTACGTCGTAAATCTATTTAATAATTGAAATAGGCTTTATTCTATATTTTAAAAAAATGTACCATGTTATTATAATATGATTAATTTAGCATACTTCGGTAATTGAACATATTTCGTAATATTGAATTTTATAAAAATATTGCTCACTATTATTCAAACTATTGTTTTAATCTGCTTTCCTTACCATTAGGATACTGATATCGATATTCTATCATCAACTGGTGTTTGGATTGAGCCCTATAAGAAAAGTCTGGTGGACTTCAACTTCGCTGAAAGCATACGTCCTGACAAAGATGAGTAAGTAGAACGAAGTGTCCTGGTCTACTCATTACTTAGACTTAGATCCTCCGCTCTGAGCTGCACGCTGTTTCCATAGAGTTTTATACTAGGCCTACATTGTTGTTTGTGGGCCATATAACACAGAGTCACGGGCTGGATATTGCCCGCGTGCCGAAGTTTGGTCATCACTTCTCTACTTGTATTTCACTCTTTGTGTTTCCTCTAATTTCAGGTTTAAACTAGAGTTCTCTTTCAAGACTACCGTCTCAGAAGGGATTCTCTTCTACACGAGAAGCAGGGACTACCCAAAAGAGATCATCTCCATGTTTTTGTCAGACGGCTATTTGGTCTACAAATTCACATGCCCAAACCTAGCCGTTGTGGACTTTTTGTATTACGAAGACAGAACACGAGTGAACGATAACAGGTGGCACAATATTTCCTTCCATGTAAGTCTTAATCCCATGCCATTTGCAATTCTATTTCTGTCTATCTAGGCATCCGAACATACAGTCCCTTCCAAACCAACACGACTACCGTGCACTTCGTCCTGGCTTTAGAGCTCCAGCACAGGCACTAGCACTCAGTAGAGGTTTATAGAGATCAGATAAAGACTCGACAAAAGTGACCCGAGTAAACCCTACAGTTTCTTGAAACGGACACTGGAGGTCTCGGCCATCGTCACTGATGCCTTTACCGATGCCATTCAAAACCATTCAATAACCGAAGCTAAAGAATGCCATTATAATTAGTGACAGGCTTAAGGATAGCGAGGTCCTGGTGTACGCTCTATCTTATAAAGTTGCCAAGAAAGCATCCAACAACATTCACCATAATCGGAGACTAGCACAGGCACTGGAGGAATATAGACCAAGTCACAGGAATAAAAAAAAAAAGAAAGTTAACCCCTTCTCCTATCGGGGAACACATCGGGAACTCATGCCCAATGAAGGACTGGCATGCATGAATTCCTGATCGCCAACAGATGACTACGTTATGGACCTCGATTTTATGTATGTTTGTATGTATGTATGCATGTATGTATGTATGTATCTATCTATTTATCTATCTATCTATCTATCTATTTATCTATCTATCTATCCATTTATCTATCTATCTATCTATCTATCCATTTATCTATCTATCTATCTATCTATCTATCCATCTATCTATTTATCTATCTATCTATATATATAGATAATCCATCCATCCATCTATCTATCTATCTATCTATCTATTTTTCTATCTGTACACCTGATACTTCTAAAAGCTGGTATTTATAGTTTTACCGCCACAGAAGATAAATCTTTACGTACTTTCCTGCAGGTAAAAGTCTACAATACGCCTCGAGTACTAAGAGACAAAGAAGCCAACATCACTGTAGATGGTCGAGACATTACAGGCAAAACGTATAGAGTCTCCTGTCATCAAGTGACCTCCCTTGTCATGGGAGGTAAAAGGCCAAAGGATGCTGAGTTCATCCATAATAACACTCGGACATTGAAGGTAAATAAGAATAGCATATGTGACTACAGGGAAACGCACTTTTTTTTTTATATTCAAATTTAGTAGATTTTTTTAAAGTTGATTTCTTTTTTTCTCCCCCCTTTTCTACATGAATTAACCAACCTTGCGACCACCCTTGTCCCTCAATTTGCCATTTCTTTATCTTATCTTATAAATAACAGATGCTACTTCAAACGAGAAGATAATTGCGTCCTACGCCACACATCCAAGTCGCGCATATGAATCGGAGACTTAAACTGTGATAACTTATTAATTTTCCTGACTGATCCAGAGATCCCGTTCTATATTATAATGTCTCTATATCCGTCCAGGCGTCCATCCAGTTTCCACCCGCCACCAAATGAATAGCAGTCACAACAAAATACAAATAGTTTAAAATCTAAATTTCAATAAGCAAAATTTTTTTTAAAAATCCTTTTTTTTTTTAAACAAAGATTATCTAAAGGAAAGGAATCCGAACTTACAACTATATCTCTCAATAATGTAGAAGTTATTTCCCTCATTCGATATCAAACAAAATAATTAATTACCATTAATTAATTAACTAATTGGTTAGTGTTTTTAATTGATTCCTGCTTTGATAATATGTAATGTAATAATATGTCATGTGTGATAATATATTGATAATATGTAATAATATACGCCTACTGTGTTTTCTTGTTTCAGACGGTATCGAAACACTTTGAAGGGTGTATACGTTATTTGGAGACAAATCTGCCATTAAAAACTCCTCCCAAGTATTCTGTCATCTCCAGCTGCCGTTAAAAAATCCTCCCAAGTATTCTGTTATCTCTAGTTGCCGTTAATTATGGTTAGAATTATTCCTGATCAAAGTACTTCAAGGGAAATTGAGAAAGAAAGACAGAGAGACAAAAAGAAGAGTAGACAAAGAGAGAAAAAAATAGAGAGAGAGATAGAGAAAAGAAGAGAGACAAAGAAAGTCAGAAAAGGAAAGAATAAAAGAGAGGCAAAAAAAAGAGAGAGAGAGAGAGAGAGGTAAATAGAAACAAAGATATATTAAAAGAGAGAGAATTGAAAAGAGTGAGAAACAAAGAAAGAGCGAGTGTTTATGTGTGTCTGAAGAATGAAAAGAAAGACAGAAAGAGAGAGAGAGAGAGAGAAATACATGTGCCCAGTTGCGGCTTTCACTAACCTTGTAAATATTGCATATTTTGAATTCAATGTTTAAACCGAAATGTCCTAGACCCAAAGGTGAAGGCCTTCCTGGCATGTTTCTACATTTGCCTGATTTTTCTATTGTTGCATTTTCTAGTTTTGTTTTTACATGTATGTATAGTTGTAAGCTGAATTCGAAATAGACCAAATTTACCTTCACTTTGGCTTTCCATTCAACTAGAAGTCTCAACTTAATTCAAGTATTATTTATAGTTATGTCTCAATATCCTAATCTGGCTGTTTCTTGAAAAGAATAAACAATGGGGATAAGAAAATTAATTACACATTCCACTAGATTCTCTCATCTTTCATTTTTTTTTTTTTTTTTTTACGGAGGCAACTAAACTATAAGCTGTAAAGTGTTTTATATCTCGATGAAAAGTCATGAAAAATTATTAGCGGAAAATGTAGATGTTTTTAGAGATGGGCTAGAAAGGCCTAGTTTCGATACAATGATATTAAGTGATGAGCTACCAAACATCAAAATATTTGCTACATTCTATGGAAACACAATTCGTAATAAGTAATTATATAATCCATAACTATTACCTGTTTTTATTTATGCATAATCGAGTTATTCTTTCTGTAAATTACGCGCTTGTTACTTTTATTATGCTTGTTTAGAATGAGACTGTCTTGTCGTAGTGTATATTGTACAAGCTATCGAAATGTGCATTTATGCATTTATTACAATGTTGCAGCTGGGATTTAAAGCTATCAATGTTCTTAAAACTATTATGTTTTACAGAAAAATGGCTACTCATTTATTTAAATAATTTTTTGTTTGTCTATATGAACTCCTTCAGTCCTGAAGCGAATATGGATAAGCTCATTGAAATTATTGCCTGGGCATTATCTATGGTCGGAAAGATGTCATCTCCACAGCCCCCCCCCCCCCCCCCCCCAATGCAGCATGTGTCCAAAGAAACGGGAATTGTCCATACAGTTTGGGATTAGCGGGGTGGCAGGCTCTGCCAGGTGTGAAGCACTGTATGTTGCAAGCTGTCTAAGCGCCAGCGGCTTCTGAATTTAACTCAGGGTTGCCTCCCCAAATCTTTCCCATTTTTGGGTAAAGCATCAAGGCAGCAGTGGTTTGAATTCAAGAGTTTTCCCTCTCCTATGTGGGTAGCCAGCCAAAAGGCTAATGATCCCTTTGTGCCAGAAGCTTCCCAATTTCGGCTATAGGTTTTAATTCAGACTTTCCCTGCTCCTGTATGGGTAGCCAGCCAAGGCTAAAGAGCCCTTTGTGCTAGAAGCTTTTCATGTTTGAATATAGCTGCAAGTCAGCAGAGGTTTTAATTCAGACTTTTCCTGCTCTGGGTGGGTAGCCAGACTAGACTAACGAGCTCTTTCTGCCCGAAGCTTACTAGTTTAGACTCCAGGTTCTTGCCTTTGCCCCTTCTTCTAACAGTATTGTATGTAGAGAACTTCCTCTTTGTGTTCTTGTGTGCTATTCACATATATAATATATGTATTATAATACGAAAAAAAATGTAAATCATGTTTTATAAAATATTTCAGTTTTTTCTATTATCATAAAATTACTTGTTCAATTTGTAGGCTACACATGTAGGCCTACATGTTATGAGTGGTACCCAACCTCTAGAGCCATGTTGGTGTTTGGGCCGCATCACTGGACGAGTTCAATCACACCAACCCACTGCGGCTTCTCTTTGCAATGTGGATGGAAGTTCCGAGAGGCCGAATGTAGCCTGCTGGCCGTAGTTTGGGCACCACTTTTATAAAACATGATATCTGTGAAGTCATTGCGATGCATTGATAAAGTGTCTTCCGGTATTCTAGACACGTGTGCAGAGTAGCCCCTTATGTAGGCATAATAATACCCATATTATCATGTAGTATGTCTAGACCTACGCTGAACCATAATTAACAGAAATAGGCTTAGGCCTATTTTATCTTTGGTATTTGAAAATATCCTCTTTGTAGATTAAGTTTTGTCAAGTACTTAATATAACATAAACCTTTTAGCAGTGGCGTAGCTAGTGGGAGGGGAGGGGGTGGTCCAAATTAATCCCCCGGGTCACCACGTGAGGGTCCGAAATTTGTTTTTACATTAAATATTAAGCCATTATCTCATATCATGATGTCGAATGTCAAAATGCGGGGGACCCAAAAGAAGTCAAGCACCGGGCCCCCAAAGTCCTAGCTGCGCCACATCCTTTTAGGGTTTAGACTATTGTTATTTGTGGTATGTCAATAGTAGGTCTGGGAGTATCTAATAACAAA
The DNA here is from genome assembly GCA_030265305.1 of Biomphalaria pfeifferi. Lineage (NCBI taxonomy): Eukaryota > Metazoa > Mollusca > Gastropoda > Planorbidae > Biomphalaria > Biomphalaria pfeifferi. The sequence continues at coordinate 373,324 of JASAOG010000275.1, forward strand.
TTTATGTAAAACGGTTTATTGAATCTTTTTGATAGTAAGCCATATTTACTTCTGTGCTTTGTATTTTAGTTTTGTGAAATGCTGATTTCATTTTAACCTAAACTGTGCACTGACCTGTAATGAACTTTAAAGTGACCTACATTTAAACTTTAATGTTGGGTTTCCTTTGTTGTTGAAGTGACATATAATATAGTCTCGAGTTGTGTTAATAGACTTACTATCCGATAACCCAGCAACGTATTTGTCTGTGGAGAGGGGTGGGTAAGTACACAAGCAGATTTTGGAAGCGTGTAAGTCCTCTGCTTCGAAACGGTATGCCTAATGTGACATAAACAGGCTAATTCATTTCGAAATAACTGACTCTGACGTTTGTTTATTGTCCGAATGTTTGAAAATGTTTAAAAGATAGACAAACACAATGATTTCATTCATCTTTCGTTAGCTCAACACTTGCCAACATATACTCAATATGTTAATTGTCCCACACGGCACAATAAAACCTTGGGCATGTGTTATAGCAACATAAAAAATGGCCTACACATCTCGATCGTTATTACCCCTCGTAAAGTCGGACCACACAATGATCCATCTTACACCCACGTACAAACGGTTTTAAAAACAACAAAACCCGAAGTACAGACCATCTTGTCACGGTCTGACGACGCTGTTTTACAGCTACAAAGTTGTCTGGAGCAAACAGATTGGGACATGCTTGTAAACAACTGCCCAGACATAGATGAACTTACCACAACAGTTAATTCGTACATCCAGTTCTATGAAAGCATGATTGTACTAAAGAAGAAAATTAAAACATTCAGTAATAATAGACCCTGGGAGACCAACATTAAAAATTAACATTCTGTCGTCATCTAGAAGTACATAGAAGTCTATTTATAAAGCGCTGGTTATGAGTGTGTATGTGTTTTTCGTGTGTGAATGTCGTTGGTATGTGCATCTATATTGTTATTGTACAGTAGTTACGCTGAGGTTGTCAATTGTAGTCAAACCGAATTTCCATTTGATTGGATCAATAAAACTTATCTTATCTTGAAGCAACGAGCAAAAAAATACTATAATTAAAACAAGAATTCTACAGTATCAACGCTTTGCTGTAAGTCTAAACATATTTTATAAATGTAATTCATTTTGTAATCAAATGGAACTAATAATAATAACCTCACAGATACCTTCAAAGTCCTCAACATTCCTAGGAACATCCTCGTTACCTGTCAGAGGACGGCACTGCTGCAGACCTGCCACATCACCAGAAAATTTCTCGGTGGAAACTGTTAAAGGGACTAGGATTAATTTTATTTCTCTTTAACGAAACTCGACACTGGCAGCGTTTCTAACATAATAATAATACGGCTTTCTTCGATTCCTAAGATGAATGAGGAATGCAGTATTTCCCGTGGCTACGATGCCCCAGCTGCGACCTAAAAATTTTGCCACACCTAGCGCAGGCATAACCATTGTTCGCGTGGTCGATTTAGATGTTCTTTTCGTCTACGTGTGTCTTCGGCAGCGGATTTTCTTTTGGTCCCAAATATGCATCCCGCGGCCTTTGTAAGTGACCTCCATCTGTCTCGCTCCGAAGCGGCCTGTGACCAGGTGCTCTCTTCCATGTCAGTTAAGGCGGCGTCTAAGCTGGTCCTTAAGCATTTCCTTGGGGCACCTCTGTTACGTCGACCACCTTTATGTGAGCTACGGTGAAAAAATAGTAAAACAATGTTTCTTATACTTTTTGACTGCCCCAAACTTGCTAAAGATCGTCTCCACAGGTCTAGGAAGTAACAGGTTCTAGACCTGTATTGTGACATAACTGCATCACGCACAACAGCAGAGTTTATGTCCAGGACTTATGCAAGAAAAGATTTGAACCCCTCACTGAAATGGAGTTTGATGATGACGACAAGGTCTGAAAGGGGAACTAACTTACTTTAATTAATTGTCGGATTGGATACTTTTTTATATTGATTCATGCCATGTCTATGAATAATTATACTTTTTACCAGACAGACACAGAGTGAGTTTATATAAGCTTCCTCTTATCTTCTAGCTTTGTAAAAACAACAACACATTAAAGAGAACATTACAGTAAGCAAAGCAAGAATACTACAGTAAATAATTATTGCAGTAAGTACTTAAGTAAAATAAATAATCAACCTAATATAGTGCATTTATAAATACTATTTATTATGAAACCAAAGGGAAATAAAAACTGGTTATATAATCTCAAACCTTCACACAAAGTGATACAGCACGGGAGGTAATTTGAATAATTTGAGCATCACATTCAAACAAATTTTATATGTTACTTTTTTTCAAGCTAGATAAAAAACAATATCACAACAATTTTAATATAAATATTAATAAATATAAACACATGATATCAGTGCCATATTATAATCCAGCTTACTTTTTCACTCCAAAAATGTGTGCAAAGTAATTCAACTTTTTTTTGGCATAATTATAGGAAAATCAGAGTATATGTGATAACATATATGGATACTTGTATTGTACATAAACATAGGTACATACTAAATGTGTAAAAATACAATTAATTTAATAGACTTTGAAAAGACAGAATATATTTGCCTTCACAACCATTTATTAGTACCTAATCTCAATTTATTATTATTAATTTCCACAATCATATTTGTTACGTCACAAGATTAGTAGATACCAACACCCTGAGCATGAAATTATTTAATTATGTGTAGGAATACAAGCAGGCAAACTTCTTTTTATACTGTCCCAGTGGATGAGCAAAGCTGACTTTCTTTTAGGCAAAGATTGTTAGCACATGTCAAAAAAAAAAAAAAAAAAAGTTACTCTATAACTAACCAAAAAAATGGTGAGTTATGATTCCACAAAGCTAATGTAAGATAATGGAGTCCTGCATAGATTCTGGAAGATTCTCCCACAGCATTATGTGACGATAAACATGGCAAGGTAGAGTTCAATAACATTCACAATACAATACTTAGAACTACTCAGAACAGCTGTCACTTTCAACAAACAGCTTTGTTTTTTTCCACGTCAATTAAGATGAATAGGATTTATCTGACCTCAGTTACATTAACATGGACTCCTATAACATACTTGAACTCTCACACCTGACCTCAGTGCATTAACAAAGACTCCTATAACATACTTGAACTCTCTCATATCTGTGTAAAACAAGTAAACATTAAAATCTCTTGCCATTCTACCCAATCAGATCTCTCTGGGCTGAGAATAGACTTTTTTGACAGCATTTAGATGATGTTGAAGTTTAAAACAAAGTCTCGGCTATTTTCCTACTTTTCTCTTCTTGAATAGAACAAGGCGTCATTTCAAAATAAAATCATAAACAAGGTCAAACAAGTTCGATGTTTAAAGCTCTGAGCATTACAACAGAAGTAACAAAAATATGATAACACTGAGCTGCTAATTTTCATACCCCTGATTTGAATTAATTATTAAAAATATCAAGTTATAAATATCAAACTGTAAAAACAAAAACTGGCTTAGAATTAAAGAACAAATTGTCCCAATTATACCCTGTCAAAAAGAGACACTTTAATAAAATTTGACATTAAAAGACATTCTGTTGGATTCTTAAAAATCCTTAAGCATTACACTGTTGATAGGCAAAACAGAACTTCATTTTAATAGAGTTTTGAAAGCTGCTAGACAAAATCCAAATGCCACTTCATTTTAAGACCAGGCATTACATTAAGAGATAATCTTCCCAGGGTTCATGATTCCATTAGGATCAAAACATCTCTTGACATCCTTTAACACTTGAATGCCCACAGGTCCAATCTCTTTCTCCAGTAAATGACATTTTCCCATTCCAATACCATGTTCTCCTGTACATGTTCCATTGAGATCCATTGCCAGGCTGAAAACGTAGTACATTTTTTTTAGCATTCTACCAAGATATAATATAAAAATCAAGTAAGAACTGCGCATCGTAACATTTGTAAATGCACTTGTCACACTTGTAAAAGTTTTAGAAAAATTAAATATCCAATAATCTTCATAAATAACTTACAAACAAACAAAAATAAAGCACATTTACTGTTTATTTCACTTCAAAATTAGGTAATAGTTATCAGGACAAAAGCTGAAAAAAATTTGATGAAATAAGGTGTCTAAAATTTAGAGGGAAAAAAGAAGTGTGTGGGAAAGGAAATGTATGCCTTTATTCATCCACCAAGTAACATAATATTAAAACAAGCATGATTAACATTATCACAATAGTGAAAAATTCGTGGTTGTGAATAATTTCAGGAAATATCTGTAAAAATATCCATAAAATGTTTCTTAGGATAAGCATGGGGGAACAGTACATTTCTCAGGGTAAAGAACTATAAGTTATGGGTTTAAAACATGAGTCTTAGTCTTTGAAATTCTGATAGATACAATATTAAATCTTTAGAAGACACTGATAGGTTAAGATGAAAGCCACAGAAATCATTCTCATCATTCAATGGCCACAGAAAACAGACTAGCACATTCACCTGACCTTCTCAGTCTTAATGGGAAACTGTCACGAGTTTGGACAAGTGCATTTTTCTTTCTCTCTACTCTGTTGTTTTTTCCTCTACTCCTAAACCTTGTATGATGAGAGCGCCATGAATTTTTGTTTTGAATTGTTTGCTACACAAGGTCCGGTGACATTTATTGGTCATTATTTGTCATGAGGCAGTTTACTTTCTGAAGTTGGTTGAAACGGACGTGCGTATGGTCTGTATAAGATTCTTAGTTTGTTGAAACTAGTTTGTTATATACTATTTTCTTGGACTCAATATTTCTGTAGGATTTTTAACCCCTGTTTAGGGGTGACCGTGTTGGAGTTGTATTAATGAACTAGATTCTTTGACAGTGTAGGCATTGTATTACTAATTGCCAGTGTTGGAGTTGTGGGAGCCTAAGTTGTATGATTGGATGGTTAAACCGCAAGGTGTGAATTGTTGTTACATCACCAGTATTTTTTTCTATTAATCATATCATTACCTTTAATTAATACCATTAGTCTAAATAAACTGTAAATACCCATTGTATTAATTTTTTTTTTCTGTACATTAAATGAGTTATCCAGTCATTGCATTGATATTCATTTATCACGTTATTTTTGATAATGTCAAGGGCCTAGACAAACTAGCCAAGGCTTAAAAACAAACCCTGACAGAAATCATTAGTCTAAATAAACTGTAAATACCCATTGTATTAATTTTTTTTTTCTGTACATTAAATGAGTTATCCAGTCATTGCATTGATATTCATTTATCACGTTATTTTTGATAATGTCAAGGGCCTAGACAAACTAGCCAAGGCTTAAAAACAAACCCTGACAGAAATCATTAGTCTAAATAAACTGTAAATACCCATTGTATTAATTTTTTTTTTCTGTACATTAAATGAGTTATCCAGTCATTGCATTGATATTCATTTATCACGTTATTTTTGATAATGTCAAGGGCCTAGACAAACTAGCCAAGGCTTAAAAACAAACCCTGACAGAAATCATTAGTCTAAATAAACTGTAAATACCCATTGTATTAATTTTTTTTTTCTGTACATTAAATGAGTTATCCAGTCATTGCATTGATATTCATTTATCACGTTATTTTTGATAATGTCAAGGGCCTAGACAAACTAGCCAAGGCTTAAAAACAAACCCTGACAGAAACTTATCTTTTAAAATGAAGCTAAGCTTTGGATTGGTGGCTGAGTGGTAAAGCACTTGGCTTCTGAACTGTAGGGTCCTGGATTCGAATCCTGGTGAAGACTGGGATTTTTAATTTTGGGATCTTTAGCATGCCTCTGAGTCCAACCAGCTCTAATAGGTACCTGACATTAGTTGGGAAAAAGTAAAGTTGGTTTGTTGATGTGCTGGCCACATAACACCCTCATTAATGGTGGGCCACAGAAACAAATAACCTTTACATCGTCTGCCCTAAAGAATGCATGGTTTGAGAGGGGAACTTTACTTATTAAGCTTCGGATTATTAGTTTGAGACTGATCACTATGATTGATATTGAAGTTAAAAGTTGATTCATTACTCACAGGGCTATCTGCAAGGCTAAGGCCTTCATTATTTCATTCTGGCCAGTATCCAAGGTCATTGGTAATATTACATGAAAATTGCCATCTCCAACATGACCAAGGACAGGAGCTGATGAAACAAAAGAAAGTTAACACCTGTCAAGATGTAATAACAAAAATACTTACTAGCCCATTTTAGAACTAATGTCTTTGACTTTTGCCATAGTTTCCTTGTCAGAGTGATTAACTGGGAAAAACACATGAAAGTTGCCATCACCCACATGACCAACCATAGGGCCTGAAAGTAATACAATTATAAAGAAAGAAAATATTGGGATACAGGTTAAAACCAGCAATGAAAAAAATCTGATTCTGTAATAGACTGACTACAACATTTTCATTTGGCATGTATTTTATCTCTTTTTTAAATCAATACATAATTGACTTGCTTTGCATGAAAAGTATTTTTTAAAGCTAAAACTATCTTTTTGGTTACCTATATTAGTAGATTTAAATACATATCTTGCATACAATGATTGAATTGCATTTTTTAACTAAATCTATAATAAATGAAACATCCTCAGTTTTCATTGCTCGCTCCTTCAGATTAAATTTTCCTAGCACATATTATTTCTTTAAAAAAATGTTACTTTGATATAAAAGCACAGTAACTTGCAATACGAGCATATTCCAGAAAAGAATTAGGCACACTATCTAGACTGTACCTATAATAAACAGATTAGTTTTCTGTGTAAGAAATTATCAAATTCTAGAAAGATTAATTAATTAACTTGTGTATACAAGTACAACCAGAAGTTGATTATTATAAAAGTTTTGTTTTATTGGTTCAAATCAATCTTAAAGTTTAAGTTTTTAGTAACATACTATCTGAATGTATATACATTAGATCAGTGCTTCCCAAACTGTGGTTCAATGAGCCCCTGTGTTCCATGGGACCTACTGGAATAATAAACTAGTTGTGGAATAATAAACTAGTTGGACACCACGTTAATCTCTCTAAAAAAAAAACAAGCAGTGTTCCGCTAAATACTCAGAATATGCAAAGTGTTTCATTAAGGAAAAAGTTTGGCAAACACTGCATTAGATTATTAATCCATATATATCTTACAGTATTGAAGGCTCTAACAGAAATAGATCTATTTTTCAAAAACTTTCAACATATTTCCAAGAGAACATAAAAATGTATTTGTTTTTAATGAATCAAAGAAAAACTAGTGTGAATCGCTGGGAGGCATAAACCATTTGAGTTCAAAGCCTTCTCTCAGATACCCCCTCCTCCCACTGGTCAACAAAAGACATTAGACCATTGCTATAGCAAGAAATTTATAAAAAAATGTCCCACATTACTGGAGTGATATTACTTGTATGAGGTACTATAAAGCCTTCAATGCCAAAAAATTAGTTTTAAATATTTTTTTAAAGACTTTTATAGACTTGTTTGGTGTTGGCATTTCAATTTTCAAAGAAAATAAATTCTCCAATAATCTTAGATCATGAATTACTGAACAGTAACTGTTACATCTCTTGTTTTGTATTTTGAAGAACAGATTTTGGGATGGTACAAATATTTTAATAACAAAAAACCAGGACTTCTTGGTTTTGTTTCATTTGTCATACTTAGTGCATGTAATAAAAGCAAGACATTTTTATTTTTTCATATAAACACTGAATTGAGACTATTTTAAAAATTATAAAAAAGCCAATACTGATTTTTAATTCTCATTGTATTTTTTACACAATTAATTCATTTAAGTGTTAATGAGAAATCTATAAATACTTTGATGGAATGTATAGTAGACAATAAATGCATCAACTAATTTCCAAAAGTTAGACATACAAAAAGAAACTAAAAATGTTAGGTACTCTTTTAGTAAGTAACTAAGAACTCACCTAATACTTTGGCTTCATCAATCCACTGCTTAGTTTTGATAATAACTTCCGGTAGGTGGGATATAGGAACACATATATCAGTGGAGTAAGGCTGTGAGGGAATAGAAACAGGTGCAATTTAAAGAATACATCTGTTAAGTTCAGTCGTGCTTTGACGAATGCACACAGATAGCATACAAGGACCACATATCCATGGAGTAAAGGCTATAGAGAATATAGATACAATGATAAGAGTAATGACAGACCCTTTAACAGATTTATAACAAATACATTGCTCACCAACATCATTTGAATTTTTTTTTTTGTTTTTATTTGGGGGGGAGGGTTGGAAAAAAAAAAGTAGTTACAATCTAAAAATTTAATTGACAATAACTTCAAGTACATTACATACAAAAATCATTCACACGTAAATGAATCAGGCAAATATAGCTCCTACTTTTGACCCAGGAATGAGTGCAGTGCAGGCCCATAGCATTTCATGCCTTGCTTTCCATAATCTTTTTCTTTCATCTTCATCAGTAGCCATTTGTAGACCTAAGCCTCCATTCAGTTCAATCAGATCCTCTGTGAGTCAAAATGAACAAAACGGTTGGCAAGTAATCAAATATTTCATTCATGGTTGATTCATTTAAAGTGAATAGTAGAAAAGTTAAACTACAGCATCTGTAGTGCATTAAATTAAATGAGAAACTAGGATATAACCAATTATATTTAATGATGTAGTAAAACTCAAAACATTTGAAAGCAAACTAACATTTGATGTATACTCAAAACAACATAAAATATGCACAGGTAAAGAAGATATTAAGACACTGTAATCTACTCCAAAAGTGGTTTGACTGATGGGACAACTCCCAAAAAGCCTGTGGAGTCTGGGAGCGCATGAGGCGCCCTGATCGCACTTCCCCGTGGTGGAGGCTGCCCAGGCCTGAGAAAGCTATTATAGCACAGTGCAGGACAGGCCACTGTCCTGTTAGCTCATATTTCTCACGGCTTTGGCCAAATTTTGAGTCAAGGTGCCCCAGCTGCGGGAAAGAAGAGGAAACCGTGTCTCATATTCTTTTTGACTGCCTAGACTTGCTGATCTCCATCTTGACAGGTCTGGGAAACCAAATTCTCGACCTGTATGGTGACATGTATGCACTATACAAAACAGGGCTTTTGCAAGAGAGGATTTGAGCCTCTCAAGCCCTCACTCAAGTGGAGTATGATGATGATGATGACCCCCAAAGGTATATTACAAAAATTAAAAAAATATTAAAAAGTTTTTGAAAAACACTAAATCTATTTATCATAGTCTATATCCAAATTAACTAGTTAGGTACAAATGAATACAGTTACTCAGACCAGTCACTTATTTAGACAAAATGCTGAGGTACCAAACCAAATCATATTATTTACACAGTCAAATCTGATTATTCGGAACAGCAGGTTATTAGGACCTAGATGTCTGTCTCGATGTGGTCTGATTAGCCAGACTCAACTGTATATAAGATAAGGTGCACATGTACTTACTAACAGTATTGAACTGATCCTCAAGCCCCAGAGCAGGTCCATGAAACTCCAAGAATAGAGACTGTGCCACAGGCATGTTGTATTTACTGAATTTATTGAAAGCCTCAATGGCCTTATCATCAAGGAATTCTGATGGTAAATAAACATTCACTTATAAACATTCAATATACTTCCTCTTCTTATTTTTACTTCTAAACTTCTAAAACAAAAAACTTCTTATCTTCTTACAAAAAAATCAATATAAAAAAATGAAAATACTTTGTGAGTTTGCAAAGACACACACATTGAAATAAGAAAATAAAAATGATACCATGGATTAAATTGCACCTTTTATTATACTAAGTAATTTATCCACTTAAACAAGCCAATGAATATAGCACATAAGTGCTGAACTGAAACATTTAGTCTTAGAAAGATTAAAACTTCACGACAGTCTCAAGATTCTCATATGCACAGCCATTCACTGATTTTTACATCTATTTCCAGACTTTCAGGTATTCTTACACCAGTCTTTTTTTCCAGCTAATTAAAATATTTGACCTTAACCTCATTTTACATAATTTGCTCTGGTCAATCAGAGATGTTCAACCTAAATAAGCATAGACTCATTTATCTTTTGGAAAGCAAATATTTTTCTATCTATACTACATGCAATATGGCGCATAGATGCTTACGAAACTAACTGTGTATCATGGAAACACCCCTGGAGTACAACTGACCTACAATTCCTACTTTAGTTCTTAGATGCTTACAAAATTAACTGTGTACCTAAACCCCTGGATTCTTCTCAAAGCAAATTCATTCTCATTTGTATTGCTTCAATTAAAAAACAAACAAACTTCACATAGACTATCAATACCTGGGATGTCTAATTACAAGATTTGAAATACCCAATACATTTCTAGAACAAGAATTACTAACCCAGTTTAGCCATTGTTATACCAGATTGCATAATTTGTACCACTGTATCCACTGCTTCCTGTACTGTTTTAAAATGACAGACGGCTGCTATTGTCTGAAAAAAATGGAACCATAGTTTTACTATCTGGAGCTACATGACAAGTGGAGTATTATAAATGGCTATTGGCCTATTTAACTTTCTGCACACGTTTCAGGTGGTTGATTGTCTTAATATGCAAATGAAAAATACTTTACTTGAAATATACAACAAATGTTAGCAATCAAAACTTACTTTCTCTGGAAGTCCATAGAGTTTAATGGTAGCCTGTGTGATGATACCCAGAGTGCCTTCTGAGCCTACAAATAAATTGGTTAGATTATAACCTGCAGAAGTTTTCCTGAAACACAAAACAATTCAACTCCTTTAGAAATCTTTTCAATTAATGCATTCAACTATTTGTAACTATTTTTTATAGCTTAATTATTGCAAGATGCAAACCAGGATAATACATGTTCAAATAACATAAGACTGAGACAAAATCTTTTATAAAAAATTTACCCTGCACTATCTATCTAGACACTTCTAGCTCACTACCCAACCCCAGACCTCCTCAACCAGTGAGACCTTTGCTGATACTAATAAATTAGCATCAGTAGACAGTAGGAACAGATTATCAAGTTACTTGGCTCTGACCTTTTCAAACTTTTAGTGCAGGTTAAACAATTCCTGGACCTGGTCACTAAATATTAGCAGCATCATTTTGGCTTCACATAAGGCCAACACCAGGCACATTGACAAAGCTGCAGTGAATACTCAATCACCAAAATGTATTATATCTTATCTTATATAATACAGACGTTACTTCAAAAAAGAAGATGATTACGTCCTACGCGTCATGCATTAAGTCATGCATATTAACCAATGACTTAAATTCTGACAAATCACTGGTTTTCCTGGCTAGCTCAGGCAACCCATTCCATGCTCAAATAGCACTAGGGAAGAAGGAGTATTTGTACAAATTTGTCCTAGCATATGGGACGAGGAATATGCCTTTATAATATGTATTATATTTTGGTAAAACCACTAAAGACTCCCTGGCAAGGAAAGAATGGCACCATACATCAAGTAACCTCATATCACTGAATAATCATCCAGACATTTATAAGAATAATTGGTTTGAGAGCTGCGACAAAGTCTAAAAAAAAAAAACTGAAGAATTTAGTAGTACATACTGTACCCTGAAGCCTCCATGAGGTGGGTGCTATCTAGGCCTAAACAAGATACATTAGCCCAATGCAGGACGTGCCCTTGTCCCTCTTGTTGCTGTTTTAAACAGTTGCAGAAATCACCCTTTTCCCACTTGTTGCTGTTTTAAACAGTCACAGGAAGTGCCCTTGTCACACCTGTTGCTGTTTTAAACAGTCGCAGGAAGTGAAGGGGTCCCACTTGTTATTGTTTTAAACAGTCGCAAGAAGTGCTCTTGTCCCACTTGTTACTGTTTTAAACAGTCACAAGAAGTGCCCTTGTCCCACTTGTTACTGTTTTAAACAGTCGCAGGAAGTGCCCTTGTACCCCCTTGATGCTGTTTTAAACAGTCCAGGTCATAGTGACATTCTCATAGACCCAGCTGCAGGGAGGAAAGAGAAACTGTGTCTCCTGTTGTTTATCCCTATCCCGGACCAAATTTCCATCCAATAAGTAGGGGCAATAACTTGCCCTCAACCTGAGAGAGAACATACTTGCATTAAAACAAAAATCCTCCCAAGCTTTCAATCAGAGTTTGACGATGATGACTTCCCCCACCTTGTGCAAACTTTCATCAAGGTTGTGTGAATTAAACCAAGACCATTCACTACAGAAGGCCTCAACACTGACCTGTGACATAAAAACCTGTGGGCAGTGGAGACCAATAGCTCATTACCAAGTCATACACTGGTATGACAATTGGTCTTGATTAAACCCCAGGCCTCAAGTAAACAGCATGAATCACAAAATCAGACATTTCAGGCTCACTGTTCAAATTCTCACAATGTTACTCTTACACTAATTAAGTATAATTTAAAAGATACCTGCATCTCTTGCCTTTGCCAGCCGTATGTATGACTCTCCCATCAGGGAGAACGACTTGGAGATTTAAAACATTCTCACGCATGGTACCATATCTGACTGCATTAGTACCTGAAGCACTGGTAGCACACATTCCACAGATTGAGGCATCAGCGCCAGGATCTAATTATTGTAAGATAAGATTTTTAATAGTTTTTTTCAACCAAGAAAAATCTAAGAATTTAGAAAGCTGATGAAATTGTATCATTGTATTTTTATTAAGTCTTTAAATAAAATAGAAATGTAAAAAACCTGGTAAAATAAGAAAAAGGTACTTTAAAAAAATTTTGAAAATTCTAGCAAACCATAACCTTTACATGACATGGGGATAATTTCACAACATGCCGAACCAGAGAGTTTTATTGAAAGAGATCTGAAAGTTATGTCTAAAAAGCAAAGGCTTCGCTAAGGTTGGTGTCATTTGGTAAAGTTAGCTAATGATGCCACCCCCACCCCATACCAAAATAAATTATTCTAATGAAGAATAAAGAATTAAACATACAGAAGCTTGTTCAGGTACCTAGCTAATGTCTATATTTGAAAGAAATTTTTTTTTGTTTTTCTATAATTGAAAAATTCATATCTGGTGTCACTTGAAACAGCCTACACTCCTCACAGATGCCAATGCTAAAAAAAAATGACATTTCTAATGTGTAATGTTAAAATCAAGGGAGAGCAAGAAGCATTTCCACTACATTCTATGATGCACAAAACAAGTCTAGGAACAAACCGATAGGAAACCACAGTCCAGTGTCTCGTAAATATGCATTGAGAGCGATTCTCATAACGCCTGGTTGTACCGTACAATCAAAGTCTTCAGCATTGACTTCAACAATTTGATTCATCTTGGTCACATCTAGAGTTACACCCCCCTACAATGGTGAATAAATGATGTAGTTAACATATACACAAATGTCAAAAAATAAATAAATCAAAGACCAAAGCCCTTGATGGGCATAGAAATAAGAAATAATAATACAGATAGGGCAAAAAGGTAAAGGTTCAATCTCAGAAATAAAAAAAAAAGGTAAAGGCACTGTCTCAGAAAGCTTCAGCACTCAAGAAATCAAACTGAATATTTGCAATCAACATGCCGAAGATCTTACCGACAAGGCATTAACTCCTCCTTCCAATCCAGTGCCACTTCCGAAGGGAATCAATGGAACCTTGTTCTCATTGCACAGCTTTGCCACTTTACTGACCTGTTCTACTGACTCAGCAAATACTACAACATCTGGTTTGTACACTCTGTAACAAAAAATATTTTACAAACATTGAGAATGTTTGTTATAATAAAGTCATTTTTAAAAATGATAACTTAGGAATAAAAAGATAATAAGATTAGATTACCCTGTGGTCAGACGTACTAACATATTAGGTTTACACATTTGTCCACACCGAAATTAGTTTAAAGTTATGAAAGACTTACTGTAAAATAATAATAAATATATTTTAATTATCCTGGAGAAATTTGTCCTACTATGTCTAGTGTGTATATTATCATATATAAATACTGAAACATAAAATGTCTTTTATATCCTGTTTTAAAAATGGTTATATCTATGTGCAAACAATATATGCATATTAAGTTTAAAAAACTAAATAGCACATTTTTGGAAGACTATAAGCATCTGTTGCGCCCATAAACGTATTAAGCATGATGAAGATGATAGCATTTATTAAACACTCATTAAGCGCCAATCAATATGCTTTCAATTGAATTGCATAAAACCTCTTGCAATTTATAGACAGCTTGAAATTATTAAAAAATGTTAATACATTTCTTATCTGATAAATATCCATGTGCCAATTAGAGACTCAAACTACTTTTGTTATTACAAAGCTTTTATCAACTCACTCTGTCGAAAGTTTGTACAAATTATTTCTCCCACACCAAATCTCAGATCAAGTTGAAATTTTGCACAATTATTTCTTGTACCTGACAAAAATAGAATCAATAAAAAACAACAACAGTTTATTAACTATTGGTAATTAATTATTTTGCTTGAAATCAAACAAGGGAAAGAAATCATACTTGAAAAGTGTGGTGGTATTAGTTGAATTAGTCCCCTTGACTCCTGAGTGACCGTTTTTTTTTTATGCATTTAAAAAAGTGATAACAGTAACATCCCCCCAGAGACCCTCTACTCCCCAACTGGTCCAGACAAGTGATAGGATCATAGCGCCTTGACAAAGCTAAAAGAAGGAAATTGCGCTAAACAAAAACAATTGGTAAAATATTTCTAATCGCACAGATTTAATATTGATAGTCTAGATCTATTACAAATTTAATGACATGAGTGATCCAAACTAATTGATACAATTACATTTAATATAAGCTTGGTTTTTTCAATAAGTATTTTTTGTTTTTATTGTTGATTTTTTTTTAGTTGTTCACACAAGTCATTCCACATATAAAAAGTCAATCTTGACCAATTTTTCCCTAAAATTTGCAATAAGAAATGAATTTTTATATTTGTTTACATCAAAGAGCTGTGGTTCCAGCTAAAAATCTATGGCCATATTACAAGGTCTTTGGGGATCGCAAAGACCTTTTTTTAAAGAACAGTACAAGGAAAAAGAAGAAAAGACAGACAGAGAAAGCGATAGGAAGACACATAAAAGAATGGACGGGCGTGCCATTGAAAGAGGTTCTAACTGAGGCAAAAGACAGAGAGGAATGAAGAAAAAAGGTCGACAAATCTTGCATGGTGCTCCAACCATGGTGGTTCATATGTACAAATTTGCTTTTTCATCTTAGAATCATTGGGTTGATTTTTTCACTTAAATGTAAATACCCATAATGAGCCTTGTCAGAGTTTTATGAACTAGACTTTCTCATGATGTATGAACTAGACTTACTCATGATGTGATTCATCATGTCCATGCTGTTCCCTGATGGCATCACTGGTAGAGACGTTATTATCACCAACAGCAGTTCTTAGGGAATCTATGAAGCTACTGGTCACAGCAGCTGGAGTTTGCTGCTATAAAAACAAAATTGGCAAAAGAGATATACACATAACCCACACGGAGCTTTAGCAATACACAAGTTTAACAAAAAAAATATAAGTAAAAAGAACTGCCAACTGCCTAAGACTTGTTTTTCGACAGCAACGCTGGACAGAGCACCTAACTTGTAAAGGGGATAACTGCATGAGATAAGATAAGATAAGAATTTTTATTGATCCAATCAAATGTACATTCAGTTTAGTCCTAATGGAAAGGAGACAATCACTATGTTCAGATCTTGTGTAACAGTGGTTACAAAACAATCTTTTTGGAGAGTTGAAAAGTAACAGATACAGTTGCCCAGTTAAAATGCTTTAAATAAGAGCTTAGCTTTTCATTGTCTACACCTGCTCTCTGCTTAGCTTTTCACTGTCTACACCTGTCCTCCACTTTAACTGCACAATCGATCACCCTCAGAGAAACAGCTATGTCTGCAGTAGATGCGGCAAAATATGTCGATCATTCCCACTTGAAATACTGCACTTGTCCTAAATTTTCACACTTGAAAACCTGGATCACCCCTTCTTAATTTAAACTAAATGGACCTCACTTTATAATATGCTATTCTAAATATAAAACATAGATAAGACAAAAAGATCTTTTCTAGTCATTAATGTATTGCAGTCATAAATCTCAAGCTGGAGATGCTTATTCCCCCCCAGAAACCCAATCTGTCTAAGTTGTTAAAAAAAAGGCCATTATGGGTTTAACTTTTACTTATAAGAAAAATAATTTAAAATTTAAATTTAGATACACCCTAGATGATAAAGATCTAGATGTAGATCTTAAAAGCTAACATTAATTATAGGGTATAGATCTAGATCTATTTACTACTTAATCTATATTTATCTATATAATTCTCTTCATGGCTCAGCAGTTTGGACAAGACTTAAAGGAAAGATCACACTTTAATTTTTAAAAGTCGGACTAGAGTTACCCTAAGAAAAGAAAAAGAGGGGGGGGGGGGGAACAAGTAGTTTTCACCTGTCACAAAATAGCAGGGCCGGACTTAACCGTTGTGACCAAGAAGTTTTCGCAGCGAAAAAAAGGGGGGGGGGGGGAGAACAAGTAATCTACTCTGTATTCATCCGTCACTAAATAGCAGGGCCGGACTTAACCATTGTGGGGCCCTATGCGAAACAGAATTCGTGGGGCCCAGTTTGGGTAGGGATACGAATTATAAGTGAAAATTAAGAGTTTATTTTAGAAAATACATTCGTCTTTGCATTTTATTCATTCTTTGCTACGTATAGAATTACTTTTCGAACCTTGCGTGTAGCGAAGTCATACAGTATATCATAAAAATTTTATTTTCTACATAGATCATGCCCAATAGCAAGAATTACCAAATGTTTCAATCTATCTACGAGAATTGTTGACCTCAAGTAATTCTTCTTTAGTTTGAGGTGCAAGAAGCTTCTTCCACCAAATTCCACAATTACGGGTATAACATAATGCCGTTTTTTTTATCGCACGTAGGATAGGTATTTTCCATATTGAATGACACCCCAAAATGACAATTTTTGTCCATATATTTCAGGAGATTTCAATGAGTTTTCAAAAGATACAATAATTTCTGGAGATTTCCAGGACTTTTTTGTATATTTGCAATTTCCGGAGATTTCCAGGAGCTCCTGGTAAATTAGGAGGCCGTGGAAAATCTGTAATAAGTTATAAAATGGTTTAATTTAATAATTTACACATAGAATTAGAGCGGGTCCTATGAAACTGCGAGGCCCACTGCAGTTGCATAGGTTGCAGTGGCCTAAGGCCGGCCCTGCAAAATAGCAGCGCATGCTACGCTGTGGGTCGACTAGTATGCTATAGTATGAATACAGTAAAAAGTATAAACTATACTAGACTATAGTATAGGTCTAGATAAGTAATTTATAGCATATATTAACATTTGTGATTAATATTAATAATATCATAATCTAGATCTGGAATAATCTTGATCTTAGTCCTTATCATCAGGGTCTACATGATAATCTTTATCTTACACTTCTAGAAAAACTACGAAATGCAACGTAGTCTGCAAGTGAAGTTTGTTTAAGATATCTTAAAAAGCCTCTTGAAATCATTTTGAATGATTTTGCTTTGGGCAGTTTGTCGAAATTGAATAATCCGATTCTCTCGCAAAATATCGTCTAGATTCTATATAGATCTATATTAAATTTAGATTCTAAAACTAGATTTTAAATCTAGATCTAGGCCTATGTAGCTCTAGATTTTATAGATCTAGATAGACTCCAGATCTAACTTTGCAAACTCTGTCGGATTTCAACTTTCCTTCAAAGTTCTGTTATCTTTTTGTTGACCTCTGGCCTATTGTACTTTTGTGTAACCCTTAAAAAAAAAGGGGGGGGGGTATTCTATACTAATTAAATGAAAGTGTTTTATAAAGCCTTTTATTTTATAAATACAATTCTTATATTTCATTTTAATAATTTAGATACGGATTTAAATAAATGTAGATTTCATTGATAAAATGCCAAACACCAAACCAAGTAACAAATTCTCCATTGGGACTGGAAAAGGGAAAAAGCTGAAAAGGGTCGAGATGGGGGGGGGGGGGGGGGGGGGGGCGGCAGTAGAGCATGTGTAGGTTTTATCCCAGCGTTCTTGTAACTTCCTTTTTCACGAGCGATTCAGAAAATGGTAAACGCATGTGTTTTTGGTCTCTGTGTACTTTATTGTAATGTTTTTTCTTATACATGTCTGAATCTTGTAATCTATTAATTTTATTTACAAAATTTTTATTAAAATGTTATAATTATATTAAAATTGTTTTTAAATTTTCAGTAACTAAAATTAGAGTAAATTTCTCAATAATTCTCAACCGTACCCAGTGTTCCCATTTTCGATAAGGCAAGGCATGAACTTTCATGAAGTTAGCCAAATCATCATAATTATAATCATGTCTTGATTCTTATTGTTTTAATGATGAAGATATTTAGATCTTATTTATTATAGATTTAGTGACAGATCTTCTTCATCTGTCAAATTGTCTTGATGTTGAAGATATTTAGATCTAGAATTAGGCACTTCAATGTCTTCAACAAAAAAATTTGTTTTGATCACATTGTTTTGTAATTGATATCATTAAACAATCAGTAGATATTTTATCTAATTAGTCACTGTTAAACTCACTAATTAGTTATTACTAAATTAGATCAATGCTGGTGAACAGCGCTAGAAGCTAAGCCAATGACACTAGCTCCAGCTAGAATAACCTGCCTAGTGTGCAGCCGACAAACCGGCTCACATAGTTGTCACCAGCCACATGAAGAGGTACAAAACCCTAGTGCATAGCCCTCAGCTCCCTTGATGACTTAAGTGGTCATCATCGAACCACGATAAACTATATATTACATCTATTACTAAAGCTCTAGTCTACTAAAATACTAGTAATACTTTTGTCAAATTCTGCAGAAATACAGACACAAAAATGCAAATCAATGTTTGAAGTTAACTTTGAAGATCTCTCTGTCAGTGGTCTCGTCTGGGGCATAGTCCACCGAGTCTAGCTTCCTCCATGCATCTCACATCACAGTGTATTTCTGAGCCTTTCCCTTGTCCTCTTTCCTTGGGGTTCCAGATAAGAGCTTTGTCTTGTATTTTTGGATACAGGCTTGTGAACAACTCCAGTGTCTCTGAAGGATATCTACTTTTTCTTTGCCACAACACAATTCCTCATTTGAGATCTTGTCTGACCAGCAGATCATAAAAATCTTCACAAGGCCGGTATTGGTGAAGACTTGGATTTTTTCCATGGTGATGGCAATGATTTGCCATCACCAGGTCTCTGCTCCATTTTTCTCATTAAGTAATATTGGCTTAACGGTGGCATTTGATCTTTTTAGGGCTTTACAAATTTTTAAATGTAATTTCAGGGCTTTTATATTCTCGTCTTTAAGTGAAAAAACATGACAGAAGATAATCTGATTTCTTTATCGTTTCAGCCATTTTAATATAATATAGAATGTAAACTAATTAACTAATATTAAATTTTTAGCAAGAACCTATGAATGTTTTTCTGAATCAGGGAAAGAGTTTATCACTGTGAGATTAGTTAAAATGACCCAAACTGAACTTGTGCTGTGTCAATGCTCTGTATTTTAGCTAAGCAGAATGGTGGGAGATATATTTATTTTGTCATCGTTGTCCTTAAATACTACTCTAGAATGGCTCTAGATGTATGTAATGCTTATACTTATATGGCATATGAGGTTTTGTGTAGTTAAAATTTGTTTGCAGTTAAAAAGAAGAATAATGATTCTCCTAAATTAATTCCTAAAACATATCTAAGTTATGGTAGGTACTGGTACTGTAGGTAAGGAACTTGACTCTAAATAAATCTTTTTTTTTTTTTTGTCAGGTGCTCAAAGGACAATGCAACATCTAATTTAATAATGAATGTCTAAATTTTAAATAAATTTTTTTTTTTCAGCCATATTCTCGCTTTGTTGAGATTGGCCGAGTGGCCTATATAGCACATGGAGCTGATAAAGGAAAATTAGTAGCCATTGTAGATGTCATTGATCAAAACAGGGTAAGTTATTGCTTACTTGTTAATGAGTATTTTTGGGATAATTTATTATGAATGCTGTTCATTTTGGTGTACAAGCAATATTTGTTTAGCACACTAAGCACTGGTGTTCTGATTTTTATTTACAGGCTCTAGTTGATGGCCCCTCCTCTGGTGTTGGTCGCAAAGATATGAACTTTAAAGCTCTGCACCTAACACCCTACACAATTAAAATTAACCATTCAGCTAGAACAGGTACTGTAAAGAAGGCTTGGGAGGCTGCTGAGGTTACCAAAAAATGGGAACAGTCAACTTGGGCTAAGAAACTGGCTACAGCAAAGAGGGTTTGTATTTACCATACCTCCAATTCTTATTTTTAAATAATATAATTATGATATGATGAATTATAATAAATATAATTTGGCATTTAAAAATGTTAATTACTTTTGTGTGTATGATGAATTGGGATATTAGGAAGTGCCGTCTGTATCGTTAGTGCTGATTATCCTTGTCTGACACACATTTTTAGTTGTACTAATTCTTTTTGCTACAAAAAATCATTTTTCAATCCACAATTATTCTATTAGATAAAGATTTGTCATCATTTTTATTGTTTCGTTTTTGTTTCAAAAACTTTAAGTGGTATATATCAGTTAATGGAATAAAAGGGATCATGGTTTAAAATATGTTTAGAAAATTTCTTTTTCATTAAAATTTATTCTTTCAGAGAACTGAACTGACAGATTTTGAAAGGTTTAAGTTGATGAAAGCTAAACAAGCTGTAAGTTCTTGTTTTTTATTTTGGTCATATTAGAATTTATTGTCACTATTACTAGATGTTATCTCACAGGGTTAGTAGCACTTTTAAAAAAAAAATTACAAAATGCTTTAAAAATAAGAGGGGTGGTATGTTTTGATGAATTTAATAATTCAAACTAAAAAACTCAATAGGTTGTCCTGATGTTGCTCAACATTTCCTTTAGCATTGGTCATTATTTCATCATTTATAAAAAGGTACCTAATTAACTATTGCCCCCATCATGTTTATGTACACCCCCAATAATCCCATCAAATGAATCCATTTGGCTAGAATATCAATCAGAAAAGATTGAAATTATTTGACTCAAGATTA
This sequence comes from Biomphalaria pfeifferi, assembly GCA_030265305.1. NCBI lineage: Eukaryota > Metazoa > Mollusca > Gastropoda > Planorbidae > Biomphalaria > Biomphalaria pfeifferi. Next base: position 394,469 of record JASAOG010000275.1, read on the forward strand.
TAGATTCAATGTTTTAATTTTTTATACCTCTCAGAATCTAGATCTAGTGATTAAATTATCATAATATAATCATATGCAAGTGTAAATGAAATGAAACCTAAACAAGTCATTAGTAGCTAAGTTATAGTTATTCAAATTCTAAAATTGATTAGTGGGCATAGGCAAATGACTTACTTAGCTTGTCCTACAACTTATTCATGCAGCTCTTTGCTGTCCCCTCTTAAAGTAGGTCAATATCTAATTTTGACCCTCTCACTCTCATTTTCACAAGCCGCCACTTTTGAAACAGTGATTTAAGTGGCCGCATGACTTTGTTTTCAATACATTTGGTTATGATGAGCATGTTTCTTTTATTACACGTTCTTCTAAAGGCTAACAGTCCCTATCATACATATATACATTTTAACTTCTACAGTTACAAGTAAACTTAAATTGGGATTCATATTGCTTTATGCATTCATGTTTATTTAGCTTTATATTACTGGTACTGTTGATAAAATAGGTGAATTTAGATATTGTTTCGAGCATACACATTCTTGCTTGTCAGTTTAGACACATCTGATAGCCTGTGTAGTCATGGTTAATAAATAGCTTAAATTGGTTTGTGGAGTTTATTTACTTTAGAATAATTTTTAAATGGATGGAAATAGCAAGGTTAAATGTATAACTGCTTTCACTGTAAGGTGCATAAAAAATGCTTCCTATTTTGTAATGGGAGAGTGCTATTAACCCTATCATCTCCAAGTAAGATGATGAACAAGGATATTAGGAAGTGCCGTCTGCATTGCTAGTGCTGATTATCCAATTCTGAAAAAAGTAGTTTAATAAACTTCCTTAGCTCATGGAAAGTAAATCTTTTATGGTGCTTTAAAACATTGCCTTTACTTTTTTTAGCGCAACCGTCTTATTAACATTGAGTTTGGAAAGTTGAGGAAACAAGCACGCAAGGCACCAGCCAAACCTAAGAAATTGAAAAAGAAGGCACCAGCTAAAGCAGCAGCTAAAGGAAAGAAATAAATACACTTGTGTTACAATAAATTAAGTACAATATAACAAGGCTTGTCTTGGCTCTGTTTGTTACACTTAACTATTTAAAAAAAAATATTAACCTTGATTTTATAAAGTTTTTACTATTATGAATGAATTTTAAGAAAATTAGAACTGGTGAATCAGCGATTGAGATTTTTTAAACTGTTTGCATATATGCTTGTGCTAACATGACCACCATAACATTATTTATGCACAAATAGAAGTTTTCCCTGGCCTGTTGCAATTTGAAGGTAATGTTTTGAATTATCTCAGGTGGCTGATAACACCAGAAATAATTTTGTGTCAAGTTGGCAGTGGTGGGGAAAAGTTTTTTAAAACATGTAAAACAAACCTCATAACTTTTTTTTTTTTTTTTTGTGGATATTTTTGTGTAGTTTCCAAGCATGTAGTCACTAATAATTATGAGACTCCTGGGACCATTGAACTCAAGATAACATACCAGTCTCGGTATGCAAAAGTTCACGTTATTAGTCAGTACAATAACACCATTAGTAAAATCTCTAAATTTACAGTTAGGGCAGAAGACAATTAAAATACAGTGGTAGTAATAATATATAAACACATGACCAAATGTAGATGATATATATATAGTTGCTGCCTCATCGTTACTTCACATTATTAGATCTGGAATGTAAGATCTCATAGAAAATGTTTACCGGTACTTATAAATTTGTTGTCTCATTGCGTAAATCAAACAATATAACGAGAAAAATATATGAATCTTATATATAAAGCACAGAGCAAGGTGTATGTATGTCTCGCATAGTAATTAAAATCGTTTGACCAATCTTGATAAAACTTGTAGCAAACATGTTCTCTAGAGCATGGCGAAGTCCTTAGCGCAGACCTGCCTATCGTTACGCAAAATCTCCCAAAAATGACCGTCAGTAAATTGAACCCGTCGCGTTACGCATTTCGTAACCTTTTTTTTTTCTCACTCTCTTAACAGCTTACGAACGGTCACGCTAAGCCGTCCTTTGGGGGGAACACATTGTGTCCAGATCTATACGTTGATTGGTTCTTAAAAGCAATTAGATTTAGTCTAGAAATGAACGCGAGAGTGAGGAAGTGGCGGGTTTGTACTAGGTTGGTACCGTCAGTTAGCTGATACACCAACGTGACTTATTTTTTTTTTGTAAGTTCATTAGTAGATATTAATTTTGTTGAATACCTGATTCCGTATTCATTTGTATAGAAAAAAATATCGAAGTGCTATCGATTCAAAACACATTGAGTGACATTGTAGATATCTAATCTAGATTTAGATCTAGATAACTTGTTATGCAGGAATAGATCTAGCTAGTCATTACGTTATGTCATGATTCTCTACATTACTCTACAATTTAGATCCAATTTAGTTGTAGTATGATTTAGATCTAGATCGATAACATATACTACCATCTAGTCTAGATCTAGACTAGATTCTTAGTCTTGTTAGGCCTATAGAATAGATCAAGGATGAAGGTAGGCCTACGAAAGTTTGGAGTAGACCTACGTTTGTAGCGGATCCACGGCATCGGTAACACTCTTGAGCCCAGATCTAGAGTAGATTATATAGACATAGATCCAGATCTAGTCTAGATATCATCTTTATTGTCATATTGATCTAGATTTAGATTGTAGATCTAATCATGATATCTAGATCTAATATTATATATATATATATATATGACAAAATAGTGGATCGCTTAAGTGTTGCGTATTCTGGTGCCAAAATACGCATTTTGACCATCAGCGTTACGCATTTGGACTTTTCTTGGTAGGCAGGTCTGCTCCTTAGCGTATGTTAATGTCCCAACCACAACTAGCGGGTCATATCGGCGCCTTCGACACGGACATATCCGGTTAGTACTTAAAAAAAAAAAAGATAATACAAGGGAAATAATAGCACATGTACTGTCATATGTATCAATATTGCTAGATTTATCTCCCCTTTTCCATATACACTGTCATAGCCACCGTGCCGCTAACTAAATCATGTTTACAATAAATACCTCGATTCAAGTCACAACGTAATGGTGGCTGGAACCAGGACACGGATCTAAAAAATGGCTATAAGGATTTTCCGAGAAATTTAACAGTTGATGTATATAGCTGAGAAAAGAATTGCTACATCGTAGGGTACATAGGGAAAACTTTAGTTTGACGTTAGAATTTTTCAAATTAAAAGAAAAATGTAATTTAGGCTAGGAAATTAGATCTAGGTCCATTGTCGGTTCTGAAAAGACTACCGCGTTCTTAAATTTCCGAATGTAAGGCATTATTGAGAAAATAGAGAGTTAAATAAATTAATGTTCAGGAAAGTTTAGCACATAGTCCTTTAAAGTCTAGATCACAGACCTATATATAAATAGCTTAACCGGGAATATTTCTCGGGGAGGAGTCGGAGTAAACATTTTCCATTGACCATTGTTTTTTAATCTAACATTCTTTAGATATACTATGGCCTCCTTCAGTCGCGAAGCGATCATGGATCATTCATGGAATGAATGGCTGGGCATTAGCTGTGGCTCGAACGATGTCCACCCCCTCTTCACGCAGCTGATGTATCCAACGGAACGGCAAGGCCGGTACAGTTTGGGGTCAGCGACGTCGCAGGTTCCTGGTGCTGCAAACTGCCTTAGGGTCACCAGCTCTTTAATTTTCCTCAGGGTTGACTACCGAAGCCTTTCCCATGATTGGGTATAGCTGCAAGGCAGAAAATGTTTGAATTCAGAGTTTTGCTTCTCCTAGGTGGGTAGCCAGCCATGGCTCACGAACCCCTCCTGCCAGAAGCTAACTGGTTAAAGTGCCAGTTACTCGCTTTTGCCTCTTCTCCTGAAAGTATGAACAGTTCCGCCGGACTCAATATCTGAGTCACACGTGAAGGCCAGGAGTTGGCTATTAACAGAAATACAAACGCTCTATATAAGTTTTATTAGAGAGGTACTGACTTTTTTTAAAAAGTATTTTAAATGTTTTTCTTGTTTAAATGAATTCATGTGTTGCCAGGAAAATGAATAATTGTGCTAAGTTTCAACCTGATCCGGAAATGGGAGAATAATAAAAACGTGTCGACAGACGATAAGCTGTATAAATATTATCATACAACTTTTTTTTTTAGGTTAGTTGTTTTACATTACCGGTATTACTACTAATATTAGGTCTTTAAAAATACCATAAGGGAAAGAACTCCCCACTTACATTACATCTCTAAATACAAAGCTTAAGGATTAATTACCTGAATGGTTATTTTTTTTAATTAATTCATATTTTATTAGGTACCGGTACAATAAGAAATTGTTTTAAGATTCAACTTGATCCGAAAATGAATGTGGGGGGACATAACCTGTTAAATTATCTAAGGGGACAAAACCCTACATGTTTAACATTATCTGTGAATACCGATGGATTAATTTATTTTTTTAATTCTATACCTCCTAGTAGCTGTAAAGTAAAAGTAAGTAAAGATGATGTAAAGGTCATCTGTCTCTGTGGCCTACGATTAACGAGGGTGTCATGAGGCCAGCACAACGACTAACTGCCTTTACTTTTCCCCAACTAATGTCAGGTACCCATTGACTCAGATGCGCCCAAGGATCAGGAAATAAAATCCCAGGATTCGAACCCTGGACACCCGGTTCAGAAGCCAAGCGCTTTACCGCTCAGCCACCGCGCCTCCAATTTATAACTGTGCTAAGTTTCAAATAGATCCGAGAATGGGAGAAATAACATATACAAACTTTTTACCAGACAGACAGGGTAAGCTTTGTTAAAAACAAAAAGTTTCACGCCTATGCCTGCGCGAGAGATGAACAACAGCAAAAATTCACCTTTTTGATCAATAGGATAGCTTATTATAGATCAAGTAATTGTCAGCCTTTGACTCATCACAATCAGAAATGAACATGTAAGCCTAGTTTCTAATGTTTATTATTTGTCCTTCTTTCTGCCCCCCCCCCCCCTCCTTTTTAGGGTGTATAGTTGCCTGGTAGGCCTAATCTAGATTTAAAATAATAGGCTTATATTTTTAATAGGCTATATCTGGACAAAAATAATAATCTTCTTACTAATGCAGAATACGAAAAACTACATCAATTCGTTCTTTATTGCTGAAAATGGGGATTATTGCAATGTAATTATAATCGTTGTCCAGTAGGCTTAATTAGGCCTACTCTAGTAATTCGTGACCAAAACAAGTTGGCCTAGGTCACTGTCAAAAAAATCTCATTAAATTTAATTTATGCAGATTTTTAAAATTCTTATAATAATATAGCTCCTCCTTCGTGGTCGAAGATGAGCACATTTCTTGTGAACACGAAGATGACTGTACAGTCCAATGAAAACTCACCCGTTCAAGGCAAGGTCCCGGCGCCAAGCGTTTCCATGCGACCTGAGCTACCAGAGAGTAATTCTACTGGCTCCCAAAACGCACTATTTCTGTTAACAAAAAGAGCGTATGACAACTTTGTCGCTTCTGCAACCTATGCGGCCGCAGTGGGCCCCGCACTTTCATAGGTCCCGCGCTAATTCTAGGTGTAAATTATTAAATTAAACCATTATAACTGAAATTATAAAAATCTCCTGAAAAATAGACAAAATTGTCATCTTTAAGGCATATTCTACTGAATGGCAATTCTTGCTATTGAGCATGATCTATTTAGGAATCAGAATATGACATCGCTGCACGCTTGGCTCGTAAAGGAAAGTAAATTTGATTTTGTACTTAGTAAAGATTTAAAATAATGAAAGAGAAATTTATTTTATTATACAAAATTTTAATTTTCACTTATTTTCTTTAACACTACCATACTGGGTCCCGAGAAATCCGTTTCGCATAGGGCCCCGACAGGGGCGGACTGGGTGTTAAAATCGGCCCGGGCACTTCTATACAATCCGGCCCACAAATTGTATATCATATGATGGACATTCATTTCTAGGTTTACCTGTCCTCAAAATCATTATGTTTGATAATGTATCGATAACTGAACGCATGCATACAACTCTGTATCTTTTAAAAGAAATATAGTAGGCCTTATGTTGCTTTTTAATCGCTAAATTGTGGGCCCTACAAGGATGAAGCCTAATAGTAGCACTGTCTACGGATGTAGACTATTACAATATTTCGGAAAATGTGTTAGAGTAAATTAGCATTACACTGTAGAGTCTAAAAGATTTTTTAACATGACGCTCAGAGGGCACTTTTTACAAGTCAATATTATAAAACCTTTAACAATTTAATACATTTTATAGTGGCATTCATGAGGTCTTTTAGGTGGCCCTACCGGCCCATTTGGGTACCGGCCCACCGGGCATTTGCCCGAATGCTCATATAGCCAGTTCGCCCCTGGGCCCCGCAGTTGTTAGGACCGGCCCTGACTGTCCCCAGGATCTTATTTCGCCAATGAGTTTACTTCTAGTATTTTTTAAAATGTGTTTTTCAGCATATTTGAAAAAAAACAAACCAATAAGGTTTGTTCTCGAGTCCAAAGATTAATGAGGAATGCAGTATTCCCCGTGGCTACGCAGCCCCGGCTACGACCTACATATTTTGAAACAAGCATAACCATTGTCCGCCGGTAGTCGATAACCATTTTCCGCCGGTAGCCGATTTAGATTTTACTCTCGCCGTCTACGTCTGTCGGCAACGGATTTTCTTTTGGTCTTAAATGTGTATCCCGCGGCCTTTGTAAGTGACCTTCAGCTGTCTCGTTCTGAAGCCGGCTGTAACCTGTATGTCTGTTATAAGGTCTTTTAAAAATACCATAGATATCTAGATATCCAAGTTAAAGTGAATTGATACTCTCCGGCACTATCAATATTTGTAAAGGGATGCTACTGTTGCGTCTCATCGACTCTCACAAAATTTTATAGAAATGTCTGGCCTATGTGGCAAGTTACAGGCATTGTAAAATACCGATGAAAAGATCAAGAATACAAAGACAGAAAAGCGAATGAAAGCCCATGTCAGCTCAGGCTGTTATAGTAATAATTTTAAAAAAAATTAGAAATAATATGAATATTCCTAAAACAAAGTTTTGCATTAAACGTAGTTGCAGAATTAATTTTGTAACAGATCTTGAGTAATGTAGATTAGACATACTAAATCGGGCGATTAGAAATTAAATATTTTTATCAATTGTTTTTGTTTAGCGCAATTTCATGCTTTTAGCTTTCTCAATGCGCTCTCATCCTATTACTTGTCTGGACCAGTGGGGGGTGGGTGAGAAAGGAATATCTGTGTGAATGTTTCCGTGATTTGATACTTATCAAGGGATGCACGAGTTCGAATCCCGGCTTGAGCAGAAATGTTTTATACATATTTTTAAAAAATATTCGAAACGGCAGCAGAGAAACCTTCTCTCAGAAATACTCTCTCTTCCCCACTGACCCCCCCCCCCCCCTTAAAAAAAAAAGCATTTCTATAAGCATAACTGTTGCGCTGTTCAAAAGCCATTATAAAACAAGCAAAATATGAACTCGTCCTTAAAACTATATCTATCAATAATGTACAAGTTATTTCCTTTAATCAATATCAAACAAAAAAATATATCCAATAATTAATTGATACGTTTTTTTGCTGGATGAAATAAATGTTTAAACTAGTTTAAAGTATCAAAGTATGACAAGAGAATGTGTGAGGGAGAAATAGTGTTAACAATTATTTAAGGGAACCCCAACAAATTTAGCTATATCTGTGAATACTGAAGTATTAGTTTCCTTTGTTGCTAATAAACAAAATAATTAACTACCCGTAATTAATTGTCTAAATTGGTTACTTTTTATTGATTCATGACTTGTCTATGTCAATGAATAACTGTGCTAAGTTTCAACTTGATCCAAGAATGGGGGTTGGAGAAATAACGTGTATACACTTTTTACCAGACAGACAGACAAAGTGAGTTGATATAAGCTTTGTAAAAACGCACCAAGTGAATTATTGTAGGAATAATTGTAGCCGAAGCGGATGTATTTATTTAAGATCAAAAATTAATTTCACAGTGACGTGTCTTCCGGTTAAAGGATGGGCTATGTTTGTCCCCAAACAGTCTCAAATAATCTGTATATTTTTGTTAGCGGCCCACGTAAGATAAAAAAGCCGCTATTAGTTTTGTGTTGTCTGTCTGTCCCATTTAGATTTTTTTTTTTTAATCGGAAAGATATTGTAAAGCTGCTAAAACCAAAAGGCAGGCGTCACAAAGGCAGACACGAGCACGGAGGATGTAGAGGCAGATCTACAACAGCTAAGAGTCCGGGCATGGAGACGTAAAGCCTAAGATAGATCAGATTGGAAAGATGTGCTAGAGCAGACCAGGGCTCTCCATCGGCTGTAGTGCCACCGGGATTGATGGATTGAAAAGCTAAATTCTCCTATTGGCGAAAAAAAAATTTAAGTAAAAAATCTGATTATCAATAATAGGTTGTTCAGTTTAAAGGGAAAAAAAGACAGTTTGTTTGGACACACAAACTCAAAATCGGCCCCGAAGTGGTCCACCCAGGCAGGCTTCAATATTTTCAGAAAGAACATCCGAATGAAATTATATCAAAGACAAATGAGAGATAAGCATGGAGAAAGAAGGTTAACAGATCTTGTGTAGTGCCCCAACTTTCCCGCAGATCAAAGGATAGATGAAAGTGAATGCAAAGTTAGATGTGAACCTGGCCTAACTAGTTTCCCTTTCAGACCTTGTGGTCTATAGGGCAGATGATGTAAAGTTAATCTGTTTTTGAGGCCTACGGTTAACGAGGGTGCCATGTAGCCAGCACAACGACCAACCGCCTTTACTTTTCCCCAACTAATGTCAGGTACCCATTAGAGCTGAGTGGACTCAGTGGCGCCCAAAGATTCCAAAGTTGAAAATCCCAGGATTCGTACCCGGGACTCGCGGTTCGGAAGCCAAGCACTTTACCGCTCAACCACCGCGCCTCCCCTGGCCTAAATGATGTCTTATAATTGATCTAATTGTTTTGAAAAATGTTCAATCTTTTATTCGAATCCTTAAAAAAAAAAAAAAAAAAAAAAATTGGCAATAAAAATTATTTTTTTTACGAAAATGAAGTTTACAAGATTACCATTCGTTTTAAATTAGGTCTAACTTATAACTTATAATAATTAACTTATAAAACTGCTTGCATAACTGATTTTAAAAATTAGATTTTTAGCTTTCATAAAAAAAAAGTAGCCGTTGCATCAGAACTTTGAATGGTCTAAAATAGTGTGATGTCGGATTTTCAATATCTTTTCTAGTTTACGAGATCTAAACGGGACGGACGGACAGACATTTCGCACAAAACTAATAGCGTCTTTTCCCCTTTCGGGGGCGGCTAAAAAACGCCAAATAATACCTTGAAATTAACCTTCCGATATGCTGTTCAGTTTTTTCTTAAGTAAAAAAACAAATGATTCTTTGAAATTATATTCCTTTTAACAGTCAAAACAAGAATAATTCTTGTTCATGGACGGAGCTGGTGGGGGCCGCCTCTGAGTTATGATATAACACAAATTCTCTTTGTAATCTTGCTTTTTCATATAATCGTATTTCATATAGTCACAATATGGAGGTTTCTTTCAGAAGTTGTTCTCCCAGCTGGATAGGCGCAACATTTCCTGAAATTATTCACTAGCTTAGAGAACATTGTGTGCGTCCCATTTTCTGTATGTGTGTATGTGTTCAATTTCATGTTGTGTGAGTGTGTGTTTCAAACGTTTTGTTGTGTGTGAGTCCATAATGTTCTGTATTTGAGTCCAATATTCTGTGTGTATGTGTGTCTGTTCAATTTTCCGTTGTGTATATGTGTGTCCAGTGCCCTTTTTTTTTTTGCGTTTGTCTTATGTTTTGTTTCTGTGTGTGTTTAGTGTTATTTATGTGTATGCCCAATTTTTTCTTTCTGTGTGTCCAAATGCTTCTATGTTTGTCCATTGTTCTTTCTTTGTGTGTGTCCAATGTTCTGTGTATGTGTCCGACGATCTGTATGTATGTGTGTGAGTGTGCCCAATGTTCTGTGTGTGTGTCTAATGTTTTCTGTGTGTTTGTGTTTGTCCAATGCCCCGTTATTGTAGACTTACACTCTAATATTTGGGAACCAGAATAAAAAACAAAAAAAACTGTCAGTAATGTACTTTGTCTCGTGGGAGTGGTCGCCCGGTAGATCTATATCCATATCTCCTAGACAATCGGACTAACGATAGGCAGACCTTATCGATAACTCTCAGACTAGCAGGCGATTCTGATATTTTCCTTCCACCCCTACGTTTCTCCCCTTTCTCTCCATCCTGTTTCCTCTGCCACGCTGTTCGTTCTAAAAATACCCCACCATTATTTTCCCCAGGGGGTGGCGGGTTCGCTCCAATCAGGCGGCCGGGCTCCGGCTAAGCATAAAAGGTTGGCTCCCCACGGACGCCACTCTTGGGTGTTGTTAGCTCTCTGCCAATCCAATATTCATTTTGTGACGTACACCCTACCACCCTCCCCCCCCCCTCCGCATTTCTCCCTTTCCCGTTTCCTCTTTTTTTTATGTTGTTATGTTGTGTTTTTTTTTTTCAAATCCACTCGCCCCATGCTGTGTTTCGGCTCGAAGCAAGACTCCCCGGCCGTCTGCTACGTGCTGATAGCCTGCGTACATTTGGCGCGCTGATTTCGGTTGGTGACTGGAGGTAGCCTAAGGGAATAAAAGTAAACATTTCAAAATCGAGTTATTTCTCCTTGTTGATAGGCCTTCACCAAAGCCAGCCATAATCAGGATTTATATTTCGTTTAGTTGTATGTTGACTAGTCAAAACTCAAGTGATGATTATATAGATAACTTTTTATCACAAGAACAAAAAGTTTTGTTTAAAAAAAAAAATATTTTGCATGTGCGGCTCGCAAGCATTAAAATTCAAGAAATAATTGGAACTTTCTTTGGTTGACACCGTTACTTATTTTCTCTGGATGTGAGCTCAGAAGGATGTAAAAACTTGCCAAATGGCTTAATATATTTTTTTCGCCAAGGATCGTTAAAAATCTGACTCAGATAATATCCGGAGTGTGCCACTGGTGCGTGCTACATTTAGCAGATTCCAACGTCTTGTGTTGAGCAATCGCGATCCCAGTTGGCAAGATTATCACCTTAGCGACAACTAACTGGCCATGTTTTGTGCCGCTCAATAATCAAACACGACCTTTTCATTTTTTTTTTATCGAAGAACTCCACACCTCACTCTCTCATCGTCCGCAGGCCAGCAGTAGGGTCCATTGAATCCCAGTGTCCTGCTGTAGCACAGTAGGCTAACAGGCCGATACTTGCGGGCTTTCTGGGTCGACCGGAACCAGTGTCTGACATGCTATTCTGAGAAGAAATAAACGGAGTTGTTTTTTTTTTTAACAACGAGTGCTCCCGTATCTACCTGTCTGATAGTGTCCTTTGAAGTCTGTAGCGGAACAGCACAATAACGGAGATAGTTCATATTATATAAGATGTCTCGCAGGAAACAAGCCAGGCCGAAATCCTGTAAATGTAAGTTCATTTTATGTATACGTTTGATTTGATTTAGCTTGTTTGAAATCGTACAGATAAATTAATGCTATCACATAGGCGGTTCATTAAAACACAAATATAACCTTTTTAGACGTTGCAATCTATAGTTCATCTGTTTCTGGGGCCCACGGTTAGCGGCGGTGCCATGATCAACCATTTACTTAATTTTTTTCCCAAGTAATGTCAGTTATCCATTAGAGCTGGGTATATATGCCTAATGTAATATTTTTTAGACTGGTATATACTTAGGTATATCTGCGGACTGCGGACTGCGGTATAGCCTAAGAGTCGAAGACACTAGGAAATGATGCTATACGCGACGTAGGCCTACTCATGCAGTAATTAGCTTTATTTAAAATATTCTCATCAAATATGGTTTCATTTCTTCATATGCTATGACGTACATATATAAATAATATATTCTAAACCTAACCACTTAACACATGTGCTTTTATTTAAAGAAAAGAATTCATAACTCCTCTTTTTCTTGGAACCTAAAGTCTGGCCTGATTCTCTCTCTCTCTCTTCTATTCTCTCACTCTCTTCCTCCCACCTCCCTCTTCTATTCTCTCACTCTCTCTCTCTCTCTCTCACTCAATCGTGCTTTCAAATCTAGTAGAACTATGGAACTAGTACCATTGTGGGCATAAGAAAAAAGATTATGTTACTGTTATGCTATTGAAAGAATATGTAACTGAAAGGTTATGTAGCTATGAAAGATTATGTTACTGAAAGATCATGTAACTGAAAGGGTATGTTACTGAAAGATTATGTTACTGAAAGATTATTTTATTGATAAGAATGCTGATGCCTGACTGTTACTGTATTATATTAAATTTAGGTCTAAGTGTATTAAAAGTATTTAATATCTCTACCTCTCACTCGTTTTCTGAATGTTGGTGTAGTTGTGTGCCCAGCCTCACGTTTACAAGATGAAATACAGATATTGATAACAACATTTGAAACATATAGGCCTACAATGTATTGTTTGTTTAATGTTGTATTGATACTGATAAAAGTAGCACTTTCAAACCTTGTGATATATAGCCTAAGTCAGATGATGTAAAGGTCCACCTAACTGTGAGGGATACTTCGCATTAGTTTGTTAGTTAGTTTTTGCGTTAGCTTTATACAAATGTAGACCTTTTTTAAAACAAAAACATTTTGCATTAGTCATACAGTTTCTAAAGTCATCTATAGGGGCATTTACAAATCATACTTTTGTTTATGCGTTGTTCTCCTGTATCGTCACAAATGACGACACTATTTCTAGTTCTCAACCAATCATAGACTTATCTTTGGGATGATCCCTATGGTTAGAAGACGAGCAAATGACCGTGCCTGTATATTATGCCATCTTGAAAATGCTGACAATGAGAAACATGTCCATTATTCCTTCAAGTTAAAAGTACTGTAAGGGACTTATTAGAAGCAAACTGTGGCAACTATGTAAATGTTAACTTGCCAATTGTATTAAACAAGCTGCCAAAACTAAAAAATAAAATGATACATAACTTTAACTTAATTATTGTTTCCGAATACAGGAACCTTGTTTGGGCTAGCTGGCTCAAAGCTCTACATAATAATAAGGTTTTTCATCCTAATCACTTAGAATTGACATTTAGAAAAATAATGGATTTTAGGGTAGAGAATTATCTAGTTTGATTTTCATATACTTGTACAATGCTCAGGTAGTTTTCCAGAAATGGGGTAATGGGGGTCAGGGATATTTGATATTGTGTTGATTGTTCTGGGGTAGAGGATACTTGTATCATTGTTCTGTCTTTTATGGATTCAATGGCTAGGATGGTTAGGTAGTATGTCTTTGATATTAAATAATGTTTCTGTTACTATTGTTGTATTTTTAGGTTAATCAATTTTCAATTGTTTATGATTTAATACTTGTGAATTATGAGAACTTACAAATAAAATCATATTGGGAAAAAAAAAAGAAAGCCCACAAAAGAGGCAAGATGGCCCATACAAGAGGCACATTAAGCCCAAAAAAGAGGCAAAGAAAAGAAAAGAGGCCTAAGGCCCAAGGATTCCTATGATGATAAAGCTAAAATTGAATAGCGCAAATTCTGAGGTTTCCTTTAAAAAAAAAATCGTCATAAATGACGACACTATTTCTAGTTCTCAACCAATTGGTTCTACTATTAGGCCTATCAGTAGGCCGATGTCACACAGTCGATCACGTTGTTGACTTTTTTTTGTTTGTTAAAGGTTAAGAGGAAAGTCCAAATGTTTATTTTTCACAGACGGAGCCAGGGGTCTGCTGGAATCAGGGCCAGCCTTAGATAATTAGAGGTCCTAGGTGAAGTGAATTAGGTGGCCCTAATATGCAATTTATTAAAAACCTAGTGTAATCCAACAATACTAGTGAGGACAACTTTCTTGTCTAAAAAAATGTTAAGTCCATCGCGAGGCCCCCTCCAAACGGAGGCCATAGGCGGCAGGCTACGTTTGCATACATTTAACGCCGCCCTGGAAGAATGCACAATATGGTATTAACATTTCCAAATTTTTGAAAACTCAGGAAAAAAAATTAGAGGTCATTTTAAATAGGCCTATTTTTTCAAGACTGGAAAGTAATAGCATGTGTGTATATTAAATATTTCACATAAAAAAAAAGTAAAGCCAGTCTTTTATTGCACTGGCCACATGCCACCATCTGTATAAGGTCTCTTTAGGAAATTTATTTAGGCATAATATCTTCATTGTTAAAATATCCTCAATCATTTATATAAAAAAAAAATAGATATTTCATTTTTATTCTGCACAAAAAATGCAGTGAATAATCAACAAAACACATTTGTTGTACAAATAGACCCAGCAATTTTTTAATTTTGTGTTAGCTTCTATTTCTCTTTATATTGTGCTAAGTACGTGGTGAAAACAAGTAACACCTTATTTTTAAATATTGATAGCTACCAAGTTTTCTGGCTAGGACTTCCTTCTCGTGTTCGAGCGCCCGTGGCCCCCTGCCGCGCCCTTTGTGCCACATTTACACTTGTGTGTCGTTGTCCTGGTCTCCCCGAGGGCCTGCGTCGCCATGGCAACCGCTGGCAGGCTCCCCGGGGTGTCCTCCTATCGCCCACCGTAGACACTCGCGTATGTGTGCCGCTCTCAGGGACCTTGCCTTTGACCTTCCCGTGTGTCTGGGCCCACATGTGCGCGCCGGAGTCGAGGCGAACCCCAGGGGGGCTCCGAGCTGGTGATATTAGGGCCAGGAAGAAAGGACAATTTAAACCCCAGAGATCGGGAAAAAAAGACTAGGTCTTAGCCGTGGCATATCAATAAAAGCCAAGCTAGGGGTCGATGTTGGGGGGGGGGGGGGCATTATATGGACGAAAAAGATTAAAAGAATATGACAATCAAGGGCGTTGCGTGTCGATGGGTCGATGGTGTTAATGTAGGTTGTTGTTGGTTGCAACACAAGGCGCCACAACCTGGGCTCCCACTAGCCTGGGTTCATAAGGATTACCTAGTAAATAAAAAGCTCAACTACACACACAGAGAACTTGAAGGGCAAAGAAACCCCGCTGGGATTTGACCCAGCGACTAACGAAGCTTAAAGCACCCAGTGTGCACTACTGCTTGCTTATAAGCGGTTTCACACGCTTCTGTTTTTTTTTACCTAGCTCTCTCTCTCTCTCTCTCTCTCTCTCTCTCTCTCACTCTTCTTTTTTTCAATATCTCTTTTTCAAGTGTTATTCTGTCTTTCTTCTTTCTCTTGTTCTTCTCTCTTTCTCTCTCTCATCTTTGCCTTTCTCATTCTTGCTCTTTGAATTTCATACTTTTTGAAGTGTTTAGTGTTTTTTTTCCTCGCCTTCTCTTTCCCCCCAGCTCACTCTCTCATTCTTTTCTAATATTTAAGAGCCCCCCCCCCTTCCTTTTTCCACTTACACATTCCATGTTTCATTCCGTATCTGCACATGCAGGGAGACAGAGAGAGCGTAAAGAAATACATGGTAGTGGGGGAGGGGTCTATTTCAGGAACAATAATAATATAATCGATATTATCGAAGACTTGCTTTCTAAACTTACAAACGGTGACGCCATTTGACGCGTCCACTGCTTCCCAAGACTTGACATTGCGTCACACTCTGGCTGATGAGTTTATCTTAATCTACCAAGATTAAATGTTTCAAATAGCATTTACTTCAGCTACGGTCCTACCAGTAGTCTGTAATATATTAATATAATAATAATAATAATGATAAAATAAAAAAAAAAGAAAATCTAAGCTTAGAGATTAAGCGACTATGGACGTTATCTAGAAAAACAATATACCCTATTGTTATATCAACTGAGGGGATATTTACAACTGATCTCTCAAACACATTCCAAGCCCCTAATAACTCCCCTAAGAAGATTCTCGTTGCCTGCCGGGGGGGGGGGGGGGTACAGCTGCAGACCTGCCACATAATCAGAAATTTCCTCAGTTGACATTGTTAAGGGGACTACGATGAATTTTCCATTCCTTTAACGAGGCGCGATGGCTGACTGCTAAAGCGCTTGGCTTCCAAGCCTGTGGTTCTGGGTTCAGATCTCACTGAAGACTGGGATTTTGAAGTTCGGGATCTTTAGGGGGCATCTGAGTCCACCCGACTTTAATGGGTACCTGGCATTAGTTGGGGAAAAGTAAAGGCGGTTGGTCGTTGTGCTGGCCACATCACATCTTCGTTAACCGCGGGCCACAGATGAGCAAGGTTAGAAAATCCTTAAGTAGACACTCTTAAGGGGAGACTTTAACGAATTTGTTATTCTGTAATGAATCTCGATCTTGGCAGCTCCGGAGAATTTAAAACACCTTGCATTATAATAATGATAATAATAACAAGGCTTGTCTTCGAGTCCGAAGATTAAATGAGGAATGCAATATTTCCCGTGGTTATGCAGCCCCAGCTGCGACCTACTATTTTGCCACCTCCAGCACAGGGATAACCATTGTCCGCCGGTGGTTGACTGAATCTTATTAAATTTATACTAACTAAAGCCTCAAATGTTAATTTTTTTTTGCTCGCTTGCCTAGTCTATGAACCTAGTCACCTACTGAGAGTGTGTTTGATAGTCACTGGATATTTAATGGAGACTTTGGTCTACCTTCAATATGGACCCACAATGTTACGCATGTCGTCTCCCATTTATAAATTAATTGGCCAGGTATTTTATTAAGGTCATCAGAAGAGAATGATTCCATTTTAGTTTTCTGCAACACTGTGTACACACAAGAAGACATCAAGTTGGAAATCAGGGACAAAATGTTGATAGACGTACTTTTATTTTTACAGTAAAACTTCTATTGTTGGTATTACCCTTCTGTCTTATTTTTTTGTAAATTCTGCTAAAACCTTTATTTCGATATCTTTATTGTTTAAACATTTTTTTTTTTACATATAATTATTACAGGTGTAAGGTGTAAATACTATAGTTGTTTTTTTCCATAAAGTGGTATATATGCAATCACGAACAATTAAAAATATATATTAGAGGAACACTTTGGAACAGAGAAAGAACAAATAGATCCAGCTCCGTAAGCTCCACTCATGCTACACCTTTAATTTAATGACCACCCTTTGCATTTGTTATCAAATTTATTTTTATTTAAAGTTTGAATCCAAGGGATGACTTGTCATTTCTGTTACACTTGGTTGCTTAATTGATGACATGTCACTTCTGTTGCATATGCTAAATTGTCTAGAAGAAGGTCCAATCCAGTTGTTTCCTATATTCTCATGCAAGGGTCGGCATGTTTCTTAGTACATGAATCTACCAGGAATGTACAAGGTTTAATTTAAGCCTTGTTCCTAACGTGAATCAGAACCTCTCATTTTGGAATAAAGAAAATGCACTCTGAGTTCAAAGATTATGGAAGATTGAAGTCTTTCATACTGTTACCTTAGCCCAGCCGTGATCTGGACCGACTGTGCTACCCGTGGGCTTTGGAGACCAATAGCTCGTTGCCACGTCGTACAGACTTATGACGTGGCAACAATCTATTGGTCTCCACTCCCCACAGGTTGCGACGTTGCATGTCAGTGTTCAGGCCTAGCTGGACACATTTCCCTATTCCAACGGAAACAAAGTACATGTAGCTCACATTTAGTAATAGACAGAAACGCTGTACTTGTACAGGAATCGTTCTTATCTTAAACGGCCAAACAATTGTTAATCATCGTCATCATATTTCTTATAAGTATTGTTCGTTGAACCATTGACATTTAGATTTCGCTAACACTAGCGGCATCAAATGATGCGCGGTTTTGACAAAGCTTATATCAACTCACTTTGTCCGTCTGTCTGTCTGGTAAAAATTTTGAACGCGTTATTTCTCCCACTTCCCAAATGGAAAATATACATAATTATTCATTGTTCCTAAAACACGAATCAAGCAAAATTACCAATTAATAATTAAAAAGTGACAATTAATTTTGTTTGGTATAGAAAAATGGAAATAAATGTACAGGATTGAGATATTTGGCTGTAAATGTGCTGTTTTTTTCCTTTGATAAAAAATTCTCCATAACAAAATTTATTAATTTCCTCTATTTGAATAAATTATTGGTAACTTTTTTTATTGATTCGTGTATTGTTATAGACTACGAATAATCGTCACAATTTCAACTTGATCCGAGAATGGCAAGTGGGAGAAACGTGTACAATTTTAGTGCAAGACAGACAGACAGGCAGACGGAGCGAGTTAATTTAAGCTGTGTAAAAATACAAATAAATATACACCAGAGCTTAGAAACTCGGCATCGAAATCGCTGGAATGCAACGGCTGAAGATCGCGATGAAGCCCTCCTGATCTTTCTTTTTGAATATCTGAACTCTAAGTAAGTTGTAAAATTAAAATTGTCACAGGGTAGTCACGCCAATACAACGTCATAATTTTATATTGTAAAATGAAAGTTGACAACATTCATAAACAATTTTGTGATTATAATTTTTTTTTATTTTTTTTTTCAATCTTCAATTAAAAAACATTTCTATTTTTTTTTGTTTTGTTTTATTAATTTTATTTTGGTTTTAAACTTTTAGCTGAAGAGTTAAATGACCAAGATGAGACAACTCTGCTCACAACAGCAGCAGCCGATGTTGACATCACCAAGGAGATTTCAGGTAAATTTTTCCTCCCCCCCCCCTTCACTTTTTTTTTTTTTTTGCAGTGAGAAATCAATAAAATGTACAGCAATCAATTTGTTTTTCAAACCGCTAAAACGACTTCGTCTTGTACTGTATAAGTTCTTTTTAAAGAGACATTTTCCATTAAAATCAACGATTAACTGCCTCATCAGCAAATTTTCTGTTAGGTTCAATTACCCAATCTTGAAATCCTATCGCTTATTACAAACCAATGTTTACAGTTGATTTGTATTTTATAGAGTGAGTCTCAACAAATCGAAACCTTCTTTCTAATCTAAGACCATGTCACCAGAGGCGGTCTTAGCAGTTCGTGGGGCCCTGGGCAAATGTCACATGCCTAATTCTAACCCAAAATATCATGCCAAAAACTTTCACGGTTATTGTTATAGAGGTCATTAAAGCTTTAACAATAATGCCTACAAGGTGTATGTGAAGTCGACTGGTTTTTTTTTCTCTCTAAAATCAACATATAGATCGAGAGTATTGGTACGGTACATTAGATGGGCTGCATTTTTTGTTTGTTTGATTGTCAGATGGCGGTAAAAGTATGTCCATATTGCGCGATCCCTCCCTGGCGCTGGTCTAGGGCGGATACCACACTCGCCACCTTTTGAGGCCGCCTCTGAAGCCAGCGACTCCTACAGGGATGGGCTTCTCTACCGTTCCCTTTTTATCTTCATTCAGTATAAGGTCTGTCCTTTTATTTTATTATCCTCCCATCGTTTTGATTAGCTTTCTCAGAGAGGAATGGAGAAAGACGGTCGAGCGGATCATACTTGGTGCCCCAGTGGTCCAACAGACTAACACTAATTGATAGGTGAAAGTGAACAGTAAAGAGGGGGGGGGGGGAAAGTACATATTTCAAGCAGTGTACGGGGGGGGGGGGGAAGAGAGATGCTCATGCTGGATAACCTATATTTACCGCAGTAATCAAGCTATACCATGTTTACTAAACTATTTTTAAAAACATCTTTTAAAAATAAAATTGAAAAACGAGGGATGTAATAACCGCCAAATTGATTATAACTAATTAGCATATCTTTGCTGATTGCCCATAAAAGGATCCACACCATGACCCTCGAGGCCATCAGAAGGATCGCCAGGCGTAAGTGAAACGACACCCCCAGCATCTTCCGTCTGAAGAGTTTCACGCGCATTTGAATGCAAATAGATCACACCCTATTTGGGAAAACGACCTGCGGCCATGTCAAAGGTCAAGGACCTCAAGGGAATTCACTTCGTTTTCCTGTAATGTTCCACCACCGCATTTATAAGCACAGTTGTGACCAGCCCCCAAATGAGAAAAAGCACGGCGGAAGTGACATATTCAGATGAGCCTTTCTCTATATTTCCATCTCAAGAAACACGAAACAAGAGACATGAATCTCCTGTTTGCCTTTACTGTCTCAGAGACAGTGGCCTGGTGATCTCCCCTTGTTTGTATATAAAAATAATAAAGCTTACCTTTAAGTTTGAAGATTAAGGAGGAGTGCAGTATTTTACGTGGCTACGCAGTCCCCGCTGTGACTACGTTGTTTGGATGGGCTTTAAAGCACTAACTCTTGATTGCTTCTCATGGAGAGAGCACGAGATGCGAAGCAAGGAGAGTGGCCAGCATGAAAGAGCACCGAACAAACAAAAAGCTGAGAGAAGAAGCAGACCTATCTGCAACTGACCAAACCTACCCAAGCCAGGTATGCGGCCGACTTTTTTAAAGCGAGGATTGGACTTTACAGTCATCTTCGTGTTCATGGAAATGAGACATGTGCTCATCTTCAACCACGAAGGAGAAGCTATATATACATCCAGCTAAGACATAATCGTGGTCGGTTTAGACTCTCTTTCGCTGTTTATGTCTGTACTTGATAGTAGATACCGCATAGCAAATAATCAAACGCCTGGTCGTGCGGTATGCGCGCTGAAGTGTCTTCTCGATGGTCCCGGGTTCAATCCCTGCCTTAAAAAGTTGAAGCTCGTTATATTTCACAGACTAAGATTATATTCTATCGCGTACTGCAATAAAAGACTATGACACTAGTGGGGGGGAGCAGGTTTTGGCCCCACCCATTTGTTGGTGTACATCAATCTGTTGGATATAAACCATAACCCAAAAAAATAAAAGGTGATACCTCTTTTAAAATTGAGTTTATTGTTCATTTAAATGCAGCTGAATAGCATTTGGGCTTAGATGCGTTAGTGTGTGTTAGCAATTTAAAGGTTTACTGCGTTACTGAGAAAATAATACTTTTGAATGTTGATAAAAGACTTATGAAGTCAACTATTATCAATTCAGCTTGATAGAGATCCTGATCTAGTAAGACAAGGGGGAAAAAATGACAACCTGCATGATAATGTTCATTTAATGACCTGATAAAAAAAATGTCTTTTAACACTAATTTTTTGTTTGTTTGTTTACATTCTGGCCTCGAGGACACATTAGCGCAGTAAAAATATTTACTCTCCCCATCCCACCCCCGGATTTATTAGTATTGTAAAACAGATATTAGAGTGCAACTTGTTTCGTCGTCTAGTGAATTAGAGTCGCCACTTTTCATTTACTTTTTTTTTTTAATCTTACGCCTGATCCATGACGTCATTCTTTAGTCCGATCACCAAGTCTTGAACTCTTTGAACCGTGACAAATATGATGGGTGGTGAACCTTGAGGCTGTCTTCTAAGCAATTCGATTATATTGCCTTAGGAAAGAAACCGTAACTCTAATCATTTTGTCAAGCCTTGTAATAAAAGTAATTTAAACTTTGAAACTTCTTGCATAAATTTACCTCCCTTTAAGAATGTTTAATTTATTGAATCAAATCTCAATTCCAGATAGCCAAGAACAGCTCAGTGAAGTCACAGTTCATCAACCTTTGGACAGTGACGTCAGTTCAAACGTCAATACTAAGACGGGTACAGATCCGATCCCCAGCCAAGCAGACCCGAAGTCTCTGGAAGACGCTTCCAAGTCTAAAGTGATGCGGTGTGAGACATGCAACGCGGTGTTTGACAGTCTTGACCAGTTCATGGATCACCGCAACTTTGAGTGTGGGGCTGACCTAGGTAAGCACATTGTTTCAATGTTATATTGTTATAAATCGTTGCCAGTTTCGTATTGCTGTAACTTAGCCAACAGAGAGCCCAAAGAACCTCAAAACACAATTTTAATAATAGAACAACAGTAATGTGATAACAACTATCCAACTAGAGAACTCAATAATAACAACACGTCTTTCTTGTTTACATCCATCCTAGATCTAATTATCGGCCATCTTTGACTTCCTCTGTCTTTGAGCGTGTCTCTGTCCTGAGTCTTATGGTGCACAGTCTTTCACCTAAAGACACAGGGCGCAATGTAGGGTCATAACAGTATCAATTGCTTGCCATACCTATTTCTAAACTCTTTAAGGTTGTTTGGGGCCTATTGATAATTGTTCAAGACCCAAGGCAATTTGTCACCGTCTATTCTGGGACACGTTTTGGTTTGTGTTTAGTTGGCTTTATAAGTTTTGAACGTCTTTCAGAAATACAGATTACTATTTCCTAGTCAAGACCTTCAGGGCGTAAGGGATTGGCACTAAGACAGTGCGATATGGTTTAACATCGTGATGACAGTCTGGAGCAAGTGATGACAGTCTGGAGCGCGTACCAACCGAGCAGTCAGCTATCTATATAATTGTAAACTAGTTGGGTCAGAATAGAACGCTGTCAATATATAACGTGTATTGTAAACTAGTTTGGTCAGAATAGAACGCTGTCAATATATATTGTGTATTGTAAACTAGTTGGGTCAGAATAGAATGGTGTCAATATATCTTTCTATTGTCTTTTTTCTTCCTACCTCGTGACACTGCCAATTGTTTCTTTTTTCCTAAATCGAAGTCTTGTGTGGTATCTAATACTTTCTTCTAGAAACAAAACCTGCTTACCAAAGCTGTGACTGCAACACGTAGATATATATCAGCATTTCCCAAACTTTTTCCTTAACGGAACACTTCGCACATTCTTAGTATTTAGCGGAACACTTCGCACATTCTTAGTATTTAGCGGAACACTTCGCACATTCTTAGTATTTAGCGGAACACTTCGCACATTCTTAGTATTTAGCGGAACACTTGGCACATTCTTAGTATTTAGCGGAACACTTCGCACATTCTGAGTATTTAGCGGAACACTTCGCACATTCTGAGTATTTAGCGGAACACTTCGCACATTCTGAGCATTTAGCGGAACACTTCGCACATTCTGAGCATTTAGCGGAACACTTCGCACATTCTGAGCATTTAGCGGAACACTTCGCACATTCTGAGCATTTAGCGGAACACTTCGCACATTCTGAGCATTTAGCGGAACACTTCGCACATTCTGAGCATTTAGCGGAACACTTCGCACATTCTGAGCATTTAGCGGAACACTTCGCACATTCTGAGCATTTAGCGGAACACTTCGCACATTCTGAGCATTTAGCGGAACACTTCGCACATTCTGAGTATTTAGCGGAACACTTCGCACATTCTGAGTATTTAGCGGAACACTTCGCACATTCTGAGTATTTAGCGGAACACTTGGCACATTCTGAGTATTTAGCGGAACACTTCGCACATTCTGAGTATTTAGCGGAACTCTTCGCACATTCTGAGTATTTAGCGGAACACTTCGCACATTCTGAGTATTTAGCGGAACACTTCGCACATTCTGAGTATTTAGCGGAACACTTCGCACATTCTGAGTATTTAGCGGAACACTTGGCACATTCTGAGTATTTAGCGGAACACTTCGCACATTCTGAGTATTTAGCGGAACACTTGGCACATTCTGAGTATTTAGCGGAACACTTCGCACATTCTGAGTATTTGGCGGAACACTTGGCACATTCTGAGTATTTAGCGGAACACTTCGCACATTCTGAGTATTTAGCGGAACACTTTGCTTTTTTTTTTTTTTGGAGAGATTGATGGACGTGGTGGCTTCTAGTTCATTATTCCGGTAGTTCATTGAACACCTATGCGTTCCTCGTGGAACACTAGGGTTCCGCGGAACACAGTTTGGGAACCAGTGATATAGATGAATGGCATTTTCGGTTAAACTAAATTGTCTGACAGAAGTATGTATATTTCTGGAACGATAGTAGACATTTTACAGCGTTCTCTGTGGTCGCTCTTCAGCTGAATGCAATAAGAGTCCGCCTTTTCCCCCCATCGACCGTGGCTGAACGTTGCGACCATTTATTTTCCTCTATTGCATGTACTGGACGCCACCACCTCTGAAACGTGATGAAGAATCATTTTCTTGCCTCCATGTGCATTGGCATCTGACCCGCATGGTAGCTCTCCAGGGATCATATTCATTTACACTGTCATCCTCTGAAGGACATTTTCACACATGTGGCTCTTTGAGGTTCTGGAAATATTTTTCCTTAAGTTTGGTTGATCTACTTTGAACGCTGTCGTCATGTCTGGCATCTTTTCAAAACATTCTATAGAAATAGGTTCAATGGCGCGGTTGGGGTGGGTTCGATTTAAATTTTTGGATTTTCTTCAATCTGCAGTCCAAATTGTCATACTTATTGAATAAGAAAAAAAAACAGTCTTAGAGTCGTGTGTTATAAGACAGTGGCGTCTGTAGGACGTGTCACCCAGTGCGGCAGGCACCCCCTAGTGACGCCACTGTTGTAAGAAACTCAGATAACATCAACCTCGTTTTGAGATTTTTTATTCAATATTTCTGCATGGTTTTCAATATCTTCCATGTTTGTTTGTAAAATGTTTTACATGTTTCGGATGTTCCTTCAGAGTTGAAGATAATTACTTCCTAGTCCAAATCTCCCGCTGGACGACGGGGGATGGAAGCAGGTTTGAACCCGAAACCATCGATAAATCTGAACGACAGTGTGTATTTCGTTGAGCCACCAAGATTTGTTCTAGAACTCAGCTTAGTTTTACATAAGTTTAACAGCTTTCTGATATTTGATTCATTTTCTCTGCCAGCATACGCACTTTATATGAATCGCTGTTTAGGTCTCATGAGAAGAGATCACTGACTCACATTCTTACATAGAGGAATTTAGTTTCTTGTTTATGCGATGTGGGTTATAGTCTACACAATTAGCAAGTTCTTTAGAAGCTGTTGTGTAAGGTTGCATATTGATTGTATTCTTCTGCTCATTATGTGACGACTCGCAAGCGTTAACAGGACTTAGAAAATCACAGATATTTTTTTTTTGGAAAATCATTTTAGAGACGGAAATCGATCGATTGTTTGATAAGCTGCTTGCCTGTTTGGCTTTGTCGTTCATGATGCTCTGAATTTTGTTGGTTTGTAGGCCAAATAACAATAACAATAAAAACAGACTATGAAATACGACGAGTTTTTAGTGCAATGTGCAACTTCCGTTTTATTTAAACAAGAGTCGCGTACGTTGTGTAGGTACGTGACAATTATATCGGCGTATGAAATATTTCTTGATGTAAGTAGAGATATTTATTTGAGAAGTTTTTGGATTACTTTGAGATAATTATAGAGTGGATCTCTAGTCCCAATCAATACCTGACATGATTGTCATGCTGGTCACATGACAATGTCATAAAAATCGTTGGACATAGAAATCATTGAGTTAAATCTTTTGCCTTATAGAAGAATAAAAACCTTTATGTATAGGCTAGTGATAATTCTAAATTAAAGTAGTCACGGGCCCCGGAATCAGTATCCTGTCCCATATTTTCAGCATTACATTAGTCTTAAGGATAGGTTTCATATTTTAAAAACTTCATGAGTCAAAACTCAGAGAAGCAATGCATTTAGAGATCTAGTTCACATTTCTGAAATATTACATTGAAGATAATTTTTAACTTATCTCCGTAATTATTTTTCCACTTTTTCCACGTTCTGACAGAATTTTTTTCACATTTGTACATTCTACCCTCGTTATGATTAAACTTCAATAACATTTTTGTTTACAATCAGAAAACGTTACTTTTAGTATAGATTTATAGGAGAATGCATGCTCTTTTTATATAACACAAATTAAAGTTTATAAAACCAAACATTATTTTAATTTAATGAGGTCAAATCAACGATGATGTCGTTAATTAGGAGAGAAAGAGTTAAAAAGAGTAATACGAGTTTTAATGTTGTTGTCACAAACAGTAAAGGCGAGTGCTTATGTCTGGGAGAGTATACCATGAGCTTTTGGAAGGAGTGTAACACTTGGAACTTTCTGGACACATTTTTGAGATGTAAGCCTACTAAAAGAAATACGCCTTTGCGCCTAGGTGACTTACCAACGAGCTGTAGACCAAAGGACTATTTAAATAATGCATTTGAAGCCCACGTCTTCGAAAAACTTGTGGTTCATTATGTCTTCTTGGCTCATTATGTAATGTTGGCTTATTATGTCCTGTTGGCTCATCGTGTTCTGTTGGTTCATTATGTCTTGTTGGCTCATCATGTTCTGTTAGTTCATTATGTCCTGTTGGCTCATCATGCCCTGTTGGCTCATCATGTCCTATTGGCTCATCATGTCCTGTTGGTTCGTCATGTCCTGTTGGCTCACCATGTCCTGTTGGTTCATTATGTCCTGTTGGCTCATCATGTTCGTTGGTTCATATTGACCTTTTGGTTCTTTAAGTCCTTTTAATTGATAACGATCTTTTGGTTCATTAATTTTTTTTGGCTCATTATGTTCTTTTGGTTCATTATTGACAATTTGGTTCATTGATTCCTTTTGGTTCATTCTGTCCTGCTGGCTCATAATGTCCTGTTGGCTCATAATGTCCTGTTAGTTCCTTATGTCCTTTTGGTTCCTTGTTGTCCTGTAAGTTAATCTTGTTATCAATGTCGTCACGATCAACGCCCCCCCTCTCTCCTCCTTTTCCAGGAATGCAGAATAATTTTTTTTGAAATTCCACTTCAACTCTACTCTTCGTAAGATCAAAACCTATACCTTAAAGACCAAAACCTATATCTTAAAGACCAAAACCTATACCTTAAAGACCAAAACCTATACCTTAAAGACTAAAACCTATACCTTAAAGATCAAAACCTATACCTTAAAGACCAAAACCTATACCTTAAAGACCAAAACCTATACCTTAAAGATCAAAACCTATACCTTAAAGACCAAAACCTATACCTTAAAGACCAAAACCCATACCTTAAAGACCAAAACCTATACCTTAAAGATCAAAACCTATACCTTAAAGATCAAAACCTATACCTTAGCAGTGTCCATCAGTCCAGGCAAGAAGCCTACATTATAAGCTCAACACTTGGGCCTCCGTTGTTATCAAGTCCAACCCACTCATAGACAGAGCATAGAGCCAAGAGAGTATACGTAAACGGGAAGGGGGGGGGTGTAACTGTAAGGGGGGGGGATCTCCCTTAGAGCTTTGGATAGCGACGAGTGGCGGCCAAGCCATTCATCCCCCGGGAGTCCCGTTACCATGGCTACTGGAATTCTAGTGCCTCCCTAAGGAGGCTTCTCTGTGCATTGACTGTTAAAACTTTAAATAAGCAATCCCTAGTGGTGCTGATGGAATCAATACTTCCATGCTGGCTTTCCTTTTTTTTTTTGTTTGTTTCGTTATTTTTTTAAAATCACAATTTAAAAATTCTATTTTCGTCTTGAAAGAAGACGGATCAATAGGCGTTGGTGCTTTGGGCTAATACACGCTGGAACAATGTGGCAGTTAACGTAGGGTTTCATTATAATGGGCATAAACATAGATGGGGCAATGGAATAACGTGTTGTAGAGATAACAATGGAATGATCAGATAAAATTAGATTAACATATGGGCCAATTCCTAATCTTGTTGATTTGTAGACGGCTTAGTAGGCCTAGTCTTTGAAAAAATCTGGACAGAATTTGTCCTTAAAATATCTTCATACCAATGGACAAAATATGATGCATAGAATATCCTGAAGGCTACATTTCTGTTGATGAGTATAGAATGTGTTTTAAATGCCTCAAAACACCAGAAATGATATAAAAACTTTAGTTGTATAACATGAAAACATGAAATATTCATTACTTTTATTGTCTTATTTATTAGCATCTGAAATTATGTTTTATAATAAGACACAAATTCATTCATTGAAGCACAAATCTTGCGCTTGATTTCTATAGACCAGTACTGGCGACGAAGATTTAAAACAAAAAAATCATGACTAAGGGAGTTTGTGTAACACACGGCACAGACTGCTTGGTAGCACGTGTTGGTCAGTCAGGGAGTTTGTGTAACACACGCGCACAGACTGCTTGGTAGCACGTGTCGGTCAGTCAGGGAGTTTGTGTAACACACGCGCACAGACTGCTTGGTAGCACGTGTTGGTCAGTCAGGGAGTTTGTGTAACACACGCGCACAGACTGCTTGGTAGCACGTGTTGGTCAGTCAGGGAGTTTGTGTAACACACGCGCACAGACTGCTTGGTAGCACGTGTTGGTCAGTCAGGGAGTTTGTGTAACACACGCGCACAGACTGCTTGGTAGCACGTGTTGGTCAGTCAGGGAGTTTGTGTACGCACAGACTGCTTGGCAGCACATGTTGGTCAGGCAGGGAGTTTGTGTAACGCACGCGCACAGACCGCTTGGTAGCACATGTTGGTCAATCAATCATTGCAGACGACATCTTTGATCATTGCAGACGACATCTTCGTCCGCGTCATTAATTTTTCTTTCCAGCTTTTCACATGATCATGTGACTTATCTTATACCTAGCTAAAACGTACTATTTGATTCTCACATACTGTCGTTCTTGGCCACATGTATATTAGCTAATGTCTACCTGACTATATATGTAGACTGGTTGGGGACGTTATTGACATGATGATATAACCTTGCCACATGTAAATTATGAGTGAGTCTGGTGTGAATGTACACTTTGGTTTCTTATAGTTATAATGTTTTTTTGTTTGGTGTAATGCACAGATTGTAAGACAAATTTCCATACGGACATTAAAGATTATTATTATTATTATGTTAGAAATGAACGAGTAGTCATTCTCTGGCGCTGCCAGGGTCGAGTTTCGATAAAGAGAAACAAAATTCATCGATTGAAATCTACCGTTTTGTCGGTCAGAATAGGCCTATCCCAGTACAGCAGATGTTCAGTAGACTCGAGAACCTCTTGCGGAGAGTATTTATAATAAGGGGGAGTGTCCTTACCGATCAATTTGTACGTCAAAACCAGGTGTTAACTTTGCAACTTTGCCGATTCTGATAGGGCTGGACATCCTGCCATAATGTGTTCAATCGACTCGCCCACATTTCCACATTTTCGGCATTTGTCGACAACATTGAGTTTCAGGATATGCTTCTCGTAATTTTTTGTCCTGATTACTCTGTCCTGTATTGCTGTAACAAAGCCTTCTGTTTCAGGGTAGAGATGACCTGCTTTGAGCCATGTTAAGGAAGCAGCCTTGTCGATGTTGTCCCCATGTAATGAAGCCGGCAATTTTCCGTGGAGTGTTTTTTCTTCCCATTGGCGAATCTCATGTCATACGTCGTCCAAACCGACATTGACATCAGCATTGTGTAGGTTCAGAAGGGTTACTTCGGAGTCATATTTGCGTAGAAAGGAAACTAATTTGTTGCTGGAGGCGAGCAGTTTTGATCGTATTTTTAAAACTTGCATCTTACACAATTTGAAGATGTTCTGCAATGCACGACCCCCATCCTTCCTGGGCAGGTATAACCTTATGGTGGAGGACTTGGGGTGTAGGCATCGAAACTTGGTTAGTATTTTTCTAGTGAGTCTGTCAATGTCATGTAGGTCGGTGTCAGTCCATTTGATCACACCGAACGTGTAAAGGAGCACTGGGACGGCCCAGCTGTTTATTGCAGTGATGAGATTACTGCCAGACAGTTTGGTGTTGAGGATTTTATTAACTCTTTGCTTATATTTACCAAGAAAGTCCTCTTTTAATTTCTTATGGTTTATCTTGGAATTCTGGTTTATTCCAAGATATTTGTAAAGAGAGGCAGAGTTCAATTCCTCGATGCCTTCAAATTCAATGTTGGTGTTCGTTGCCTTGCCCTTTTTAATGCTTACGATGCAACACATATCCAGGCCAAAAGACATACAGATATCGTCTCTAAAGCATTTACCGTTTTGATTAAGGTTTGTAATTTTTGCTCGGTTTCTGCATATAGCTTTAGATCATCCATGTATAATAAGTGGGACACACATTTTGTACATTTAGTGTCAACCCTAAAACCGTTTGTAGAGTCTTGGAGTAATGTAGATAGAGGATTAATCGCTAGGCAGAACCAGAGTGGAGATAGTGAGTCACCCTGGTATATACCTCTTCTTATGTGCACAGAACCTAGTTTATCACGATTAAGGTGCAGATTTATCTTCCAATTATTATTATTATTATTATTATGACAAAGGGGAGAATTTTTACTGTTGAGGACAAAAAGGGCTGGCGGTATTGTATTTTCAAAGGAAGATTGGCGAGTGGGGGAAGATAAAGGCTTAAACTTCATTTACTATATCACTTAGTTTGAATCATTTTCTGTTGTATATCTACGAAATCTTTACTTTTAATTTAGGTCTTTTCCCAATTTAAAATTTAAGGAACTTCAGTTTAGCAAGAACGAGTTAATATCCAAAAGTCTGGCTGGCTGGTGACCGTTTTAAAGAAAAACAACTCTTCACTGGGTTCTCTCTTGTTTCACATGTTTTTATAAATCAGGCCTTCGTCTACATTTCTTAAAAGGCAACTTGATTAGAATGAAGAGGGCGGAACTAATAAAGAAAAATAAATCTACAGCCACCCATTGCTAACGCTGGCTTTTAATCAGTTATGTAAATGTCATTTCAATATAAAAGCATTTAACTAAAAAAAAATTGAGTTTCTAGTCTTCACCATGTCTCTTGAACAGGCTGCATTCAGTTCTTGCATCATTCTTGTAACCAATCAACTTGGTCAACCTTTATAACACAATATGTTGAAGTATTCTGGATAATATATATTTGTAAGTCTAAGTCTGTGGCATTTTACGTCTCGAGAGACCATCTTTTCCATTTGCAACTTCTTGTGTGACTAAAGAGGCCCATCCTTGATACACAGCTGCGTCACAGGTTGGGCACATGTAACCACGATCTCAGACTTTATGACAAATCTGCAAAGGCGTTTGAAGAGTTATAAAACCATGACTTGGAATAATGCTGTCATTCAGAACATTGTAAAAAAAAAAAAATTGAATTTTCTCCGAGTCTCTCTTTGGTGCCATAAACTTCTGTTAATGTAATAAAACCGTAAGCTTAAATAAGACCTCATTTATAAAATAAGAGATTTCTAAACACAAAATAATTTTTTTTCTGCGCTACAGTATACGGCATTTTCATTTTCGAAGGCGGACCCATAATTGACAACCTTATGGGTGTATCCGATGTACAGAATATAAAGAATCGATGTATATAATACCAAATAATAAATTAAATTTGTATTCACTTTGCGGAAGTGTAGAATCAATTTCTAAGCTCTTTTCGTTTGTAACACAAAGTAATTTTATTTTTAGTTGGCAGCTTTGATATTTCTATACGGCGTCCTTGACAATGTTGTATTTATTTCAAGATATCTCAAGCCTTTTCATTTCCTAGCGTTTTTCTTTAGGTTTTATTACATCGACACTATATTTCTTCATATCACTTTATCTTCTTCTCTTGTACAAAATATTTGTTCTTAACCCTTTTTATTTTTCAGTGGAACAAAAAATGTAGTTATATTCACGTATATTTTCAAGATAATGTCAAGGGCGCTAAATTGAACTTTAACCTTACCAAATAAATAAAATCACACCCATAGACTTATATATACTATATCTAGACTGGACATGTGTCTTAGAAAAGTAATGATCTTTAGTTTTTAAAGTTAAGAAAAAATACAATACCATTTTGTGGATTTTGAATAGAATGGGCTATTAATCACAGAACCATATATTCACGCTAATCTTTTAAATAAAGCAATTTCCTGTTAGTTTCCTTTGAGATCATGTCTCGAATATCCTTGGGAGAAATAATAAAAGTCTGTTGATTTTAATCATCTTATGTACATTTAAATAGACTGATTACCTAGATCTTTCTAGATTATGTATCTAAAAATTGCAAAATAATAATTATCTAAACATTAAATTATATATTACATAGGTTAGGGTTAAAAAAAAATTGCTTCTTATAACTAGTTTACAAAACAACGCCATGTTTCACCTTTTTTTTGGAAGTTTTTCACTACATTTTTATGTAGTGTTAGAGATTTCCATGTCCAGTCTAGGTATAATATATGTCTATGGTAACATCATATGTATTGAATGTGAATGAAACCATCTTCTTAGAGAGTAGCGATGACTTGTTCCTGGAGCCAAGTCAAAAACTTTTCTCTTTAAGCGTTCACCAATCCTAAACACATGCTAATCCGTAAGAAAAAGAAAGCTTCTTCCCCCCCCCCCCCCCCCCCCCCATCAGGCCATCTATTTCCTCCCTCCCAGATTTTTCCAAATCAATAAAGCCTCGAAAATCCTTTTCTTTAAAATCCATCTTTGAAGTAAAAGTGAGCAAAAAAAAAGCACGAGCTTTCAAAGGTAGAGTCTGAAAAAAAAATGATAGCAAAAACATAGATAGAAAACAGAAGAAAATGGATCATGGCATGGAATAGAAAGGTTTTTGGAAAGAGATGTTGATATCCACGGTGTCTCTAGAGATCATTAAGACAGTGGAAGATAGATATCAGGAGGCCTCGAAATCAGTGCAGCTTTACAAAGATTAATTAGACCTGTCGGAAGAATTCAGCGCGCAGAAAAAAAAAAAAAAAAAAAAAAAAAACCAAGGGAAATAATTACCAGATAAAGGTGCAAGTTAAATCAGGGTTACTGCCCTCGTAATTTTAGAACGCTGTCGTACAGTCGTCATATAAATTGACTTGACCCGTCCATTAACAAAGTATATCCACTGCACAGTCTCCCTTATTTCTATATATTGTTACCTTTTTTTTTAACGTTTAGAGTGTCCTTAAAGTTAACCTTAACCTTGGTTGTTTTTTTTAAGTTTTTGTTTAAAAAAAAGTCTGTAAACATACAAAGTCAAAAGTCCATAAAGCTCATTTACTTTTTTTTTAAGGAAAATAAAGACAACTGTTTTTTTTTATGATCTCTCAGTGCGTAACTCTGCAGATAACTTCAGGTGCATTTCAGCTTTACATTATCTGCCCCATCGACTTTACAAGTTACAAAAGTCCAATGTGAAATAGGTGAAGTCACACTGCCATAATCTGGACATCACGTGTGTTGACAGGTCCAATATGACGTAGGTTACGTCACACTGCAATGATCTGGACATCACGTGTGTTGACAGGTCCAATATGACGTAGGTTACGTCACACTACAATGATGTGGACATCATATGTGCTGATAGGTTCAATGTAACATAAGCTACGTCACACTACAATGGTGTGAACATCACATATTGATAGGTCCAATATGACATGATAGAGGTTACACCAGCACTGCAAGTTTATATGATCAGATCGGCAACTTTTGTCCTTTACTCTACGGCTTCTAGTGTCAAAAAAAATTGTATATAGTGGCTTACTGTACTTATTGTTAAAGTTTTTATTTGTCTCTATCTCTCATTGTAAAAAGGCTTCCAGTTTCCATGGTTACCATTGTTTCCATACAGCTGCATTCTCAAAGAAGGCGAAAAGGAGGGCAAATCCTTACAACGAACAGCTTTTAAATGTAACCTTACATGCCAGCAAAAATATAGGCCTTACACCTAGAAGGCCTTATATTATATCATATTTCAGTGTCAAAGGGACTTTTCGCGTTACTGAATCATTCGTGGAACTAAACTTGTGGAGCACCATTTTACACTATGCATCACATTTATTTCATTCAGATGATATTTTGTGAGAAAAACGAATCTCTTTTGTATGGAGTTGTCTGTAAAGAATGACTCACGGGATACAATTGTTCTCCATCCGGCGAACTTGGCCGAGCCAGTACAGTCGGCGTTGTCTAAGGATGACTAGATGGATGACACATAGGACGTAGTCATGCTCTTTTTTGAAATAACGTCTGTATCATATAAGAAGATATAATTGTAAGATTGTGTAGAAGCTGGGAAGACCCGTTAGAGCAAGCATCGCAGTGTTACACACACTTTCTTGTCATGTGATTTTAAGGATCCTTCGGAGGCAGGTGGAATACATTAAATTTTCTAAGTGTTCTAAGTGATATAAAGGTCATCTGTTTCGGTGGCCTTTGGTTAACGAGG
The DNA here is from genome assembly GCA_030265305.1 of Biomphalaria pfeifferi. NCBI lineage: Eukaryota > Metazoa > Mollusca > Gastropoda > Planorbidae > Biomphalaria > Biomphalaria pfeifferi. Next base: position 428,438 of record JASAOG010000275.1, read on the forward strand.
GTGTCATGTGGCCAGCACAACGACCAACTGTCTTTACTTTTCCCCAACTAATGTCAGGTACCCATTAGAGCTGCCCAAAGATCCCGAAATTTAAAATCCCAGTCTTCACCAGGATTCGAACTCGAGACCCCCAAGCGCTTTACCGCTCAGCCATGCATATGCCACGACCTCTGTTTCCTGGTTTGCAACCCCCCCCCTCTGCCATGACCTCTGGTTTCTGGATTACCTCCTGCCCACTGTCATGACTTCTGGATTACCCCCCCCCCCCACTGCCTTGACCTGCTTTATGGATGTCCCCCCCCCCCCCCCCCCCCCACTACCATGACCTTTGGTTTCTGGATTACACCATACGGCCATGACTTCTGTTTTCTGTTTAACTTAACAATGCCATGGCCTCCGTTTTCTGGTTTAGGCCCCACTGCCTTGATTATTGCTTTTTGTTACACGCCCCGTTGCCATGACCTCTATTTTCTCAATATTTATTCTTATCTCTTGGAGTTCGTTGCTTGTGTTATTGTGTCTAGTTATGACTCACGATGTTTTGGTGATGTGCCAAGAGCATCTCGCAGCTGCGGTCCTCTATCATTATGGCCGGACATTTAGAGCCCACTGTCTTTAATGATTTTTTTTCCGAAATTATGCTCTTATGTATGAGATTTACTGGAATGAAGACACCTTAAATACCTTAAGTTTTTGTGTTTTAAAGGGGTAAGCACTTTTTCCATTTTTCGCAAAGTTGAGAACATTAGGGCAGCACTCAGCAAACACTGGCCTATACAATATGTTAATCGCTTTGGAGCATTGTCGGATCCAATACACTTAAAACCATTGTTTATATTTGCTTACCATAGGTTGTTTTACTAGGAAACATTTAAGTCCTAGTTATTCTTTGCAATTTTCCACTTTTCAGTTTTATTCGGAAAAAAATAAATTCAGGTCGGTGTTTAGGAAGATGTGGTGAAAGAATGAGTGCATAAAAACTTTTGTGTGCGTGCTTGCGTATAAAAAGGTGGCTTTAATGTTTAAAAAAATAACATCGGAATATTTATAAACAGTGCAAAAACATTTCAATTATGTTAAGCAAATGACGTTTCACATGATTTAACTTCTTTTACATTTTATAATTTATCTGTGATAAAAAAAAATGTGACAAGCATGTGAAGACGTCAGGCTATCACGTGACTGCCTTAACTTAAAAAATATAATTATTTTGCTTGCAAATTTTTTTAAATATTTTTTTTACATTTTGTTTAATACAATTATGTGTAAAATATTTAATGTTTCTGGATGCAAACCCCTCTCTTCTTCATCCACTTTTGTTCACGTCTGCCTGGCCGCCGCCCTGACCTCAACATCCTCTTTTTTTTTACGCAGACGTTATAAATGGACGATCCCTAAGATAATATATAATCTTATGTGGTCCGACTCGTTTTAACAACTACCGATAGACGTCTTTAGGATGAGACCCGTTGACCTATCGTGTAGTTTTGCAATCAATCCTACCGTCTAAGTCTAGAGACAAAACAATCAGTTGGGGAGTCGATCTCTCTTGGTCAGAGTTATTGTTATTGCGACTGCAAAATGGTTTGTTGACTTGATTTCTTCGTGTTTACTATGTTGCAAGTTACATTACCTGTGGGTAGCCACTGTGGTATAAAGTAGCTCGAATGTAGCCAGTGAAATTGGGCTGGTAATGCTGATGGATTGACTGAGAGACTTGTGGCACCCTCGAGAGCGGCACTCTGGGAGGACGCCTGTGATTGGCCGGCCTCTGTGGGGGTGCGGCTTGGTGAATCTTGATTGCATATTCAGCAGGCGGGAGCTCAGGGGACTGTACTCATTTTGACCCCAGCAGGTGTACCGGGGCTCGATTGCCAGAGACATAATTACGTTGGCTGCATGCTTAGCTCCCCTGGGACGAGACCCCCCCCCCCCTCCCCCCGTCCTCACCCACCTCTGGCGTATATGTGCGATATGTTTGTGTGAGTGTTTAAAAGGGACCACAAAAAAAAAAGTTGGAAAGAAGAGAATACAGGCTGGAGTAGCAAACACGGAGGCGGTAAGGGATTTCTGAACCCCATGGGGCATCTGTTATTGCGGGACAAAATGTCTGCTTATAATGGATTTTCTGGCTTAGCAAGAGAAGTCTGTCTTGTAACTGTAGTGGTATTGTTGAATAGAAAATAAATGGCAGGATTACACAGATATTTTTTTTTTCGGCTTTATTTCGTTGTTTTGTATTTGTTTTCACATTTTTTTTTCAAGTTTAGATATGCAAGGAACAGAACATTTTTAGTCACAAATAGATCTAGTCGCCAAAACCATCTGTCCATCAATATATATCTTATATAATACAAACGTTACTTCAAAAAATATGATGATTACGTCCTACGCGTCATGCTTCTAGTCATGCATGTTAACCAATGACTTCAATTCTGCACAGTCATTGGTTTTCTTGCCTGGCTCATGCAACCCATTCCATTCTCTAATAGCACTTGGGAAGAAGGAGCATTTGTACAATTAGTCCTAGCATATGGAACGAGGAATGTGCCTTTAACTTTGTCTTTCTGATAATTTTTATTAGGTTTTGTTTTTGTATTTGAAGATTATGGTTCAGTGTTTTATGTATAATTGCTGTATACAGTATGATGAGCTATTGAGCATACTTTGCTTATTGTCAGTAGATAAGACGAGCCTAAAAGTTTACTTATATACAATTTTTAAAATATTAATTCCCACTTAATGTTTGTTTTTTAAATTGCTGTTATGTAGCTCATTTTTCATGATTACACAGTGCTCAGTGCGCTCTGGTCAATCAAATTGTGTGGTACAGTAGGAAGATGGGCTATTTGGGAGAAGTTTTCTGTGCTGCCTTTAGGTGCTCAGCATACATAACTCTGCTCGAGTCGGGTGTTGAACTCGAGCCTCCCTCCCCTTGTTAGGTAGCCTAGCGTATCCAAGCGGTTTTGGCCTCTCAGGCACACATTCAGAATAATATATATAAATATACCGGTATATATAAAATAATACTAAAAAACAATAACAAATACACTTCATAATTTATTTGTCATTTAAAGTGGGAAGAACAAGTAAAATATTTTTAAAAATGTAAAAAGAGTGAAATGGCATCAATTTTTTTTTCTATCAATGGTGTAGATAATTTTAAATAGATTTAGGCTAACAACAATAAATTTGTGTGATTGGAAATATTTATATAAATTGTTTTTGTTTAGCGAAACTTCCATGCTTATGGAATGCGCTGTGGTCCAATAATCTTTTTTTGTGATTATTTTTTTTCTGTAGGTGCCATTGCCAATACATCACCTCCGCATTTCCCCATATTACTTTGTCTCCATTTTCACTTATGTAGGGCCTACGTATTTTTATTTTTGAAAGTGCGTAATCATGATTACTGTGATAGGCCTATTCATTAAGTATGGAAATCTGATAATACTTGTCAAGTTTTGAAATGTGAAATAATTGAATTAACATTTTTTTTACAAATAGATCTACCCCTTTATCTCGTAGGCCTAATTATTTTCATTGTTCTGACAGAATATTTCTTTTTCACATTTGTAGGCCTTACATTCTACCCTGTTATGATAAAATTTCAATAACATCTTTGTTTGTAATCAGAAAACGTTCTTTTTTGAAGTAGCGTCTGTATTATATAAGATAAGATAATTATAGGAGAATGCATGCTCTTTTTATAAACACAAGCTTTTTAAAGTAAAAAATTAATTTAATTTAATGGGGTCAAATCAATGATGATATTTTTATTTATGTCTATGATCTAGATCTATTATTTTTGGTAGAAGTTATTTATAATCCACTGTACTATTTCCCCACCACAGGCATAAGAGTTCTCATATAAATTTAAGATGGTTATTATTATCGTGATGAATTAAATTGCTATGAATCATTTCAGATACAAAAGGTAACTGGTTACTGAGTGAGACCAACTCCACACGCTCTGCCTCTCCCTCCTCTCAGTCCACTTCCTCAGTAGATGCTAGTACAGGTGGTACAACTGACCCAGAACTCGATAGCCTTGATCCTAAACATGTACCATTTGTTATTGGCGTTACTGATGACAACCCACATAATTGTCAGTTCTGTGAGAAGTCCTTTGCCAAAAAAGCATATCTCAAGTTACATCAACAGGTAATATATATATATATATATGTATATATTTATTTATTTTCTGTATCCAATACAATTGATACATCTAGAGTCTAGATTTAGATCTAGTGCTTTGTTTTTTAGTACAAAAATCTCACAGAATTTTAAAAAATCATTTTCTACATATTAAAATCTAGATTTATATCTTACTTTACTATCAGATTCTAGACTGTTTTGTTAATTAGAAATCTAACTTTATGCATATAGGCAATAGTTCTTGTAAGCCAAATATTAAATAAATTTAAATCTATAATGAAATACAATGTCAGTGGGGCATCCGGAACCTTTTTGCACAATAAAAACATGAAGATTTAAACCTATACATGTACATTTTGTGTCTAAAACTCTAGTGTAGGCTTCATTTGACTTAATTCACTATTAGCTCATGCCATGAAACCAATGATCTCTTCTAGACTCATACCGCACACATGCCTTACAAGTGCCACTATTGCCCGAGATTGTTCAGACACAAAAAAAGTCGAGAGAGGCACGAGAAACTTCATTCTTCAGACAGGAAGTACAAGTGTCAAACTTGTGGTGTTGGGTATTCCAGGTAATCCATACTTCTTACATTCTTACACATAAAGCCTCCCAAATTTTTTATTCAACATAAAACATTCATCGGTACATTAATAATAGTGAAGTCCACACACCAATTATTTAAAACACTCAAATGTACAAAACTTCATATGTTCTTAGGAAACTTTCGCTCCTAGGTTCTTACGTATGCTTTTGTTGAAGTTAATGCATTACAAACATATTGTTATTTTTAGTTAAAACATGTGCTTACACACACATTGTCACATGCACAGATACACTCACACACAAGAGGATGAAACCACCTTGTAACACCAGAAGTGTTCAGGTAACCAGACAACCCTGATGTAGTCTAATTAACTGTAATCTTCTGTAAATACAGAAAGACCCAAATGAAAACATGGATGGAGCTCTCATTAACTATGAGTATTAGTTTTGTTCACAAAAAAAAGTTATTCAGGTTATTTAAAGTTTTATTGGTTAAGATCTATTATGCCTACAACGGTTTAGTTGTCTACCAGCAGTTTGGTGCTACAAGTCAATGACCAGTAACAACAAAGATGCTGTTGTTTTGTCATTATTGTCAAAGGATTCTTTAAGAATACTCATGTTTTTCTTCTGGCTACCTTTTTTGCTGCTACATTACTAGTTTTTATGCAGTCTTTGATATAGCAAACATTGACATGATATCTTTATTTATATTGCTCCATTATACCTGGATATTAGTTATAATTAGTATTTTCTATCTATTTTTGAATAGTAAATGCTTACTAATTTTTCAATACTGAACACAAAAAAATGCATGATTTGGCAACTCTAGTACACAAATGAAAAAGATTTAACTGTTTTTAATTATGATTGAATTCCCTTTTTTTTGTGTGTGTAAAATGAAACCTTTACGCTTAATGGTTCAGTGGAATATGTTAACATTAATGGACTTTCTCATTAGAGATTTCTAAAAGTTATCCTACAAGTTGTCTACATCCTATATCTACAAGAAAGCCACTTGGCTTCATACAATAATAATAATATAATCTTATCTTATGAAATACAGATATTACTTCAAAAAAAAAAAGATGATTACATCCTGCGCTGCCCCTAGGTCAATCTAGTCATGCATGTTAATCAATGACTTAAACTCTACAGAGTCATTGGTTTTCCTGGCTGACTCAGGCAACCCATTCCATGCTGTAATAGCCCTAGGGAAGAAGGAGCATTATACAAATTTGTCCGAGCATACGGAACATGGAATGTGTCTTTATCTTTGTGTATCTATATAATATGTGGATAGAATAGGTGGTTGTTGAAGACATATTTAGTTTACTCTGTTTCATGTTACTGGAATATAATAAAATTTTCATTTAATCTTTGAAAGTTGGTAGGACTTTATAAGTGTTAGCTATTAATGATAACAGACAAACTCTAAGAGGGCTTACTAGAGTTGCCAAATCATGCATTTTTGTGTGTTCAGTATTGAAAAATTAGTAAGCATTTACTATTCAAAAACAACCTAGAAGATTTATAATATTGAGATTATATTTTACTGTTATTAAGAATGTTTTGATGATCCGAAGATCATGCACCCTTGTACTGAACATCATAAACAAAAAATAGCCTATATATTGTAAAACTATATAAATACATTTGGGCACAAGTCAGTTCGCTGTGTACATTAGCATTCATTGGTAGGTTCTATACTCTTATCTTTTTCTGGTCTGTCAATGTTGCCCTTTTAGTAGGACTCTGTGACTGTGTTCCTTAATGGACTGGCTAACAGTGAATTATTCAACATCTTTTTAGATGCATCCCCCAGAGAGTTCATTCCCTCAGAAAGCTTCCACAGAGGTAGTTTTTCATTTTCACTTTTGCCCATTCTAAATTGTGTACCAAGTCATTATGCCAGTGTCGGTGATTTCCCTTGTGGTATGATGATGCATTTAGATATGGTTCCCCTTGGAGGGGGACAGAATCCAAGGGAGATGACTTGAATCTATTAGTAGGGTGCTTTGTAAGAATGTCTACATATATATATGGGATGGATATATACATATATGTATATTTGGAATACCCTCATAAGGCAACAATGTGCTGTTCCTCATTTATGGTTTTGGAAACTTACTACTTCATAGTACATAGCAATAATAATTCCTCTGTAGTTTTAGAATTTGTCTATAGATTTGAACTTTTAAAATATCTACTTTTTTTTCTCATTTGTATTACTTCAGATACATGTAGAATGGTATTTGAAATAGAGTAGTAATGCTAAGTTCCCCTTTTAGACCTTGCAAGCTATGGGGCAGATGATGTAAAGGTTATCTGTCTTGTTGGCCTACGGTTAACAAAGGTGTCATGTACCAGCACTTTTCCCCTGTAATGTCAGTTACCTATTAGTTGTGTAGATTTGTGTACCCTAAAAATCCTGAATTTCAGACCCCTAGTTTCAGAAGCCAAGCTCTTTACCAGTAAACCACCATGCACACCCCCTCTTTTTTTGAAGGCTTGTCTGTAATTTATAAGATAAGATATATATTATAAATGTCATCTAGACATCTACTTACCATTATGCCAGAAGATTACACAACTGCAGTACCAACAATGGACCATACTTATAGTGAGAAAAAGCTTAGAATCTTGTTTTTTTTTTTAAATGCGATGATGGCCCTTGACTGAAAGCAAAGGAGTTGAGAAAGTGTAACTGATAATCCACTTATTTTTATGGTATCTTTGACAGGGCCAGATTTCAGAAGAAAGAACTATATTACTTGTTAATTTAATCTCATTCTCCTTCTTTAACAAAAAATAGTTCACATATTTTAGGGAAAAAAAATGTTTAGTGTTGAGTTTTGTGGTTGGTAAGGTCCTGGTTTGACAGTCAGCCATAAATCCAAAGCTGCATTTATACATTAAAATCATGCTCCATGTAGATGCTTCTTAACCATAACAAGGTTGTCAACTGTAAGATTTAAAGTATTGTTGGAAAAAGAAATGTTGGAAATATAAAATTAGAAGCCAAAATACAGATATCTTTTTATTCTCTATATTTTGGGGCCCCTGATCTTAGTCACAAAAAGTATCATTAATAACTTAGAGGATGGGTCTTGAAATTGCTTTTTAATACTTTTCCTGCTTACTGAAATGTTACTAAAATAATAAATGAGCCCTTAGAAGATACATTGTTTTTTTTTTGTAGAAGTGATCATTTGAGAAATCATATTAAAAGTCATGACTTGATGGAGAATGATGAGGGATACAAGTGTCCCATTTGTCAACAAAGCTACATGTCTGCATCAGCACTGACCAACCATATGAAAACTCATGTAAGAATTTACAGCAGTAGCAAAACGTTAACATTATTATTTAGAAGTTTTATTCCTTAGAAGTTTAGGACATTTTTGATTCCATTGATTCTTTAACAGTTGTTTGTTTGTGTAACTGATGAAATGTGTGTTTCCTAGAAACAGAAGTTTTCAAGTTCAGAAGATCATACTTGTTTGGAATGTAGTCAAATATTTCCTTCTGCTGAAGAGCTTCAGATTCATCTATTAACCCATACCACTGACCAGTACGTGACCAACAAAATGACCACAATCAAAATGGAAAGATTTGAATGTGACATTTGCCAAGAAGTTTTTTTCACTCAAGTAATTTTTTGTTATAACATTAGTTACAATCAACAACAAGGCCTATTTAAATTTATCTTCATTCTTAAATAGAATATCATCTTATCTTAATGATTCATTTAGAAACAAATTAAGTTTCTGGTGATGGTTGACCCCTAGTGGGATATTAAGTTTCTATACAAATGTTTGAGTGGTTAGTTGTTATTGTTGTTTTTTTTTTACATTGCTTTATATTTAACAATCAGAATTATTATCTAGTAATATGTGTATAAAGTTTATTTCTAGGTAATTGGACATGAGTTTGTGTTATAAATTAATGAATACATAGAATTGTAAAGCAGTCATTGTTTACAGCAGAAAATTGGAAATTAAAGTGTAAATGTCTTTACAGATAATGTGATAACCTTATTTTTAACTGTGGACTTGATCTTTAACAGGGGGATCTAACATCCCACACAGAGCAACAGCATGGACAAAATGCAGAGCTTAAGTGCCCTATTTGCTTTAGTGGCTTCACAGACATGGATCTAATGTGTCAGCACATCATGTCCCATAACTCTGTCAACACAGCAGAAGTAGATGATGGTGGAACTGCAGGAATTATGCAGAGCATCCTCAATGACAATAGCAATTTGACAAAAGAGGGTAATTGAAATTACAAATCATGTTACTATACAAGAGGTTTTAAGGATGTAGAAATATTTTGAGAAAAATTATACTCAACAACCCAAATAAGATGTATTGCTTTTTGAAGCAAGATATTTCAAAAGTTTATAGAAGGGTCAAGGTCTTAAAGCTTTAAACAATTTTAGAACAAAAAAAAATGTTTCTAGAATCAGTTATGTAAAAATTTACTGCTTTGGGGGAGGGGGGGGGGGGGGGAGACATAAAAATGAATACAATAATAAAATATAGAAGAAATCATAATTTACTTGTTTTAACATTGAGACTGTGTGTGTGTAAACATTTTCTCGGCTAATATTCAGTCTCTATATTATTGAAATTAGTAAAAATTATTTTAAAATTGTATGGTTTGAGAGCATCACTCATAAGTTATTTTAGACATGCTACTGTTACCATTTTTTTAATGTGCTTGTCAAGCTGGATCAACAAATTTGTTCTAACTTATCTTATAGACGTTTCTTCAAAAGAGAAGATAATTGTTCTTCTTGAAATTCCATAGGACTTTTTTCCCCTTAGATTTTTTCTTTCTTTTTCAAACTGAGCCTGAAAAAAAATTTAGCTCAACTTGTTTAGATAAAAACAACAACAACACCTAATCTTTAACAAATCATACAGTATGATCATTTTAGAATCATGTCGATGCCTTCAATGTGCATTCTCCTTTAATATCATTGAACTCTATTTTATATTCTCATTATTTCAGATATTTCTATGGAGTCTGTATGTTCCAGTATCATGTCTGGCACAAAGTCCAGTGTTACGCCAGGCAGTAGTTCTGAAGCTCTTCTTTGCCCCTATTGTCTTGTGGATGGCTTTGAGTCTTTGGAAAGTCTGGAGCTTCACTTAACCAGTGTACACAGTGTTAAACCAACTGAGGTCTACACGTGTAATTATTGTAATGCTCCTTATCCCAATCTCTATAGGTAAGTGAGATAATTGTTATAATAACAAGATATTCTCTTCAAGTCTGAAGATTAAGAAGGAGTGTAGTATTTTATGTAGCTACATGGACCAAATTATGACCTACATATTTTGACACATGGGATGTAGACTAAGTCAAATACTGCTTAAACAATAGTAAATTTAATTAATTAATCTCTAAATGGTCTATGTGTTTACTGTGAAGGAGTAATTTTTAAATGTTTTTTAAATATTTTTGATGTCTCAAATGTCCTGGGATTGAACCCTTGCATCTGACATCCCCTGTCATCCTTCTGGAGATTTGGGCAAGGATGTGATTATCTTAGAATCTGAAAGAACATTTGAAACATGTAGAACAAACAAAACAATGATATTTAGAATGAAGTTAAATAAATATAATTCAAATATTTTAAAACCTTAATATGTCAAACAATAGAGTATTCAGGAGGTTATCTTAGTAAACTATTAGGATTCAAATTTGTTTTAACAATTAAGTCAAAAAATGTCAGTCTTTAGAGCTGAAAATTTTATTTAATTGTTACAAATATTAAGTAATTAAGTCAAAAAATGTCAGTCTTTAGAGCTGAAAATTTTATTTAATTGTTACAAATATTTGTCAGGTGTCTATTAGGCACTACGGCTTCTATACCAGACACTGCATAGAGAGGAGAGAGAAGTTAAATTTAGGGGATAGGATTACTTACAACATAAATGTATTAGCCACAGAAAACAAGCATATTTAGTTTACCTGACCATAAAGTAGAATAATTAGCACATTAATCATTAAAATATTTAAAAATTAAAAACATATTTTCTTAAAGCTTTATTTATTTTGAACAGTTTGCATGACCACATGACCGTGGTCCACCGCAGCCAGCATGGACTGGATATCACTTACCCATGTAGCATGTGTGTTCAGAGATTTCACAGTCTTGATGCACTAGCCAAACATAAAGGCATTGTACATGCTCAGCAAAGGTCTACTGGGATAGATGCTGCATTTTGTAACAGGTACACAATATCCTTTCTGATCTTCAGGTAGGCTTACATATTCATAATGTTTACAAGAAAAATGACATTGGCTTTCATTAAATTATTGGAATAGACTTGCATACAAAACTTTTGACATTTTATATACATAGATCTCAAATCTATTCTTCAACAGTTATGAAGATTGCAATTATTACATCTTGGTTAACAAGCTCAGTCAGTATAGAGGTCATTACTAACATAAACAAATAGAATTGCTCTCGTAATATAGTTATATCAAAAAGTATTTAGAATGTAATAAACCCAGATTAACTTCTCAATAAATAACATTATTTTGTTCAATAATGTTTTTAAATTTTAAATGCTTTATGAAATGTGAAGCTAGATCAGAACATTTATCAATATCATAATTTATATCAGGCATTGTACCTACACCACATTCCTCATTCCATATGCTAGGACAAATTTGTACAAATACTCCTTCTTCCTTAGTGCTATTAGAGCATGGAATGGATTTCCTGATGCAATTTTCTTTTTTGGAGTAATATCTGTATTTTATAAGATAAGATAAGCTCATCATTCTTACTTGATTTGAAATACACATCTATTTGACTGACTGAACTATTTCCCTCCTATGACAGATGTAACATGACTCTTGCAAGTCCCGGGTCACTGGAGGAACACATGGCCACTGTCCACAATATTATCATGGAGAAACATCCCAAGTCTTTCAAGAGCAAAGGGAAAAAATCATCTATGAAGCTGTTAAAAAGCAAAGACAACCAGAGTTCTAGCTTGCAAGTAGACAAGAGTTTGACCACATCTTCCATGCTTATCTCTTCACTTAGTGCTGGGACTTCTGACAGGCTCTTGACCCCCAAGTCCAATAAATCATCTCCACTTGGCAAACATTTGAATTCAGAGTCTCTTTACTCCAATCAAAGTATGTTATCTCAGTTATGTACCTGTTTAACCCTTAAAGTGCTGAGCAAAATGGAATTACAATTCTGATATTAAGACTCTTAACTGCCACATGCGTTTTAAGGGTTAATTTTACATCAGTAACACAACTGTTGCAAAAAAATAAATATAATGAATAGGCTATAAATAGAAAAACAAAATTGATTAAGTCTGTAGTTAGAAGTTAGTTGAAGTTGCTGATCTGGTCCTGGTGAGTGGTGGCGTATGAAGGGGATATATTTATATTCATATGTTTTGTATTGGTACAGGGTAATATCTAAGCCTGTTCACTACTTATGCTTAATTGTTATTACCTAGTACTTATGCCCAGGTGTTGTCAGTAGACTCTGTGCATTTATGTTTTATTATTCTTATTGAATTATTGTATTATATATGTGGAATGTTCTTGTTATAAATAAATCTTATGATTTTTGTACTCCGTTGTTGATTGTTAGTATAGACTTTGTTTATCTTAAATTACCCTAAAATGGTCAGTCTAGGTAGCAACTCCCCTTATTTATATGTGCTGCCACTATCAGAATCATACCTCTAATCAAGCCTATTGTATATACTGAAGAACCAGCAGCACATTGCGCTTTACATTTGGGGTCCATCTACACCCTGTATAAACATCCGTCTTAACTCTGCTCTCTACAGTAGGGAGCTCAAAATAAGTACTTCACAGTTGTGTCTCAAAGGTTTTTGTTGATATAGGCTTTAAATACAAAACTATTGTTGGTATAATCAACTCAATATTTACTTATGGCATTTTGTTCTAGCCAACATGTCCAGCAGTATAACTTGTGATCACTGCAATGCCACATTTCATGATGCGCAGAACTTCATTGCTCACACTGCTTTACATTCAGAAAGTCTACTAAATATGGCGCTAGCCAGGAACACGAGCTGTGACCTAAAAAGTTCACGAGAAGTCAATGATATAAATTTAAGTGGCAGAATCAGCAGCCAATCAGTACAAAGTAAGAAAGCTTAGAGAATAATCGACTACATTTGTTTTTGTTTATCTCACGGATTAATGAAATGATGCCAGATTTCATAAGCTATGAATAGACTGTTTTGTTTTAGTTTACTGTTACTATCATTTAATTAATATTTATTTACTCTTAGGTCAAAATGTTGGTACAAAAATGAATGAGTGTCTCAAGTGTGGAGCTAACTTCAGTACAGAAGAGCAGCTGGAGGCTCATGCATCGATGCATTATTTGTGTGTCAGCACAGAGTATGGCTGTAGCAGTTGCATTAAGAACTTCTCCAAGCCTGATGAACTCCAGAAACATTTGATGGACATTCACGCTCACCATTTGTATCGCTGCTCATTGTGTAAAGATATCTTTGATTCCAAGGTCAACATTCAGGTATGGTCTTCACTTTCTACTTGATTTTTATTAGACATTTGATCTAGCTTCAAATGAAGGATATTATAACTGAAAGGTCCAGTAAGTCCTGATTCTAGTGGAATTATGGTTCTTTGTCACATGTTCTGAGAAACCTATCATAATTGGAGATTTTCATAAAAGGGAGGCAAGTCCATAAATAAGTAGCTTTTTTTTGGTGTATCTGGTTTATATAAGTAATAATATTAATGAATCAAAGAGTATATGAACATTTCAGTAGTAAACATTTTATGAAGTGATCAAATTGAGCTCATATTGTTGTCAAAAAAATCACACAATACTCTTCTTTCCTATTCATTAGGTGTAGACACTGACCAACTTAACTTCATTTTCTAATGTTTGAAAAAAAGAGAAATCATTACATTTTGTGTAGTCACTATTGTAAATAAAATTTTTGAGAATGGTTAAAAAACTATGAAGATATGTTATTCTTAATTTCCCTAATAATTTGATAGACTCACATGGTAAGGATGTTCAAACAGTTTAACATTAGTTCATTATTTATTGTCTGTGTTTTTGGTTCATGGGGATGGGTCTGGCAGAGAATTTTATGCTTCAAATTTGCTGACCTCAGAGCTAGCATCTTTATAAGAGAAAGACAAACAATCAGGTGTAGACTACCTAGTAATGTCACCTAATTACATGCAATAGTAACATTCTCATTGTTCTCTAATTAAAATCCTTAAGGTTCACTTTGCCATTAAACATGTGAAATTGTTCACTTATCTTATCTTATTTTATATAATACAAACATTATTTCATAAAGAAGATGATTACGTCCTACGCGTCATGCATTTAGTCATGCATATTAACCAATGACTTAAATTCTGCCAAGTCATTGGTTTTCCTGGCTAGCTCACATAGGTTCACTTTGCCATTAAACATGTGAAATTGTTCACTTAGGTTCACTTTGCCATTAAATATGTTAAGTTGCTCACTTAGGCTCACTTTGGCTATAAATACATCGCATTGTTGACTTAGGCTCACTTTGGCTTTAAACATTATACTTTTCCTTTAGGTTCACTTTGCTATCAAACATAGCAATGAATGCAAACAGTACAAGTGTGTCTCCTGTGACATAATGTTCAGATCAGAAATGGAGTGGCAAGTTCATGTCAGGGTTAATCATTTGCATATGTCAAGGCCATACAGGTGTTTGTTTTGTCAGGAGTCATTCACTAGTGAGGTAAGTGCAGCACTTCACATTCACAGTCACGTTGAAAGTAGACTTATGGATAGAGTGCGTAAAAAATCATTCCTCGAAATGTTTTAAAAGCTAAATACAGTTGCATTCAGTTAATTCGACAAGTGCCTTTTTAACAACCAAATTCTATTTTTCTTCTGTATTATCATTAATTATGTTGGAAGGTTCAGATGACTAGTTCAGTATCTTAGATGAACTGTTCAATGATTTCCAGACTTCTTGTATAGGGGTGTTTTTAGGACAGTGTCTTGTTTGGACCTTTCAATGAAGAATGGAGTTTTGATGGATATGGTCAGCATTGTAATCAAATTCTAAAGTACCGAAATGTTCTTGTCATGTAGCTGGTAATTAGAACCAAATGATTGAGTAAAAGAAAAAAAAGCATCCATTTATTTGTTCCTTTAAAGAATGAACAGTTTTAATTTTTACATCTTTATTAACTCTTTCTCTCCTAACTGACAATACCAGCGTTGATTCCACCAGAATCTGGTAAGTAATTACGGAGAGAAAGAGTTAAAAAATTGTTTTTATGAAACTGAAATGAAAATAATGATACTGGCTTTACAGGTGGAGTTACAATGTCATTTGACTACACATAGCAAACAGTTTAATTGTCCAATGTGTGACCAGGCCTTCCATATTGAATACTTGCTGGATCAACACATGCAAACCAAACATGGTGACACTAAGCCAGAGTTACGGAACGTAAGACTAACATTTTTGTACTACTATTTTTAAAATTGTCTTTTTTTTTTTATATTATATAATTTCAGAGGCTTTTTTTAATGTGTATTGATTAATTCTGTATAAAGAAAAAAAAAATTAAACTTACCATTTTTGTACGTTTTTATTTGAATATATCTGTTTTGAAAGTTTTTAGTAAAAATTTTTGTCAAGGTGTACTTGAAAATAATAAAATGCATCTTTTGTTGTTTTTCTCAATAGAAAGCATCACCATCAGAAATGGGAATAAACTCTCATCAGCCATCTGCAGTATCCCCATATAGAAATGTTAGCATTAAGCAAGAAAAAGAAGAGAACTCAAACCCATTTCAAAATCCCATTCACAGTTCCTCCTCCTCGTCTTCTTCCTCGTGTTCCCCGAGAATCATCTTAAAGTCTCCCGTGGCACCATCTCCCCTCAAGCAGCCGAGACTTGTTAGTCCGCAGACCCCTACCCCTTCCATATCCCCCCTCAGCATGTCTGCCTGCATGGCAACTGCTCCGGTGTCAGCCATCTGGAAGAACACGGAACCACTGCACATGTGTAATATCTGTGATATCAAGTTTTGTGACATGGCCTTGTTGAATTTACACAAGGCTCAAGATCATGGCTTGAAGTCTGTTGCCAAAACTACAGCATCTGAGAGAGACTATGCCTTGAAGGTAATAACCTTGAACATAGATTAATAAAATCAGTACAAACTTGTATCATATCTACTCAATTACATTGCAGTTTTTTTTATTCTAACAAAAATTCTGCATGTAAAATCACTAATGTATGTTCATTAGACATGTGTTACAGTGTAGTTCATTGTTTATTGTGCTAATCACTCTACATCTTTTCATCAAACTGATAAAAAGTTTGGTCTATAAATCTTAAAATAGATTCCTTTTTTTAAATATGGATTATTGTATTAGCTACATGGCATCCTCATAAACAATGGTCAAAGAAACAGATCGTCATATACCCTATAGGCCATTAGGTCTCAGAATAAAAACTTATTAAGTGATTTAAATGTCTATTTCCCCATCTCTTCTAAATACAATAATTACCCATTCTGAATTGTTGGATTGTAAGCATAGACTATCCCCTTTGAAAGATTGAGAGATAGTATTGTGAGCATTTTCTTATTGACTTTATTGTTTAACTTTGCCAAACATGCATAACAACCAATTTATGCATGCTACATCACTTAAAATATTACAAAATTTATTGACTGTACTTTGTTTTTCTTGTATAAAATAAAGTTTGCAATATGAAGAATTTTAACCCATAACATTTAAGCAGCATGTCCATTCTTCTAACTTGTTATATTGCAAGAGATTTTGGGACATTTTGTATATTATCTATCCACAACTTCTATAGTGCAACAACTAATTTTCATAATTGTATTATTTCACTTTGATTTCTGATCAATTGTAAACTTTTCAGAATGAGCATGAGAAACTGCTGCTCAGCAATCAAACCTTGCTTACTGCTCTGACCAGCCCACCATCTCCGATCACGCTGGCTCAGTCTCCATCAATATTGACCCAGAGCCCCCTCTCATGTATGTTCTGCAGCCAGACCTTCAAGACTAGCATAGAGTACAACAAGCACATGAAGATTCATGTCAACTCGGGCAATCTGACCTGCAGCATCTGTGATGAGACTTTCAGCTCTGTCAGCATCTTGGCAGAACACAAGCTGACCCACTGTAAGATCCAGCAGGGGAACACTTGTGTGGTGTGTCGCCTCACGCTAACCAATCAGGAGCAGTTTTACATTCACTCTCAAGAGCATGGGTTTGAAGGATCATTGCTGCAATGTGTTATTTGTAGACAGGTAAATCCCATTCATTCAATTAATATACTTTATTAATTCTTATTAAAATCTCCATGCCTTCTTCAATCTTAGAGACTATATGATGATAGAACACTTCAATTCACTAGTTTGAAACATCAAATCACAGCTTACAATCTGACTTATCAAACTTAGATTTACAATTAGTACATAAAATTGTGTAGAGAAAGCAGACAAATTTAATATGTGCAAAATTTATAGCATTGATAACACCCATAAGTATTTTGTCCATTATATTTTTTAAAAAAAGGAATAATTATGGAAATAAATTATTGTTGGCTGAAAATTTGGGGGCACAGTAATCCAGAGTTCAACAAACATTTGATATGATAGGTCTTCATGTTTATAGTGACATTTATTCATCAAGTTTATTGTGACATCTATCCATCTTGTTTAAGATGCCATGTATAAATTGTGTTATAGTGACAGCTAAACTTCATGTTTATAGTGACATCTATCCATCATGTTTATAATAGCATCTAAACTTCATAGTCTTTATTCCCATTGATTTTAAAGAGCCAGTTTTTTAAATTTATTGACATCATCTAACCTGAATTTTATATTTTCAGTCTTTGTCTTCGTTGGTGGAGCTCCAGATGCATGGCCGCCATCATTTTCAGACTCGACCTTCATTTTTCACTTGCTGTGTTTGTTTGAAAAGCTTTGAATCAAAGGAAAACTTGGTTTCCAAACTCAACTCCAGTGGCAGAACTTACTATGTGTGTAAACCATGTTACCACGGAGAAGCCCCATTACACACCTGTTCACAGTGTAGTGAGAAATTTGCTACTGGACAATTGCTGGAGGCTCACATGCAGACACATCAAGTAAGATTTAAGTTTAAGGCAGTAAATAATAAACAACACAATTAGCTTATACTTATTGATTTAGAATTAAATATTTTATTTAGTCATTTGATGGTAGGAGTAGTGACAGTACATTTATATTGATAGACTATGTAGATAAAAAAATAAAGCATAAAATATTATTTGAAAGAAAGAAAACAAAAAGAAGATAAAAATTAATTTGTTGTAATTCTGTTTGAAATCTTATGTAAATTATGTTTACCACTTTTGTTTATTGCTATAAAATATAAAGAACATTTTATAATCCTTTTTAAGATTAGAATGCAATGATAGAAATTTGAATATTGAACTATATGATACTTTATTTTGTCTCTCTTTTCTTCTGTATTAAAGTAAAAAGAATCTTTTAATTAACAGGCAACCTTTCAATGCATTAAATGTCAGCAATCTTTCTCTTCTGAATATGAGATTCAGCTTCACGTCACAACTCATATGCTGACAGAAGGCACCCAGCATGAGTGTCGTCTCTGTGGAGCATTACATGATTCACCTGCTCGCCTTCAAACTCATCTCATACAGCACAGTTTCATAGGGAAAGAAATTGTTTGTTTTGTCTGCAACAAGATGTTTGAATCCCCTCAAGAGATCCAGGTCCATGCATTGGAACATGGGGCCGCATTTAGAAAGTACGCATGCTCTCATTGTTCACAGAAGTTCTTCTTCACTGCAGAGCTAGACAATCATAAGCTGATCTACAATCATGGGATAGTTTCAGCATCGCCATCTTCTTTGTCGTCACCCTCGCCATTATCACTGACTTCTTCTTCAGCAGCAGCATTGTCAATGGCTACATTGGCCTCATTCTTATCTTCATCCCCATTGCTGAAATCTCCAGAATCAGCCTCGTCACTATTGTTGCAGGGAAGTACTAAAAAGAAAATGGAGGGTCACTCCATGCAGTCTCTTGGATATGAGATGTTGTCTGCTTCGAGGAATGCATTTAGTTCACCAAAAGTTCAGGAGACACTTGGTATGCCCGCAGTCTCCTCATCAATGATGTCTTCAGCGTCAGTGTCACTGTCATCCAATACCTGCACTGGATTGCAATGTCCTGAGTGTCAGAAGTATTTCTCTACTGGCACAGCCTTGGCTAACCACAGGAAAACACATTGGAAGAAAGATTCAAGTAACTCAATAAGGCAAGTAAATTTAAAATTATAAATTAGTTGTAATTTACAGACAAGAAGCATCAATTTGTGCATATTATATTCACAAGACCCTGAACAATACAGAAATGAGTAAGGTAAACAGATCAGACACTTTACTGGCCTAGTTGTGATTTGGATTGTCTCCTTGATGATTCAAGGCTTAAACCCCACTTGTGGCCACCCCCCACTTTCATGTGGGAGGTTTAGACTAGAATGTATTAATCTTCAAACCTGAAGGAACATCCAAAACATGTAAAACAAACAACTTACAAAAAGTGAGAATGCTTGCTTCCCATTCTGGCCTATAGCATTTATGAAATACAATTATATTCTCTATATTAGTAAGAATAATCTGTTGAAAATAAGTTCAAAGATCTTCAGAAAGAATTTCTGAAGGAGGCAATGGAGAAGACAGAGAAGTCCATGAATAAATCAATGGTTGGGCCTGAGATGAATTGAGACCCTTAGTTTGACAACAAGAGAGGAATAAAAGCAGATGATTGGGAGATAACTCTTGGTACATGAGAGGTTAGGAAGGTGAAGTAATAGATTTGTGTCATTGTTCTTAGAAGATTAATAAAATGGCTTTGTTCTAGATGTCCTCATAAGATGCTCTACAAGGCCTTGTCCTCATAAGATGCTCTACAAGGCCTTGTCCTCAAAGGATGCTCTGGAAGGCTTTGTTCTTACAAGATGATATAAAACTGTATCTCTGTTCCTTGCAATAACACTTCCACTGATGCTGTACTTAACTTTTCCCCAGGTGTTCCCTTTGTTCTCAAACATTCAATTCAGCCACAGCAATGCAGCAACACTTCTTCACAGCTCACAGAATCAAAGAAGATGACTCAAAGAAAAAGAAAAACTTTACCTGTGTAGTGTGTGAGAAAGAATGCTCCACACTAAGTGCCCTACAGAACCACATTTTGTCTCATAGAACAGGTCAGTCACTTTTCTATTAATTTAGAGGATAGTAAATGGCATGATTTTTTATAAGTTTTAGAATGAGCTTGAGATAATAAGAATAATTTAATTCATGAACAAACATAATGTAGGCACTATGATTGCATAACAAACATTAGAGTTAAAATGACAAACCAAAAAAGTTTGGAACAGATCTTCATGTTCTTCTTGAATGTCATGAAGCATGATGTTTGTCTGAAATCTGTGTATTTTGGTCTGAACAGACTTGTAAGCTTTAGAGACACTCCTTCAGTAATGAAGATTATTTTATCCTAGCCCAGAAAGGGCATGAACTTGAAACTATGAAGAAGACACCCTGAAGTGCATAAATCATATTCACACAGCCATATTATAGCTTAGTGAAGAACTTTTCTAAGTCAATTTCTATTTCTATTAAAAAGGAAGGAGCAGATGGAACTCATTAGCAGGAGAAAACCCCTAGGAAAAATGGGTCTAGGAGAGGAGATGAATGCAACCAAGACCTATTAAACCCAATGGAATGCTATGACAAATACTGTCACAGCATCGATACGATGAAAGTCAGATGATGATAATGATGATGATGGTCCATGTTAAACTTTGTTTCACAGAGTCTTCTATTTGAGAAGAAGGAGAAAACATTGTCTCATGTCTTATGAACCTATTACAGACATGTCTTATGAACCTATTACTGACATGTTTTATGTCTTATGAACCTATTACTGACATGTTTTATGTCTTATGAACCTATTACTGACATGTTTTATGTCTTATGAACCTATTAGAGACATGTCTTATGAACCTATTAGAGACATGTCTTATGAACCTATTACAGACATGTCTCATGTCTTATGAACCTATTAGAGACATGTCTCATGTCTTATGAACCTATTACAGACATGTCTCATGTCTTATGAACCTATTACAGACTTGTCTTATGAACCTATTACAGACATGTCTTATGAACCTATTACAGAAATGTCTTATGAACCTATTACAGACATGTCTCATGTCTTATATGAGCTGTGGTGGCTGAGTGGTAAAGTGCTTGGCTTCCAAGTCGAGGGTTAGAATCCTGGTGAAGACAGGGATTTTTTAATTTTAGAATCTCTAGGGTGCCTCTGAGTCCACCCAGATCTGATTGTCATAAGCTGGGGAAAATTAATGGCAGTTACTCATTGTGCTTGCCACCTGATACCCACCTTAACCATGGGCCACAGAAACAGATGACCTTTACATCATCTGCCCTATAGATCGCTCATGTCTTATACACCTATTACAAATATGCACAGTTTTGCTTTGACAAGTTGTTGAAATCACTTCCACTTGCAGGAATGTATCCATGGGTTTAAAAAGAAAGAATTAATGCCTCTTTTAGGCTCTCAATCTCATTTAGAGTTCGATGATGATGATGATGATAATGTGTTGTTTTTTTTTATTACAGGAGGCTCTCTCCCTTGCTCAGTCTGTAAAAAGACTTTTACATCACAGAGATATCTCAGTCTACATATGCGGGTTCATAAAATACCAGACAAAAAAGCAGAAAAAGGTGAGCCACTATTTATTTTTTTTACAAGCTAAAAATGTATCAATGTGCTAATTACCAAGTACCCTTTATCTTGTTCAATTAGTAATCACATACATCTATCACTTGCTTTATATTTTTTTTTCTAATATTTATATTTACCCTTTACCTTTACCTATCACTTGGACCGTTGGGGCGCCATGCAAGATATATCAACCATCTTTCTCCATTCCACTCAGTCTTTTGCCTTAGATAGAACCTCTTTCAGGACAGGCCTTATATTTATACATTTTTTAAATTTTGATATTATAATATATTTATGAAAAAAAATCATTTCCTGTTTCATTTAAATATTTATCCAATCATTAAATTTACTCTATCACAGAAAAGGCTACTGATTCTAAAACTACTGTAGAGTTGGATACTGAGACAAAAGAAACCAAGAAAAACCCAGATTTAGATCTGCTGTGTCCTGTGTGTAGCCAGAGCTTTGCTTCAACTCAAGAAATCGATGAACATATTAAAACACATGAGGTATCAATTTTATATTAGTCTAGTGATAGTGTTATGTAATAATAAATAAAGCCATTGTATTCAAAAATTGTGTTGAATTAACAGAACTTTTTATTTTACCTTGTCACAGGAAGTTTTTACAACTGTAGGCAGTGTTGATAAATCTCTGGAGGAACATTCAATAGAAGACACTGATATCAATATGATAGATTTGGAGGACAGATAGAGACACCCAACGCAGGAGACTATTTTTATATCAATAACTACAGAGTAACATAAAAAAAGTTAAGACCTAGCGCTCTAGGGGTCAGAGGATGTAACACACATCTGTTTCTATGGCTGATGGTTAACCAGGGTGTCATGTTTCCAGCACCATGATTAACTGCCCTTACTAACCTAATGTATGTCATATACCCATTAGAGTTATGTGGACTCTGGAATGTCCTAAAAATTCCAAATCAAAATCTCAGTCTTCATCAAGATTTAAACTTAAGCTCTTCAGTTGAGAAGCCAAGGGCTTAACCACTCAAGCTCCACACAGAGAATTTCATGAGACCAGACTGATCTAAAGATCTAAGCCCAAAGTCTATTGCAATACACATTTGTTTTGAATTTTAATACAGTATTCTTGTATTCTTATGCAGCTGGGTGCATTAACTTTTGAATTTGTCCATATTGGATCCTTTTTTTTTAAAAATGTATATAATAATGTATATATAATGTATATATAAATATTTATTGTATTTGTGATAAAAAAAGCTCAAGTCTATTAAAATGTTTAAAAAAAATGTTTTTATTTTGTTTTTCACAATGACCATGAATAATATTTACAACAAAAAGCATATAACAAATATTAAATTATTTTCAATTCATTTTTCTTTGTAACTAAAAAATCAAAATGCCTTAACAAAAGAACTAAAAAGCCAATAAACAAACATTAAAGTATATTACAAGTTTACAGAAGACAATATAGCTAGAAAGCTTTTTCTTAATTTGAAAGAAAAACAAAGTTAAAAAAAAAAACCCAGTAAAGTTACCTAACCTTTCATGTAACTCTTTTCTCCATGTGAAACCAAAATATGAATCACAATGTAGAACATTGTCATATTCTCTTTGTAATTTTACATGTTTCGGATGTTCCTTCAGATTCTGAAGGTAGCTACATCCTAGTCCAAACCTCCCAACGGATGACAGCAGGCAGGGTACAAACTCTGGATCTTTGAGACAAGTAAACAACAGTCCAGAGTGCATACTGCATGACCAGGCAGCCATACAGTTTTTTTAAAATTATTTTTAAATGGTCCAATCATTTCTCATCTCCTCTGTCCATTGACTTTTGTCTTAGCGGGGTCCTGTGACAGTTCACATAACCAGCAGCAGCATATATCAAGGGTTTGGGTTATTAATATTAAACTTGACCTTTAATGAAAATCAGGATTGTTGTTTTTTTATGTTTGTCACAATGCACCCCATTCTCTACAACCATTCAAATAATATTGGCACATGGAAGCTAAAATTGTTTCCCCTTAAAGCAATGAAGGGATTAAAATATAATTTTAAGGCACTTAAAAAAAATTTTAATGTACTTTTCAAGATTTTGATATTCATAATTTTATGTTCAGATAAATACATATTAATAATTATATACACAGAAAAGGGAGACTAGTAATTCTAAGAAATTGCACTTTGCCCTGCCTTGTCATTTAATAAAGATGAAAAAAAAAAAAAAAAAAAGACTGTACACAAAAGGAAACAAATATTGTTAGAAGTTATCCTCTCAAATATTAGTAATAGTTAATGTCTTTAATATTTTGTTTGTCAAAATTAATTTTTACATGAACAAAAAGAAACTATGTTTCAGTAAACTCATCACTGAGGCTTTATATGAAGACTTGTTGGCAACATTATACTGCCATAGCACACAGGAAGTACCTAACCTTTTTTTAGGCAACTTTTCAGTTTAGTTCTAATGTATTATAAATATATATATACTGTCGAACTTGTAAAGTTTTTACTTCGAGGAAAAACTATTTCTTAATCAATATGCCAATAAGGCACACACTCCAAACCAGCCATTAACCCTGTGCTATGTGGCCCCTCAAAACTTTCCCACTACACATAATAAAGCCAGAGAGACTCTATTCCATTTAAGAATTTTTTATATTATCTTATATAATACAGACGTTACTTCAAAAAAGAAGATGAAACTTTTGCCATGATGAGGCTGGCGATAACGTCCTTCAGGCTGAAAAAAAGTTTGTGCATATCTGACTTAAACCTAAAGACCATCATGCTAAAATTATTCATTGAAACAAAAGCACATCTATATACCCATGACATGCAATAAGACCTGAAAAGGTTGAAACCCTCCACAAAACACAATGTAAATAAACAAAAAGAACTCATGAAAACGTAAAAAAAAAATATCAAACATTTTTACATTCATGAAAGTCAAAATTTCTTTATAAAATGTGATTTGTACAAGTAGTATTTCTTTAAATAAAGGTCTGAATCATAAAACCTAATACATATGTAAGTGTGATTTCTAAAACAACTTTTAATTAATAAATAATCAATCGAGATATGATTTTACAAAATAGTCTTGTCTACCAAATTCAATTTTTATTTAAAAAACAAATTTAGTTCAGATGTGGTGAAGCTTTTCTTGTAGATCAATTATAATAGACAATGTGTTACAGGAAAGAAAAATGGAGATGCTGACAAGGGAATGTCCTTATTGTGATTTATACATCTGTTAATGAGATTAATATTTGTAACTGGCAAAATTTAACAGACAGAAATAGAACTGTTTCTATTAAGTCAACTGAATATAGACACAAAAGAAACATTCAAATGAAAAAAAATCAACAACAGCAAAACATGATCAAAATATTAATTCAGAAAATTTTGAAAGAGTATTTTGTTGCTTTCCTTTAATGGACCATTTTAACCAAACTCCATTCACTTTATGACATGAAAATACAATTTAAAAAATAACATTACTGTAAGATCTCTCATTAACTCTGACAATCAATAACATCAAATGCATTCCACTTCTGCAGCTGATATAGTGATTCACATTTATTAAAAGCATTCAAAACAACAATAAATTCACAATGTGTTACAAAGTATCATCAGAGACCAGCTACAACACCAGACTTACAATGAGTTATTGACATTTATCCAAGATGGCTGACCACTTTGCAATACCTACATTTAGACCTAATTATCAGCATTCAAAAGCTTCCTTGTTGGCTCTGTTCCTTCACTCATATCAATTTAGACTTAATTATCAGCATTCAAAAGTTTTCTTGTGGGCTCTGTTCCTTCACTCATATCAATCTCAAAGTCATTATCTTCATCCTTCTCTGGGGCCTTGGTATAGAACTTTTTCCCATAATTAATATCCATTTGTTCCCAGCGCCTTGTGGATTTACTCTTTCTCTTGCACTTCTTGGCAAAAATAAACATGGAAACCAGAATAACAGCAACCCCAGCACAGCTGCCACCAATAATAATTCTTAATTTGGTATCTCCTTCTAAGAGAGCCTCTACTGGAGACTTGGGGGCTTTCACTTCATCAATATTGAGATGACCTTCAGATAGAACATTTTTTTATTACTATTATTTTACAAATACTAAAAGTACAGAGAAAAGCCAACAACGGAAAAAGTTTTTAATTGTTAAATATATTTTCAAATTTATATTACAAGTTATTGGGCATAAGCCCCAATATGTTTATATGAATGTAAAACTAATCATTTTTCAAGGTGCAATCTAATCTTATCTTATATAATACAGACGTTACTTCAAAAAAGATGATTACGTCCTAAGCGTCATGCATTTAGTCATGTAATTAACCAATGACTTAAATTCTGCCAAGTCACTGGTTTTCCTGGCTAGCTCAGGCAACCCATTCCATGCTCTAATAGCACTAGGGAAGAAGGAGTATTTGTACAAATTTGTCCTAGCATATGGGATGAGGAATGTGCCTTTATCTTTGTGTCTTTCAGAGTATTTTATTCAATTTTGTTTCTGTATTTGAAGATTATGGTTCAGTGTTTTATGTATAATTGCTACTTTACTTTTGAGTCTTCTGTCCTGAAGGCTTTCTAAATTTAGTGATTTTACTAAGAAGACTAACTATTTTATTGATTTAGTCTAGTCTATTTTTCTAAATGGACCTTGGGTTGATGGCGCAGAAAACTAGTTGACTCCCATCTAGACCAAAGGTTCATAAAAAGTAATATAAAAATAAATTTGCATCCATTGAACTGAATTGCATCCTAAGAACAAGGTTTAAGAGTTCTTAACAATATTAGGGTTGGGTGGATTCAATACATCTTTAAAATCTTGAATCTAGTCTTCACTGAGATTCGAACTTGAGTCTTTTAGTGTGGAAGCCAAGTGTTTTACCATTCATCCAGAAGTGCCCCCTTTCTTTTATTGTATTTTTTTAAAAAGACCTTTCTAGAAACTGCATTCTTAACCCTTTATTTGAATATTCTTTCATGGTGGCCAGTTTACAATTGTCGTATACAATATAGTTTACTTACAAAATGACTGGTCAAAGCTTGACAATTTGCTTGTCATTTATAAGGAACTTTTTTTTTACTTTGGTTCAAATCCCTAGCCCTGCTGACCAAACATGTAGGAAAGCATAGCATTTGTTTAGGACCAACAGTATTTTTGGGTGTAATGTTTGTATAGGACCTACACTACTTAGAGATGTAATGTTTGTATAGGACCTACACCACTTAGAGATTTAATGTTTATTTAGAAGCTACATCAAAGACTTAAAGTATGGTAGAACAAATTGGTACAAGTGCTCCTTCTTCCCTAGTGATATCAGAGAATAGAATGGGTTGCCTGATCAGCCAGGAAAACCAAGGACTTAGCAGAGTTTACATCATTGATTAACATGCATGACTAGATTGACACATGAAATGCATTGGATGCAATCATCTTCTTTTTTTAAGTAATGTCTGTAATATATAAGGTAAGTAAAAGACTAAAAAAATATACCTGGCTTCCCACCAGCATCCACAATGTTTTTGTCCACCTCTGCCACGATGTTGGAAGACAAGTCCTGCATAGAAAACTGGCCATGATGCTCTTGTTGGATCACAAAGGTGTCAATTACACTGCTATCTTTGACATTGACTTGCTCATATTCCAAAGCACTGGCGTTCACTACACGAAGCCTTCCCACAGTCAATACTGACTCATTAACAAAGCGGAAGGCAGACCAGTTAGCTAAGAAGATAGAGATAATAGTTCATTTTGTTTACATAATTAGTTCAAGTCCATATAAATCTTAAAACATGTCCAAAGGGAGTGTGGTGAATAGAGAACTTGGAAGAAGAGATGTGGAATATTCAATGATAGAAATGTAACATTGAAGTTTGGTGCAGAATGTAGAGAAATGACAGATAGATGAATGTTGTTACAGTATAAATTTTTTAGGGACATCATGCATTAACCCTTTATGCCTAATCCCTTGATTAAAGGTACTATGAAGTGCAAGGCTTTATATGATTGTGGTGGTTTTAATGGATGTTAAATTAGAGAGATAACAGAGATAGCTGTTGCACAAGTTTCTCATGTGGATTTTTATTTCTTGGGATGTGTGGCTGAAAGGCTAAAATTACATGACTATGGCTAGGTTGCTTAACAAGGGGGCTCGAGTTCAAATCCCAACTCAAGTACATTTGTGTTTACTGAGCACCTAAAGGCAGCACGGAAAACCTTCTCGCAGATACCTCCTCCCTCACTGCGCTATATAAAAGTAATGAACTGAAATTAAATTAATTTACAAGTACTTGTACTTATTTTCTAATTTGGAACTATATTATTGTTTTGGCTAAATTCGGTGTATGTCGTCTAATTGGATATAGGTATACATAATTACAACAAATTTCATTGAAGGTAAGTGCTAATCATCTTCTTTTTTGAAGTAATGTCTGTATTATATAAGATAATTTGCCTAATTAAAAACAAGAAAAAGAAAAAAAAAATCTTTTTTAAAAAGACAATACCTCCTTTATACATCTTATAGAGGATTGATTTTTTTTTACTCTTAATAAGTAATGAATGTTAGATTAAAAATAAAAAGAAGCATTTTTTGTAAAACTTCCCATCGAAGGACCCTTTTGAAGAATGCTACGCAAGTGGCATCACTGCGCTGTCTATCGCTACAGTAATCAGGTCGCAAGGTCACTACCAGCTAGACGGTGTCCATGCTCCAATTTTTTACCCTGCCCAATTGTTTAATTAGTGTGGCTAAGGAGTTAGTAATTATTCTCCCAATGATATACATCAACTGTTGAATTTCAAGGAAAATCGTTAGAGCCATTTTCAACAACCATGTCCACCCTGAAGATTTGGCCCAGTTTTTGCCCACTCTGAATATGCAACTTGAATAGACGATGTATTCTAATAAAAATCCTTGTTCCTTTTTTTTTGTTTGGAAAAAATCATTGTCTTTTAAATAAATGACCCCTAGAAAAAAATTCCTGAAATTTAATGTTAAACTCACGTGCAGGGTCTGTAAAATTATATTCTAGATCATAGTGATTAGCACTTCCACTAATTATATAGACAGGTCCATTAGGATTAGAGTAGTTTGTAGCAGTCGCTACATTTTTCAACATGGGATATGTTCTTTCATAGGCTCCACCATAGGACTGAATGACAAGATCAACACCATAATGAAAGAATATGTCTTCAAGTCTGAGAATAAATATAGGGAATCAAAAAAACATTTTTCTATTTATAAAATAAAAAAGAAAAACAAAAGAGTTAAAAGTTAAAATATTTGATTTACAGTTTGTAAAATACAGATACAGTCTAAAAATTACACTGCAAAAAATAGTTGTCTACCCTGTCTTAATATTAGATTTTTTCTGATTGCAGTCAAGATGTGGATTTTCATAAGTGCAATAGAAAGGTCGATTTCCGAATGCTATTAGCCATGGAACATTCTGTCTGTTTTTCCCAGCAGCTTCCAAATCTTTGATGAGCCAATTGTGTTGAGCTGTTGCATATTTATTATCTTTCAAGTAGAAGACTTCTGAGGAAAAACTAACATTTAAATTGTTAATAAATTAATATTTTTCTATGAAATCAGACTCTTTAGACCTACACTATAAGATGCTATTTTCTTTTCCCTGTGCCACTAAGTCATGCTCATATTATAAGTGGCATAACAAAGTACCAGTGGGCTGAGTGGGCCCAGGTTCAAGAATAAGATGTTAGGCCCCTACCAAAAGTTGAGTGTGACTGGACCCAAATTAAGCAATACTGTATCTAATGGGAGAGCACATATCCTAGAAAACACACACGATGGACAACACACCAAGTGCGCATGTTACTCATGGTATCAACGAGTACGAGGTCCTCAAACTTCAGGCCATTGGAAAGGTCAATGTCATTTGTCAACCATCTAACTTGCTAGGATTCCTAGGAACTAGCTGAATCTTCAGATATTCTGACTGTGTATTGATTGTCACAAGTATAGGAACTTGAAGACTTCCCACAGCACAACAGCCCTGGAGACTTGTAGGAGACAAAATGTTTTGAAGCCCCTTTGTTAAGAAATGAATGTTTATCTGCTCAGTAGAAGGTTAATTGTAATTGGAAGAGTCTTTGCCTAAAGACTGTGAGGTCTTTATTATACTACATTGTGTATTGATATACTGAGGATGATGTGCAATCATCCAGCAAATAGCAAATGAAAAGAGCTTGGTTTATAATTTAATGTCTATACCTGGTATAATTTCGCCTAATTCAACTAGTGTATATAGGCAGAAATATTTAGGAAAAAAATAACAAACATTCACATTGTTTGCACATTCTTTTTTCTTAGAGTGAACATTCACATTGTTTACACATTTGTTTTTATTATTATCATTATTATTGAAAATTTTAACAATGACAATTTAAGAGTTACTTTCCTTCAACAGATTCCATGCTAAAGTACAAACATTTACATTGTTTTTTACTTTGCTTAAAACCCAGAAATACAATTGAAGAACAATAATTAAAATGGTTTAAGTAAAATAATGAAATAATTTCAAACAGTTAAATACTTATAGTCAACACAATTTCCCCTTTCAAGTGTCAGATTGGGCCCATAATGGTCGAGGGCCCAGGCGCACTGAACCCCTTCATGCCATGGTTGCTACGCCACTGTATGTTGTAAATCACTCTGTTCTCCATCATCTCTCTACTGGTCATGCTGCAGCTTTGGGCTCAGCACAAAGTGTTTCTCTGAAAGAAACTTATAAAATAGAATACCCTCTCCCCCCTTCAGAAAAAAAAGAGTTAAAAATATTATTAAAATGTACCTAATTAAATGAACAGGTCCTAAGTCCAAACTGTACCACATCTTGTCAATACTCATTGGCCATTCTGTATCAGGCATTGAGAATCTGTGTAGGTAATGGGTGAAGGTTTCTTCTTCAACTTCTGAAAGAAAAATCACTCAATTTTAAAGCAACCACTGTTAACATTCTCTCTAATAAATTTATGGAAAGTAGACCTATTTCTAATTAAGGGCATGTTTTGAAAATCTTATCTTAGACGTTACTTTAAAAAGATTATGTCCTAAGCGTCATTCATTTTAAAGTGTGAAAACTGCATCTCATTAAAGAAAATAGATATTGAAAAACTAACTAAATGTACTTTTCTAATTTATGTTAAACATTTTATTTTAGTTGCTATAAATTCAACCATTGATGACAGTCTGAAGTGACATTCGTACTATAAAGGTTATACAGATCTATGGTTGCAACTCATTCTAGTGGGGGAAAAGTATGGGGTTGAAAAGAATATAGAATGGGTATTGCTAACTTTCACAGAATTGGAGTGAATGAATATGTAGTGTTATTTCACAGTTTAGGATAGTCCATACCTTTGTATTACTTCAAGCTAACACAATTTTTATTGACAGACAAAAAAATATATAGTCTAGTTCCAATTGCACGACAGACAGAAAGAACTTCAGTCACGTCTACATAAGACAAGATTGATAACTTACAAGCCTTGAAGCCGAGTGCCAGTACAGATTGGGAAGCATGGTCGAGAGGCTAAGTACGCTTGAACTGGGCTTGTCTTGAATACCTATGAAGGGGGCTCGAAGTTTGACACCCGACTGGAGCAGAGTTGTGTTTACTGAGCACCCCTCCCCCCACTGATCTACAAATGAGATTGGACCATAGCGCTCTGAGCATGCTATAAGCATGAAACTATCGCGCTGTATAAAAGCCAAAATTACCATGTAGCACAAACTACAGCTTCACACAATTTAATGTAACGAACAATGGTCATCTAAATATTGAGTTCACAGTAAGCAATTTATTTAACATTCTTAAAAAAAATGTTACAGTATCACTAAGTAAATCCAATACGTTTGAAAAAAAAACAACTTTCAAGTTCATTCATCAATATCTGTTCTCCAAGTGTATTGTCTCCCCTTCTAATGTCTTCACACAGTTACTTCCCTTCTGACTCGGCCAGGAAAACCGGGTCACAATGGAGGAAGTTAATTTTGTACACATTAAAGTTTCAATGAATGAAAGAGACGAGAGATGTCTCCTGGGTAACTTTAATAATGCTATCAGACCTTAATAATCGGATTCAAAGACCATTTGTTAATCGTACTTGTGTATTGTCTCAACTAGCCGTTACTAGCCGACTTAAGACCTAAAGTTCGAACATACATGAATCTAACATAACGTAATAACCTACTAGTGGAGCTTACCATTAGGTCCAGCAGAAACTAGATATGGTACAACTGCAACAGCTGGCTCTATACGTTTCAAATATTCATCTCCGACCTGGTCAGAAATAGAGATACAAGTGACAAGAGTGTACAGAAATGTCTTCATTGATGCCTGATTTCAATCAATAAAAACTCTTGATTAATGTTACAGATGATTAAAGATGAACGAGATATAAGAGAAAATTATTTAATGCGGAACTCTTCTCTGATAAGATTATTTAGCTTGGAAACCTGGACGTATTTCTTGAAGCTACCACATGATCATAGAAACCAGGACTTGCTTAAAAAATACAGCAGCAGTGACACAGCGCAAAGGGTCTGGAGAGAGAGAGAAAGAGAGGGAAAGAAAGAGAGAGAGATAGGGGAAAGATAGAGATAGAGAAGAGAACGAAAGAGAGCTCGGGACATGTCGTCTCGATGGTCAGGGGTTCGAAATCCGCCCGCTGCCATCCTGTGGGAGGTTTGAGCTAGGATGTAATCATCCGAAACATGTAAAACATAAACTATGAAAGGTTGATCCCCACCTGAAACCATAATATTGATGTGCTTCCCTGTATAACTATAGTCGAGGTGTGCGAAACACACTAGATGACATTCACGTTTTTTTTTTAGTTGGAAGTACTATGAATTCAATAAATCATTTTTCTGCCCACTAAAAATCTCATTGATTGTTTTTTTTTCTGTCCATGTTTCATTTTGTTTGCTGGACCACGTTACAGCTCACGTACACACTAGAGGGCGTTAGTAATCTAACAATAAACACACAACAAACTTAAGTCGCACATCTAATGGACAAAATAACTCTGATTCTTCTTTACATAAATATCCGTTTGAACACACACACACAAATATCTAAACAAGTAAACACCGCCAAAGCCTTGGGACCCGACAAATTAAGTGGCAAACTTGTAAAGCTATGTGCGGAACAACTGGCTTATATCTTTTGTGCTATATTCAACAAGTCCTGGCAAACGCACAAAATACCTTCCATTTGGAAGACAACTGAAATAATTCCAGTACCCAAAAAGAAGATCATTGCTTCCAACAACGGCCTACGTCCCGTAGCACTTACATCAATTCCAATGAAGTGTTTGGAGAAAATGATTTTAAAACATCTACTGAAAGAAGTCGAAACACGTCTTGACCAGCACCAGTTCGCTTACAGACCGTCAAGAAGTACAGAAGATGCAATACTACTTATGCTGAATTATCTATATCATCATCTTGATACTGAGAAACACTACGCTAGAGTAGATTTTTCATCCGCATTCAACACCATCCAACCACATCGCATGAGACAAAAACTATCTGAACTGAACGTTAGCAAAAACATACAAACTTGGATTCTAAACTTTTTAATCAAACGCCCACAATATGCAAAAGTGAACGGGCATGTGTCAGGCACGTCCTGTCACCAGTATTGTATACCATATACACAGATGACATTCAGAGCCTATCAGCTGACACTCCCATCATAAAATTTGCTGACGACACAGCAATCATTGGCCTATTGCAGGTGACGAAAATCTGTACAATTCAACAATTAACACCTTTTACCAATGGTGTATAGATAACTTTCTAATTTTAAATGTTCAGAAAACTAAAGGAAACATAAAGGCCAGAAATTCAGATAAACAATCGAACCATAGAACAAGTACAAGAATATAAATATCTAGGAACAACCATCAACAACAAACTGAAATGGAATGAACACTGTCAAAACCTCCACACAAAACTTCACCAACGACTTTTCTATCTTAGAAAGCTAAGAAAATTCAACATCGATAAAACAAGTATTAAACTTTTTTTATACAGCAACCATCAGTAGTCTAATTAACTTTGCCCTGGTATGGTAATACTTCACTGGCACAAGACTTACTTACACAAGACTAAATAGACTAATTAAAAAAGCATCGCATATCACTCGAATACAGCTACAATCTCTTGAAAAGCTTTTTCATGAAAGATGCATTTCCAAAACACGATTCTTAAAGACAACCTGCACCCATTAAACCACTGTTACATAAAATCTGAACGAAGCGGTCGTCTCCTTTCCATTAGGACTAAAAACAGAAAGATTTAAAAACTCCTTTATCCCACTATCGGTCAGAGTGTTACAAGATCAGCTGTCGAGAAGTACATAGAAGTCAAATTCATATAGCGCTGGTTGTGAGTGTGTCTTTGTTTCGTGTGTGAATGTTGTTCGAATTTTTCATCTATATTGTTATTGTACAGTAGTTACGCTGAGGTTGTCAATAGTAGTCAAACTAAATTTCCATTTGATTGGATCAATAAAAATATATCTTGTTCTTATAGACACAGTCAAAACTGTCACAGGTAAAATGTTGAACTTACTATACCTAGTTTTATTTCAGTGAATTTGGTTGAATACAGAGTGTCAAAGTAGGAATTGTGAACTCGGGTGGTGAATGACCGGAAGTACGGGCGTAAGAGGGATCCTGAGTTTGGTCAGAAAAGTTAATGAAGTGACCATGGAAGAAACGGTAAGTCAGTCAAGTTTTAAGAAGCAAATGAACTAAGTAACCATGTAGCGAGAGCATTATTATAGCTTTTATATAGCGCTACTTTCATGCTTAGGCCTGTAGCATGCTTAGAGCGCTTTGGTCCAATCTCATTTGTGGACCGGTTGGGGGGGGGAGGGGGTATCTAGGAGTTGGTTTTCCGTGCTGCCTTTAGGGCAGCAACTCTGCCCGAGTCGGGTGTCGAACCTCGAGCCCCCTTCAAGGTAGCCAAGACAAGCCAAGTTCAAGAGCACTTAGCCTCTCGACCACGCTTCCCAGCATTAACAGTAAGTCATGTACACAGTGAATATATATTGAAATTTACGTTTTTAATGCGTATTTCTAGGCACTGGGGATTATAGTTTATTTATTATTTTCATAGAAATTGAATTTATCTCGTATCTTCTATTTTATGCAAATAAAATGTCGTATTATGCATTGAAGAGTTAAGTCATTATTGGTCACGTCTGCAAGTGATTTTTGTCTCCGGACTGTAATACTGTGCACAAATGCTAGGCCTACAAATAATTCATCTTCTGAATCAATATGTGGATGAATCATATTCATATATGTGAACAATACATTTACAAAAACATAGATATAAATCATTGGTTTTTAAAGACATATAATAAAATGAACTTATATAATGAGCTCTAGAAGGCAGCATGGAAATCTTCCAGATACCCCTTTCTCTCACTTGTCCACAAACGTGGCGCTAAAAGCAATTTAAACGAACAAGCTGTGACGTGTGTCCAGCACTAAGAACACATTTTTTTTTCTAGGGATCACATTCTGATCACAGTAAGGCAGGGACGAGCTGGGTGTCCGAATAGGCCCTGGTAATATTTATTATCGGCCCACGTCTTGCGTGACATATGATGGGTATCCATTCGTCCCTTCGTCAGGTGTAAAGTTTTATAAAGCCTCGAAAATTAACTCATGCATGCTTTTGTGAACAGTGTTACATTTCTTCAGTACAATCGTAATCTTACCGAATAGAGTACAATCGCAATCTTAGTTAGTCCGAATAGAAAACTTAATTACACGATT
The DNA here is from genome assembly GCA_030265305.1 of Biomphalaria pfeifferi. NCBI lineage: Eukaryota > Metazoa > Mollusca > Gastropoda > Planorbidae > Biomphalaria > Biomphalaria pfeifferi. The sequence goes on from JASAOG010000275.1 coordinate 463,867, forward strand.
TTGAAATTATTTATTTACTTATTTATTTATTTATTATTATTCTTTCTACATATATATAGGCCTACTATACATCAATAAACAAGTAGCTGACACATTGTTTATAATTGTATCCGAATCAATGTCTTTGAAAACGTCAATAGCCATCCACATGACGGGGGAATAATTTCAATTCATTTATGGAGGTCCTTCAATGCGGTCCATTCTGCTCGGCCCAACGTACATTTGCCCGAACGTCAATATAGTCAATCCGCCCGTGGGATAATGTATTTCTGATTTCATTTAATTTCCATGATCGCTTTTCATCTCTAACGTAAGCTTTCCTATTTTATTTTATTTTGTCAGTTTTTATCACGTAGTGAGGTGATGGTCATTAGTATTATTATGAACATAGTCAAACTCCATCCTCCAGCATTGGGATGAAGCTCGGGGGTAATCTTTAATCGTGCCGCCTGAGTTCCCCCAGCAATTACCGAGTGTCACACGGTTGTCATGAGGAATAGATTATTTTAAAAAATGACTGATTTAACCAAAAAACAAAAATGAATTTACTCACACCTATTGATTAAATGTTATAGCTTCTTATTTTTAGGTAGCATACAGAAGGATTAGTCAAATAAAATGTGAATTAAATTCATATACTCCAAACATTTCAATTCAGATCCAATTGGGTGTCACTATCCACTGCTTCACTTTCTCAATACTAAATTAAAAAAAAAAAGGTCCCCTTTCAGACCTTGCGATCTATAGAGCAGATGATGCCAACGGTTAACGAGCAGGATGTCATATGGCCAGCACAACGACCTTTTCTTTCCCCACCTAAAGTTAGGTACCCATTAGAGTTGGGTGGACTCCAGGAGCAACCTGCTGTCAAGTCTAGACTATGTTGTGTTAACTACTGTTCAGTTCTCTGTCAATCAACTTAGATTCCAAGCCTACGCTACTTACTGTTCAGTTCTCTGTCAATCAACTTAGATTCGAAGCCTACGCTACTTACTGTTCAGTTCTCTGTCAATCAACTTAGATTCCAAGCCTACGCTACTTACTGTTCCGTTCTCTGAGCTCAAGTTCAAGGCTATGTTGCCAGTGTGGAGTATGGCAGACAATTTCCCTTTCTGAGCTTCGTCGATCATAAAAGTTCTAGCAGACGACGAACTGTTCAGCTCACTAACAACCAACAGCTCAACTGGTAGGGACTAGAATATCATATGGATATTGCATTATGGGTAAATCAATTTACAGTGGATAACAATATTTTTTAAATTTAAGTAAAGGAATATGTGATTTCATTACAAGATTTTGTCTTCGATATGTTTGTTTTTTCTTCATTTGAAATATAGGTAATGGATGAACTCTAAATTTATCAAACTATTTGCAACTTTTATACCTGTTTGAAACAAGCTTCAGCTTGTCTAGCCAAAAGGGGAATAATAACTTTATTAGTAAATTAGTGACAGGTATTGTCCATCGCAATTCAATAAGGCTGTCTTATTCACAATGATTATAAAAACAATGAAAGAAATGAAAAAAAAAATTACCGAATTGCTAGGAGGTGTTTTGAAGAAAAATCTAGATGCTGCACTGGATTTGTCAGTATTTGGTGTGTAGAAATATGTCGTCCCAAATTCGAGTTGCTAAAAGGTGATAGAAATTATGTATTGACAGAGAGGGACGCACATTGTTTAACAGTTTAAATGAATACTTTCACAAGAGATCAGTTCAACACTCTGTACATTAATACCTTCAAGAGAACTCTGTGCAGCCATTTCAAGCCACTTATATTTTCATTGAATTGAACGCTCTTTCCAGTTTCTTGTTGATTTATACTCCACGGCCCTGTACCATAGTGCACCACTGCTGTGCACTGACCAACAGTTGACCAAACAATCACGAACTCTGTGGTCAGTTTGCCGTAAGATAGATGAACCTGTCGTGGAGTACACTCATCTGGAGAGTAAAACAAAAAAAAATATAAGACATAAAAAATAAAGCTTATATAAAAGGAAAGAACTGCACACATCTCTCGCAATATTGTAAGATTTGTCTCCTTATATATATAAATAAAAATAAATAAATAAATAAATAAATATATATATATATATATATATATATATATATATATATACATACAGGGCCTGTCCTACAGATTGCGGGGCCCTGTGCGAAACGGATTGCGCGGGGCCTAGTCTGGATAGGGATAAGGATAATAAGTGAAAATAAATATTTTTTTTTGTTTGAAAATAAATACGTCTTTGCATTTTGTTTATACTTTACTAAGTACAAAATCACGGTCAAATTAAATTACGAGCTATCTACAATAAGCCGATAAACATTCATATCTGCCTTTTAGATTTACTATTGACTAGCAAAATATCGCTTTTGATTTTTTTAAGAGATCGAGATAGATATAGATCTATATTTACATACCACTGACTATTACAGTAAATAATGTATTGGAACTTCTTGTTTTAGTTAAAATTCGCCTTATTATTTCTATTTAAATTTTTTTTCCATTTTTTAGGACATTTTTATGAGTTTTCAGAATATTTTAATAATTTCAGGAGATTTGCAGGAGCTCCCGGAAAATCAGGAAGCAGCGGAAATCCTGTTAAGTCAAAAAGGTTTAATTTAATAACTTACAACTAGTCTTAGCGAGGGGCCTATGAAAGTGCAGAACCCACTGCGGCCGCATAGGTTGCAGTGCCCTAAGGCCGGCCCTGTATATATATATATATATATATAGCTAATGCCCAGGCAATCATCTCACATATATGATGGCAAGCGTTAATTTTAGTTGACCCAAAGCCTAGCAGTATACATATGCTTTTTTGACACTTTTTTGACATGTGTTTTTTTTTGACACTCTCGTTAACAGTAAATCATAGAAACAGGTGGGGCCTTTACATCATCTGCCCTATAGATCGCTAGGTCCGAAAGGAGAACTTTTTTTAAAAATGGAAAATAAATTGAAATAAACTGTGCTGTCCATGAAAATATTGACGCTTTTTAAGTTTAAGTTTTTCAAAGACAAGAAACTTTTCCGATTAACTAATAAAAGTACTTGATTTAATAAATTTTTGAATAGTACCTTTGAATATTTCAGGAGTTTTTAGTCTTAAATTTGTCTTTCTTTAATATAGGCTATCAATTATTCCTAACAGAAAAAAATAAAAATAAACTGAAGCCATCATTTTTTGTTGTTGGTATTATTGTTTCCTTTTGTTTTTAAACTATATTAAAAAAAAAACACACTCACATTATGATGTAAGGGATATAACAAAAATTACACAAAAAACTGAAATCACTAAGCTAATGGATTAAAGAAAAACCCAACTAATTTAACAATTTAATTCACGCTTTGCAAATGAATCTCAATTACTGACCTTGACCTCTCGGTTGGCATGGCTTAGATTGCTCAAAAGCAGCCTTCATTACAAGTATGATGATACGTGACTTAGTAAGCATGAAGTAAAATAAATAAATTTAAAAAAAAATTGGAGTATTGGATTTGGAATATTACAGAAAAAATTTTTTGTTTGTTGGTTTTTTTTTCGGATAAAAAAGGCAACAACAATGGATGACTAAATCTAGCCAATCAGACAATGGATCCACACAAACAATTCACTTTTATGAAACAGAGTATCAGACAGACGTTTATTTGTGTCACTAAATAAACAAGGAATGTTGACTGTATCGATCTGTCTTCATTAGTGTTTGTTGAAAGGCGCCCTTCTGGGGCTTGATACCATCGGGAGTGCGCCCCTTTCTCTTCTCGTTTGGCTCACACGAGACTCAAACACAAAATGGGTACAACAAAACATCAACGAAATCTGCATTAGAATCAGGGGCGTACCTGACGTGTTTAAGGGTACAAACGGGTACCCTTTTTTTTAGAAGAGGATGAATCTAATCGAAATTTCAGTTAAAAAAAAAGTATTTTTGGGGGAGTCAAAGAAGACAGGTGTTTATACTTGTGCAAGTCAACACTTTGGCAGCCTAAAAGGAGGGACTCCTCAATACCGTGAAGAAACGAAATCTTAACTGGCTCGGCCATATTTCAAAACGGGACTCACTTTTAAGATACAGTGGAGGGAGCACGAAGAAAGGGTCATCCAAAGAAAGTAGGCTGGACAACGTACAAGAAGGGACCGGCCTCTCTCTTGATGTCCTACTAAGAACAACTGCTGACCGGGAAAAGTGGAGGGATTTGGTGACTCAAACTGCCACAAAAACACCCTACGACGAAAGATTATGCTGATAAGATATTTTTATCTCCTAGAGTGTATCCGAGTCTTAAAGCTTTTCACAGGTGAGTTCAAAAAAAAAAAAGTTCCTGATCGATGCTTCTTCTCCTGAGAACCCTTCCCATGAATCAGCCATGACTTCATTCCAAGACTAAGAGACTAAGACTAGTGTATTGATCATTATTGGAAATTTGTTTTGATTACAAGACCTCTTTTCTAAAATAAAAATAAAACAACAAATGCAGCTATTACATTGTGTAAACTGATGTGACAATCGTAGAGGAAAATGTACACAAGTTTGACACATATCTCAAGGTTAAGAAGTTCATGTGAATAAATTAAACCATTCATTCATAAAACAATATAAATAAGTCATTCATTTCTTCTGCGAGCAATACCCGGTCGGTGACGTGCTGCTAACTGGCCCCTCGAAATTTCTGCCTACACTACAACATAAAGAAGAAGATTATAAATCCCACTGGAGGACATCTTTCTCGTTCTCATTGTTATGTTGGAGTCTTCAGATGACTAGACCAATATACGAGATGAACTGCGCAGTGGTTTCCAAATCAGGGAGCTCTCCAAATAGCTTTCTTTGTATTGGGGTGTTTTGGGGCCATTGACTTGTTCGGGTTTCTTGATAAAGAATGTTAAAAAAAAAAGAAAAATACATATTGTCAATTTATATACCAGAATACATATCTGTAGCATTTTACGTCTGGAGAGACGATCTTTTCCCTTTGCAACTTCTTGTGTGACTAAAGAGGCCAATCCTTGATACACAGCTGCGATCGCAGGTTAGGCATATATAATCACCAGGCGCCGTTGCATTTTCACCCTTCTTTCTGCTTCTGTTGTGTATGACATCTGCAATCTGTGACCCTTCCTTTATGCTCTCTCTCCATGTGGATCTGTCCAGTGCCACCTCTTCCCAGTTGCCAGTGTCGATTTCGAAGAGCTTCATGTCGCGTTTGCATACATCCGTATAACGTCAAAGTGGACGACCAGCGTCTCTCCTGCCTTCTATTAGATCGCCATACAGAATACATATAATACTTCAGAATACTGAATATCACCGCCACTCACTAATCAAGGAACATAAAAAGCACCAAGATACCTGTGTGTAGTCGCTGAATGAACTCTTTATGTTGTCTGTTGTATTTATGTGTATTTTTCTGTTGTGTTGTCTTTATATGAGAAAAGAGTCCTTGTAATCACAACAAATTTCCGTAAGGGTCAATAAAGCAGTCTTAGTCTTAGTCTACTGTGTTTTTTTTTTAATTCATGGTATTTTATTTCCTCAACAAATATAAACACATCGTCTGCAAAAAGTTTCTTAAAGCTGGTCATTGACACGGAGCAAACGTAGAACAAGTGACGTCTGCGTTTCATGAGATAAGTTTTAATAGAACTATAGTCAGCCGCTGGTGTCTTTTCATAAGAAAAGTTATGTATGTCCATTAATATCCTAAATATTTTTTTTTGTAAATACAATAATAAAAAAAAAAGGATAGCAACATATTTATTTGAAAGCCTATATTATGTTGTAGTGAAAGGTTTCCTAGAAGGCATAATTTAAAACTTCTTACAGAAATTTGGTGCATAAAAACAGTCGAGAGCTTTCAAAATATAGGGGATTTAAGCATGGGTCAAAACAAAATGCTACAAAAATTTACAAATATTAAGGATTCTATTAGTAGTCTTGGCAAGGACTGTAATTAAAAGAAAACAACAACAACCTTAAAACCGTGTCAATATATTAATTTCAATATTTACATAAATACAAATTACTCACCAACGAGCTTATCTGCAGAGGTGAAGATAACGACCAATGTCAAGGTTAAAGAAAGGAACGACAACCTCATGTCGTCTGCTATTCTCTTGCCAATTCTTGCCAAATAATCCACACCGAGAACAGCTCCTATACGAAAAAGAAACATTCCAAAATGTATTTCGGAACTATCCCGCAAACTCTCAAGTCCAGATAGCTAAACCCGGCTGACCTCATAAAAATTTCAGCCATTCTGTCAGCCAGCATGAGAAGGAAATTGGTTGAAGTTGGATCTTCCTTTGATCATAGTTCACTGGTCACATCGTCTGCTAAGTTTCTATTATTCAATTAAACGTATTTAGATGGTCAACAAGGAAGATAAGCGCACATGTAAATGTCAGGTTTTATAACTCTCACAGATAGGCAATTTCAAAACGCATTTAAAATATTTTTTAAAATTTAGATCTATAGTAAGAAGAAGCTTTTAATATAGTAAAGAAAACATTCGTTGAATAAGTTTGTCAAAATACTATTTGTACACATTTTGTACACATTTAGTACAATCATTTTTAGGTTTTTTTTATATAAAGAATATTAAAAAGCCAATGGAACTGTCTTAGGTCCACTACTTTTCTTAATTTACATAAATGATTTACCAAATTACATTACCTCAGAAATAAAAGTCAGATTATTTGCAGACGATTGCATAATAGGCCTATATAGAACAATAAAAAAAAAAACACAAGACACAGATATTTTACAAAGAGAATTAGATGAATTACAGAAATGTCAGCCGCTGGTGTCCTTTCATAAGAAAAGTTATGTATGTCCATTAATATCCTAAATATTTTTTTTTTGTAAATACAATAATAAAAAATGTCAGTTGTTAAGAGTAACAAAAAACTAAAACAAATTAATTCCACTTATCTTATTCATGGCAAACCAGTAACACAGACTAAAAACGCAAAATACCTAGGTGTTATAATAAATGAAAAACTGTCATGGAATCCACATATTGATGAAACTATTTTAAAAAATCAAACAAAGCATTAGGATTTATTAAAAGAAATTTCTATAAATCAAATAAGAACATAAAACTAAAATGTTATTTAACCTTGGTTAGGCCAATAATAGAATATGCATCGTCCGTTTGGGACCCCTCGACTCAATATAACATTAAAAAACTGGAACAGACACAAAATAGAGCAGTGAGATTCATAACAAATGAATATTCCCATTTGACTAGAGTAACACCATTAGTAAAATCACTAAATTGAGAAAGCCTTCAGGACAGAAGGCTCAAAAGTAAAGTAGCAGTTATACATAAAACACTGAACCATAATCTTCAAATACAAAAACAAAATTTAATAAAATACTCTGAAAGACACAAAGATAAAGGCACATTCCTCGTCCCATATGCTAGGACAAATTTGTACAAATACTCCTTCTTCCCTAGTGCTATTAGAGCATGGAATGGGTTGCCTGAGCTAGCCAGGAAAACCAGTGACTTGGCAGAATTTAAGTCATTGGTTAATATGCATGACTGAATGCATGACGCGTAGGACGTAATCATCTTCTTTTTTGAAGTAACGTCTGTATTATATAAGATAAGATATTCGTATTTTTGTATACCTCAGCTGACTTTGACCTAATTAGCGTTTTTGACCCAAATTTACCGCATTTACTGTACATTCAGAAATGGAAGTTCCACTTTCTTTCAACACCGATTGCTGTTTTATTTCAAATCTTTAAAAAAATCTAATGACAGTCCTAGGTATCACGTTTAAAGACCGAATCACAAAACAAGAGATTAGAGACAGTGTTACTGAAGCGATTGGACCCCATGATGACAAGCTAACTATCGTTAAAAAAAACGCAAGCTAAAAATCTAAGGCCATATTACAAGGTCTTCGGGGTTCGCAAAGACCTTTCTTCAGAGAACAGTACCAGGAAAAAGAAGAAGAGACAAAAAAGCGATGGAAAGATAACAAAAAAGAATAGACTTGGCCTTCCACTGAAAGGCAGAAAGGCAAAAGATAAAGAGGAATGGAGACAGACGGTCAGTAAATCTTGCATGGTGCCCCAACGGTCCAACAGACTACGAGAAAGGTAAAGGTAAAAATGACAAGTATAAAAGATATGCACATTTCATCTTTTATATAAAAGCGTGTTTTTAGATATTAATTTAATATAAAGTCAGATAAGTAAGACCACAAGAGAGATAATTTAGAGCACCATGAGAGAAAATTTAAACACAAAGAGAGAAAATTAGCTCTGCAGAAGAAGGCAATTTAGAACACAAAGAGAGATAATTTAGGGCATTAAGAGAGGTAACTTACGATGAGCCCAAAAGTTCATTTATGAGTTTAATTATTTTCATTACCACAAACATTGAGTTGGTTAAAAGAGTACTAAAATCGAATAAACAAAACGACACGTTCCGAGTTATACAGTGTATACGTTATTAGATAGCACACAATCTTAAAAACTAGGGAAATTACACATATGAATTTAAAAAAAAAACCGCGCTACTAATAAATAAGATTAATAGGGTTATATTATTTTCTAAATTATAACTGTACACATTTTCGAATGTTTTACGAGTCTGATATCTAGCATGTTCAATCCCATTCGCGCCATGAATAGGGGGGGGGGGGGGGAGGTCACCGTTCAATAGCTTTCATATGTCTCATTATTGCAAGATTTATCTTGTAAAATGTATTACATGTCTTGGATATTCCTACAGAGTTGAAGATCGTTTATTTCCTAATCCAAACCTAAGTATGAACCCGGGACCATCGAACGACAGTCCAGCGCGCAAACCGCACGACCAAGCAGCAATCCTTCCATTAGCTTAGTGAATTAAATATAAAGCAAATTTAATAATTTACTAATTGATTAACTTATTGATTTTTTTAAAATGATTGTTTGTTGTCATCGACAATACAATGTTACGTTTTCAACTTGATTCGAGATTTGAAAGTGGGAGAAATATCGTGTTCAAGATATTGACCAGACAAACAGACGGAATGAGTGGATATAAGCTTGGTAAAAAAAACAGCCTCAAAAGATAATAATCTAGCTTAAATGCTTATAATTGTTTCTTTGTGATGTGTTATTATACTACTAGGTATTGTGTGTGTGTGTGTCGATAGCAAACAAAAGCCACTCAACTCTTTCATGAGTAAAGTTTCCCCTTTCAGAACTTGTGGTGTAAAATTCATCTGTTTCTGTGGCCTACGGTTAACGAGGGTGTCATGTGACCAGCACAACGACCAACCACCTTTACTTTTCCCCAACTTATGTCAGGTACCCATTAGAGCTGGGTGGACTCGTAATTAAAAATCCCAGTCTTCACCAGGATTCGAACCAGGAACTCTGGTTTGGAAGCCAAGCGCTTTACCGCTCAGCCACCGAGCCTCCACAAATCATTCCTTTTTCTTACAATTGATATTATACAGAACTACGTTCATCCTCTCAGTTAAATCTCGATTAAATCTCAGTTAAATCTCGGTTAAATCTGCAGGCATGTGACATTCTTTGAATTGTCATTTTTTGTTTGATTAACCGCCTATGTGTCCAACATGGCATCTTTTTAGCATTCATCTTCCGTAGGCCCGGATACAAGGAAGGGGCTGATCATGGTTGTGGGAGGGGGTGTGTGGAGGAAAGGGAGATAACGAGACAAGAGAAGACCACTCGAGACAAAAGCCTCTAATAGCCTCCAAATTGTGAGCTAATGAAGAACACAGGGAGGGAAAGAGAGGAGAGAGGGAGAGAGAGAGAGAGAGAGAGAGAGAGATCGAGAGGGAGAGAGAGAGAGAGAGGACCAGATAAGAGAGGGAACGTGCGCCCAACAAAATCTCTCGTGCAGTCTACCGTAGTCCAGCTCGGTCAACCTTCTACTCCCCCCCACTGACCCTCGTGGCTTAATAATGTGAAGTGGTTTATTCATTTCTTCTCTGGAGAATTACCATCTGCTCCGAGGGGCTCGTGGGTTCAAGTTTCAATGCAACGTTAGGCATTGTCAGGGTGCAACAATTTTGTTGGGCTTTTAGCATTTCTAGCCAGCCCGCTCCCCTCCTTTTAACATCCAGTTAGCTGATAACAAATTAATATTTAGGCGTACTCAGCAGACGTCCATGTGATATCATCGGATTGCCATTTGTTATTTTCTTTTTTTTTACAAAGCTTCTGTCTGTCTGCTTGTCTGTTTGTCTGGTAAAAGAGTTTGTACACGTTCTTTTCTCCACACTCATTCTAGGACCAAGTTGAAACTTTGCACAATGAGATTTGTGATTTTGGGCACATCGGCACAATTTAGGCCATGTCGTGCCTGCAGTCCCTCAAGGGCCACTCTCCCTCCACACAGCAAAGGCCAAATTCCATACAGTCAAATCATTAAAATCAAGGTCTATTCACAGTTAAAATAGTAGAGGTAGTAAAAATTTAATAATTTGGTAAAAATCTAATGTAAATAGTACATGTCTACAGAATTCATAAATCAGATCTTCGTAGACAACCCCACTTCCCGGATAAAGCCCAGTACCTTCCCAGGGTCGACATTATTGAATAGTGTTTTTAAGTTAGTGGCTCTAAAATATTTTTCCCTGACATCCTGGTATCTGGGACAGTCGATGAGGATATGTTCCACGGTGAGGCGAGAGTCACAATACTCACAAAGTGGGGGCTCTTCTTTCTTCAGCACAAAAGAGTGCGTGATGTAGGTGTGGCCAATCCTAAGTCTGGACATGGTCGTGCTACCACGCCTTGTCAGACCCTTAGATGTGGACCGCCACCTGACATCCGCCACAATCTGCCTGAGTTTATTGTGAGTCTCAGCCTCCCATCGGTCCTGCCACTCTTGGTAGATGGCAGAGGCAATACTTTGTCTCAGGTCTGAGCAGGGAATTTGAGTTCCTGACACCGCATGATTTAGGGCTCTCTTTGCTTCTCTGTCTGCGGCTTCGTTTCCCTCAATGCCCACATGGGAGGGGATCCAGATGAAGGTGACATCCGTATTGTCGGCTGTTATTTAGTCCAACAGCTTCAGGCTCTTATGTACCAGTGGAATGTCAGTCTTCATCCGCCCCAAAGCTTGCAATGCAGATTTGGAGTCGGAGCAGATTATAAATTTCCTCCTTTCTGATGCTTTGACGGCCATAAGTGCAAGCGATATTGCATGCAATTCGGACGTAAAGATGGAGCAGCCATCGGGGAGTCTACGGGAGATTGTTTTGTTCCGAAAGGAGCAGGCACACGCGACCTTTCCATCCATTTTAGATCCGTCTGTGTAGATGGTGCCACAATCTCCGTAGCTCTCTTGCAGTTCCCTAAAGTGGACTTGTAGTATGCTTGGGTCTGTATTTTCTTTTTTGAAATTAAGGAGGGATAAATTTAATTTGGGTTTATTCATTAGCCAAGGAGGATTCTGAGGGGTTTCTATTTTAGAGATTTGGTTAATGGGTGGAGTTAAATTTTGGATGGGTTCTCTCATTCGAAGGCCTAACGGCTGTATGACGTTAGGCCTTCGATTGTATAATTCTACCTCTGTGGGGTTAAATATGGAATCGAAAGCAGGGTTCGTAGGGTTGGATTTTAGCTTGACTATATACTGCATTGCAAGCTTTTTCATTCTTATATCCATGGGGAGTTCTCCAGCCTCCACATGGAGGCTTGGGATAGGTGATGTACGAAACGCGCCGAGGCAGAGACGCAGGGCAGCATTTTGTATTGGTTCCAGTATTTTTAGGTACGACTTCCTTGCTGCTCCATATATTATGGATCCGTAGTCTAGCTTGGATCGAATTAGACTCCGATATAGCAGCAGCAAAGTATCTCTGTCAGCTCCCCAGTCCGTATGGCTGAGCACTCTAAGTATGTTTAATGACTTTTGGCATTTTCTCTTAAGTTCCTTAATGTGGGGGAGAAAATTAAATTTGGAATCTAGAGTGAGGCCTAAAAATTTTGTAGTTTTCACGACAGGGATCTTCTTTTTGTGTATAAATAGTTCAGGGTCTGGGTGGAGTCCCCTTAAATTACAAAAATGCATACTAACTGTTTTGGAGTCCGAAAATTTAAAACCATTATCGTTTGCCCAATTTTGAATTTTGTTTAAACATAACTGTAATTTTCTTTCTAGGGTGTTCATGTTTTTCCCATAAGTAAAAATGACAAAGTCATCAACATACAAAGAGCACTCTATGCCAGGGGACAGAGCATTTATGATGCTATTTATTTTAATGTTGAACAGGGTGACTGACAGAATGCTGCCCTGGGGCACACCCATTTCCTGGTCATGAATGTCAGAAGTGGTGTTGCCCACTCGAACCTGAAATTTTCGGTCTTTCAGGAATTCCCCCACAAAACGGGGAAGATGTCCCTTAAGCCCCATAAGCTCCAGGTCACGTAGAATGCCATGTTTCCAGGTTGTGTCATAGGCCTTTTCTATATCGAAGAATACAGCTACTAGATGTTCTCTTCTGAGTAATGCATTTCTGATACAAGCTTCCAGCCTTACCAGGTGGTCAGTTGTTGTCCGCCCTTGCCGGAATCCGCACTGGTAGTTAGAGATCACTTTGTTCCTCTCCAGGTACCAGACCAGCCTACTGTTAATCATTCTTTCCATGGTTTTGCAGATGCAGCTTGTTAGTGCTATTGGTCGATAGTGATTCATTGACAACAAATAGAATACATGAATCAATAACAAATAGTAATAGTAATAATAATAATAATAATAATAACATCCTCCTTGTCTGTCAGAGGGCGGTACTGCTGCAGACCTGCCACATCACCAGAAAATTTCTCAGTGGAAACTGTTAAAGGGACTACGATGAATCTTGTTTCTCTTTAACGAAACTCGACCCTGGCAGCGCCAGAGAATGAATACTCGTTCGTTTCTGACATAAAAAAATAATTATTATTATTATTATGATAATAATAAAGCTTTGAGTCCATAAATTAATGAGGAATGCTGCAACCTACATATTTTGCACATGTAGCGCAAGCATAACCATTGAATCAATAACAAACAAATTATAAATTAGTCTGATACAAATACAAGTGCGCTATACAAAAGCAATTAAAGAAATAAACATTTTTAAAATAATTATTTTCTATTACTTTGAAATCAAACAAGCCAAAGTTTTGATTTAGATTTTAATGTGACCCAAACTAAATTTGGTGGCTAGAACCGGAGAATAAAAAAAAGTTTAAAAAAAATAATGGAAGGTGCTAAAATGTTATTTGTTTGAACCATGGTTTGAACTTATATGTCTATGCTTTGAACATGACATATGCTTGTGTGTAATAAAAATGTGAACTTCTATTAACCTTATTCTCGAAACGAAACGTTTGTCAAATATAGCTTTATTACGTTGAACTTTTTAAGCGTCCCCTGAAAGGGGAAAAGCCGCTATTAGTTTGGTGTAGTCTGTCCGTCCGTCACGTTTAGATGTTTAAAACTAGAAAAGCTATTGAAAATCCAATTTCACCATATTTTGCAGCTTTTAAAGTTTACGTGTAACCGCTACTTCTGAAAGCAACCATTTTGTTTTTGAAATTAGTTATGAAAACTCTTTTCCCTAAAAAAAAAAATACACAACTTTTAAACGAATTCTTCTTCTTCTTCTAGCCAGCTTTATTGCTGCTGAGCTGCAAGTTCTTTTGCAGACTGTGCCAAGGAAAAAAAGTGTGCTGTTTTCTTCAGTTGTTCAGCACTGCCGTATAGGGTGTTGGTTATGTTAAACTAAACAAGAAGATCCTTGAGACTTTTTACGGCGCGACTATACCAAATCTGCTAACATACGGAATAACTTGTTGGCAAGGCAATGTCTCATCCAAACTGTTGCGACGCCTAGAAAACATCATTAAAAAAGCATCAAAAATTACACTCACAACATTACCACATTTAAAGGAATTTTTTGAACAAAAGTGCCTAAGGAAAAATCATGGAAGACAACGGCCACCCGCTCCATCAGAACTACGTCAGGTCGTTGCGAAGTGGGCGACTGCTGTCAATCAAAACAAGAACGGAGCGGTACAAAAACTCGTTCGTACCTCACTCGGTCAGACTCTATCACCGCCACTCATTGATCAGGGAACATGAAATGCACCAAAATAACTGTGTGTAGTCGCTGAATGAACTCTTTATGTTGTCTGTTGTATTTATGTGTATTTTTCTGTTGTGTTGTCTTTATATGAGAAAAGAGTCCCTGTAATCGCAACAAATTTCCGTAAGGATCAATAAAGCAGTCTTAGGCTTAGTCTTTTCTTTTAGTGATATTCAAATGATGGATATAATAATTACAATCTGAAAATCTTCTTAGCCTTTTTTGAATTCGATAGATGCAATACGGTGGTGGTTTAGACTAGTACATGGGGAATAGTTTAATTAATCGGACTGGGTTTAACTTTTTGTTATATCAAAAATACTGAATTAGCCCTTTGAAATCTAACGTAAAGTGGGTTTTTAAAAACTATCTCACATGTTTTGAGACAGTCTTTAAAGCCATACATTTCATGTATTTCCAGGATGGAGACTTTACTGTTTTTTAGACCATACAATTCATGTATTTCCAGGGGGAGGCCAAATGCCTTTATATCACCCTGCTGAGAATACCTACATACAATGAGGTTAGTGAACCGAGGACTGTCATTCCAGGTTTCATATTCCTAATCAAAATCCTGATGCACCAGGACAAGTTGCAGGACTCCAACCTTTGGATCTGCAGATGAACCACTTGATCAGCTTAAATTTGGTTTTAGCTTCAAATTCAAACCACCATTCAAAGATATACCAGAAGAGATGTGACAAATATTGTTTAATCTTTATTGGCTATCTAGATCAAGAGACCATATTCCAGAATCATTCTACTGGAAGTCTTCACCAGAGATCATATTCTGAAATCGTTCAATAAGCAATTTCCACCAACAGACCATATTCCGGAATTGTTCTTTAAGTAACTAAAGAAACTATATTCCGGAAGTGTCCAACTGCAAGTTGCAAATCCATTCATGTTTTTTTTTACTTTTTGTACATCAACTGTAACCTAACAGCACACTTGGATACATGTCTTTGTCTCTCTCTGGTTTGTCATTACTAGCAGAAGTTTGCTCGTATGGAGCGGGAAAGACGTGGCGTAGTGTTACTCTGGTGACCTTTGACATCACAGGAAATTCGTGCAGGGAATAAAAAGGAAGCCTGCTATATATCACTACGCCTGGAGCTCCAATCCCAATGATTGTGTGCGTGCGTGCGTGTGTTGAGGTTGATTCCATATATAATGTGACGCTAGCAGCGATAACTATACTGTGTTATGGTGAGTCATGATTTTATGAATCTGTGTGCAGTTTTAATCACCTTGTTTCTTATGCGAAGACAAATATTGTTCGAAGATCATTTGCATACCCATTTAACCTAGTGTCCGAATATGTTATTATGTTGATGTTTTGTCTTTCTATTTTTTTCGAATAATGTGCCGAGACAATCCAGTATAACGGATACATTTAAAACATACAATGTAACATGCAAATGAATAGGGATATACCAGGCCGGATTTATTGTAGGGCAGGCGGGATTACAGCAGGGGCATTCACGAGAAAGGGGCCCCCACAAAGAGAAAAAAAAAAATTTCGCTGGGTCAACAACTTTATGCTTTTTTACAAATACATTTTTTTTTCGCATTTTTATCAACAATACTTTAAATCTTACAGTTGGCAACGCTGTCGTGTTTACATCCCTGCTCTAATACCATGTCTTAGACTTGAGTAATAATAATAATAAATCTTATTTTGAACAAAATCCAATTTACTTAAATGTTTTTTTCACTCTAGCAATCTTTTCTACCTAAGACGATGACAACAAAGCCGTTTATCTTGCACCATTCACACTACATAGCCGCCAACCAAATTGCTAACGTTTTCACACCGTCACCATAGAAACACACACACACACACTACATAACAAGAGTACCTCAAACTGTTTAATCGACTAGCCTTATAGACACGCGTACCACATGTTGACAGCCCTGCTCTGCGTACCACACGTTGAAAGTCCTGCTCTGCGTACCACATGTTGACAGCCCTTATACACGCATACCATATGTTGACAGCCCTGCTCTGCGTACCACATGTTGACAACCCTTATACACGCATACCACATGTTTACAGCCCTGCTCTGCGTACATGTTGACAGACCTGCTCTGCGTACCACATGTTTACAGCCCTGCTCTGCGTACCACATGTTGACAGCCCTTATAGACACAAGTACAACATGTTGACAGCCCTACTCTGCGTACCGCATGTTGACAGCCCTTGTAGGCACGCGTACCACATGTTGACAGCCCTTATAGACTCGCGTACCACATGTTGACAGCCCTGCTCTGCGTACCACATGTTGACAGCCCTGTTCTGCGTACATGTTGACAGCCCTGCTCTGCGTACATGTTGACAGCTCTACTCTGCGTACCGCATGATGACTGCCCTGCTCTGCGTTTCACACATTAACAGCCCTTCTATGCGTACCGAACGATGACAGCCCGGCTCTTGTGTAGAAACAATGCCATGCAACATGCCAAAAAATTAGCCTCATAAGTCACTATCAGAAGTAACAGATATCCGTTTCAACATAAACCAAGACAAGCAATCAATAAACAAAGATGTAAAGTTCCGTGGGTTTAATTCCCACAGCTTATCTCCAGGATCGTAACCTATCTAGAACGATGTTTTGGAGAGAATCTCAAGGCGTCATGAGACCTAGAGCCGGCCTCACGACTCAAGTGAGACTAGAAGATAAATGATGTCCGGACTTTCTTTTTGTTTGGTTACTTTTCTTTCCTTTGTAGCCCATCCCCCCTCCCAAATGTGTGTGTGACAGATTGTGTGGGTGTGAAAGAGACTGTGTGTGTGTGTGAGAGAGACTGTGTGTGTGGGGGGAGGTGTAGACTAGAGAAATCTTTCTGTTAGTCACGATGATGAATGCTGGGGTACAGGCTAGTATACAGATGAATGATGAAGACATTCCGTGGTCCTTCTAAACCTGATCATTAAGTTCAGCTCTCTTATCAACTTACTAAAGAAGTCGCAATGGCGTAGCTTGTGGAGGGGTGCAATAGAGAGTATTAATAGCAATGAGGCATATGAGAAATACTAATTACTAAAACACAAAGTTTCAACTGATATGTCGACACTGTCAAAAAGTGTTAGATTAATCCATTGTAAACATTTGAAGACATTGGGGGTGGTTTATTATTAGAGCAAGGAGACAAGGAGATACAAAGATGGAACTGGAAGACTGTGAACGTTTTCAACTTTTGGGAACTACGCCCCCTAAACTACGCCCTAATGTAGTAACATAAGAACTTAAAGGGAAACTCCAATGGTTTTTCAAATCTGAGTTATTGATATATGTGCATGTAAATTTACTTTTAATACGCATTGTTTCTTTGCTTACAAGATCTAGATCTAACTGCATAGACGAAAATATATTTCTTTTACGAGAATGTTAACTTTTCTGTATGGTCTCCCGTTATACAATAAGTCAATAGATTAAATTAGTAGGCTAGTGTGACGTCACATAGAAACCGGGTGAAAGTCTGACTGTTTTGGATGCGCAGGAAAATTACGTCAGAAAAACATCAATTACTAAGTTATTATTGCAAATAAAAAAAAAGAATAATATATTCATTATCTGTAAATCAAAACACATATTATATCAAAAATTGTCAAAACTATCGGAGTTTCCCTTTAAAGGCAGTAGCATATCGAAATAGCCTTAAGTCCAAACTAGGAAATATGATGGTACAACCTTCTACCGTAGGTTAGGTATATATATATATGGCTCCTTTTGTCTCGAAAGGCAATGGATGCGCCCAAATGAGTCACTGGTTTTGGCTTAATCTTGAGACGGGGAAGAATCTGGTGTGGCTAATCAAGCCAATTTTAGCCGCTTTGCAGCAGCTCCAGAGTTTCCTCTCCGGGGCGCATTCTTGGGCCTTGGATAAAGGGGTCATGGGTGGCCCATGCGTCATGGTCCCTCTCTCGACCTTGCCGATGGGATCCAAAGGAACGCATCGCATTACATTTGGCACCAACTCAGTTGCAGAAGCTGCCGGAGGGAATTTCATAGCTGATACTCCCAACGCCTAAGGGGCTTCACTCCTGATTTGTCCTTGAGGTTGTCTCCTGAAGCCTCAGTACCGCAAGGCAGCGGGGTTTTGAAGTCAGAGTACCCCTCTCCTAGATGAACTGCCTTAATAGGCTGACGAGCTCCATCTGCCCGAATCTCCCGGTTTTATGGCGCCAGGTATCCTCCTTCACCCCTTCACCTGTTAGTAAGAGCATTTTCGCCGGGCTTAATATCTAAGCCACACGAGCAGGCCAGGTGCTGGACTTAGTTGTCAGAGGCTATTTGAGACGCATGCCATTAGGAGAATTTTATAGACAATGGGAGTTTAACCCCATTGACACCCCTGGCCATGACAACCTTTGAAACCTGGTTAGGTTAGGTATAATATTAATATATAAACCAAATCGAGTCATCCTGTATGTATCAGAATATGTACAAAAGGCGTTCTAAGACTTAAGTATAAGTGACAATTAAGTAATGACTTCTAGCAAGTACAACACGTGAGCTCGATGCATATAAATCTTTATATGTCAAACTTTTTTAAAAGGACCCTGTCGGCTCCTCACGGTTATGGGCCCATGACGAAAATTACCCCCCCCCCCCCTTTTTTTTTCACGCCAAGGTTGTTACTCCACTGCTTTAACAGAGTTAATTACAAGTATGTATCAGATGAAATTGTTCAACTATAGAACCCCATTTTTCCTTCCCTTATTAATGAGTAATAAGGGGTCGTTGGTAAATGACGTCATGCAAAAAATTACCTTTTTGACCCCCCTCCCCCTTGTCACAAAGTATCACAAATTCTCAGACCCCCCCCCCTCCCCCCTCTGCGTCCCGTCACAAAATGTAAAAATTATTTATTTCTAATTATTTATTTCTCATCAATTTTTTTCCCGAAGAGGTTTCATGTGCTCATCGATAGTATACACGGGAAGATTTTCTTCTTCCGCTTGAGGAGCTGACTCGAAAATGAAATTGTCTTCAATGAGACCTTCATCTCTCCATTCCAGACTCCCCTCATCTGTGTTTCCCAAAACTACAAGGACTTCGTTGTCTCTTTTCGTTTTTTGAATAATTCTTTTGGCTTTCTGTGCGTTGACGTCGTTATTTTTTCCGGAAATTTAAGATTTAGTATTTTTGAGAAGAACAACGTGAAATTCTCAGTCGGCAGTGCCAACATGATGTTTTCAGTTGAACTCCTCAAACAAGACTGAAATATCTCTATATTTTCAATGCTTTTTATTTGAGAATAAAACTACCTGAGAAGTTCATGTTGAAATAAGTACCTAAAAAATGTTATTATTTTTCGAAGATTTTTGAAGATTAAAAAAAATATTTTATTTGTGTTTTTTCTGAATTTTAAATGTGTGACGTCGAAAAAAATCGCGACCCCCCCCCCCCTTCCCCTTGTCACAAAGTGTCACATTTTCTCAAACCCCCCCTTTTAACACATAAATCTGGTTTTCTTTTCATTTTTCTTTTCCAAGCTAAAAAGAAGCAATACAATTCAATGCGTTGTGTCTAAGCCAAAGTTTTATTATAAGTTATCGATCTCAACATATTAATGTTTACATGTCTTGACCTACTTGTGACCTGCTATCATCTTGACTTCATTAGTGTTTAATGCTGCCTTCTCTCTCTCACAATCTCAATGACATCTATCTATCTATCTATCTATCTATCTATCTATCTATCTATCTATCTATCATGTATCTATCTATCCATCTATCTATCCATCTATCTATCTATCTATCTATCTATTTATCTATCTATCTATCTATCTATCTATTTATCTATCTATCTATCTATCTATCTATCTATCTATCTATCTATCTATCTATCTATCTATCTATCTATCTATCTATCTATCTACCTATCTATCTATCTATCTATCTATCAAGCAATCAAGCAATCAATATATATATATATATATTTATTTATTTATTTATTATATATATTTATTATATATATATTATATATATATATGTATGTATGTACATTCACACATGACTCACTTATAATTTACATATGAAAAATTTATGTCAGATTGTTTTTGTCTAATAATTTGATTGCCATGGGAACAAAATAGTTTATGTGTCTGTTTGTCTTTGCTATCGATGTCTTGTATCTCTTTTGTGATGGTAAAATCACAAAATCTTGACCCAAAAGGTGATTTTTTCTTTCCAGAATATTTTTAGCTTTTTTAGGGCTGTCCGAATGGGGTTTGTTTTTTTTGCTAATGATTTTACCAGCAGCATTTAGGATTCTATGAATTTTAATTTAATTTAAATATTGCCATACCAGGCTGTGATATTAAAGCTTAAAATATTGCAGATGTGAGCGTGATAAAACATAGCCAAGGCCTTTTCGCTAACATTAAACGAGGACAGTTTTCTCAGTAATCAGTAATCGTAATCTTTGCTGCCCTTTTTGTTTAGTTGATACAAAATCAGTACTTGCAGTAAAATTTAGTTTATTGTCTAGGATAGTACCAAGGTATTTAAAAGTTTGCACTATTTACAAATATAGATCGACGGGCATTCATGAATGAACGCAAGGGGGGGGGGGGGGGCGCCACCTGTCCCGAAGGATCTAACAAAAATATTTTATTGATTAAAAGGCGCGTGAAAAAATGCACCCAAACACAATTATATCACCTCAAAAAAAAAAAAAGAAGTGTCATAAATATTTTATTACGTAAATTTGGCACTACTAGTGGATCTTGGAGATTCGGAGCTCGTTAGGCAATCAAAGTCTTGAAAATGTTTTGGCATAGGTCATTTACGTTTTTCTAAAGACGCTACCCACACACACACTTTGTCAACGCTTCTCTGCCCGGTCCTTATTCCACACTTTTCTCGGCTCTCCTTCTACACTTCGCTTTTCCCTCTTATCACATTTTGCTGCCCTGCTTCTATATATCTCGCCCCACTTATATATATATATATATATATATATATATATTTGCCCTGCTCCTATATATCTCGCCCCCTATTTTATATATACATATATATCTGCCATGCTTCTACACCTCTCTCTGCCCTCCTTCCATCGCTCTCTGCCCTCCTTCTACACCTCTCTCTGCCCTCCTTCCATCTCTCTATGCCCTCCTTCTACACCTCTCTATGCCCTCCTTCCATCTCTCTATGCCCTCCTTCCATATCTCTCTCAGCCCTCCTTCTATATATCTCTATTCCTCATTCTATATATATATATATATATCTCGCACCACAAAGAGAAAGACTAAATGCTTATTCCATATGCTGGGACAAATTCTGAAAAGAGCTCCTTCTTCCCTAGTGCCATTAGATCATTGAACATACAAGACCAGAGTATCAGATAAATACGTTAATTGCGTAATTATCTTTTATATTGTCATTACAAATTAGATTATACTAGATGTATGAAAGTTCGCTTACCTTCTATATTAGTCTTTGATCGGTTTAATGTTTAGTATGTCCGCACAGGCACTCACTCGTTCAGAGGCATGATAATCACCTGACCTAAAGTCGAGTGACACAGCTGGCTCGGGTCACACTAGATCTATGTAGACAACTTGATCAACACTAGAAGTACTAAATAACACTCTCGGCCTGCACTTTTAATGTGTCGATCAAACTGTATTGATTAGAACATGTTTGTGTACTTGTAAATCATGCATTCAACACAACGAGAGTCCAAACCAAGACAAAAACAATGTTTTTTTAAAGAGAATGACTTAAAGCGAGGCAGCAACAGGTATCGTAATGTCACGTGGTAGGACAGATGTGTCACTCACTCCGTACCGCAGGAACTACTCAGCGCTCGTTCTATTTACAACTAGATCCTAACGGACGTCCCCCGTCGCCCCCGCAAGCTGGCTACCACTTCCCTACGACGCCATTATTACCGCACGTGCTGCACAAGGTCATGTGCTAGGGTACAAACTAAGCTCAGTTTACATTATCAATGTGTGTAATTTATGTGTGTATGGGTGTGTAGCTAAGTGAAGGTCAATTATATATAAATATAGATCTATGAAGCTGAAATCAGATGATTAATAAGCTATCACTTATAATATATATAAATGTAAAACGCGGCTGGATAACATAGGAATCTTTAGCATCCATTCACACACTTGTTGCTTTATTTGTAAGGCATATTGAAATGTAATAGATGACTGCAGACTCATTGATTGGAGAAACAGGAATGGCCAATTAGATTACTGCATAACTCACCCCGTGACAGTACTTTAGAGCTTGGTTGGCCAATTCTGAGTTCAGGAGTATGAATCTCGGGAAAAAAAACTTTAATTGCATTTATTACTTGTCACATCACATTGGTGGCTTATACACGTTGGTGGTCCTTGTTATATTTCTTTTAAGGGAGTAAAGCACATTTAATTCGGAATAAAACTTAACTTCTTTGCCTGCAAACACCTCGTTATCCTAGTACAATTTGAAAAGTAAAATAATATTTTAAAACATTAGAACTAAGTTTAATTTTTATTTAAAAAAAAGGTAATTGATGTTTACATTTGGTTTAATAAAATAGGCACAACTCAAGGTTGAGCTAGACATTGCGCACCTACTATGTAGATCTATCATTTTGTCCTAACTCAGGTATCTGATGAGCTATGTCTGTTACACACTACCGTAACGGAAACACAAGTGGCCAGCGGTAGCAACAGGTGTTTGTGATTGACTTAAGAGTCGGGCTGTTTTTTAAAAGTTTATGGCGTATTAATTTATCGAGTCTTTACAGTTGGACTTTTTCTCAGGATACAAAGAAAAGGGAGAAGTCTAGAAGTATTTAAAACAATGAGTTTGATCTTAGTTTTTTTTTTTTTTTCGCTTTTACATTTCAAGTTTTAATAAAATTGTGTGATAGAAACATTCACACACATAGATCACAACATGTAGACATACACAGCCCGACGTTCCTTCACAGATCGATATATGTTATGTCTATATAAATGTGCTGCTTTGATGTGAGGGACAAGCTGTTGGGGTCCTGTTGCTGAGCAAGAAATAGCGATGACGAACAAACGTTGACAGATACACACTGCACACACACACACACCGCACGCACACACCCCTCCCACACACACACAGATAGGTGACTACTCACGTTTTGTCTTACGATTGTTGGTACAGTATTAGCTACGCAAACTCAACGCAACATTTTTACAAAGCTTTCATTAACTAGATCTGTCTGTCTGTTCAAACGTTTGTACACAAGCATTCTCCCACACCCAATCTCGGATCAAGCTGAAATGTTGTGCTGGCCACATGACACCCTCGTTAACCGTGGGTCACAGAAACAGATCTTTACATCATCTGCCCTATAGACCACAAGGTCTGAAAGTGGAACTTTGCTAAAATTTTTACTACATTCTGTAAATAAAAAAAAAAAGTCTACCTCTCCCCTTTCCACTTGTTTTTATTAAAATAAACAGAATTCCCATCATGCATCATTTCTATCAAAAAGTGATATTGACTTTTGGAAATCCTTCATCTTCACTTTAGTTTGTTGGACTGTTGAGGCACCACACAAGATCTGTCGACCGGAAGAGTTCTATTTCTATTAAGAATGGACATTTAAAAAAAAAAAATAACTTTAAATAGCTGTTGAACTTGGCAAATTTGTCCCAGACATTTCTGTCTAATTTTTGTTTGTAGGAAAACATGACCAATTAGTCGGGTTAATAAGCCTCTAGATCCAGCGGTCTCTATACATTTCGCTTTGTGACACGGGCTACATGTAGCAGCAAATTATCAACGAAATACGACTAATGACATTAACAGCACTTTGCCCACCTCACACACCCACACACAAACACGCACAGAGCGACACACACAAACACACAGCTCCCTTGCCGAACTAGTTTTCAAAAGCCATGCATATTTAATGTGGTTAGACTCAGAGGCGGCACGCGAGACCTTTAAAAAAGCGAGGGCGGATTAAGTCAGCAGTGCTGGATTTACATATAGGCAACATAAACTCTAGCTTGGGGCCTCCCACCCCCAAAATACAAAGCAAAAGAAATTGCATTATGTTGAATACTCACCCAAATCGTCATCAAATCTCAAATAGCTTAGGGCCTTATCAAGTCTAAGTCCCACCCTGATTAAGTGGAAATGTAAAGACATTAAATGAAAAGTATTAGTAGTACAAAAGCAATACTTGTCAAAAGTCCATTTATATAGAGATATTTATGAAAAGCTTTTTTTTAGTGCAGAAGAGAGGAGGGAAGGGCGATTACTCTCATAACCCCCCCCCCCCCATTCTTTAGCCGCCATTGAAAACTGCTATAAAAAGGTTAGCGCGTGATTTGGTATAATTATAGATGTTCTCATTGGGGTCATGGTAGACCATCACACTGAACGAAGTGTGTGATGTGTGCGTATCGTATAAGTATATTCAGACTTTAATAAACACTCTAGAGGGTCTAGCCGCGGTTCACTCAGAGAGCGATTCCCATCACAAGGGATAGACTTAAACCCTTAATGATGGGCTGGAGTTCAGTGGGGACTGTGGAGCTGGGTTTTTAGGGTATTGAGGTTTTTAGGGCGCTAGAAGAAGGACGAGGGCGTTGAAGTGAGCTCGTCCCGGAAAGTGGGCACACGAGTGGTGGAAGGGATGGGTATTACTAGGTTTTTCTTATGAACTGCTAATTGGTGGTTCTATATGTCCTGTACGGAAGTGGGGCTACGTATGATCAAACCTTGACATTTTATTGCAGTTATTTAGCCATCACAACCCAACATGTTTCCTATACCATTTACGACGCCAATAACCAACCTCATAAAAACTTCATACGGTGTAGGCTATAGCCTATGTTACCAAGAATGAAGCGGCTTTATAAAAAAGGATGAGAGAGAGAGAAAACAACAACTGCTTCTATCAGTTAGCCTTAAAACGTAGGCATGAGTTGTGGCTAAACTTTGCCGCTCAGGAATAAGCTTTGTTTTTTTTGTTCACACTAGATTCTACCCAGCCTTAAGAACAAACCGAAACCAGTAATTAATTCATCTGGGCGCATAAATAGTCTTATAAATTGTCATATATGGTCAATAATACAAACAATACAATACAAACACTTCTTCTCCAGTAAAAGCCTCTCTATGGTAACTCGTTTCTCGCTCTCTCTATCTGCTTGTCTTTCTCTCTTCGATATCTCTTCAATCTTTCTCTTTGCTTTCTAGTTATCCTCTTTTCACTTTCTATATCTTGTCTTCTTTATCCAACAATAACACTGACCCCAATGTGTAGTATTTATTTTCATTTGGACCCTACCAAACTTTCCGATTAATTCATGAAACAAGAGTATTACTAAACTTATACACCTAAATTCAAACCTAAAAACTTAGAAGACTTTTGGAGGAAATAGAATTAAATATAGTTATACACATTCTCCGAGGCGCGGTGGCTGAGCGGTAAAGCGCTTGGCTTCTGAACCGGGGTTCCCGGGTTTGAATCCTGGGATTTTTATTTCGGGATCCTTGGGTGCCTCTGAGTCCACCCCGCTTTAATGGGTACCTGACATTAATTGGGGAAAAGTAAAGGCGGTTGGTCGTTAACCGTAGGCCACAGAATCAGATGACATTTATATCATCTGCCCTATAGACCACAAGGTCTGAAAGGGGAACTTTTTTTTAAAATACACTTGTTTGCCTACAGATTCAAAACATGGCACTAGACAAGCAATCATTTGTTGTTATTTTTAATGCCATTTGATAGCAAACTTCTTTTTTTAGCGACCATTGGTTTAAAAAAAAATCTTTACGAAGTATTTCTTTCTACACCCTAGTCCGAAAGCAATCCTTACACCAGAACGTGTTTAAGATTTTTTTTTTGTCATTTCAAAATAGTCTGTAGCTGCCTAAAATTAAAGGAAAAAATAGTTCAGCCTTTTTCTCACGTAGACATAAAGAAGATAAATTAGTCACCAGGCTTACAATTCTATTAGTACCCTACGACAAAAGGACAGAATGTGTGAAAATAAGACTTGATGAGTTTCTGTGTTCTCTGGTCACAGGTGTGAACTCATTGATTCCCTAGTATCGATCCGGTATCACAAAGCTAGACGCTTTTGTATTCAGTAGACATTGCCACTAGACACGTGCAGACAGTAGTTGTAATCGAGCCTATCGACGCACAGATGTCTTACCAATACGATTACGTTTCTTCCTTGGCGCGGATGGGATTTTAATTTTATTACAGGCAAGATTTATGTGTAAAGGGAAGTAAGAAAAAAAAGTTTATATAGGCCAGGGTTAGCGGACGTGCGTGCTTCAGGGGTGAAACAAAAATATTTACAGAACTTCTGTGAATGGCATTATTTAAAAATTATTTTAAATAAAACCTATAATAACAACCTACCGAACCTATGTGATGAGCACTTTACTGTACGGAAGTGAAACATGGTCGACCTACTCATGGCTTCCACCTCCGATGCCTAAGGCAGATCTTTAAAATTAGGTAGCAAGATAAAATAACCAATGAGGAAGTGCTACTGAGAGCAGGGTGCAAGGGTATCCGCTGTATTATCAGCTGCAGACGTCTTGTCTGGCTTAGTCATGTTCATAGAAAGCCAGAAGGTCGACTTCTACAAGACATTCTGTATGGCGATCTATCAGAAGGCAGGAGAGCCGCTAGTCTTCCAATTTTACGGTATACGGATGTTTGCAAACGCGACATGAAGCTCTTCAAAATCGACCCTAGCTGCTGGGAAAAAGTGGCACTGGATAGATCCACATGAAGAGCGAGCTTAAAGGAAGTGTCCCGGATTTGCAGATGTCATACATAACAATAGTAGAAAGAATGGTGATATTTCAACACTTTTGTTAGGTGGAACATAAGTTGTAGAGCCTGTCAGAGAAAATTACTGATTCATGGTGAGGAGAGCCAGCCAAGGTATGAGTATCCATTAGCTCCATATAGTACTGGCCACTTTCACTGAAGCTAACAGCACACAAGTGTTTCATTTGATCACATGACAACATCAAGACAGAAACAACACACCTGAAGGTACGTGTGTCGCAATAGTATCACATTGACTCCATTAAGTTCATAACACAACGAATTTTAATCTCTTTTTTGGTAGCAATGATCTAAAAAAAAAAAAATTTACAAAGGGAAAGCATGACACAAAAAATGTTTAAGTTATCTCCCTCAAAATAGACTTCTACATTCATAATTGATGTCAAAAAAAAGTGCAAAATACAATGCGAAAAACATCAAAATGACAAAAGTATGTTGTTACCACACAATCATGAGCTGAGATTTAATTTCATATTTGTGTGGCATTCATAGATATGGATTTATATTATTTTAAATACCAACCCAAAAATCTATTAGACATGCCCTATTCGGTATGATTTAGCTTACTTTGCCCTTACAATAAATAAGTTCAGGAATTAAGGTTTTGTTGAGGTGATGATAATCCTGCTTAATTGTTTGTATCCTTCATGACTCTGTGAATTAATCCTAAACCAACGCCAAATTATAGAACATATTTTTGATAATAAAAAAAAATATTAAAAAATCAAAACATTTTAGACTTTTTTGCAATCTCTATATTATATTAAAGGAGATTGCGTCTCCCAATCAAAGGAGAAATGTTTGACTCTTTAATCCATAAACAAAGATCACAAATCTTGTCAACTTTCCATTCTTTATACAATGAATGCTGAGAATAGAGCATCCAACTTGTGAACCAAATACAAGTTTGAACCATCAGATCAAGATTTACTCAATGGTGTGTTGACATGTACCCTATCTACTAAAATACAGGCTGGTGCAACGACATGAACATTGATGGATTAGATCCGCAAACACACACAATGGCGAAACTACAAAATGTGGGTACTAAAGAGAAGCTCATGAAAGACATTTTAATGTTTCCCTCGCAACGCAGCCAGTAAATGCAAAGAATTCCCCAAGGAATGCAATAAAAATGTCACAACTAGTCAAGACAATGAATGAAAGTCAATAAAACATGCAAATACCAGGTAATGACAACTTTAAACACACAAAATATACAGATAGC
Source organism: Biomphalaria pfeifferi (assembly GCA_030265305.1). Taxonomy (NCBI): domain Eukaryota; kingdom Metazoa; phylum Mollusca; class Gastropoda; family Planorbidae; genus Biomphalaria; species Biomphalaria pfeifferi. The sequence goes on from JASAOG010000275.1 coordinate 492,039, forward strand.
AAAAGATTTTTGTTTTTGTTTTGCTGTGTCACGTTCTGAAACTTTATTCAATAGCTATTTACTTAGTATTAACTTACTCAAAATGTATATAATATTTATAAGACTTATAGTGCGCCATCTTAATCATGTTGTATGCAGAATATTGCTATCTTTTTATCATTATTTAAATACACTAGAATGTTGATTATTCAGATTAATTGGGATAATTGATCGCCCAAAAAAACTTAATTCTGTCAATTTTATTAACACTGCAAAAAAATTCAAATGGAGATATTGCGGAGTAAGTAGACATAAAATTCATGTCAAATATACAAGGGAACAAACCCATCATCAATAAAAGAAATCATTGCTGATTTTTCACTGCACATTAGCAAGATCACTTAGATACCGTACTGTAAAACAAAAAAAGGCAGTCTGGATATTTGACATTCCAGATAACTGATATCCAGATAAACGACATTCTACTGTACAGGCTTAAGATGAATTACCTTTGGTCACATGATGCCAATCAGATGATGAATGTGATGGTACAAATATTAGGCTGAGTCAGCAAGCAAACAAACAAGGACATTTGTGCAGATCACTTTTGGTTTTGGCTATTGAACTAGAGATTATACTTTTAAGTAGCCGACCTGTCTGTTTATATGCTGTAGGTGTTCACAGTAGATTCAGTTAGAATTAAATGTCAAATAGAATATGTTTTATAATAAAAAAGCATTAGTATATAAATAGCACTCCTAACGATGACATACTGTAAAAAAAAAAAGTCAACACAAGAAATATAAGTTGTTTTAAGCATATGATAATCTTAAATGTAGGAATCATGTGAGCCCAGGGAGTCTGATCCTCACATCTGCCTTATCCTTTGATCTATTGAATCAATGTTTTCTTCACAATCGTTGAAGTCAGTTTCCGCAGCCTAACACTTAGCTTTCACCAGGACTTCAATGTTTATTAAATCTCTACATTCACAGGACATTGAATGTGACAGATCAAGTGGGACTGCAAGGACACAAGTAAACCTGAGGTAATTAGGTCAAATTATAATCACCTGGATCCAGGCAGTGATTATCATTTAAACAACCAATGTAACACAGTTAAACATACAACAAAATGATTTAGTCTGTTAACCATAACTTTTCTGTTTGATATACATGGTCAAAATGAACTGAAGAGACTAGTTAGTACACAAAGTCATAGGTACAATGGTAAGTAAAGGTGAAAAACATTTTTAAGCATGAAAAAAAAAAAGGTAAAAGTTTTGTTTAGTTTTAGGTTCAAATATTTCATCATCCACAATAAATATGAATACATTAAAGTCAAGCCAGTGTCTAATTATATTGATAACTTGTTGCTGGTGTGTTTCAAATATTTCCTAGGGAACTCTGCTCAAACCAACACAGTTTCTCAAAATTGTAATTTCCTGAACAACACAATTAAGCTCTTTCTCTCATGTATTTTAAGATTTGTGGACAAAACAAAATAGTTCTGGGTCTCTTCTGCAAAACAGGTTTGAACAAAAAAACATTTTGATAGGATAGTTGTAATAAATATGGCTAAAAAGAATTTTAAAGTGCACAATATTAATAATTTGTTTTAGCAAGCAAGACATTTTGTAAGTAAAAACTAGATTTGAAAAAAAAAAAGACTAGATAGCCAATGCATTTCTCTTTTCTCTTGGCTTTCTGGCTTGACCAAGTGATTTAATCAATTTGTTACATAGACTTTGGTTCTCTGACCTTTTGGCAAAATAGAAATGAAACACAGCGTGTGTTAACAATGATTTGTTTCTTAAACAGGTAAACATTTCAAATTTTTTAATTTCATATTGATACACACACAAAATTCAGTTGCACAGGAAAACTATTCTCTACATCAAAGCACACAACTGAAGGTCTATTTCTATAAATAGTTGACACAAGTAGAGACTTTTAATGGGGGCTCTACAAGTATACATAAGCAGAAGATATGTCCAGGGGACCAGGTCAAGCAATGATGAATAGAATCTAACTGTATCTTTGTCATGAACGCTGTACATTTCAGCCTAGTTACAAAACTTAACATTTCATCACACTCATACTTGAACTATAAATTTTAACTAGTGAAATAGTTAAAGCAATATTCTATAAGAAATATCAATAAATAAGCATATATCATATACAACTATTTACAAAAGCTTCCCCATGTTATTTTGCAAGCAAACTGTGGTTAAAAATTATAAATACATTTTTTAAATCTATAAGCCTCATCTGATGTAAGCAAACAGATGTCTACACTTGTTCAACAACTCAGTCCTAGCTTAGAGGAACAGGATTTCCAGCAGCAAAAAATGTCTGTTAGCAGGGCACAGTGTTATGTGGCCAGCTGCTGTGCCAAGTAGTGTATCTGTTAGCAGGTCACAGTGTTATGTGGCCAGATGCTGTGCCAAACAGTGTATCTGTTAGCAGGTCACAGTGTTTTGTGGCCAGATGCTGTGCCAAACAATAGGACTTCCTCAAAATGTCCTAGCTGGGCGGGCTCTAGACAAATTCTAGTCCCCTTCACATAGGTCACCATGTCCTACAAGCTATAAGCGATGACACATAAAATATATGAAAAACATTCTTAAATCAAATAGTAATGACAGAAATATTATATCAGAGTACCTGGTATGTTAAAAAAAAACAAAAACAACCCAGTATAATGTAAAAAAAAATAATTTTGCTCTGTAAGTTAAGCATAAGCATTGCAACCAAGCAAAGTACAAAAGGGGAGGTAACTTTATCATGAGTTTTCTAATGAAATGCAAATATACCAATTGAAAGAACATTTATTTCCAGCTTTCATGAGAACTATGTACAGTAAAATGTGAATGGACACAAAAAAAAGTCCCTGGTCAATATTTTCTACCCTATTTTCCGGAAGGTAAAGGTTCAGATCTGTAATGACATCAATATGAAGTGAGAAGCTTTGAGCTCTGCTTGTTAGTTTTGTCATACACATCAATCTCAAAGTCATTGTCTTCCGTGTCGCTGTCTGACGCAACAGAGTAAAAAGCTCCTTCTCCAGACTGTCCATCGACCTCGCGCCACCTGCGTCCAGCCCTTGCTCTCTTCTTTCGGACACATGACCTGATGGCCACAAGACCAAGAACAAGGACAAACACCGCAGCCAGGATGGCTAAGCCAAGCCAGAGGGAGTATTTAGATAAACCTTCCCCTTCAGTGGGGTCACCAGTGCTGCCGCTGATGAAGTCATAGGTGCCAGGCTTTCCTCCCAAAGCAATGATAGTTTGGTTGATCTGATGGCTGACATTGTGGGGCAGGCTTGCCAAACTGAAATCGTTAAATTAGAAACAGATGACTTTCCTTCTATAAAAAAAAAGTAGCATAGTAAAAGTAGTTTTTTCCCCCCTTATATAAACAACTATACAAAGTAGAAACAGATTACTTCCCTTCTATAAAAAATAGCAAAGTAAAGGTAGTTTTTTTCCTCCTTATATAAACAAATATACAAAGTAGAAACTGATTACTGTTTCTATATAAAATATTTACTTAAAATAATGTGAAAGTTTCATTACAGCAATGAGGTGATGCCTGGATAAAAGATAAAAAAAACTAGTGTTGAAAGTCATGTGACAGTCATCCAATATGATGCTACTGTATATCATAAAACTGCAACATGGTCTGTATTCTACACACTTCCACACATTAGCAACCTATAAACTACGCAGGAAATGTGATTGTGCTATCATACGGAAACACATTAATAAGTGCACTATCTCTGGAAACACATTAGTAAGTGCACTATCTCTAGGCTCAACTGAGAACAATTGAGTTCTACTATTTGACTGTTTAGTTCTCAGTCTATCATATTTTTTCTTATGAATTACAGATATTCATTCAAAAAAAGATTACATATTACATTTTACACTCCATGTGGTAATCTAAGTCATAAAAAATAAGTAAAGTTCCTCTTAGACACCTTGTGGTCAATAGGGCAGATGATGTAAAGGTCACCTGTTTCTGTGGCCTACAGTTACGAGGGTGTCATGTAGAAAGCACAACCAGCAACAGCCTTTACTTTTCCACAACTAATGTCAGGTATCCATTAGAGCTGGGTGGACTCAGAGGCACCCAAAGATCCCGAAATAAAAATCCCAGTCTTCACTAAGATTCAAACCCTGGACACCGGTTCGAAAGCCAGGCGCTTTACGCCCGCCACCGTGCCTCCAATCTAGTCATATGTGTTTTCAATTTTTTTTTTAAGTCTAGATTCACTCTATGAATAAGAAATGGGGAGATTGGAAAACTATTTAATAAGAAAATAAAACTTCAGTTCATTTAAAACTTATATCACCCCCACACAAACAGAGAGCTCCTACCTGAAGTTACCATGGTTATCTTGTACCAGCCAGAACTGGTCTAGCACAGTTTGACCATCAGATGACATGAGTTTCCACTCCAAGTGACTGTCATTGATGACAGACAGATTGCCAAAACTGTTGACTGCAGATTCCTTCAAGTGAAAAGCTGACCAAGCAGCTGTCAAGAAAAAAAAAATATGCAAGCAATGATCCTGAGAAACCTGAGAGATGATGACATGCATACAATGTTGCTAATATAAATACTAAAACTATAATTATAATGGGGAGGGGGGCATGGTGGAAAAGTGGTAAAGCGCTTGACTTCTTAACTGAGGGGTCTCCAGTTAAAATTTCAGAGGACACCCAACTGTAATGGGTCTCTGACGTTAGTTGGGAAAGTAAAGGCAGTTGGTCATTTCATTGTGCTGGCCATATGACACCTTTGTTAACTGTCAGCCATAGAATCAGATACCTTTATATCATCTGCCTTATAGATCGCAAGGTCTGAAAGAGGAACTTTTTTTTTAACATGATGATTACAGAAGCTATGAAAGATTGGAATCACTTACCAAAATTCATGTTAATGCACAAATACTGAAAGTGGACTTTTAAGAAACATCAAAAGACTGGTTTAGACTAATGACATTACCTGGCGTGGGAGTGGCCACAGTTGTGTTGACATCTACATCACTGGCATCTTTTGGGAAGTCAGAAACAGATCCTAAGATAACCTCGATGGGGGCCTTCGGTTGCTGATAAGAAGTTCCTACCACAACACCTTTGTACTGCGGCCATGTACGTTCGTAGCTCACATGCTTTGACTCAATGATCAAGTCCACAGCAAAGTGATAGAAGATATCTTCAAAACTATTAAAAGTCATCAGTTAATTAAAATAGTGTAAGTTATTCCTCCAATTTCATGTATAAACATATCAGACACTACTGTTACTTTAAGAGAAACATAAATACTTTAGCATAAGATAAGAAAACTTTAAAAACACACTTAATTGGTGAGCAAAACAAAGAGAAAGGAATGGCCTGCAAATGCAAATGTTAGATCCTGTTTCTTTAATATTAAAAGCATTGAGTATTCATATTGCTTTTAAACTAGTTAAATATGTCAGGATAATTGAGCCACACAAAAAAAAATGAAGAACTAAGCATCTTTAATTTTTAAAGTTCTTTAGAGCCAAAGCAGTATGACAGAAAGTATTTTGTAATTCAAAGTTATAATCATAATAGAGAATTCCTATTGAAATAATCGATTTTCTCACGCTTAAACAGATCATGTTTTGACAATTTCTGTTCTTAAAAGTTCAACATTTTTGGTAAATCATAATTTCATGACTACATCACTCAGAGATAATGTTTACAGTAATTACATTCTCGCTATTGATAAAGTAAACTAAGCTTACCTTTCATTCAGAGATGACATTTACAGTAAATACATTCTTGCTATTTATAAAGTAAATAAGCTTACCCTTGTCTGACTTTTGATGTATTGAGAAGACAATCCTGTGTGTCTTTTACACTCAAGGAACAATACATTGGGTGGCTACTAAAAGCTATTACCCAAGGAGTCTTGTCCCTTCTCTTGTTGACACTCGTAAGGTCCTTGACTAGCCAGTCCTGTTGGAGTTTGGCATTTCTATTGTCCACGTCAAACAAGACATCTGTCGAGTAGCTAGAGACGAAAAAAAAAAAAGAGAAATTGCTGTTTCATGCTTCAAGTAAAGTTGACAACACTTCTTTAGGTATGGAGTTATCAGAGAGAGGTTAATGGTGCCACACAGACATCCCTACCATGTTTGAATTAGCTTTTCTAACAGAGATGTTTCAGCAAAGTCAGACAACTCTTTGAAGACAAACACAAACCACTGCACCCGAACTACACCAAGTTGTCGACTTCTGTCCATTACGGGTAGAACTGAATGGCACAAAAAACATGTTTGTCCCTTACTCTCTCAGACTGGATCAGCGTTATTCCCTGACTAGTTAAAGTTAAGTTAGCTCCCCTTTCAGATCTTGTGATAAATAGTTCAGATGATGCTAAGCTCATCTGTTTTTTAGGCCAATGGTTAATGGGCAGGGTGTCATGAGGCCAGTACAACGACCAACTGCCTTTTCATAACTCAAACCAGGTACCTACTATTAGAGCTGGATGGACTCAGGAGGGCCCAAAATCCCATCAAAAGTCCAGTTTCAAAGAGATTCAAACCCAGAACCCCAGGTTCAAAAGTCAAGTGCTCAACCACTCAGCTACCATGCCCACATTCCTTGACTAGAGAGCATGAAAAAGATCAGGATGTCTGTGTGTAGTCACTCAATAAACTTTTCACTTTTCATGTCTCACTTTTAATAATTCACAACCTGTTTAACGTACACTACCAGAAAGTAAAGAAACAGAGAAAGAATACTAGAATAGAGTGAGACAATGTTAAAACAAAGATATTTTTTTCTGCCTCGCACATAACCTCCGACCTTTATTTTCCTTGACATCTCCTAGGTATAAGTAAAGACTAAAGAAAATTCATTTAGAAATGCTTATGGAAGTAATTATTAAACATTATTTGTGGTACAAGCCAAGATAAAGGTCTGTAAGCAAAACTGAGCTAGATTGAAGTCCCTACCTTTCATAACTTCGAGTAGTGCCTAGAGTGAGTTTGGTTAAGTGAACTTATTTCACTACAGAGTTTTATTGTGTTTATGTGAGTATAGTGAATCTGTTAAACCTATCACCACATTATTCATAATACAATGCAAAAAGACAGCAGGGGGATAGAGAGATCTCAAAGAATTAATAAGCATGATACATACAAGACCAAAGGGTCAACTAGACTACGAGCAGGTAACAAAAGTAAACTTTAGAATTAGAAATGAAATGACATTGTGAACTTGGGTACACACAAAGGCAAAGGGAAAACATGTTTACCTAATCAAATGGATAGGCCCTATATCCAAACTGTACCAAAGTTTCCCTGCAGGCATCGGCCAGTCTGTGTCTGGCATAGAGAACATGTGTCTGTACATGTACCAGCCATCCTCCCTCTGATCAACTGAAACACATAGGAATGATCAACAATGGTTTATTCACACTACAGTACTTCCTTACTTTGATATCCTTACTTACTTTCCTACTTGACAACAGGTTTTTTTAAAACAAATATGAACAGAAATTGTTGATTGGATTCATTGATCTAGTTCTCTATCTTTACAAGATAACTTAGTGGGAGTTTCAACCCAGGCCAAATGGCAAAGTCCAAATAACCACGCTAAAAAACAAACCAGGTCAAGACAAATAAATTAAGAAATCTTCCAATAAGTTATTTCAAACAAGCTGAAGCATGTTAATTAGAGATTTAAACTCTACCTAATTACAGATTTTCCTGGATGACTCAAGCATCACATGCCATTCTCTAATGACAAGGAAAGAAAGAGCATTATGCAAATGCGTCCTAGCATTTAGAATAAGAAAAGTGTTTTTATCTTTATGTCTCTCTGAGTATTTTGTTAGGTTATGTTTTTGTATTTCTAAAGTTTTAATTTACTGTTTCATGTATTACTGTATAATAAACTTTTTCTTTTAAGACTTTTGTCCTGAAATGTCTTTAATTTTTAGTAATTTTACTAATGGTGTTACTCTAATATTTGTTCTAAATGTTAATTTCTATTTTCTATTAAGCATCTGTTTTTGTTTATTTTTGCTTGGGTTGGGGCATCCTAGACATGGAAAGAAGATTATAAAAACTGGTTTAACCAACATTTAATTCTATGTTCTTATTTGATTTGTAAAATGTTCACTCAGGTTGTACAAAAAAAAAGCACTGCCATAAAAAACATAAATAGCTTATTACCTTTCTTTCCTGACGTAGTTAGCACAGGCAGATAGGTTCCAATATTTTCTAACTGCTCCATGAAACTATCCTCTGCCTGCAGACAAGGAAACAGTGAATCAAGCACTGAACTATAAATACACCAAACTAGAGTATCAGAGATTTGAAAATGTACAAAAGAAGTTTACAGAAATTACATTAATATTTTGTTCAAATCCATAGTTACATTATATGTTGTCATAAAGCAAGTAAAGTACCCTTATCAGACCTTGCGATCTGTAGGGCAGATGATGTAAAGATTGTCTATTTCCTTAGCCAATGGTTAACAAAGGTGTCATGTGGCCAGCACAATGACCAACTGCCTTCACTTTCCCCAACTTAAGTCAGGTGCCCATTAAAGTTGGGTGGACTTAGGGACATCCTTAAAATTAAAAAATTCAGAATCCCAGTCTACACCAAAATTTGAACCCAGGACTTTTCGGTTTGGAAGCCAAGCGCTTTGCACTCAGCCACCCTATATGTTTTCATAGAAAGACATAATATTTTAATTATTTGATTTCATAGACATAATATTTTAATTTTTGATTTCATAGAAAAAATATTTTAATTATCTGATTTCATAGACATAATATTTTAATTATTTGATTTCATAGGAAAAATATTTTAATTATCTGATTTCATAGACATAATATTTTGATTATTTGATTTCATAAACATAATATTTTAATTATTTCATTTCTTAGACATAATATTTTAATTATTTCATTTCATTAACTAGTTGTTTCTATCATTTTGAACTTTAAAAACTGAACTTGTATTTAGCTTGAAGATGCATTTAGACATTTACAAGGAAATGTGTGTAAAATAAAGTAGGCCAAACTTCCCATTTTAAAAACTTTGATCAACTCACTTCATCATAATTTAAATTGAGTTTTGGCTCCACGTCACCATTGTAGATCAGTGCACTGTAAAAGCCTGTCATTGTTTCACGCCGTATGGACTTAGCAATCAGCTTATCCTCCAACTTGTTGGTTACCAAGAAATTTAATGTCTGGGAAATACAGAATCAATATTTTGAAAAAAGTATAAAGATCATTTAATATTAAAATATGTAGGATTAAATAAATAAAAAAAAAATACATTTTTCATCATTTAGCTGTAATATACTAAATCAATTCCTAACCTTAGAAACAAGGCTTTATTTCAATAAAACACGACTGATACACACAATAACACAGTACAGACTGGTCACGATTCACAGACTACGATAATGCGAACACGATTACAAATACTAGCACAATTACAAGCACGGGTAACACACAAGTTCATTTAACGATCACTCCATTCACCCCTCCTTTATTTCTTTCTGGGTCTTAGATTATAACCATGCGTATGAAGGGAAGGATTCGGAGGTGTCTCTGGCGTTGACTTTTCTCCTTGCAAGTCGTAACTGTCATGTACGGGACTCGAGTCAATATTGGCCTCTGGCATTGGGTGGCTTCCCTGTGAGTCACTGATGACTTCTGGTTGGTTGTACATCATTGGGGTGGGACTCTGTGAATTACTGATAGTTTCAGGCACGTAGCGACTCCCTGGTGAGAGATCCAAAGAGTCACAGACCTCTTGAGGCAGAATACCGTTCTCTGGTTTGAAATAGTCGTTAGTGGAACTTTCCTTCGGCGCCAGGTGCCTAAACGACACTGTCTCTTCCCGGCCGCTTGGAAATCGTACATGGGCGTACTGTGGGTTGCAGCTAATAAGTTCAACCTCTTGTACCAATGGGTCAAATTTTGAAGATCTTACAGGTGATTTTAGTAATACTTTCCCTGGGTTCTGTAGCCAAGTAGGCAAGGATGTTCCTGTTGGCGATCTTCTGTTGAATTTGAAGATCCGTTCGTGTGGAGTTTCATTAGTAGAAGTACACAGTAATGATCGAATTGAATGAAGTGCCTGAGGCAACACAGATTCCCACTGCGATAGTTCCAACTTCCCCCTGAGTCCAATGCTAATAAAATAGCCTGCCACAATGTTTTATTCAGCTTTTCTATTTGCCCATTTCCTTTTGCATTATAGGGCGTTGTCCTGCTAGTGGCTATGCCCTTAGAATGTAGATATTCTGTAGCTTCTATGGACATAAATGATGTGCCACAATCAGAGTGGATGTAACTGGGTGTTCCAAAGAGGAAAAATAACTGGTCGAAGCACTTTATCACTGTCTTAGATGTCATATCAGGACAGGGAAAAGCGAATGGAAACCGCGAATATTCGTCAATCATTGTTAATAAATACTTGTTCCGAGTAGCTGATGGCAAAGGACCTTTAAAGTCAACACTAATTCTTTCAAACGGCTGTGTGGCCTTTATGAGCGTAATTCTATTGCAGGTTCTGCATTGTTGAATGGTCTGTCTGACCTCTTCAACAGAGAAGGGTAAGTTCTTTGACCTGACATAATGTAGAAGTCTAGTGACACCTGGATGACACAGGTAGTCATGGTACCTCTTCAGGCTACTTTGTTTTGTCATGGTTGCAAGGTGCCCTCTAGACAAGGTGTCTGCTGCTGTGTTGGCGTTCCCAGGTCTATACTGTATATCAAACTTGAAGCCTGCCAGTTCCAATTTCCACCTTTGTATCTTATCGTTTTTAATTTACTTGTCATGAGTGTCTTTAAATATGTATGAAATAGACCGCTGGTCCGTAATAAGGGTAAAATGATTGCCACACAAATAATGCTTCCATTTGCGTATAGCTTCAAATTATTGCAGTTGCTTCTTTCTCTATGGCAGATTGATGCCTTTCACTAGGTGAAAGAGTTCTAGAGAAGAATGCAATAGGTCTTCCATCTTGATTTAAAGTGGCTGCTACTGCGATGTCAGAAGCGTCTGTTTCCACAATTAGAGGATGGTCATACTTTATGGTGAAAATTGCTGCTTTCTGCAATTCTTGTTTCAAGTCTTCCAACGCTGTTTTTACTTCTGTAGGTACAGGAAAAATTTGATTTTTCATTATAGGATACATTTTGTCAGAGAAATTGGGTATCCAGTGAGCATAATATGCCAAAAGTCCTACAATCCTTTTCTGAGACTTCAGATCTTTTGGAGGTGGCAAATCTCGCAGAGCTTGAAATCTATCAGGGTCTGGCTTCAAATGTCCTTTGGATATTTCATATCCAAGCAGCTTTACCTTCTTAGTAGCAAATACACTTTTACTTTCGTTGAAAGTTATTCCGTATTCCAGAGCTACCTTTTGAAAATGCAACAGATTTTTGTTATGAGAGTCTACATCTGTACCACATATTGTTACATTGTCGACATAGGCAAACGTGTCAGACAACTTTTCTTTTTCTATAATGGTTTTTTGGAAGCAAGCTACACAGTTAGTGACCCCAAAGGGTATTCTGCAAAACTGGTAGAGTTTACCGCAAGCTTCAAAGGCTGTGTATTTCCTTTCGCTCTGTTGGATAGGTATTTGGTGATAAGCACTCTCCAGATCCAATGTGCTAAAGATTTCATACTTGGAAATTTTCTTCACCATTTCATCCACTCTTGGCATTGGGTAAGCGTCCAGGTAAGTAAATCTATTTATAGTTTGGCTATAATCAACGACCATTCGCTTTTTGTGCCGCTCATTGGTTGTGACAAGGACTTGAGCTCTTCAAGGTGATTTGGAAGTTTCAATGATACCGTTTCGTATCAATTTCTTAACTTCAGCTGTGATAAATTGTGTGTCTTGGAAGGAGTAACGACTAGATTTAGTAGCAATAAGTCTGCAGTCAGGGGATAAATTTGCAAACAATTGTGGTGCCTCTACCTTAACAGCATTGAGCAAGCAAACATGAAATGCAGGTCGACCACCGTTGAATGGAATTATCAGTTCTTTGTGTAATGCAAGAAAATCAAACCCAAGCACTACATCAGTGCAAAGTTCATCTAGTAACGAAAGTTTGAATTGATTGTAAACTTCCCCTTTGTTTTTTGCGATGCAAACATGTGGCCTCTTGTGACGCTTGACAGTTGAGATTACGCCATAGAAATTTTGTGCTTTGAACGTGTCACTGACCAATCATACTCTCTTGGTATGTTTGAAGAAATGTAACTTTCCCCGCTACCTGTATCAATTATGGCTTTTAGGTTCACGCCATTTACAGAGATGTGTACTGTTGAGTTATTTAAACCAGGTACATACGAAGTAGCAATTAGTGACGTTAGATGTGTAGAGTCCTTAAAGCAGCTACAATCTCTACAAGATTGTCTTTTAATCTCGTAGCTAGGAGATGTTTTAACTTTTGTTTTGGTTATAGGTGTGTTGCGAGACCTGCAAACCTTCAAAAAATGTCCATTTTTCCCACAAGAATGACACATGCAGTCTTTGGCAGGGCATTTCGCTCTGAGATGCCAACTACCTCCGCAAAAGAAACATTTAGTATTCACTGTTGCGATTGTTTCTGAGTCCACCATTTCTTCGGTTGAGATTGCCGATGACAAAAGAGATGACTCTACCAACTGAGAAGTAGCACTAAACGAACTGGATTCTTTTTGGGCTATGTCGAGTGTCTTGGCAATATCTAAAGCCATTTTCAAGTCAAGGGATCTTTTCTCAAGTAGCCTCTGTCTAATTACACTAGAACGCATGCTGCTAACGAAAGCATCGCGAATGGCGTCCTCTTCATTTTTGTCAGCACTAACAGCAGCTCGGAACTGACAATCTTTGGCCAACACTCTCAGCTTGTGTACAAATTGATCAAGACTTTGATCGACTTCTTGTTTGCAAGTTGCAAGCAAATGTCTGGCCAATGTTTCATTAGGGGCCTTCACAAATAAATTCTCAAGAATAGATTTTGCTTCTGAGTATTTAGAACAGGTAGAAATATACTGATATAAGGATGGAGGCACAAAGTTGCATAGCAGGTCAAACTGTTCGCTTTCACTAGCCCCTACCTTCGTTGCGAATCTGTCAAAACAAGAAATCCAATGTTTCCATGTAACTGAAGCATTAGTTAAACTAGGATCAGCATCCAGTCTATTGGGACGCAAAAACTTGTCCATTTAAGAATGGTTATATTGAAATAAATTGTATATACTAAATCAATTCATAACCTTAGAAACAAGGCTTTATTTCAATAAAACACGACTGATATACACAATAACACAGTACAGACTGGTCACGATTCACAGACTACGATAATGCGAACACGATTACAAATACTAGCACGATTACAAGCACGGGTAACACACAAGTTAATTTAACGAACACTCCATTAGCTTAAATATATTTCATTGCTGATTTATCAATAATTATAAATGCAACTGAAATAAATACTAATCTAATACAATTAAACTATGACAATTTTTATTAAACAAGAAGACATTGTAACGAGCAGATTGTATTATCTCAAAGTGTAAACTAATAACTACTCTACATATGTTTACAATATTATTTGCTAATAATAATAGAGAATACATGCTATTTGTCAGATTATTTGCTTTGAGTTCCAAGGGATTAGGGAAGTATTACGATTTATGAAGTAAAGAATAATAAAATCTATGTACTAATTAAAGATGTTTCTTCATGAACAATGTTCCAGTAGTGCTTCAAAGCCATCTCAGAGCTGTAATTAACTAAGACTAAGGACTATAATAGTGATAAAAATAGGGATTTTATTTACCTCATCCACAAGTCCAGGTGTTTTAAAGTAATAGATGTGATGTCCAACTTCATGTAAAGATACCACTCTAAAGTAGTAAGTAGTCGAGGGCATCAAGTCCTAAAACAGTTACAATACATACTTGAAACAATCCAAGGCATTCGGACATTAGTACAAGAGTATAAATTCTATATAATAGATTCAACCAATATTTGTTTTAATTTAATGTTACTGTTTATTTTAAGTTATGGTATAACACATGAAAAAATTCTCACTCTATTCTAGACTGGTTTACATGAATAAAAGACTAATTATGACAAAAATAGGTTATTTCTGAATTCACATTATATATGCCAATATTCTAAATATATATTTTACCAGCCAAATACAGACATTCAATGGAAAACTGGATTTCATACTTTGCCATTAACATATATAATAAAAAGCAAAACATATTTCTGTTAGCGGTTGCAAAATCATTTTATGTTCACAAAATGTGTTTTTAAGGATTTATCTAGCTTAGAACGAAATATGAATGTGTCATTTCAAAGATTATTGACAGACCTGTAACTCTGCCCGATGAATATATTTCAAGCTATTATTCTCAGCAAACCCCATCTCTACCATATTTTCTTTAGCTTGTTTGTCCAGGCCCCAGGGAAGATGAGCATACTCCACCATCATTGGGCAATCTCCCCTTGTGGCCCATATTACTGTTATGTTGATTGCAGACATTCCATACGCCAAATGAATATGTTCTGCAGAGCACCATACTTAAAGAAAAATGAAAAGAATTGAACAGAGCCAGTTCGATACTAACGCTGTAAAAAAATCTGACTAAATGAGTCTTTAAAAATTAAAACAATCAAAGAAGACTTAAGAAATGTCTCTTTAATTTACTTGATAAATGTAAACTTAGGTAGCTTTATCCAGTGTGACTTCACCACCATAAAGATGTTTCAATTAAAATACAAATAAGCTTCTAAGCATTAGCTGGAATCATACATCACCGATAAGAAGTTTCAAAAATTAAATAAGGCATTATGGTAATATTCTAAATTTTGATTAAAAAAAAAAAAAAAAAACCCTAGATATTAAGATTATTACTAACAATATATTGACATATATGTAAGACACTACACGCTATCAGCATAGATATATATTACTGATATTTAATGAGTCCTACAAAAATGTATTTGCTAGACTTTGATTTATAAGACATAGTTTGTTTGACTTTTTCAAAGATTGATTTGAGCCTATTTTAGGTTTAGAGAGTCATTGAAGATCCTGAGTTTAAATCTAACAATGATTGGAATGATACAATGTTAACAAGAGAGTAAAAGAAAAAAAAAAAAAAAAAGTAAAATTCCCCTTTCAGCCCTTGTGGTCTTTAGGGCAGATGATGTAAACATCATCTGTTTCAAGAGAAAATAATCACTAAATTAAATATGATCACTAAAGACTTACAGCTTTCATCTTCCAGATCTCTGTCCTCTGCCAAGGGCTGCACTGCATCTCTGTTGACATCTTTAAAAAAGTTGGAAGTAGTTTGACTTCTCTTAAATGACAGGTATAAACAAAGCAGAATGAAGCAGCTTTTCACTCTGCCAAACATTGTTTTTGCTCGTTTATCCCAAAAGATCAAATGTTCTAGATGAAGTATCACAGGGCCAGTTCAATCCCATCAACCATCTTAACAGCTATCCAGCATGATGATAAAAATGTAACACACTATTAATTGAAGTCTTAACAATAAAGTAAATGTTACCAAGGTACACCAACAATAAATAGAACTGGATGATCTATATGTGAATCAGATTCAACCTAAAAATAGATCTAGATCTAGAGTGACTGTTGAAACTTTTAAATAAAAATCTAAGTGTGAGGCCAAGAGTCTAAGAGCATTTTTTACAATTAGGCCTAAAAAGAAAACATTAAGAAACTGGAACAGACACAAAATAGAGAAGTGAGATTCATTACAAACGAATATTCACATTTGACTAGAGAAACACCATTAGTAAAATCACTAAATTTAGAAAGCCTTCAGGACAGAAGACTCAAAAGTAAAGTAGCAATTATACATAAAACACTGAACCATAATCTTCAAATACAAAAACAAAATTTAATAAAATACTCTGAGAGACACAAAAATAAAGGCACATTCCTCGTCCCATATGCTAGGACAAATTTGTACAAATACTCCTTCTTCCCTAGTGCTATTAGAGCATGGAATGGGTTGCCTGAGCTAGCCAGAAAAACCAGTGACTTGGCAGAATTTAAGTCATTGGTTATGTTACGTATCTAGGCATTGTTACCTAGATACTATTTTTTTTCTTGACCTGTAGGTTGTCTGCCCCTTGTGTAATAAGTTTTTTTATTTTATTTTTCACGGCGAGTCAAGCCACACAGACAGTGACCGGTCCTTGACCTATGTGTGTACCTCTGGTTGAAAGGAGGGTGGTGTTTTTTTTCTTCTGTCTCTTTGAAGAGCGTTCTAGATCTGGGTGTTGATGACTTATTCTGTTCTAGAAATTACTAGATTTGTCTTGATATCGACGCGCGGTATATTATATAAAGACCGCCCGTGTAACGTTGACGGACAGACATACGGAGACAGCCGTGAGACAGAATAGCGGAGACATTGCGTGACCCGTGCGTGGTATACCAATTGATCGTGTAAGTTAAGATTTTTCTTTTTTTTCAAGGCCTTGCTTGTATTTGTAATTATATTTTCAAACTCTGGTATTGTAATATTTTTACATGCCATTTTTGTAAAAGGGTTTTGATCAACCCTTCCATTTTGTATTGAGTAAATGTTTTTTTTTTTTTTACTTTATATGATTCAGTTAAAAGTACTATTCGAGTTATATTTTATTAAACATTAAGTTGATATTTTACCTTCCGATTTCTTGTGTCATTTTTTTTTGTTATTCATTGTAAGTCTCTGATTAAATTCAGACTTAAGATAAGTGACACAACTACCTTTTTCTATTGTCACGTTCCCCTAGGCAAGCCATTTAAAAGTAGAATTCAATTTGTAATACGTGACAAAAGAAGTTTGGGGGCTCGTCCGGGATATTTTTCTGAACCTATTTTCGTCTTACTTGAGTAATTTTGTAAAGGCGAAGTTGACTTTAACAAAAAATTTTTGTGTGTCAAAGAGTCGGAAGTAAAGTATCAATAGTATTGACCAAACTCTCTTAAGGTTTTTTTGTTGTACTGATTTTGTACTGTATATTTACATTGTATACATTTTTTTTTGCTTGTAATAGTTGTTAGTTAGCCATGGATATTCAGGTTTTTCTTGCAAATCCCTCTGTGGAAGAGCTTGATGCTTTTACTAGGAAGGAACTGGTCCTTATTTCTAAACATTTAGGGTTAAAAATAAAATCAAATGCCCTTAAACAAGAAATCAGAGATAACATTGTAATCCATTATGTAGACGAGGAAGTGTTTTCTGAAGACCTTTTAGAAACCCTTAGACCCGATGAGGGTAAATCAGATTTAGAACTTCAGATAAAATTAAAACAAATGGAAATAGAAGCCCAGTTAGCTTTAAAAGAGAAGGAAATTAAACAACAGGCCGCACAAAAAGAATTAGAGCTTGCAGCGGCTAGAGAGCAGAAAGAAATTAAACAAAAAGAATTAGAGCTTGCAGCGGCTAGAGAGCAGAGAGAAATTAAACAAAAAGAATTAGAGCTTGCAGCGGCTAGAGAGCAGAAAGAAATGGAAATGAAATTACAAATAGAGTTTAAAAAATTAGAGTTAGCTGCTAATGTAAGACCAGATTCTTCCCCTGCCAGTCATACTGCTGAAGCAACAAAATTTTTGAAAATAATGCCACGCTTTAATGAAGCCACAATTGACAATTATTTTCCACAATTTGAACTTGCTGTGAAAAATTTTAATGTACCTGAAACTTTGTGGCCCACTTTGCTGCAAACAGTTTTGACTGGTAGAGCTGCAGAGGTATTTTGTTCTTTGACCATTGAACAACAAAAAGATTATAATGTTGTTAAGGCCTTAATTCTTAAGGCATATGAACTTGTTCCGGAAGCTTACCGAAAGCAGTTCAGGGATTGTCGCAAATCGGATGGCCAAACCCATGTAGAATTCCTGCGGGAAAAGGAGCGACGCTTTGAGAAATGGCTCACTTCCAGGGAAATCGGCACCGACTTTGCAAAATTCAAGAACCTAATGCTGATGGAAGAGTTCAAGAGTTGTGTGCGGCTGGACGTCCGTACGCATATAGCTGATCGTGGCGAGGAAGATGTGCACAAGGCTGCAGTGTTGGCAGACGATTATATAATATCACATCAATTTGCCAAGTATACGACGGATGTCAAGCCAAAACAAGTCAAACAGCCTGAGTCCACTGCTAGCAACTCCATCAAGAACAGCAGTACAAATGACAGAAAACCTACTACAAGTAAAGCTACTTGTTCCTACTGCAAACGAGAAGGCCATAAAATTGACGATTGCTGGAAATTGAGGAAGAGAAACGAAAAAGCTCCTTCAAAAGTCAGCGCTTGCACAGTACAGTGGTCGTCGAGGTTTACTCCCTCATCATCAAGTCATATCAAGAATACCTCGACACCACCTGTTTCAAATGTATTGACTGTACAAGACTCTCCGAAAATGTCTCCACGATGTTCCAATGACTCAAACAAGAGTTTTTCAAATACATCAAGCCGATGTTCCAATGACTCAAACAAGAGTTTTTCAAATACATCAAGCCGATGTTCCAATGACTCAAACAAGAGTTTACCTAGTACATCACCCCGATGTTCCAATGACTCTATCCAGAGTTTCCATAATACATCACCCCGATGTTCCAATGACTCTATCCAGAGTTCCCATAATACATCATCCCGATGTTCCCATGACTCTATCAAGAGTTCCCATAAGACATCACCCCGATGTTCCAATGAATCCATCAAGAGTTCTCCAAATACATGCAAAAGATGTTCTACTGACTCAAGAAAGAGTTTCTCCACTGCGTCTCCTAGAGATGTCAATGACTCCAGCGAGAGTTCGACCCAAGTCCAGTCTGCATCAACCAAAATTGATGTTTTATTAGAGGATTTTAAGCCTTTCATTTCGGAAGGATTCGTATCACTACCCGGTGATTCTACAAGTCTACGACCTATCACCATTTTGAGAGACACAGGTGCCTCACAATCGCTACTTTTAGAGGGTATCTTGCCCTTGTCAAAATCATCATCGACTGGGAAGAGCATCCTGTTACGAGGCGTAGAGCTTGGATGTATAGATGTGCCCCTACATCTAATCGACATAAAGTCAAATCTCATTACTGGACCGGTTGTTGTAGGTGTCCGACCAACATTACCATTGGAAGGCATCTCGTTGCTGTTAGGCAATGACTTAGCAGGTGGAAAGGTGATAGCCGAACCCATCGTCACTCAAACACCCGACTTATCTGCCACACCCGAGGAAGACCTAGAGTTATATCCAGCGTGTGCAGTAACAAGGGCAATAAGGTTGAAAGCATCTCAAGAAGAGAACGTCATCAAGGCCAACAGTAACCACGATGATGTGGACTTGAGCACCACATTCTTTGCTTCTCTTGAAGAAGAACCAACGCCAAATTCTGAAAAGCCGGCATCAACCCGAAAACAGTTGATTGAGGACCAAAAGAAGGATCCAGAGCTCGCCAAACTCCGAGAAACCGCAATGACATCACAAGAGGCAGAGCTAGCATCAACGTGCTACTACATCCAAGATGATATGCTCTTCAGGAAATGGAAACCTCCAGACGCATCCAACGAAGAAGAATGGAGAATATGCCATCAAATCGTGTTACCAGAAAGATACCGAGCGTATATCATGAATCTGGCTCATGACACACCAATGTCAGGTCATCTCGGCATCCACAAGACATACCACAAGATTATGTCACACTTCTTCTGGCCACGTTTGAAGAAAGATGTCATCCAGTACTGCCGATCCTGTCATGCCTGTCAGATGGTTGGCAAGCCAAATCAAAAGATCCCTGTTGCTCCTCTGAAGCCGATTCCAGCCTTTGAAGAACCTTTCAGCAGAGTACTTATTGACTGTGTTGGTCCTCTCCCAAGGACAAAAGCTGGCAACCAATACCTGTTGACCATTATGTGTGCTTCAACTCGTTTTCCTGAGGCTATTCCTCTAAGGAACATAAAAGCATCAAACATTGTAAAGGCCTTAATCAAGTTCTTTACTCTATTTGGTCTACCCAAGTCCATCCAATCGGACCAAGGAACGAATTTCACGGCCAATCTTTTCAAGCAAGTCATGACTCAGTTGGGCATCAAACACTGCATGTCGAGTGCGTATCATGCCGAGTCGCAAGGCGCTCTTGAGCGATTCCATCAGACTCTCAAGAACATGATCCGAACCTATTGCTTTGAGCACGAAAAAGACTGGGACGAAGGAATCCACATGCTGCTGTTTGCAACCCGTGAATCCGTCCAGGAATCGTTGGGATTCAGCCCTTTTGACTTAGTCTTTGGCCATTCGGTGCGCGGTCCCTTGAAATGTATAAAAGAGACTTTGTTGTCACCAACAGCCACTGAAGGACTTTTAGACTATGTAAGTAAGTTTAAAACTAGACTTTATGATGCTTGTGTTCTGGCCAAAAATAACTTACAAAACACCCAATCCAGCATGAAACGCTGATATGATAGAAAGGCCCGTGTTAGAGAATTTTCTCCCGGGGATAAGGTGCTTGTATTTTTGCCCATACCAGGTCAACCCTTGCAAGCCAGATATTTTGGTCCCTATGAAATTGAGACCAAAATTAGTGACCTCAATTACACAATCAAAACTCCTGACCGTAGGAAAAAGACTCAGCTATGTCATATAAACATGCTGAAGCCTTATGTATCTCGGCCAGATCACTCAGAGAAGAGTAATTGTGTTTTAAATACAGTCAAAAATTGTTCAAATAGCCATGTTTCTCCTATTGATGATGATATTGTAAAGGAGAAATTTGGACAATACAAAATACCTAATTCTTTTGTATTACAGAATTTGGATGTAAAACTGTCTCATCTGTCTTCGACAGAAAGGCCAGTTATCATGAAACTCATTAATGAATTTAATGACATTTTTTCTGATGTACCAAAACAGACTAATGTTATAATGCATGATGTAGATGTTGGCGAGGCTACTCCAGTCAAGCAGCATCCTTACAGGGTTAACCCTGAAAAACTTGCCATACTTAGGTCAGAAATCAAGTATATGCTTGAAAATGACCTCATTGAACCAAGTTCCAGTAGCTGGAGCTCCCCATGTGTCTTGATACCTAAACAGGACAAGACTTATCGTTTTTGTACAGACTACCGTAAGGTAAATGCTGTAACAAAGACCGATTCGTTTCCTATCCCTAGGATAGACGATCTCATAGATCGTATTGGTGAAGCTAAGTACATCACCAAAATAGACCTACTTTCAGGTTATTGGCAGGTTCCCCTGACTGATAGGGCAAAGGAAATCTCCGCCTTTGTCACCCCTGATGGTCTGTACCAATACAAAGTGATGCCATTTGGCATGAAGAATGCTCCTGCCACTTTCCAGAGAATGATAAATGCCCTGCTTGCTGACATGGAGAATTGCCACGCATACATAGACGATGTAGTAATTTTTAGCCAAGATTTTTCTAGCCATTGTAAACAACTGCATTGTCTTTTTACTAAACTTTTACATGCAAAAATTACTGTAAACCTGAGTAAGAGTGATTTTTGCCAGGCTTCCATCCAATACTTAGGCCATATTGTAGGACAAGGCCAGGT
Organism: Biomphalaria pfeifferi; assembly: GCA_030265305.1. Taxonomy (NCBI): domain Eukaryota; kingdom Metazoa; phylum Mollusca; class Gastropoda; family Planorbidae; genus Biomphalaria; species Biomphalaria pfeifferi. The sequence continues at coordinate 513,648 of JASAOG010000275.1, forward strand.
GAAACCTGTAATGGCCAAAGTAGAAGCTATCCAAGCTTTCCCTATTCCTGCTGATCGGAAACAACTCCGAAGATTTTTGGGAATGTCTGGATATTATAGAAAATTTTGCGAAAATTTTTCTGTCATTGCCAGTCCTTTAACAAACCTCCTGAGAAAGAACGTCCGATTTACTTGGACGGATGAATGTTAGAAAGCCTTTAACCAAATTAAGCAGATATTATCTAGCTCCCCCATTTTGATGGCTCCTGACTTCGGAAAACCTTTTAGGTTAGCTATTGACGCCAGTGACACAGGTGTTGGGTCAGTCCTTTACCAAGAAGATAATTTCCAAGTAGAGCACCCTATTTGTTTCTTTTCCAAGAAATTTAATAGACATCAAAGAAACTATTCTACTGTGGAAAAAGAATGTCTTGGGTTGATTCTTTCTATACAACACTTTGATTTTTATATCAGTGGGTCCAGATGGCCACTGGTTGTATTTACTGACCACAATCCCCTTACATTTATCCACAAAATGTCTGGCAAGAATCAACGACTTCTCAGGTGGAGTTTATTTTTACAAGAGTACAACCTAGATCTTAAACACATAAAAGGCAGCGAAAATGTTATCGCCGATGCCTTATCTAGATTGTAAAAAGTATTTTGATGTATATTTTTTTTTATATATATCATGATAAATACATTCTGTAATGTAAATATCATTTTTGTAATTATTCTAAAAAGATTTCCATTTCGTGGAAATGTAAACTTTTTATTTTTAGGAGGGAGGTGTTACGTATCTAGGCATTGTTACCTAGATACTATTTTTTTTCTTGACCTGTAGGTTGTCTGCCCCTTGTGTAATAAGTTTTTTTATTTTATTTTTCACGGCGAGTCAAGCCACACAGACAGTGACCGGTCCTTGACCTATGTGTGTACCTCTGGTTGAAAGGAGGGTGGTTTTTTTTTTCTTCTGTCTCTTTGAAGAGCGTTCTAGATCTGGGTGTTGATGACTTATTCTGTTCTAGAAATTACTAGATTTGTCTTGATATCGACGCGCGGTATATTATATAAAGACCGCCCGTGTAACGTTGACGGACAGACATACGGAGACAGCCGTGAGACAGAATAGCGGAGACATTGCGTGACCCGTGCGTGGTATACCAATTGATCGTGTAAGTTAAGATTTTTCTTTTTTTCAAGGCCTTGCTTGTATTTGTAATTATATTTTCAAACTCTGGTATTGTAATATTTTTACATGCCTTTTTTGTAAAAGGGTTTTGGTCAACCCTTCCATTTTGTATTGAGTAAATGTTTGTTTTTTTTTACTTTATATGATTCAGTTAAAAGTACTATTCGAGTTATATTTTATTAAACATTAAGTTGATATTTTACCTTCCGATTTCTTGTGTCATTTTTTTTTGTTATTCATTGTAAGTCTCTGATTAAATTCAGACTTAAGATAAGTGACACAACTACCTTTTTCTATTGTCACGTTCCCCTAGGCAAGCCATTTAAAAGTAGAATTCAATTTGTAATACGTGACAGTTAATATGCATGACGCGTAGGATGTAATCATCTTCTTTTTTGAAGTAATGTCTGTATTATATAAGATAAGATAAGATAAATGATAGATCTAGACTCCATTCAGTTCTAGAATGATATATCTTAGTGTCCAGTCTAGATCTAGTTTAGTAAAAAACATAAAGTATATAGATATCTAACTCAAATCTTTAGAATTAAAAAGGGATCTAGATGATAAAGCATTGGTAGAACTATAATCTTAGATAAATCTCAATTAAAATATACATAAAATATATATATATATATATATACTATTCAATGCAATATGAGTATGAGGAGTTGGTACCATTTTCTCCCACAGAAATCTGTTCTCTATATTTTGTTTGTCCCAAACTATCATATCTATCCCTGGAAGGCAAAAGATAGAGGAATGGAGAAAGACAGTCAACAGATCTTGTGTGGTGCCTCAACGGTTCAACAGATTAAGGTGAATGTGGTGAAGATAATATTTTTGTAATTTATAATAAAGTTAAAATGTCTATTTGTTTTAGATAATAAATGTGTTTCATCAAATGAGGAACTATGATATATCTCTATGGTATTTAATATATATCTTAATTGAATCTTTTTACAGTGATGGCCTTTTTAGGCTTTTAGAAAATGGATTTAAGGTCGAATGGCTGCACATTCTGTTTTTGTCTTTAGAGATTTTAATTTTAAAATTAATCAAGCTTATAAGTATAAAAGCCTACAAGCATTATAACTAGACTCTCCTGCAATTAATTGACCTGAAAAACTAGGGTCCTTCAATGGGCAGTTTTACCCTATCATCTAGGTTCCATTGCTTGCATTGTGATTATTTTGAATTTTTTAAATAGTGTATCTCTACTATAATTATAGACTATACTGACTATAGACTTATCTTAATAGACTAATATACTAAACTAAATATATATTATAATATATACTATAATATAGAGTCTAGAGTATTAGAGTTAGCAGTTAGGTTAGACTAAGTTAGAGTAGAGTATTATACTATAGTCTAACATTGTTAGATCTAGATTCTAGACTAGATAAGAAGATAAATATTAGGACAAATTTGAATTTAGTAGTAATAGTCACTAGATTCTAGACTAGTAATAAAATATAGATCTAAAAAATAAATATATAAAATAATTATAATAATAATATTTAATAATTAATAATAATAATAATATTACCTACGAATTATTAAATATCATGAGCCTGTCAAAATGCGATGCTGAACTAAAACATTACCTACCTATATTATTAAATCTTATATAGACCTAGATTCTACTAATACAAGTACTTGATTTGGATCTAGAATCTACTTTTAGATCTCTAAAATTACTCATTTTCAGCCATCTTTGTTTTTCCACAATAATTATGCACTTTATTTATTTATGCATCACTGAGCTATATAGATCTAGAAACCAGAAAAATAAATTGGGTTTCTATTAGATCATATCCAAAAGATTATGGTTCAACATAAAAAAAAAAAAAAAAAAAAAGCCTCGGTATACGGGTTCTAAAAATAACAACAACACATTTCCTACTATGAGATCTATATCATGTGCAAACTTGAGTTTTGAAATCGGCCACCCATTTATTGTGAAGCTAGGAGTACATTACATCCTTGTAAAGTTTCTATCATGGGCGTAGGCGTAGCCAGAATATGTTTTAGGGAGACTTTCGGGGTGGCAGAGGGTCAATTTTTTAAAACCATTTTTGTAAAATGTAAAATGTTTTACATGTTTTAAATGTTTCTATATAAAAGCCATTAAGTCATTGGTTAAAATGCATGACTAGATGCATGATGCGAATGACGTAATCATCTTCTTTTTTTGAAGTAATGTCTGTATTTTAAAAGATAAGATAAATCCATCCATTTTTTTTTGAAGTGATTATCAGGATATCAAGAGAGTGACCGGTCAGTGGCGTAGCTAGGAATTTGATATCCTTTGGGAGGGCCGGGAAGGGTTTCTTGACCTCTTTGGGGGCCAATGCATTTTGCGTAATATTTAATAATGTAAAAACAATTTCACTCATTTTGGGGCCCCCCTCAAGTGGGACCCGGGTGGATTTTCAAATTGAGAAGTGAAAAGCTGGTCCATTGTTGTACGTTATCCCCTGAGATTATCTTTATAATTTCGTTAATTAGATTTTTTAGTTCCCGTTGCTTCAACGTGGCTCCTTGGAAGAAACGTCTAGTAGTGGCGCTAGATAAGCGAATGACTGGTTGCTAACTAGGCAGTGGCGTAGCTAGGAATTTGGGGGCCCTCGGGGATTGAAGTTCTTAGGAACCCCTGCAATTTGACATTCACATCGATGCTTCAACGTGGCTCCTTGGTAGAAACGTCTAGTAGTGGCGCTAGATAAGCGAATGACCGCTTGCGAACCAGGCAGTGGCGTAGATAGGAATTTGGAGGCTCTCAGGGATTGAATTTCTTAGGGGCCCCTGCAATTTGACATTCACATCGACGCTTCAACGTGGCTCCTTGGTAGAAAAGTCTAGAAGTGGCGCTAGATAAGCAAATGACCGCTTGCGAAACAGGCAGTGGCGTAGCTAGGAATATGGGGGCCCCTTGGGGAGATTGAAGTTCTTAGGGACCCCTGCAATTTGACATTCAACATTCTTTCCATTGCTAATCCTTTTTTTCTCTCTCTTTTTCCATAGCTAATCTCTCTACGCCCTTTCGTGAAATATTTCCTTAGTTCGACCTTTCCAACTACCTCAACCTTTGTCAGCCATTGTCTAATACCAATAGTTTTGTCACTAGATCTAGACTTTTGCCTCAAATTTCTGTTGATAGGAGACCAACTATGTACAGATGAATACGAGTGTTTTACCTTTATGTTGGGCGCCACTTGTGGCGAGCCGATGAGACTCTTAAACAATACACCAAAAAAACAGACCCATCGATAGTAGATTATGAGCACTTTAATTTTGGTTCAATGAATAAAATGGCAATAATAATTTTGTTTACAATTAATTTTTTTTATTTTCCTTTTTTCTTTTATTCTCTTTCAACATGCATTCGCATCATTCCATTCATACTGCTTGCGCACGTAACTCTTTTGGCATTAAAGCACACAATTGTTTTGGTAGGTTCATGGTTCCATAGGTAGGCTACTTGAGTTTTTGAAAGGCTAAACTGAACTATATATTTTTTTTTGCATTTCTATTTACCTATTGTAGGCCAACAACATGTGGTTTGTTAACAAATGGGGCATTTTGAAGTAACGTCTATATTATATAAGATAAGATATGTTATTAAATAAAGGTAATACATGGTTGAATCGAAAGCTTTATATGTGATAACTATATCACTTTCTAATAAGTGTTTTAAATAATGTTGCAACACATCAATAAAACAATGATTACATACAATTGACACAAAACACATTTACTTTGATTTTAAAAAGCTAAACACGGCTCAAACATTTACTAGTAATTTTTACATGCGGCCCCAGAACGAGACAGCTGCAGGTCACTCATAAAGGCAGTGGGACACACATTTGAGACAAAAAGAAAATCCGCTGCCGATACAACATTTAAAATCGTGTTAAAAAACTACCAAAGTTTGTACTTTTTGTATAAAATTATGTGTAAAATTTATTAAAATAAAAATATCATTTTAACTACTTATTTTGTTCTTTATTTAATTTGTTCTAGCTTGAAAGATGTAAAGTGAAACTGTCAGGAACATATTAAACTAATGGTTTCTATGAACAGAACAGAACTTGTTTATTTACATAAGATATAATATAATAAATAAAAAGTTAGAATAGCAAAGGTAATCAGTTGTAGTAATCAATATTAAAATACTTAAATGTATATGGGATTAGATAGCAGATATTCAAACTCTCGACGCCTACATCATAAAATAAACTCATCAGCTTCACCTAGGTCCTCACGTGCCATTTTCTTGACTACAGTCAGTCAGCATACAGGGTTTCAAGCCACAATGACACGGGCCATAAAACAGTATTGTAACAATTCAACAAACAAAAACTAATAAAAATTCTATAAACTTACCCACTAAAAAGGGCATAGAATACAAGGGTTATCAACAACAATATGCATATATCAAACAGTACTTCAGTCAACAACATGGCCATCAATTTACAGGTTTCCTTGCGCTCTATTCATTCATATACAAGCTGGTCATTCTTAACAAATCAAAACAACAAAAGTCAAATTGAGTTATCCAGAAAAAAACGTTACGTTCAATAGACTTTCAAATAGTAGGAAGGGACTGACATAACGACATTTGTATGCTGTCATTCAATAGACTTTCAAATAGTATGAAGATACACTGACATAACTACATTTGTATGTTGTCATTTAATAGACTTTCAAACAGTAGGAATATACTGACATAACTACATTTGTATGCTGTCATTCAAGAGACTTTCAAACAGTAGGAAGATACTGACATAACTACATTTGTATACTGTCATTCAAGAGACTTTCAAACAGTATAAAGATACTGACATAACTACATTTGTATTCTGTCATTCCATAACGGGATAAAACTTTCACACAAAGACTGCAAATAGTAATTCAAACTTTCGGATCCTGGCTTACCAAAGCTCTAAAACATCTCCAGCTTTCACAAGCTACAAGAGGGGTTAATTTTAATATTACTATGGCATAAATGAGATAGTGAAAAGGCAAATGTGTGACAGAGAAAGATCCTTATCAATAAAATTTTCATCTTAAGTGAAGACATTGTTTTATTAATAAAATGGATATGAAACGCACAACTTTTTTTTACAAAGCTTATATCAACTGTTTGGTACAAAGTCTGTACACGTAATTTCTCCCAATCCAAATCGCAGATTAAGAAGAAATTGTGTACAGTTATTTATTTTACCAAGCAACACAAGAATCAATAAAAAAAAGTTAACCAATTAGTTAATTAACTATTGATAATTAATAGTTGTGTATGGTATCTCGAACAAGGGAAAGAAATCGTATACTACAGATGTGGTGGTACAAGTCCCCTTGAACTTTTTTTTAAATTATGCAAAAAATGACCACGCAAACATTCACCAAGATATCACTTCCGCCCTTCTCCTTTCACAACCGGTCCAGACAAGGGATTGGATCATTGGGAAATGAGAAAGCTAAAACAAAAATAAAACAAGTGGCAAAAATATTTCTAATCGCACAGATTTATTATGTCCTGGTCAATCATACATGTAAATGCATAACTGATCCAAACTAATTGATGCAAGTTAACTTAATATAAGTTTTTTTTTTAATTTTATAAGAACTCTACTTCTTTCTACTAGGATATAGTTTGTAAAATGTTTGTTTGTAAAATGTTTTACATGTTTCGAATGTTCCTTCAGAGTTAAAGATAATTACTTCCTAGTCCAAACCTCCCGCAGGGGATTGGGAGCGGGCAGGGTTTGAACCTGGGACCATCGATATATCTGAATGACAGTCCAGCGCACACCGCACGACCAGGCAGTCATTAGCTTGCTTTTGGATATAAGTATTTTCATTCATAAGGCTTTTCTTATAGTTATAATTATGGAAAATTTAACATTGTGCAGTGTTAGATAGCTAGTTTAGTTAGTTGGGTTGCGCACTTTATTAGACTGACGGTGAACGTACATTTTATAGTGACGACATAGACTTTGGGTTAGAGATTAGAATAGACTTTTATTAATCAGTTACTGCTAGACTCTTGAGGGGATAACATCGTTATTAGTGACAGACTAGACTGTGGCCCATTCTGTATTAAACGTTTTTTTGAAGTTCATCTTGAGTCAACTTGGTCATTGAGTCTGTGTTCCTGTTCAATCTGGTAACGTGATGTCCATGTCCCGAACTTGCATTCGTAATACACTCAACAAGGTACGCACGCACTTAGTCTAATTAAGCATCTTTTAGAAATACTTCAACCACATCTGACTTACACATGCTTCCGTTACAGCAGAGGTTACCATCTTTTTTTTTGTCGCAAGTTACATATACATTATTGAACATGTTTTGAAGCCAATCGATGCATCTTTTATAGTCTCTCTTAATAAACGCGTGATGGATTCTTCAAATAAAAAAACAAACAACATTAAAGAAAAACAAAAAAAGTACATCTCATTCATGATTGTTTACAATGCACTGCGCGGTGCATGCACATGTGATTCTTTTTCTCAAAGTTTCCAAAAGCAAGAAAAGAAAAAACAACTTTTAAAAAACCACAAAAACAAACGATTATCTCCCTTTCCCAAGTGACACTGAAAAAATTCTGCTGCTGTTCCATTTGTTTCTTTAAGCAATGATCTATTGAAGAACATTTTGATACATTCATATTTAACTTTTACACAGAGATGGATTGGTGTAAATTATTCAAACATAGTATAAGAACGAGAATGTTTACATAAAGTCCATTACAAACATTAAAGTTATTTAAATGTTATATAATTATGTAACTCTTCTTTCATCAATGATTGCTTTTGACATAAAGAAGCATACAAGTGCAAGACTGGTATAGGTCAGAGAGAGATTTGGCGGGAAATGTCCAGACGACGAAGCTGAAAAGAAACAATATTCAATTTCAATTTTCATTAGATTTAATAGATTATATAATCAATTTAAGAGCGGGACCTCACAGCACGACTAGATACCAAGGCCGGCCTTAGGCCGACTTAACCGATTGCTCCAAATTGGGCCCCGCGCATAGCAAGAGGCCCCGCAATTTACATTTAACTTATCACTATCAGTCATGACTCCTGTCACAGGCTTTTAAAGATGTAGGACTTAAAGGGTTAAAATATTTAGTGTATCATACAATTGACGCAACTTTAATTAAGCCACTGGCACCTATTCCGTTTGAGTTGCTTCCTATGCACGTTGCACAATAAATGTTGATATTAGGGTCTAATTAACAAGAATAGTTGTTATTGTAAAAAGAATTAGAAGATGGACCTTGCTTGCATCAATTAAATTGGGCCACGCAATTTGCAAGGCCGGCCCGGATTCAGCCTGCGGGTGGTAGGTTGGGCTTCACTGGCTCAGTGAGTTGTCTTTTCCCCAAAGCCTGAACGTATTTTTCACGCTAATTATTATATCGCCTCAATGGTAGAGCGCTTGGTTTCCGAACTAAGGCGTCTCCTGTTTGAATCTCAGTGACGACAGGGTTTTTCGCCTTCGAGATTTTTAGGAGGAGGCCCTTGTGATGGTTACCTATCATTAGTTGGGAAAAAGTAAAGACGGTTGGTTGTTGTACTTGCCACACAACACCCTCGTTAACCGTCTTCCATTGCCCCAGACTTTTTCTTTCGCATCCCCCAATGGATCTGCTTTAGAATTCTAGATATAGCTCCTTTAGTTAGTTTTACCATTTGTTTTCATTTATTGTCAACTTAGATCCTCTATGATATGTTTTATAATAACTAAAGTGAATACATCTTTAAAAAATCAATGAAATATTGTACACATTAAAAAAATATAATGAATGTAATAGAATTACCTTTTGTAAATGGTCTTTTGCCAGCAATGTTACCTCTGGTAAAAAATGATAAATAATTAATTTATAACTTGAATTAAAATGTATATAATTAAAAGGAAAAACCGGCAATGTTATTCATATAGAATGAAATTGGTGTGAATATCTGGATTGATTCCCCTTGACTGACAAATTGTATATATAAATTTCAGGTATGAATTTGGTGTTGTAGCGTTGGCATTGTTTGTGGTTATTAAGTGTAGCGTTTCTAGTTAACATACACTAATGTGCGCTATATTTCTATATATAAGCAAGTATTAAAAGTAAGATAAAACAGATCGGTACCCTGGTCCATACTGACAGACGACAAAGTAGCTGTTCTTCATTGATGAGCTCGCCAGTACTGGACAGAACTGAACTCCACATCCGATACCCGTTGAGTTGGCCCACACAACCTGAGGGGAAGGGGAACATTATACAAAATAAATTGCGGCCATATGCAATATGGACATTATTGATACACAGCAATAAGAAAAATACAATACAATTATTAGTTTCCCCTGATTCCCACACACTATAATGGTACATTAAAAAAAATATTAATTAGATTATATAGTTAATGACGTGAATTTTCTGAGATTTAAATAAAATATGTCACGTAGCATGAGCATAAGCACGAGAATATGTGCAAAATTTCAGCTCGATAGGATAAGGAAAAGCTGTCAAAAATAAAGGATTAAAAAATTCTGATTTGTGGCTATGATGAAAATGTGAAGGAGTAATAACAAAGAAAGCGAACCAAGACATCCAAATGATTGAAAACTTAATATGAATAAGATATAGAGAACGGTCTTTCAAAAATGATTGTGACTTTAACTCAGTCACACACTTATTTCGTCTGCATTGAGAATCTCTTGAGTTGTATCTTTATTTTCTAAAAAGCGTTTACATAAAACTCAGTTTTAACTCCTACTCTTTGACTTGAATCTTGTTATGTAATACGAGTGACGTCAGGAGGTGTCGCAGGGCGATATGGCCGAGGCGCGATAAAATGTCAAGCGATATTCTTTTTTTTTTTGCAGCGGTGCTGTAAATATCACTTTTTTTTTTGCAGCGGTGCTGTCAATATCACTTTTTTTTTTGCAGCGGTGCTGTCAATATCACTTTTTTTTTGCAGCGGTGCTGTCAATATCACTTTTTTTTTTTGCAGCGGTGCTGTCAATATCACTTTTTTTTTTGCAGCGGTGCTGTCAATATCACTTTTTTTTTCTTTTTTTTTTTGCCTTTCTCTTTTTATTTTCAGAATACGGTTGGGTGCCAAGTAAAAGCTGACTGATTAGTTGTCATTGTTATGGAGTGGTCAAAACATTTTTTTATTTGGTGAAACATACATATCAATTGGAATGGGAATCTTTCTCCCGATGTGATCATCCCTTGCATGATTTCGTCGACCCTAGTAAGCTTTTCTTCTAGGCACCTAATTTCACAAGTATTTATTGTCTAGCTTTGTAGGTCCGTACTTGGAAGGACTTCCGTATTCACACAATCTGGATGCAGTCCTAGCTGCGATTGGCAGGCCAAATCTGCAAAATGGAAGACTCCTGCATCCCTAAACAGCACCTGTATGTCCGATTAAAGGAACAAGCGGTCACAGGTTGGACAAAAGAAAGCCCTTTATGGAGATCCTCCTGGCTTCTATAAAAGTCTTCAGCATTGACCCAGCCACTTAGGATACGGAAGCACATGATAGAGCATCAAGGCGTCGCGCTTTTAGAACTGGCGCACAAATCGCAGAGGACAAGAGAACAGCGCTGGCAGAAGAAAAACGTCTCCAGCTGGAATAACCTTCACAGTGTATAGCAGAACATTCCAGGCTCATATATATATATAAATATATATATATATATTGTCTCAGCCTGTTTATTGTTTAGCCCCCAGGTCTGACGGTAATTGTTTCAGGTAATCTAAGGTTTCTAGTCTTACCTGTGTGTAATGGCCACACGTTCCAGAACAACTGTTGGCATCATAATTGTATTGAGACTTCTCAGAGTACCAACTGTCTACAAAACTATTCACGTTCAAAGTTCCTGTTGAAAAACATTTTTCTTTTGCCATTCATAGTTGAAAGGGGTTCACTGTTTATGTATTTATTGGTCTATTTACAGCAGACACAACAGTGCAGTAAAACGATGTAAAAGGCCAAGACTCAGACCTTAGGTTTTTCCTATCACGGACGCGGTGGCTGAGCGTTAAGCGCTTGGCTTCCGAATCTGGGGTCCTGGGTTCGAATCTTGATGAACGCTTAGATTTTGAATATCGGGATTTTTAGGGCGCACCCAACTATAATGGGTACTTGACTAAATGCATGACGCGTAGGACGTAATCATCTTCTTTTTTTGAAGTAACGTCTGTGTTATATAAGATAAGATAAGATAAATCTCAAGACTTAGCTTTTACAGTTCAATAACCGCCTCGTTATATTTAAATTATATTTTGTACAGATAAGCTTAGAAGATAAGTACACACACAGTCAACGTTGTATAATGCATTTGTTCAGATTGGGAAGCACAAAATTGGATCGCGTTAGGGCTACGGCTAAAAGGCTAGACCGCTGGAGGATTTTAATACCAAAGCCAAATGAGGTGACATGACACTGAAGAAATACACATGAGCCACAGATTGTAGATGTAACTATTGGCAAGCATCTGATGTAGAGTAGAGCAAGAGTTCACCTCTTCACCTGTAAACTCTGTTCTTCCAAAGATGCTGATAACAAGCTGACACCATACTGACAACAAGCTGACAACCTAATAACAACACAGCCAAATACTGACAACATACTGACAACACACAGACAAGATATTGATAACATACTGACACACACTGTCAACACAGAAAGAAGATACTGACAAGATATTGACAACATACTGACAACACACAGACAAGATATTGACTGACAACATTCTGACAACAAACTGACAAGATATTGACAACATACTGACAACACACAGACAAGATATTGACTGACAACATTCTGACAACAAACTGACAAGATATTGACAACATACTGACAACAAACTGACTAGACAATATGCCTTAAAGAATTCCCTTTAGATTTTCAGTGAGTAATTTTATTCTTGCACCCATCTGAAGACAAGTTATCACAGCATTTAGAACCATTCCACTTGTTTTACCTGATGAGGCGTAGAGATTCTCTCCTGCATAAGAAAGCTCTCCCACACTTATTTTACATGATGAGGCGTAGAGATTCTCTCCAGCATAAGAAAACTCTCCCACACTTATTTTACATGATGAGGCGTAGAGATTCTCTCCAGCATAAGAAAACTCTCCCACACTTATTTTACCTGATGAGGCGTAGAGATTCTCTCCTGCATAAGAAAACTCTCCCACACTTATTTTACCTGATGAGGCGTAGAGATTCTCTCCTGCATAAGAAAACTCTCCCACACTTATTTTACATGATGAGGCGTAGAGATTCTCTCCAGCATAAGAAAACTCTCCCACACTTATTTTACATGATGAGGCGTAGAGATTCTCTCCAGCATAAGAAAACTCTCCCACACTTATTTTACCTGATGAGGCGTAGAGATTCTCTCCTGCATAAGAAAACTCTCCCACACTTATTTTACCTGATGAGGCGTAGAGATTCTCTCCAGCATAAGAAAACTCTCCCACACTTATTTTACCTGATGAGGCGTAGAGATTCTCTCCTGCATAAGAAAACTCTCCCACACTTATTTTACCTGATGAGGCGTAGAGATTCTCTCCTGCATAAGAAAACTCTCCCACACTTATTTTACATGATGAGGCGTAGAGATTCTCTCCAGCATAAGAAAACTCGCCCACACTTATTTTACCTGATGAGGCGTAGAGATTCTCTCCAGCATAAGAAAACTCTCCCACATTTGTTCTGTTAGCTCCACTGCTGTGTGAGAAGTTACATCTAGAGGCGTGTCTCTGAGCATTGCTCTCTAGAGCTGTGTTCCAAGTCTATGTTAGAATACAACAGTGACTTTGAAAACGAAAAATAAACTTTCGAAGTTTGAACATAATGTGAATTAGGGCCGGGTTTAGTGTTATTGAGTGTGTCAGTGTGTGTGTCCTAGGTGATACGAAAAGGTAGCATTTATTGTTAGTTGTTGGTAAAGCATTAATGTTATGTTAGTCTTGTAGAATGGTGCAAGAGAAGCGGCACCAGGAAGCCAGAGTGTAAAGACGTGTTTTTATTGTGAGTATACTGAAAGTTAAAACACAATAAACCTACAGCGTTTTAGTTGTCTACCAGAAGTTTGGTGCTACAAGTTAACGGCGTCAACAGCAGTTTAGCGTTGCATACTGAATGGGAAAGCGATAGAGTGAGAGAGAAAGAGAAAGAGAGAGAGCGAAAGAAAGAGAGAGAGAGCGAGCGAGAGAAAGAGAAAGAGTGAGAGAAAGAGAGAGCGAGCGAGAGAAAGAGAGAGAGAGCGAGCGAGAGAAAGAGAGAGAGAGCGAGCGAGAGAAAGAGAGAGAGCGAGCGAGAGAAAGAGAGAGAGAGAGCGAGCAAGTGAAGGAAATGAGATTAAATTTACAAATCTGTATTACATTCTTTTAATAAAGATGTGCATGCTTTTAGAGATAAACATAATTATATTTAATGCATTTTGCACTTAAAAGAGCGTAGGACCTCCATTCACAAAAATCCTGCTCACAACCTTAAATTCGGCCCTGGCATGAGCTACTATGATCACGACTTAATTGAAACTTGTTATGCAAGAGAGATTTTTTTTTTCTTTTTGTCATGCATTAGTAAATTTGTATATACATATTTTATTACCCCTGGTCCTTAATTAAGGCTAGTATTATCTACTTGTTCTGCTCAAAGTCAAATATTAATGTATTTGCCATTACCCTTGGACAAAAGTATGTCACATGTCAGGGTGACAGCATTAAGTCTTAGACAACAGTCCATTTTTGTAGAACATCAGAGACATGTCAATCTATTGGTTAAAAAACATTGATTTTTTTGTTTGCATTCAGGGCATCGTGGCTTCTACATTATAAAACGGTGCTGATATTCAAACACCAAGTTCGCGGTCGACGTGCTATAAAAGACGCCTCCCCTCCCCCCCTAACCCTAACCCACACACGTTCAATAGCATTGGGGGGAGTGCATTTCTTCAAACAAAATATTGTGTCTGGAGTTGTCTCTCCTAACTAAGACCAAATGACGCGCAATGCCACCTATGTTGCATTAATCGAAACCAATCGCTATCGTCTTCCCACCGTCACCATAGAAACACATACATGCGCACTGCATAACACCTCCCTCGCCCATAACCTGTGACGTACCATGTTTAACATGTCAGTACTTGGTTCATTAGCCCTTAACTTGTTGTGTCGGCTCACTATTCCACTCACTTCCGTTGCGTTGAAGCCAGATTTGGCGGTGGCCGCAGTCCCCATAGTAGCAGAGGTAGTTGTAGTGGTAGCGTCTGTTAGTGCACCTGAGGCAATAGTCACAGTAGCATTACTAGCAGTAGTCGAAGCTAAGCAAATAACACTAATTTAAAAATAAAAAAGGATTTAAGGGTTAACAGAATAAATTTTTGACGGGAATCTTCATCATTCTGTTTAGTATGTTTCGTTTTTTTTTAAATTGTCTTACATTAAGTTATATTAAGTTCATAAAAAAATTATTTAAAAAACACTTCAGATCAGTGGAGTAGCAAGATACCAATGGATCCGGGTTCAAGAATATTATATATTGGTAGCCCCCCCCCCCCCCAACCAAAAAAAAAAAAAAAAATTTCGCAGGTGACAAATAATCGAGTAGTCTGTATATTTACTTATTTACCAAAAGACATTCTAGTAGTAGTTTTAAACTGGCTTTTATACAAGAACAAAGTGTCATCCCTAAAGGGTCATGTGGGCCCCAATCGGTCACGAGCTATGGGCCCAAACGCATTGAAACCTTCACTTGCCATGGTTGTTACGTCAAGGGCTGTGGGCCCTGAATGGTTTTGCGCCCGGGTTTATTGAACCCTTTCGCGCCGTGGTTGCTACGCCACTGCTTCACATTCTTTTTGTTTTGCAAAATGTTCAAATATTGATTACAGATTTAATTGACAATATATTAAAATATACTTTACCTTTTGTATACGGTCTCAGATTGTTAACATTACCTCTGTAAAAAGTGCATAATAAATATAAATAGATCTTGAAGCAAAACGTGCGCACGATTGGATTAATCAACAAAAAACTTTTTAAAATACTTTAAAAAATACTTTTAAAAACTTTGTTAAAAGATACTAATTATTAGCGATTAATATAGTGTTGCTCAAATTTTTTTTTTTGCACTGGGGCCATATAATAGTGGAGAGAGATGAAACCAAGTTTCTGCGACGTTAATAGCGTGCAAAGATTTCAAGGGCCGAATAACACCACAGGATGTGGCCCGCGGGCCGTAGATGAAGCATCATTCGACTAAAACACTACATGTGTTATTTTGGTTATATTTTGTTAAATAATTTAGGGTACTACGTGGCAAACATATTTATGTCACTATTTGTATACAAAGACTGGTCAGTACCCTGGCCCATACTGGCAGACGACAAAGTAACTGTTCATTGACGAACTGGCTAGTACTGGACAGAACTGGACTCCACAACCGATAGCCGTAGAGTTGGCCCAAACAACCTGTAAGAGACACAGTGATGAAATATTTGAGAAAGTGTCTAGTGAAATAGAAACGACTAGGAACTTTGCTAAACCTCCTCGCTTGAAATCATCTACTCCAGCGGTTCTCAACATGTGGGTGACGACCCGTTATGAGTACCTGACATTAGTTGGAGATAGTAAAGCTGTTGGTCGCTGTGGTGGTCACATGACACCTTTGTTAACCTTTGACCATAGATATAGATCATCGGCTCTATAAATGTCAGAATGTCAGAAAGAAATACTTAACTTTTACTAATAATACTAATAATATCTGCTCCACTTTCAATATTTAGATTCCAGTTTGGTCAATCCACTGATTTAGTAATAGATTCTAAGCAGTTTAAAAAACCCAATGAAAATGAAATTTGTCAACAAATTAAAACAATCAAATGGCTTCTTTGCCGGAGCGTCCATACTCTGAAACTTTACCTGAATCTAAAGACTTCTTAAAAGTTTGAAAAGTCAGCGTGTCAAAGGTCAAAACTTACTTGAGTATAATGGCCACAGACTTTAGTACAGGTATTGTTGTCATAATTGTAGTCGGATTTCTCAGAGTACCAGTAGTCCACTATAACTGTCACATTTAAAGAAGTCCCTGTAGGAAAAGAGGTCTCTCTCAATGTATGTGATTTGTTTGACACATTATGAATGTTCCTTCACATTCTAACATCTTTACATCCTAGCTCAAACCTCACTTAACACGGCGGCGATTGCGGTTGGTGGCGGTGGGCGGGGTTCGAACCAGGGAACATCGTAAACCATCGAGCGAAAGTCCATGGCTGCCTGGTCGTGTGGTTTGCGCGCTGGACTGTCGTTCGGACTTATTGGTGGTCCCGGGTTCAAACTCTGCCCGCTGCCACTCAACGTCGTCCTGCGGGAGGTTTGGACTAGGAAGTAAATTATCTTCAACTCTGAAGGAACATCCGAAATATGTAAAACATTATACAAACATTACCAGACGACCAGGCAACCATCAATAACATTTTTCTTTTTTTGTTTCTTTGCGGTACATCTGCTTCGTGTCAAACAGCACGAGTGCTGCTTTAAAGTCTATTATTTTACTGTCGAGGGGCGCTGTGGCTGACTGGTTAAGCACCTGGCTTCCGAACCTGTGGTTCTGGGTGTGAATCCCAGTGAAGACTGGGGTTTTAGTTTCGTGATCTTTTGGGTGACCCTGAGTCTACTCAACTCTAATGGGTTTCGTGCGCATCTTGCTTGGTATTTTCTTTTAAGGTTTTGTTAGTTTTAGTTTCTAAGGATGCGCTATATTGGTGTCATTGCTCTCTTTCTTCCTTTGAGATGGAGTTCTCGGTGTGGTTTTCTTTACCCAGTATTGGGTCAGTCAGTTATTTACTTTATTAGTCTTCGTGGTGTAGCTCGAAATTCGTTGCTCCTACGATCGTGTGGACGGCGAGCTCAGAGAATATGTATTTTCTTTAATAGGGACGCAGGCTTGGGACTCTGTTGGAGTCAAGCTTGTTTGACCGTGTTGTTTGATATGGCCGTGCATCTAAGGCATAGAGTGTAGGCTGGGTCGTGATTGAACTATGGCACCGAGTTGAAGGTGTGATATATTTCGTTGCATAATATGTATACGTTGTGTTTCCTTTGTAAATACTATTGACTTTTATGCATCACTCATGTCATCATATTCCATACATTCATTAAATTGTTAAACTTACAACCTTGTTGTTAACTAATGTACATTAACTTACGTTAGCATTAATATCGTTCACGTTAAACAACTGTTGGTATTCCCTAAATGTTCAGTTGAGTAACTTTTATTCAATGTGTCTATTTTACATGCTATTACCTTTATGTCTTGCGTTACTCTGTTCAGGTTGGGGATACGGGACCATAAAATCATACCCTAACTAATCTGAAATCCCACCCTGACAATGGGAACCTGACTTAAGTTAGGGAAAGTAAAGGCGGTTGGTTTTTGTGCTGTTCACATGACACCCTGCTCGTTAACCGTTGGTCAAAAAACAGATGACCTTAATATCACCTGCCTTATAGATCGCAACGTCTGAAAGGGATACTTTACTACTTTTTTTTATGTTACCCTCAGTCATTGCGTTGTAGACTCATTTTATTACTTGACTGTCATGTATGTATGACATAGTCTAGTCACTGACCACTGTAAAGATAGCTGCCTGGTCGTGCTTTTGCACGCTGGACTGTCGTTCAGATTTATCGATGGTCCTGGGTTCAAACCCTGCCCGCTCCCATCCCCCGTCGTCCTGCGGGAGGTTTGGACTAGGAAGTAATTATCTTCAACTCTGAAGGAACATCCGAAACATGTAAACCATTTTACAACCATTTTTGTTACTTAAGAAGGTGATGTGGCTACTATTTGGGACAAAACATACTTAATATTACATAGTCGTCAACAGTGGCGTTGATTGGGATTCAGGGTTCCCAAGGAGCTTGACCTCTCTAGTGGCCCCTGCATTTTGACATCATGACATGATAAAATGGCAAAATGTTATTGTAAAAACTAATTTCGGACACTCATTTAGGGCCTCCCACTCCAATGGGGGCCCTTTTACATTTTGAAGCCCCCCCCCCCACCCTAGCTACGCCACTGGTCGTCAATGATTACAATGATTTTGGTATTTTAAGTAATTAAATCTGATGACCCAATGGCATCACACCTGCAAGATAGTCTCCGCCTACCCATCTCTTCCGCCACACCGATCGGCACGGTTGTAATACGCTTCGGTTGGTGGCGTACACCACATTCAAAGGAATGTTTCTCAATACTGCAAGATTTATATCCTTTTTATGAAGAAACAAAATGATTAGCACTAATAAATTAACTAATCTGTTGATTTTTTAAAAGGTATTTACCAATGAAGAACTGTACAAAGTTTCAACTTGATCCGAGTAAGGAAAATGGGAGCATTAACGCTTGCAAGATTTGTACCATAGTTGATATAGGCCTAAGCTTTGTAAAAAACAACCAAAAAAAAAAAAAAAACTATCCTGTTTGCATTGCACTGGTAACCTTTGACTCATACAGCACGTGACATCATTGTGTCTGACCTTAGGTACCTAATATGGCATTGCACTCACAGTATCTGTGTCCACAGTACGTAATACTGCATTCTAGCGAGGCAATTCATTGTGGAAGGCCTCAATACAGACCAGTGACGTGGCAACGGGTTATCGGTCTAAACTGCCCATAGGTTGTGACGTTGCAAGTCAATGTTCAGACCTTCTTTAGCGATTTGGTTTCGATTCAAGTCACTGTATATTTCCACTTTCACAACGCATGTATTATGATTAGTACATCCGCATACTGATCAAAGAAGGCGTAAAACACCACAATAGTCTCACCTGATGATGCGTAAAGATTTTCTCCAGCGTAAGAAAATTCTCCCACATTTGATCTGTAAGCGTCACTGCTGTGTGAGAAGTTACATTTAGCTGCGTGTGTTTGAGAGCTGGTCTCTAGAACTGAGTTCCAGGTCTATGCATGGAAAAAGTTTTGAGTTATCTTTGTAATGATTGATTTATAAAGTTACAAGTCTTTCAACGGAAAGGATTTACTAAGGCTTCAAACTACGCTCTATATACAGAAAGTAGGTCAATATTCAAGCGTTGTATGTATGGTTTATAAGAGAAAGAAGGGGAGGTATAGAGACTAAGAAGAGAATGAGAGAGGGGGGCTATGCGCATCGTCGTGTTTGTAGTTTTAAATAATTTAGTCTCATATTTGTGTTTATATATATCGTTAATATTAATGAAATCATCAACACACACACATGCATATACGCAGTCATTCACACACACACACACACGCAGACATAAACACTTATACATACTCGCATAGCCATTTACCCACAAAAACTCACACACACAAATACACACATGCATACATACGCAGTAATTCACACACATGCACACGGACATGAACACACAATGGCATACAAACAGTCACATTGACACACACACAGACTCGCAGTTATTGACACACAAACACAGACATAAGCACACTCATGCATAGATACACACACACACACACACACACACAGACATAAATACACAAAATGCATACACACACAGTCATTGACAATCACAGACATCAAAACACACAAACTAGCTTACGATGTTCAACATGTCAGAGCTTTGTTCAGAGGTTCTCAATTCGTTGTGTCGATCCACTATTCCCGTAGCCTCCTCGGCGGTGAACCCTGACTTTTCTGTCACTGCCCTCTTCACCATGTCACGGTGATTCAGAATATGAGACTTAACAGCATCTGACAAACAATAAAGAAAGTTTATTTTTGCCTTTAGTGAGTAGCCACTAGGACCAGCATGTGTTTTTGCCGTATGTTACGACTCTATCATAGACCAATAGTTATAGAAGGCCTGAACACGGCAACGAGCTATTGATATTGTGTAATGTATATGCATTAGTGACTCGACAAAATTGCGACAAAAAAGAAAAAAAAATTGCGAGTATAAAAAAAAAAGGATGAACGTGAAATCTGTGGCATTTTACGTCTCGAGAGACGATCTTTTCCCTTTGCAACTTCTTGTCAGAGATGGAGTGACCTCTCCATTGCTGGGGGAAAGCCTGGGCGGTAAATTTGAGAGTGCTGGGCTGCCCACACGTCAGCACACGCCTCTCTTCCATACTGACCGGGTCCAAAGGGAACGTGAAATATCCCATTAATTAATGTAAGTATTAGTTCCGCGGGCTTCTAATCAAATAGTTTCAGGTCAATTTCATTTCGTTTCTGTAACTTTCGTTCATATGGCTCATGACACGAGTGTCGGAAATTAAAAGGGCCCACAGGTCGAATAAGGTCGGGCGTCACTGTTCAAAAATATTGAATTAAACGGACTTGTACAGAAAGACACGTTTTAATATGGGATAACATCACATACCGTAGATAGGATAAATTCTAAACTGACATTTTGTGTAAAAGCGAATCGCAATCACCTAGTATGGCTGGATGTGACGTGTTATTTAAAAAAAAATTATTATTTCATGCATTCACTTGATTTATCCCTTTAGAGACAAATGAAGCATAGGGCCGCATCAGTACTTCGCCATTGTACACTGTTCACTGGCAATGTCTCTAGGGTCCATGTCCACCTTGCTTTCTTTTATTTATGTTGCTCTCTTTCATGTTTACTTTGGACTCACAGCCTTTATCTTCCCGTGTGAGTTCCAGTTTAGGGCGTGAGTTCCAGTTTAGGGCGTGAGTTCCAGTTTAGGGCGTGAGTTCCAGTTTAGGGCGTGAGTTCCAGTTTAGGGCGTGAGTTCCAGTTTAGGGCGTGAGTTCCAGTTTAGGACGTGAGTTCCAGTTTAGGGCGTGAGTTCCAGTTTAGGGCGTGAGTTCCAGTTTAGGGCGTGAGTTCCAGTTTAGGGCGTGAGTTCCAGTTTAGGGCCTGCTTTGTAACATTTTCCTTAATCCCTCAACATGGTCTACCCAATCCAGTTCCATTTGCATCATTTGATTTCCGCTTTACTGGTGTTTGCTGGGCTGTTTTCATCAGATTTAAGTTTGATCATTTTTTGGGGGGCCATTATTAAGCACCCATACTGACCATATCAAAAGCTTTTGTTGTTAAAGGCCTGAAGATTGTCTGCACTCAAAATGTTACTGTGCGAGACCCTACAAACCCACTAGGCCGTGGGTGGTTTCTCACGTCGCGTACGCATTGAGCCGCCACTGCGCTTGCAAATATTTCTACAAGTCACTGATTTCTAGGTTTAAATTCAAAATTTGTATGTGCAATATGCTCACAAAAAGTCAGGATGGACGATTCTACTGTTTAATAGGGCAATTTTAATTTTATAAAAAATCTCCAACTGCCTCGTTTGCTAGCTGTTGCATCTATGTTTCTCTCTGCTATGTAAGTTCAACAAGGTGGGCGCCTAAGCTGGACTTTTTTACGTTTTCGGGAGTCACCTTTGTTATGCCATTTAACTTTCAGCTTGCCAAAGTAATAACCCTCTCGCAAGGTTGTTCCTAGTGCAGGATAAATGCTCTGCTGTGCGTAAATGTCAAACTATAAGCATTTATCTACGCCACTGACTGGGAAAAAATGCGTTTTTGACAAACTTCTATGGATATCTTTTATAAGTCTATTTAAAATAAGGTTAAACTTAGATGAAGCAGATCATCATTGAGTGTACATAATTCTTTTTCTCATTAACCAAAAATGTAACAATTCAAATGAGGAGGACAAGTGTAACTACGAATCGCTTATCAACAGCTTGCTTTTAAAACATACCTTTATATAGATTTTAGTGTTTGTTTTGTAATCCAATATTTTTTTCCTGTCAACGCAGACATAAAGGTAAAGATAGTATATGTTTGCGCTATCTATAGCCTCCTATCCTATGCATGTCTGTCTTTATGGCTGTGTATACAATATATAAAAAAGGTATTCGACCAAAAATTGGTTTTAATTCAAAAAGTACAAGCTTAATTTTTTTATTATTGTGTTTAAAATAGAAAAATAAAATATATTTTGTTTGTTTAATTTTCTATAATATGTAATGCTAAAATAGAATTTATTTATATTATGATATTTTTTCAACGTACTTTAAATATAAATTTATTTGGACAAAAAATGCAAAATTTTGCTATTAAAATGTCCATAGAGTTCATATGGCTCTATATCATTGTACTACGAAAATAATGTAACGAAAGGTCATCGTCAAAGGCTGATAACTGTTGCAAAAAAATGTCATCTATTTTTTAATTTATATAAAAATTACTAGTTTTTTAAATTTAAAGGTTAGCTACATAAAACATTATCTTTTTTTTTTTACAAAACTGTTTTATATCAGATCGAATGATTTAATTTTTATAAATTTCTGCATTTTGAAGAAATATTGAAGTAATATTTGTCATTTTGTAGATCTATCTCTTATACAGAAAACATTTTATCTTGAAGTATGTTTAGATAACCTCAATTTATGAAATTAGCATCGTTCCTGTGGGATGTACGTTGACCATTATATTCTAGAGCCAAAGGTACATGGTTTGAAACCTATTGGGCGCATTTTTTTAGACTTTTTTAAATTTCCTTTTTTTTTTATGTTAGTAAAAAACAAATGAGAATCTGTAGTTCGATAACCAAAAAACAACATTTTTGTCTTAATAAATATAATATATATATTCTAAGCCTAACGTGCATATATCAGCAGACTTATTACTCTTAGATGTACATCTAGCTTTCTTTGTAAGTTTATTACTTCTGCATCTTGAATGATGATTTTGACAGCTAGTCTTGTCTAACATTATGTCAAAGTAATTTTTTTTTTTTTTAAAGATAGACATATAAACGACATTATACAACAAATATGACGGCATTCTTGATTTAAACAGCGAATGAAAAATTATTGAACTACGCCTAGAGAGAATCTATGGGAATATTTACAAAACGAAACAACAAAATGAGTCGGTGGAATATCTAGCTACAATGTTGTTCATTTTTTAAGTATGGAAATGAAGCCATTTTCTGGCGCGTATAAAATAAAGGATGAACGTGAAATATCCCATTAATAAATGTACGTATTAGTTCCACGGGCTTCTAATCAAATAGTTTCAGGTCAACTACTAATTAATTGTTGTTTTAAATAATGTTCAATATGTTTTTTCTCATTATAAAAAAATAAACATTGTTTTTGTAAATGTATTAGTTGGTAACTATTGCTGCGTCACACACGTGTATAGTCACAATATACAAGAACAAAGGGGATCGGAGTGACTGCAACAATTACAGGGGTATCTCTCTCCTCAGTATAGTGGGCAAGATCTTTGCTAGAGTGGCACTATCCAGGCTGCAAGTGATAGCTTCTAGAGTCTCAATGTGGATTTAGGAGTGGTAGATCCACTATAGACATGATATCTTCTCTACGACTGCTGCAGCAGAAATTCAGAGAGAGAGAGACAGACCCCTTTACATCGTTTTTGTTGATCTGACTAAAGCTTTTGACATGTTCAGCAGTAGTGGCCTTCTCAAACTCCTGAGGAAAATAGGTTGCCCTCCCAAACTAATGAAGTTCATTGAGTGTTTTCACGAGGAAACTAAATGTACTGTCAAATTCAATGGAGCCCAATCAGCACCTTTTGAGGTTCGCAGTGGTGTCAAGCAGGGATGTGTGCTCGCACCTACTCTGTTTGGCATATTCTTCTCCTGTCTACTGCATTATGCGTACAACGACATAAACGAAGGTGTGTTTCTCCATACAAGATCCTCTGGAAAACTATTTAATGTATCAAGGCTGCGGGCAAAAACCAAGGTTAGGAAGCTACTCATCAGGGAACTCTTGTATGCTGATGATGCAGCTATTGTGGCTGATTCTGATATTCAGCTACAGTCCCTGGTTGACAAACTATCTGCTGCTTGCCAGAAGTTCGGCTTAAACATCAGTCAAAGCAAGACTAAGATACTTTTCCAAAACACAAACACTGCACCTCAAGTAAGCATTAATGGCCAACCACTAGAAATTGTTGATCCCTTTTGTTACCTTGGCTCCATCATATCCAACAACACTCTACTGGATAAAGACATAAACAACAGGATAGTCAAGGCAATGGCCACCATGTCACGGTTGCAGAAAAGAGTCTGGGACAACATATTGTCGACTAATAGTACTAAAGCCCTAGTCAACCGGACCTGTGTGTTGAGCACCTTGCTGTACTGAAGTAAAACATGGTCAACCTACTCATGGCAGGAAAAAAAGCTGAATGTCTTCCATCTCCGATGCTTATGGCGGAACTTTAAAATAAGGTGGCAAGATAAGATAACCAATGATGAAGTGCTACAAAGAGCAGGGTGCCAGGACATCCGCTCTGTTATCAGCAGCAGAAGCCTTGGCTGGCTTGGCCACGTCCGTAGAATGCCAGTAGGTCGACTTCCACAGGACATCCTGTATGGCGATCTAATAGAAGGCAGGAGAGCCGCTGGTCGCCCACTTTTACGTTATACGGATGTATGCAAACGCGACATGAAGCTCTTCGAAATCGACACTGGCAGCTGGGAAGAGGTGGCACTGGATAGATCCACATGGAGAGATAGCATAAAGGAAGGGTCACGGATTGCAGATGTCATACACAACAGAAGCAGAAAGAAGGGTGAAAATTCAACGGCGCCTGGTGATTATATATGCCCAACCTGCAATCGCAGCTGTGTATCAAGGATTGGCCTCTTTCGTCACACAAGAAGTTGCAAAGGGAAAAGATAGTCTCTCCAGACGTAAAATGCCACAGAGATTAGTTGGTATGACAGATAGATAGATAGATAGATAAATAGATAGATAGATAGATAGATAGATAGATAGATAGATAGATAGACATAGATATATCGACATTTTATATCTTTCTATGTTAATACAATCTCTCTTACATTTTTGTCTTTTTCTAAAAGAGCTGCATGCTCTGTTACCATAGTGTCACGTCAGTTTTAGAACCCCTGCAATATTTGGTGAATAGTAATCACTGAACCATTCCGTGCTTGTTCGCACGAGATTTTGTTTTTTGGTCGGAAGTTGACCACGAGGTGGACGGCAGTTGATCTTGGACTCTCGTAGATAGAGGTTGATTATGGATATCTTGTCCAGTGTAGTAATGTATAGATATTAAGATTGATTTTGGAGTATATGTGATAACTGAAGTATTTCATTGGATTATAATTCACTATGTTTTGTGAATATTTCTTGATGGCTGGACTTGCCAATATCTGTTATTAATTATATTATATGTAATAAAAACCATGTCTGCTACCAGTGAGTCTATTAATTATTCTGAATATTGTGGTCAGAGAGTTCAGCATGTTAGTGTTCTCACGCACTAGCAAATCTAGTGCGCGAGTGAAAGTATTTAATTAAGAAGTCAAAGAATATCATAGTAGTACCAGTACAACACACAGAGACATTCGCGTCATCACGCCTACAACAAGAACTAGGCTGTGACATATGGTGGCCAGTATGGGGAACGAACCCACGACATTCGCGTTATCAGCACGATTTACTTGTTAAAGAGTGTAGGTTCGTTCTGTCATTTAAGACATTGTACATATATTTTTTACTTCTTATTAATTTAAATTTTTTTCTATTATAACTGGCATAAACAATAGCCATACATACTTCATATTGAAACATACTTGAACTATTGCATTTGTGAAAAGTATTCATTTAATACATATAATTATTTGAATATATGACTATTAGGAAAGTTCATTGATCTTATATTTATTTTGTAAAAATATAGTGCATCATAACACACTCATTTGTAATATTTGTAACATATAATATAATACTTGTAACATATTTTTTTGTGTGCAACTGTATATTTTGATTTACTTCTTTAACTACTACATTGATACATTAACATTAACCATGGCATCATATGATAAAATTCTAGAAC
The DNA here is from genome assembly GCA_030265305.1 of Biomphalaria pfeifferi. Classification (NCBI taxonomy): domain Eukaryota; kingdom Metazoa; phylum Mollusca; class Gastropoda; family Planorbidae; genus Biomphalaria; species Biomphalaria pfeifferi. The sequence continues at coordinate 539,752 of JASAOG010000275.1, forward strand.
TTGTAAAAGTCATGGAACTAGAAGGTGATAAAAAGAGACAATTTATAGAAAAAGAATTAGAAAAGGCAGAAAAGAAAGAAAGGGAGGAAAAAGATAGAATGGATAAAAAAGAAAAAGAAGATAAAGATAGGGAAGAAAGAGCTGCGGAAAGAGCTCATCAGAAAGAACTTAAGGACTTAGAAGTAAAACATAAAGAACTAGAAACTAAACAAGAACTAGCTAAATTGGAAGCAGCAAAAATGAATCCCAACATTATTACCCAGCAAACTAGTAACAAACCATTCATTTCCAAATTTCATAAATTTAATATTAAGGAGGAAACATTAGAGAATTACCTAGTTCAGTTTGAACATATTTCATCCTCCTATAATTTAAACAATGAGGATATGGCAAAACATCTTTTAGCTAATTTATCTGGAGAACCCCTAAATATAATAAGCACACTCACAACTGAACAAAAAAAAAGACTACCTTGCTGTTAAAACTAGACTTTTGGAACATTTTGGAAAAAGTGAAGACTATTACAGAAAACTCTTTAAAAAAAATTAAACTAAATAAAGATGGAGACTTCAATAGAATTATATTTGACATGAAGGCAAATATGCTTAACTGGTTAGAACTAGCTAAGTGTGACATAAAAGATCCTATTCAAATTTTAGACATGATCCTAATTGACAATGTACTTTCCAATGTAACAGATTTAGTGTTCACTTTTCTTAAAGAAAGCCCTCAGAGATACAGGAAGCAGTGCCATATTAATAAATTCAAAACTAGTAAAACCAAATCAAAAACTGCCAGAAAAGATCAAACTTATATATGCCAATCAAAACAAATTTGATAAATGTGATACAGCTAGAGTACACTTAGATACCCCATGGATAACTGGAGAAGTAGATGTTATTATTTTAGATACACCAGCCCAAGATTTGATAATTGGTAATGTCAATGGTGTCAATGATATAAGTAAAGAAGAAATTATGGAATGGGCAGCAGAGAAATTTGTGAACAATCTGTGGCACAAGATACAAGTCTTACTAGGAACATTTCAACTAATGCTGACAACATTATTAGAGTAGAAAATTTATCAGGATACACTACATGGCAAACTATCATGAGAGAATTTAGCAATGTTGCACATGTTAAATGGGTAGATATTAGAACTCAGGATAGATCAAATAAGAATGCATTTGTGCACTTAGACACAGTAGAAGATTGTTATAGAATTATTAAAGCATTTAATAACAAGTTATTTAGAGGAAGATATATTACTGTAAGCTATGAAAATGTTTAACTTCACAATACAATTAGAAACAACGTGACATTCTTCAGTCAGGTCAAGCTGACATTTTTCTTATGTAACTAGGTCATGACATAATTTTTGTTACACTTATATCATTTTATTGGGTCATGATGACATTTTTTTTCTTTCATTGATGCTATTGTACTATCATTTCTTATTAACTGTGCATTACATATTTACTTATCACAATTTGACAATAACATAGAATATCACAATAACTAGATGTGCTAATAATTTATATGGTTAGTAAACACAATAATGTAAACAAACACATTGACCTGAAATTTTTTTTTGAAAAATAGCTCACAAGTGTAAATATTGTTGATTTTTTTCCAAGTGGTACACGCTTGAATGCTATCATTTTTTATGCTATTCTACTTTAAATACCACATATGTGTGCTATCAATAGCAATTATAGACAATGTCACTGTAACCTTATATAATGGTGACGGAACTTAGAGTAATATAAGGAATACTGAACACAAATATACTTGTATAGATGTATGTAAACTTTTTTGGGAACTACTTCAATAAATGCACTTAGTATGTCAGATGATACACATTGGGCGTGTTATATTGTATAAATGATTGGATGTAAAATAACTTTAAATTTTTTTTTCTTTTTCTCTTCTCATTATTGAGATGTCAATGTATGTTAACAGAAGGAGCACATAGCAATTAAACATGCTCATGCAAAAACATTTCAATATAATGTAACTATACTTCAGGAGAATAAAGTCTTAACTTGTATTGATTTTTTTTTTCAATAACATACTTGTACAGTAGATGTAATCATAATAATGTATATTTTTCTAAGCAAACATTTTGAAAGGTAAACAATGCATTTGTCAATTAGTATAGGGAACCATTCATAGTTAAAATGAATGACATGACATTAATATTTATGTATAATTGAGCAAGCAATATTGAGGTGATTAATTAGATCAGCTTGACATAAGTGAGTAAGCTACTAGATATATATATAGAACATTACAATCATGTGTACTTTTGTAAAAGATTTTTTTCAAAAATCTTTTCTAGGGGAAGGGGCGTATGTCACGTCAGTTTTAGAACCCCTGCAATATTTGGTGAATAGTAATCACTGAACCATTCCGTGCTTGTTCGCACGAGATTTTGTTTTTTGGTCGGAAGTTGACCACGAGGTGGACGGCAGTTGATCTTGGACTCTCGTAGATAGAGGTTGATTATGGATATCTTGTCCAGTGTAGTAATGTATAGATATTAAGATTGATTTTGGAGTATATGTGATAACTGAAGTATTTCATTGGATTATAATTCACTATGTTTTGTGAATATTTCTTGATGGCTGGACTTGCCAATATCTGTTATTAATTATATTATATGTAATAAAAACCATGTCTGCTACCAGTGAGTCTATTAATTATTCTGAATATTGTGGTCAGAGAGTTCAGCATGTTAGTGTTCTCACGCACTAGCAAATCTAGTGCGCGAGTGAAAGTATTTAATTAAGAAGTCAAAGAATATCATAGTAGTACCAGTACAACACACAGAGACATTCGCGTCATCACGCCTACAACAAGAACTAGGCTGTGACACATAGAAACACACATTAATGTACATGTATATAGTTCGTTCATCATAGTTCGCTGTTGACCACTTAAGTTATCAAGAGGGATGAAGGCTTTGTACTGGGAGGTTTGTGCCTCCTCATGTGGCTGGTGAGACATATGTGTGCACGGAATGTTCGGCTGCACACATAGATGTTATCTATATTAGATTTTTGTAAAAAATGTTAGTAAATCTTAGATTTCAACGAAATTCAATCAACTTTAAATTTACCGTTATAATATAATTTCTGTACACTATAGCTGACTACGCCATGTTTTTCTTTCTAAGTCCAGTCAAGCCACATTGACATTTATTAATTAATTTTAACTTTGAAAAATTATAACGATTAAACTACAGTTTTACCCATGTGACCAACAAGGTAGTAGTAAATTTATGTTGGATCCAGGTACCTATATTCAAGTTCCATGAAGGAATAGCTTGAATAGAGGTAGTGTTAAAAAAACAGTAGCTGTGTAGCATTAGAGATTTATATTTGTTTTTATAAAATATCTTGAGCAATGTAGAACACTGCAGAATGTTACATAGATTTGAACCATATCTACTTTAACTTACCGAGACAATTATTGGTATCAAATCCGCACAAACATATAACCAGTAAAAAGAACAAAATTTTAAATGCAGTCATTATCCCCTCGTTAGTATATAACTGAGAATAGTTCTTTATAGATTTCAATTTATGGCTAAATATATAGTCTACTCCCCTGTCTGTCAATCAGGATTTTAAAAAAAGGGCGTGACTCCAACAATTGATTGGAATCGATTTATTGTGCTTCGATAATGATTTTGTCTTAAATCAATCTGTCTTAGTCATTTAACAACAATAAAGCAGCACAACTTCAATTAACAACATCAAGCAGTTTGACGTCATCAATAATAGTGCACCACTGAGGTCCCTCATACTATGCAGACGATGACACTGTTGACATTATTGAGACTTGTATCCGGTTAAAACTTAAAGATTGACTTGTATTGGCTTTTTAAGCAACACGAAGGACAAATTTGTACAAATACTCCTTCTTCCCTAGTACTATTAGAGCATGGAATGGGTTGCCTGAGCTAGCCAGAAAAACCAGTGACTTGGCAGAATTTAAGTCATTGGTTAATATGCATGACTAAATGCATGACGCGTAGGACCTAATCATCTTCTTTTTTGAAGTAACGTCTGTATTATATAAGATAAGATAAGAAGACAAAAGGACCCAAAGCAAAATATAAAAAAATCCTTTTAAAAAAAAACAAAGCTTATCTAAGGGGAAGAACTCCGCACATACAACAATATCTCTCAATATTTTTGAAGTTATTTACCTTACTCGATATCAAACAAAATAATTAATAACCAATATAAACTATGGCTTTTATATAGGGCTACTTTCATGCTTATATCATGCTCAGAGCGCTTTGGTTCAATCTCAATTTTGGACCAGTTGGGGGGGAGGGGGTTAGGGGGTATCTAGGAGATGTTTTTTTCCGTGCTGCCTTTAGGCGCTCAGTAAAAGAAAACTCTGCCCGAATCGGGTGTCGAACCTCGAGCCCTCTTTATAGGTAGCCAAGCCAAGCTAAGTTCATATATGCCTCCTTCAGTCGCGAGCGACTATGGATCATCTCATGGAAATGAGATGAATGCCTGGGCATTAGCTGTGGTCGGAACGAGGGATTAAATTTATACTAGTATTAAATTTGATAATTGTTTTTTTAAGTGATTTATGTTTTATGCAAGTTTAAACTTGATCCGAGAATGGGTGTTGGAAAATTAACATGTACAAACATTTCACCAGACAAAACAGAGTTGATATAATCTTTCTGATAAGTAGATTTAGAAAATTAGAAATATCAGTCGTGTTATTCGTACGAGTAGGCATGAATCGAGTTCTTGACTTGGTTAGCATTCAAAATTCATCAAGAGCACACTACTCTTCATGTGTTTCCGGAAATACTAGCTATCTCGTCATGACATTGCAGACGATTGTAAGGGTGGCCCGTTCAGCTCAGGGTGTTTGAATTTCTAGTAATCTCAACGAGATACAGTTTGGTAATAAGTAGAGACATATATGTATATTTAAGCCATAAGTAGAGACATATATGTATATTTAAGCCATAAGTAGAGACATATGTATATTTAAGCCAATGTATATGGCCGAATAGAATGGCTCTCTAGCTGATGCAAACTACTTGTGTTTCTTTTTTTGTTTGGCGGGAAATGTGTGTATTTGAGCAGACTATTAGTGGAATATAGATCTAAACAGTGCTTTTTTTTTTTGGTAAAAAAAATAGGTACTCAGTGATGGATTGCCGAACTTTGAACTACTAATAAATTAATAATAAACGTTAAAATTCAAGAAAAGTAAAAAAAATTTCCACACACTAAAAAATGTCCGGCACGCGTACAGGAGCGTACATTCCCCCCCCCTTTCCCAAGGCACTGGATTTAAAGGATGCGTTGACCCTCTTCATATATTGCTGCTAGTAGGAAAAGTCAAGTCGGAGGGTCCGTGGTTATTGACCTTGTCAGGACTGTCCATTTTATTTTTTTGACATTCACCATTTTCTCTCATTAGAAAATGTGTATATAATACTGTGATTATATACGTAGCTTGCCTACATATTGTTAAATTAGTATATTTATTACTTACATACATGCTTAGATCTCTGATCGTCGCTTTAGGCGCCAAGCTGTCTCCAGCAATGTCTTTCCCCAACTAGTGTCCACTGCCCTCAGCGTCTTCATGAAGTTGCGGTGAAATGTTACACGAGGACGTCCCTGGATGCTTTTTTCCTTATATCTGCCTCCAAGGTGCCCGCGATTCATTTTCTTTGACGACATGTTCTACAACCCTCATGTGACGCTCGGTCTCAACCTCTTTACGTTGTCGAGCGCCTGTTAGTGAGAGGATTTCTTTGTTTTGTGACCCGATCTCTTTAAATTGATCTTAGCCAATTCCGCTGAGCAAAATTTAGGTTTTCATTTAGTTTGTTACTGATGACTTCCATGTCTCGCATTTATCACGTTGCCGTCGTGATGACGATTGTTTTTGTCTGATACATTTTACCTTTACCTTTACCTATCCCTTAGTCTGATGGACCGTTGGGGCACCAGGCAAGACTTGTCGACCGTCTTCCTCCATTCCTCCCTTTTTTTTTTTTTGTCTTGTTTAGAACCTCTCTCAATGGCAGGCTGATACCAGTAGCTTAGATTGTCCGAATAGGTCGTAAGATTAAAAATTATTCGTGCTTTTCTTAGTAGGCATACTATGTCATGGCAGGCACAACCCCCCCCCCCCTCCCTTCCCCGATTTGTTTTCTATGATGCTGCTTAGGTTCATGAACGTACCCAGCTGTTCAAATACCGACTGATCGAGTCTGATGCGATGTTATGGCACGATTAGATATTAGTTTTTTGTTTCGTAAATAAGGAAAGTTTCGACATAGAGACAATGACGCGACCATACACATTAATAAATATAGACTGGCCGAAGGAAGTAATTTCATGTAACTTGAAAACATGTATATCTATTGTATTCGGATTTCCGAATTATGAAAAATTGCATGATCTTCATTCTTAGAGATTAAACAAAACTACACTGCCTCCTTATTTACAATATATATAGGTGTGTTATGAATACTTAACTTTTATACTGCTCATAAATGCTGTATAATAAAGTACACAAAATTGCAAGTCACATTTTCGTTTCATAAAACTCTTTAATCGGCCAGTCTATATTTATTTATGTCTATGGACGCGACTAGTAAAAACTAGACTAGGATTTCTTATCTTATCTTATATAATACAGACGTTACTTCAAAAAAGAAAATGATTACGTCCTACGCGTCATGCATATTAACCAATGACTTAAATTCTGCCAAGTCACTGGTTTTCCTGGCTAGCTCAGGCAACCCATTCCATGCTCGAAATATACAAAACAAAAAAAAAATTAAACTAGGCCTTTGAAAGTTCGATAACTAAACAAAAAGGAGATAACTGTGTTTGAAATTCTCATGAAATATCCAATGAAAGTCTTTATGAATTGTTTCATTAATGCTTCCCAGAAAATAATAATCGGTATTCAAGTATCAGATCGAGACAAGGGAAGTGGGGAGAAGAAGTTTTCCGTTTCCGTGCTGCCTTTTGACGCTCAGCAAAATAAAACTCAGCTCGAGTCAGGTTTCAAACTCGATCCTCCTAGAATAGGTAGCCAAGCTGTTTAACCTCTAAGATAATAAGGCTTGTCTTCTAGTCCGAAGATTAATGAGGCGTACAGTATTTCCCGTGGCTGCGCAGCCCCAGCTGTGACCTGCATATTTTGCCACATCCAGGGCAAGCATAACCATTGTCCGCAGGTGGTCGATTTAGATTTTCTTTTCGTCGTCTGCGTTTGTCCTCGGCAGCAGAATTTCTGTTGGTCTCAAATGTGTATCCCTTCGTGAGTGACCTCCAGCTGTCTCGTTCCGACGCCGCATGCAGCCAGGTGCTCTCTTCTATGTTAGCCAAGGAAAGTTGACGCCTAAGCTGGTCTTTGAAGCGTTTCCGTGGGGCTCTCTAAAGATACATCCTATATTAATTATAATTATCAATATTCTCTCCCAAAAGTCTTCAACAGTTAATACAGATTCCAGTGTGAGCGGTTCATCTTACTTTATTGATTATACCAGACTGTCAGCGTGTCAATTAGCCTTCAATGTATTGTATACTCTCAAATGAAACCAGAAAAGAAACCCTGTCAGGAAATGATGACGCAATACGTTGTCTATTGTAAAAGACAAACGAATATTCACATTTGACTAGGGTAACACCATTAGTAAAATCACTAAATTTAGAAAGCCTTCAGGACAGAAGACTCAAAGGTAAAGTAGCAATTATACATAAGACACTGAACCATAATCTTCAAATACAGAAACAAAATTTAATAAAATACTCTGAAAGACACAAAAATAAAGGCACATTCCTCGTCCCATATGCTAGGACAAATTTGTACAAATACTCCTTCTTCCCTAGTGCTATTAGAGCATGGAATGGGTTGCCTGAGCTAGCCAGAAAAACCAGTGACTTGGCAGAATTTAAGTCATTGGTTAATATGCATGACTAAATGCATGACGCGTAGGACGTAATCATCTTCTTTTTTGAAGTAACGTCTGTATTATATAAGATAAGATAAGATAAAAAGAAAAAATCAAACACAGACCTATATGTATATATATTATGGGACATTTATTTTTGGCTTATTCACCACAGTGTTTGTGCAGTGTCGGCTATGTTTAAATAGGTTCAAATATAAAACATATCAATTAGTGTCAGTGTTAAAAAAAAAAGAAATTAGAATCACAAAGTCAACAACAATATGAATAAGTGAAAAATAATGTTTACAGTAATAAAATCACAGTTCTGCTTTACAAAATAAATGTTGAGGCTCTTTTGTAAATAAACTTAAAGCATTACAGAGTAGTACAAATCAAACATTTTAATGTCTTCTGTTTCTGTATCTTGTGTTCAACTCAGCTACAAGATGGCAGTAGGTCGAAGATCAAGGTTAGCTTTCTTATTTATTCAGCAGTCTGTCTTAAATAATAAATCTTACGTGAAAACTGAATAGAGGTGCATAATGTTCATAATAATATTTTGCCATCTGTTAACAATGCTTATGCTTCATCTACATAGTTGCGTTAAAAACAAAAATTTTTATACTCATATTAATATAATTATTAAATTATTGGACTAACAAAATGTCACAGGTCATAAAAATAAACTGAGTCACATATATGTGTGTACATTAACTAAAGTAAATAGATATATCACAGATCGTAACAATGGCGTAGTCAGAGATTTGGGGGCCGGAAGTCGGGAATTTATCTTTTTTAGAACCCTTGCATTTTGACATTTGACATCATGACATGAGATAATGTACTAAATAAATAGACAAGTCTAAATTCCAATTGGTACAGTATAGAAGTAAAATGAACCAAAAAATTAAACCTCTTTTACTGACTAATACCGTTGTTTATTGGCGTGACAAGTAACAAATCTCAGATAAAAACGCCTCACGTCGTGCTTTCTGTGCAGTAAAGACATCTATAACATCATCTAGATGGATGCTGTCTAGTATTCTTTACTTCACGTGAATAGCAAGATTACACGGCAGTGTCGAAATATTTAATATTTAATATAAAAAAAAATTAGTACATTCATTTGCCCCCCCCCCCCCACCTGAATTGCGGGCTCGGTGGGACTTTAGAATTCGGACCTCCCTCCCCACCCTAGCTACGCCACTGGATATTAACTAAAGACGTGGAAAAAAATAAAGTAAAAAAGAACAAGAATGTTTGTTCAATTAATGGGATTACATATCGTTTGTTATAGTGTCAGAAATCCCTTATGTCCAACTAAAAAGATATTCAAAAGTAGAAGAAGACAACTGATCAGAGTTACATTTGGCGGGAAACGTGCAGACGATGAAGCTGAAAAAAAAAACAAATTGTAGAATGAAATTATTTGAGAAACAATTCTTTGCCAGTGTTTCTTAAGACTTAGAATCTAGTTAGTAAAATATAGATTAGTAACGTATAGTCTAAAAGGAAGGCGTTGTGGCTGAGCGGTAAAGCGCTTGGTTTTTGAACCGGAAGACCCGGGTTCGAATCCTGGGATTTTAAATTTCGCGATCTTTGGTCGCCTCCTAGTTCGCCCAGCTGTAATGGGTACCTGACATTAGTTCGGGAAAAGTAAAGGCGGCTGGTCGTTGTGCTGGCCGCATGACACCCTTGTTAACCGTGGGCCACAGAAACAGACATCAGCCCCATAGATCTCAAAGACTGAAAGGAGAATGTCTCTTACTTTTATATGTGCGAGAACATCCTCGTTGCACTGTGCGGAGTTGTAAAAAAAGCTCCCACAACCTTGTCATAATCCAGGCGCTGTTTCTCAAGGGGCCGTTACATAAATGGCGTGTCCCGCACGCTTAGCCTGGTATAGAAAAGGAAAATAGCGGGGGTCTTAGTGTACGCGGTCTCTTGCCGCGAGTCTGTACACTGTTCTCATTCAGGCCGGTGAGAGGGAGCTCTTGTTCACTTTTGCTGGCCTAGAGTTCCAAGATCCGAAGGCTCAACTCTACCAGACAGTTTAAGAAGAATAGTCTAGAAAAGTGTAGTCTGGATACTGGACGAAGTAGGGCTCAATAAATTAGAACTTAGTAAAGTCTTAGTCACTGACACATATGTCATTGTGATATTGTGCCATTGTCATATTGTGACAAAGCCATTTTATGTTTTTATCATATTTTGTGCTTATATACGTCATTGACGTAGTGTTAAATTGTGTCTTTGTCATATTGTATCATTGTCATGTCATATTAAGTCATTGTCATATTGTTCCAAAGTCATATTGTTCTATAAACATAAAGTTACATTGAGATCAGTAAAGACTGCTGGACTTGGATCTTATTCCTATAGGCTATTTGAAAATCATGACGTTAAAGTGTATTTTCAAGATAATGTGAACTTGAACAATTAACACTATCCAGTAGAGACTACGTTTGATTAGGTAATCTAAATAGTAATCTACATAGTAAAAAGTAATCCAATTCAAGTAACTGTGGTGATTGTACTTGTATACACGAATATATTGTATTGTAGATAATGAATAGAACCTTGGTTTAAAGGTATGACGAATAATTCTATGTTTATTTGTTTGATTCCAATGGTCTATTGGTTAAAGTGGAGCTACGACACTTAAGACATTGTTATTGTTGTTTGAGGTCTGAGTTTGAGACTAAATAGTAGATGTACTATAGAAGGCAGTTTATAGCTTGTAGCAGATGTAATAGTCCAGTATTCAATGGTTTTGTTTATAGCTTATTCTGGCTGATTAATTAAAATATTTTTCTTTTAATTACTTCCCGTTGTTTTGAATGATTGTTAGAGTTAGCCTTGTTTGCTCATCAAGTCTATGTCAGGAGTTTACAACAGTACCCCCCCCCCCCCTTTTCTTTTTCAGATCTAGCGATGATGATGTAAAGGTCATCTGTTTCTATAGCGACGGTTAACGAGGGCATCATGAGGCCAGTAAACCAACCAGCCGCTTTTACTGCAACTAATTAGAATTGGGGCGGGGGGGGGGGACTCAGGGGTTTCGTAAAAAAATCCCGAAATTCAAAATTTCAGTTTACACCGAGATTTGAACCCAAGTGCTTTACCAACCAGCCACCAAACCCCTTCAAATTAACAGTACTCATAATTTTAGCTTTATCGATAATGTCAAATCAGAATTACCTTTAGTATATGGCCTCATCCCATTGATATTACCTCTGATAATAAAAACAAAACAAAACAAGAAAGCAATGTTAGGTCACGTGAATGTATTAAATAGGTCAACAGAATAAGCTCGTGTTTTCAAATTCTCACTAGACGTAGTGCATTAACACTAGTTGTAGAAGTGTTCAGTTGGTCCTTACCCGGGTCCATACTGGCAGACGACAAAGTAGCTGTTTTTCAAGATTGTGCCCGCAAGATTTGAACACATCTGAACTCCACATCCAATGGCTGAAGAGTTGGCCCAAACCACCTATAGCAACAAAATTCATTCAAATTTTTTACTTGGGAATTATACAGAAGAAATAATTGGACAATGGGAGATTTTCATGTATGGCGAATAACTATATATACCGGTAGGAAGTTGTTGTTTTTGGTGTATCCTGTGTCGGAATACAGGAAGTGTTGTTAAGCTATGTATTTTACAAAGATATATGATCTGTGTACTTTTTTAGCACTACATAATCAATTTCTAAACACTGTCGTTTATAGCACCAAATAATATCAATATGGTGGAAGTTTCATCATCTCGCTACAATGACAGTGTATCAACTAAAATCTTAATTAAAACAAATGGGCTACTAACTAGCAGTCATATTGCAGAATCGTTATTAACATCAACTGCTGCTCTTTTAGTTGGCAAACAATGACGTCACAATTTAGCGACATAAACATTGCTTCGTGAGGCCTGATATCCAAACGACAATTGGGCCACCGATGACCAGCTGACCACAGTCAAAAAAAGGCAAATTTAATTGTTTGGCCATGTCACGAGGTCCCAGGACTTGTAAAGACGTTTCTGCAGGTAAATGTAGGCCTACAAGCGAAAAGAATATAAAGAAGATAATGCCATGGGATGCCATCAAAGAATGGACGAGCCTGTCTTTAAAAGAAATTCTAGTCAAGGCAAAATACAACAGGAATAGAAAAAAGACGGTTTATAGATCTTATGTGGTGCCCCAACGGTCCAATAGACTAAAGGGACAGGTGAATGTAACATAACTAAGTCTGTTTATCCCCAAGCCTCTCTCAATCTTCTATTCATTATCGTACGTTTTTCTTTGGGTTCATCGCCCACAAAATGTAGCATGTCACTTTCTCTTCAAGTTCTATGTTACAGTAGAAAAACACGGTATCTTCTATAGTAAAGTACAATTCTATCACTGACCTGTGTACAATGTCCGAAAATTGTCTGCGTATAATGTCAGAGTCTCTCCTGTGCATAATGTCCGAGACTCACCTTTGCATAGTGTCCAAGACTCATCCCTGTACAACGCTGTGGACTCACCTGTGTATAATATCCAAGACTCACCTGGGCATAATGTCCGACTCACCTGTGCATAATGCCGAGACACACCTGTGTATAATGTCCAAGACTCACCCCTGTACAAAGCTCTGGACTAACCTGTGTATAATGTCCACATACTCCGGAACAGCTGTTGGCATCAAAATTATAGTTCTTTTTCTCCGAGTACCAACTGTCTACAAAACTTGTCACATTTAAAGCTGCTAGGGAGTAAAAGAAACATTTAAGATATGATGACCCTTTCATAGCATGTCACTACTACTGTCCGTAGTTTTCCTAAAAATACTAATGAAATCATTACACTTTTAAAAGCGATGTTAGTAATTAGTGTGCCGCTGTTATATTGTATCATTATCCTATTATATCATTGTTTTAGATTATATTTTACAGATTAAAAACTGCGAAAAAACAAATGTTGTGATTCAGTCATGGAACTTGGCGTGTAATAGTATTACAATAGTGAATCTCTGTAGTGACGCGACGCTAGATTCAAAACATTATCCGGAAACAGATTTAGTGATTTAATAGGCTGGCGCGTTGAAGTAGCATCATTGGGAATTTCCGTAGTAACGCGACGATAGATTAAAAACATAACTCGGGTCATGTTCGTAGTAGCTAGGTCGAGCTCCATATGGCCTAGTGCTCAGACCTATATATATTATACCTAGACTATAAAACGGATACAAATTCTTATCCTATCATGGAACTATAGATAATGATCAGCTCGCAGAGGTATATATTCTATAAACAACAACTTTTCTTCTTATGACTAATATACCAAACAACGCCTTGTTTCAGCTTTTTTGAAGTTTTTAACGACATTTTTGTGTAGCGCTAGAGACCTTTATGTCCATTCTAGGTATAATATATACGACTGTGGTCTAGTGGTTCTCAAAATAGAGCTCGCAGAAGACGTAGCATTATCGACACACAAGTCCCACCTGGTGATGCGAACAGATTCTCTCCCGCATAAGAAAATCCTCCCACATTTGACCTGAACTCTCCAGTGCTGTGTGAGAAGTTACATTTAGTTGCGTGTGCTTGAGCATTAGTCTCTAGAGCTGAGTCCCAGGCCTGGTAGAAAGAGAACAAGAAAGTTATTACTTAGTAATTATTAAAATGTATTTGTTTCCCTTAATAACGAAATGGCTACCTAGTCGTGTAGTGACGTGTAGTATTTGCTGTTGTCATGGTGGGGAGGGGGGGGGGGGTAAAGCGCTTGGATTCCGAACCGGAAGTCCCGGATTCGAATCCTTGTTAATACTTGGATTTTATATTTTGGGATCTTTGAGTCCACCCAGCTCTTGTGGGGAAAAGTAAAGGCGTTTGGTCGTTGTGCTAGCCACATGATATCCTCGTTAACCGTGGGCCACAGAAACAGATGACTTTTACATCATCTGCTCTTTAGATCGCATGGTCTGAAAGGGAATTTAGTGGCTTAGAAGTTAGAATTAATCTTTATCTTATCGTCCTTTCTTTTTTCAATGTTCTCTGTATCCACACATAGTATTGATTCTCAAACAGTGTTGTAAAGTCATTCTCAAACAGTGTTGTAAAGTCATTCTCAAACAGTGTTGTAAAGTCATTCTCAAACAGTGTTGTAAAGTCATTCTCAAACAGTGTTGTAAAGTCATTCTCAAACAGTGTTGTAAAGTCATTCTCAAACAGTGTTGTAAAGTCATTCTCAAACAGTGTTGTAAAGTCATTCTCAAACAGTGTTGTAAAGTCATTCTCAAACAGTGTTGTAAAGTCATTCTCAAACAGTGTTGTAAAGTCATTCTCAAACAGTGTTGTAAAGTCATTCTCAAACAGTGTTGTAAAGTCATTCTCAAACAGTGTTGTAAAGTCATTCTCAAACAGTGTTGTAAAGTCATTCTCAAACAGTGTTGTAAAGTCATTCTCAAACAGTGTTGTAAGTAGCTCTCTGTTATGAGCGGATAGATTTTGTTTTATTTGTCGTCTTAGGACATCAGTGGGGGGGGGGGGGGGGGGGGGGGCCTCCAGAAAGTAAAAGTGTAAGTGATACATTTGATTAAAAAAAAAAGGACACGAGATCAAAGTTGCAAGTCCTCTGATTGTCATTACCGTTAGCAACCAATTTAATATGTGTGTGTACAAAAAAAAAATATCAAAAGGCCAATCTGGCATGCTCCAATTAATCACTATAGCTTGTGACCAGAGAACAGAACGTTTTTTAGTGTACTTTTGGTTTGGTCATGGCCACAAAGTCTTGGTAATTGAGACTAAATTGTTTTTAATTACTTTTGATTCAATAATAATAATATTAATCCTTATCAGAATCTGCCTAGCTGGGTCGCCATAACCAAGTTGCAAAATTAATAACCAAAACTTGGCTACAAGTCTACTGATCATTTATTGTACAGGGATAGGCTTATTTTAACTAAAAAACAATAGATTTTAATCGCCCTGGTCTGCTGTTTATATTTTTTAAAAAAACGCTTTCATTATTAACATCGCGTAAAAATGTCACAAAATAAAAGAAAAACTGAAAAACTGAAATAAAAAAATACAAAGAAAATATGGGAGCCTAGGCTTGGAGATAAAGCGTTTATGGAAATTATCAATTAATATCCCATTGTTATATCAACCGAAAGAATAATGACAACTGACCTCACAGATACCTTCAAGGTATCATAAGAAGATTCTCGTTGCCTGTCAAAGCGCGGTACTTTTACAGCCTGCCGCATCACCAGAGAATTCCTCAGTGGACACTGATAAAGGGACTACAATGAATTTAGTTTCTCTTTAGCGAAACTCGACCCTGGCAGTGCCAGAGAATCTTATCTTATCTTATATAATACAGACGTTACTTCAAAAAAGAAGATGATTACGTCCTACGAGTCATGCATTCAGTCATGCAATGGAACACATCTGAACACATCTGAATGTCATCCTTTAACTCGTTCCATTCTAACAATAATAATAATAATAATAATACTAATTTACGACTTAAAGGATAACATTCAGATGTGTTCTATTACCTACCATTGTTAACATGTCAGAGCTTGGTTCATCAGTTCTCAACTTGTTATGGCGAGTCACTATGTCAGAACTCTCTGTGGACGTGAACCCAGACTTAATTTGTCTCTTCATCACCTCACGGGGAGCTACGAATTGAGAAGCGTCATGAGCTGCAACGATACGAAGGGTCATTAAAGCCTTAGGGTTCAAACATCTTGTCGATATTGGTCACGTGTCTAGCTAAAAATAAAACAGTACCAAGCATTTGTCAACAAAGTGGATACCGCAGACTTGTAAGAATAGTAGACACCACTCAATGGTCAGCATGTAGGTTTGAAAAATAAAAAAAAAAGATAGCAATCTTATCTTATCTTATAAAATACAGACATTACTTCCAAAAAGAAGATTATTAAGTCCTACGCGTCATGCATGTTAACCAATGACCTAAATTCTGCTACGTCACTGGTTTTCCTGGCTAGCTCAGGCAACCCATTCCATGCTGTAATATCACTAGGAAGGAGCATTTGTACAAATTTGCCCTAGCATAAGGAACGAGGATGTTTTAACAATGGTGACGTATGATAGGCTGATGGTTTATATATTTATGTGTTTGACATGCTTTAGATGTTCCTTCAGATTTGAAGATTATTATATCCTTTCCCCAACCTCCCGCAGGTCGACGGGGGATGGCGACGGACAGAATTTAAACATGGGACCATCAATACGACAGTCCAGAGCGCATACCCCACGTGTTCTGTTGTCACAGATAAATATTAACATAAACATTCTGTAGACATTAATTATTACTAACTAGTCGACCTGCGGCGTAGCATACGCCGCTATTTTGCAGGGCCGGCCTTTCGGTGCCTGCAACCTACGCGACCGTAGTGGGCCCCGCACTTTCATAGGACCCGCACTTTCATAGGGCCCGCTCTAATTCAAGGTGAAGAAATTAATTAATCAAACCATTTTATAACTTAAAGCAGATATCCCGCGCCCTCCTGGCTGGAAATCTCCCGAAATCGCAAAATATATGAAAAAGTTCTTAAAATATACGGAAATATATACATGAAAATTGTCATTTTGGGTGGCATTCAATATGGAAAACGCCAATCTTACGCACGACATTATGCATCAGCCGTAATTGTGAATCTGGTGAAAGAAGCTTCTTGCGTCTCAAACTAATGAAGAAATACTTGAGGTCAATAATTCTCAAAGATAGAATGAAACATTTGGTAATTCTTTCTATTGAGCGTGATCTATGTAGGAAACAATTATTATGATATACTGTATGACTTCGCTACACGCAAGGCTCGTAAAGTATTTCTGTACGTAGTAAAGAATGAGTAAAATGCATAGAGGAATTTATTTTCTAATACAAACTCTTAAATTTCACTTATTATTTGCTTCCCTACTCAAACTTGGCCTCGCGAAATCCGTTTCGCATAACTCCCTCTGTCCAAGTTGCAAAAGTAAAAGAGTGATCTTTCCATTGTGTCCAAACTCTTGAGCGTGCTCTGTCGCCTCGATAGTTACTACAGAGTAGATTACTCCCCCCCCCCCCTTTTTTTTTTAACGTGATGTAGAAATAAAAAAAAAAAGAGAGATATTGCAACGGTCCTGCCCTGCTGTGTTGTGACTACGTGTTCTCCCCCCCCCCCCCCTTCTCTTGTTTTCTCGTGGACTATCCGCAGAGTGATCTTTCCTTTACTTCTCGACAAAACTCTTGAGGGAAAAAGAGAATGATATGTATAGGTAATAATAACGGAGACTGTGTTTATCAAAGTAGACATAGAAGATTATCTTTTTACTTCCGTTCAATCCTTTTTGCTTTTGCACAAAACATAAACAACAAACAATGACGTCATATCATATAATATTAGCACATCCTTCCTTTTGAAGCTATTATCACAACACGACCAGGAATGTATTGTTCATGAAACGTTTCAAAGGTCGTTACAAATACTGTGTCCCTAGGAAGTCTGTATTTGTCATTTGCGCTCTAGGAATATTTCCTGCAGACGACAGTTCTATAACTTATTTAACATGAAACTAATCTTCAAATACAAAAACAAAATTTAATAAAATACTCTAAAAGACACAAAGATAAAGGCACATTCCTCGTCCCATATGCTAGGACAAATTTGTACAAATGCTTCTTCTATCCTAGTGCTATTAGAGCATGGAATGGGTTGCCTGAGCTAGCCAGGAAAACCAGTGACTTGGCAGAATTTAAGTCATTGGTTAATATACATGACTAGAATGACACAGGAAATGCGTAGGACGTAATTATCTTCTTTTCTGAAGTAACGTCTGTAAGATATAAGATAAGATAAAAAAAATAAGACTACTGTCAATACCAAAGTTTACCCCTAAAGTCATTAAGATAAGAGGAAAGCGTGGTCGAGAGGCTAAGTGCACTTGAACTTGGCTTTGCTTGGCTACCAAGAAGGGGGCTCGAGGTTCGAACCCGACTCGGGCAGAGTTGTGTTTACTGAGCGCCAAAGGCAGCACGGAATAGATACCCCCTCCCCTCACTGGTCCACAAATGAGATTGGACCATAGCGTGCTATGCTATAAGCATGAAAGTAGCGCTATATAAAAGCTATAAATATATAAATGTACTTCTTTAACTAGAAGTTACGGATGGATTTTTTTCTTTTACAAAAAATATTGGAATTTATTTTTACAAACTAAAAACGTGAATTACTCTTTGAGTTGGCAAAGCAGCAGTGCAAAAAAAAAAAAAAAAAAAAAAAAAAAACACAAATGTGCATTATGTAGATAATAATGGCGACCGTGTTCTATAAGTGTCTCCGCGTGCTACTTGAACCCTCTCCGCGCGCTCAAAGGGTCACGTATCACACTTAGGGGAACTCTGAAGTAGGCTGGTCAAACGCTAAGAGAAGTGAAGAGCTCTCCAAAAGGCATTGGCAATCTTTTACTAACCTATATAGTTTATTGCCAGCAGTGGTTGAAAGCCGTATTCAATAAATAAAATAGACTTGTCAAAAAATGTCACAATTAACAGCACAACAAGTTCATTAACAGTTCGTCATGTGTGTTCGGTTTTTTCCCCCTTTCGTCGTGATTATTTACAAATAATCTGTTTAAACTGTCAAACTGTTTAAACCCATATAGAGGACGAAGTGACAAAATATTATTGAACTGTATTAAAAGACTCCATTAAATATATTTTTTAAATTTCAACCGTTAGGTGACTCTTGACTAAAAGGGGCCCTTAGAAGAAAAGGCCTTGATAAAATGTGGTACCACAGGAAGTGTCTTTTTTGTAAATAAATGTACAGATATAGACTATTCATATTGTGTCACAAATGTATATTAACTCATTCAGTTTGTCTGTCTTTCTGTCTGTCTGGTTAAAGGTTTGAACACCCATTCTAGGATAAAGTTCAAACTATGAACTATCATTTATTGGCGATGACATAAACAAAAATTTCAATTAGTCAATTGATAACTGGCAATTAATTATTTTGTTTGATACCAGCTAGGGAAATTTATCTTTAAGTACTCACTGATATGGTTTAATATGTGGGGTTGTGTCCCCTTAGATAATTGTACACGTTTTTCTTCCACACCCATTCTAGCATCAATCCTAACCCTAAATAATCATTTATTATACCTAACAAAAAATAAATCAATAAAATAAATTAATTAAACAAGAAGACTATTAATTATATGTAATTTATTTGTATGTTTGATATTGAAAAAGGAAATAACTTTTACATATTTAAGAGATACTTTTGTAGGTGTGCAGTAACCACTCTACTAGTGAAGAGCCTATGAATATCGAAGATTGTATAGTTATCTATTGTTTCTATTTCATGTTTGTGTTCAATAAGCCTCAGACTACAATCTATAAAAGGGGCTAAATCAGCTTTTTAATCATCTTACCTAACAAAACATGAATCAATAAACAAAAATACTCAATTATTCAATTAAATTATTGGTAATTAACTATTTTGCATAAACAAGGGAAATAACATTATTGGCGGATATTGTTTTAAGGACAGAGTTCTTCCCCTTTAGATAATATTAGTTTTTGCTTTACTGATGGTCCTATGACTTTCGTTTGAGTTTGGTTCTTGACGATCGTCAAGACTTGGCGAGTCAAAGCTTGAAGAGCTGGACAAGTTCACGTACCTTGGCAGCATCATAACAAATGATAGAGATGCTTACCATGATGTAGAGTGCCGAATAGGAAAGGCAGGGAGCATTTTCCAAAGGCTGCAGCCTATTTGGACTAGCCAAGCCATTGGACTCGAGACAAAAATACACCTTCTCAACACAATCGTCATTCCAACTGCTACATATGCATGTGAGACATGGAAGTCATCTGTCAAAATTGAAAAAAGACTAAATGTGGCTCAACAAAAATGGCTGAGACGGATTTTGGGATTCAGTTACACAGATCGGGTCTCAAACAAAGAAATACTATGCCGAACTGGGAGTCGAACACTTAGTGAGAATGTGACAGAGCGTCACATGAGGTTTGCGGCACATGTTCTACGTCAAAATGAATTACGCACACCAAGAATTGCGATAACATGGAAGCCAATACAAGGAAAGCGCAAACAGGGACGTCCTCGTATTACTTGGCGACACACCTTTATGGAGGACCTCAGAACAGTGGACACCAGGTGGGAGGATTGCTTCAGACATTGCCAATGACAGATCTTTATGGAGACAGCTCTGAATGCTGTTATGGTAGCTGAGGGAGACACATTTTAGGCCCAAATGAACAGCCTTTGCCGAAGACAGAGGCGTTGAAGAAGCAAAAACTAACTTTAAACTCATGGTGGACATCGGTTTTGTCGCAACTTGGTTTGTGTAGTCATGGAAAACATTGCACGCGTCCTTGATCTTCATTACGTGAACATTGCATTCTTCTTCATTATTATTATCATTTTAAACTTTGACCAATGTAACATTCAGACATGGTAATTATAACATTTAAAAAATCGGTTTAGGATAAAGATAGTTTTAAAGAACTGAATTAACAGACCTAGGATTATAAACAAACATAAGGTAGGCTCAAGACGCAACGAGAATATAAAAATAAAAAAAACAAAGCTACAAAGACACTTGTGTTAAATAAATCTAAACAGATCATGTTCTTCTTGAGCGAAGTGAAGCTTGTAGTTTGTTGCGCAACCATGTGGGACACCACGCACGCATGTCATGGGAAGATAACTCTTTTATTTCTGCAAGTCGGACTAGAGTTATCCCACGTAACTTTCGTGGCGACAGAGAGCGCGGCTCAGAAAAAAAAGAGGGGGGTGGGGAGGAGAACAAGTACTCCTCTGTCTGTATATATAACTCTCTACGTCGCCCAACCATGAGGTACACCAGGCACGCACGCCGACTGTCTAACCCTTCTCCCTCCCCTCTGTGTCTTTCAGGAAGTGTTTACCCGTCACTAAATAGTGTATGCTACGCCGCGAGTCGGTTAGTCAATTTAATATAAACATTTTATACGCTCAAAAGATTCTTATAAAATGCTTTGAAAATCAAAACGAGCAAGTCATTGTTGATAACTAATTGAGTGCTTCTAGTTCGGCTTAGACGCTTTCAGAGTTAATAATTTCTTGTTGTTTTTTTTACCGTAATTCTAGTTATTGTTTTTAGACAGCTCTTAGGCTGGGGTTGTAAGTATAGTGAATTAATTAACGGCTAGTGATTCTTCAAGAGACAAAGAACTAGCAAAACATAAAAATACTTTTAAACAAAACAAAGCTTATCTTAGGGGAAGAGCTCCACATTTACTAATATATCTCTCAATAATGTAGAAGTTTTTTTACCTTTTTGATATCAAACAAACTAATAAATTACCAATAATTAACTGACTAATTAGTAAATTTTTGAAATCCATGTTTTGCTAGGTACAATAAATATTGTTTTAAAGGTTTCTACTTGTTCCGAGAATGGGTGTGGGATAAATTACGTGTGCAATTATCTATGGGGAAATAACCCAAAATATTTAGCCTTATTTCCGAATACTGAACAATTTATTTCCCTTGTCAGTATCAAACAAAACAATTAATTACCAGTAATTAATCAAATATTTTTTTAAATTGATTCATGTATTGCCTATTTCAATGAATAATTATGCCAGGTTTCAGATTAATCTGGGAATGGGTCTGGAAGAAATAAAGTGTTTAAACTATTTTCTTGACAGACAAGAGTGAGTTGATATATGCTTTGTAAAAAAATCTATAATCTCAATTAAATTGTCGGATTATGCTAGCAACTTAACTTACCAAAAGATTTGGCTATGCTAAGTCCGCACATCAGGCTAACAATCAAGTCCCACTTCTTCAGGAATATAGTCATTCTTCCAGTAGGCCTATCTGCTTTAGAAACTTTTCTGTTTTCAACAAGAAGTATCACGATGCAATGATCTGGCGATCAGCTCAACGCGCTTTAAATAATTTCGGAACTGAAATACATAAGGTTTACACATTACTGAAACCTTCAACTTGATTCAACACGCTTTTGAATAGAATACTGCAAAAGAAGGACAGCTATTGTGAAACGCCTACAATGGAACATGGAAACAAAATTGAACAAATTACTTGGGTGGCTTTCAATAGTAAAAGGAGAGATAGCTAGGTGTTGCCTCAGAGGCGTAGTGAGCACATCGTGAGCTCGGGGCAAGAAACTTTATTTGCGTCCACCATTATCCATAGGCTTTAACAAAAAAGTATTTAATAATATTATAATACAAATAATCCTAGATTGTATTAATTTACTATAATATCTACAATA
This sequence comes from Biomphalaria pfeifferi, assembly GCA_030265305.1. Classification (NCBI taxonomy): domain Eukaryota; kingdom Metazoa; phylum Mollusca; class Gastropoda; family Planorbidae; genus Biomphalaria; species Biomphalaria pfeifferi. The sequence goes on from JASAOG010000275.1 coordinate 562,032, forward strand.
ATTTTTTTTGCGCTCTGAGTGTGGCGCCTCCCTGATGGTGGCGCCCGAAACATCGTGCTCCTTGCCCCCCCCCCTAATCACTATGCCGCTACGCCTCTGGGTGTTGGGGAGGTACTAGTAGAAAAAAAATCAATTTAGAAATCTAATAGATTAAAATAAGATCTGCAACTTACCTCCCTTATTTCGAACTATAGTTTGTTTTCTGCGAGTGTTTGGAATGCAGACGACCTTTGATCGAGACTTAAGCAGCTAATTGGGTACATTTTAGTAGTGGTGCCTGTGAAGGGAACGGTGACCCGTGAATCATTGGGTGTAATAAGTCTTAGATTAAAAGTTCTTGTTTTCAATAATCCCTTCAGCTCATGGGAAAGGTAGCGGTTAATCTCTTGTTGCTACAGCTCCTCACTTGCGTCTTCTAACCACTGTCGTTTTAACAACAGGGCCACAATAGTATGCAGCAACGGTCTCAACCTTTTAAGTTCGGCGACCCCTTTTTACAATCTCACTCTTCGGCGACCCCCATCCACACAGCAATACAAGAATAGACAAAACAATCCATATTTTCGATGGTCTTAGGCGACCCATGGCAAATCGTCAATCAACTCCTAAGGGGATCGCGCCCCACAGGCTGAGAACTCCTGGTCTACAGGCTAAGAAGGCAGCGTGTCTAGACTGAGGCTTTTACAAATCTGACCAGAAAATTATTAGAAGGTGGTTTTTTTTTTTTTTCATTTCAGATATTTATTTTTTAGTTAAACATTCCTAAAGATCTTAATAATAAAATCATGTAATGAGATCAAAATAACTTTTCGACATTTAGATGACACAACTTAGAATACAACATCGTCGAAAGTTTAAACCAGCTTTTTAACTACTTACTAATAAATAAGATGTTAAAAGATCTCATTTGTTTTAGATATATAGATCATTAAACATACACAGAAAGATCCTAGGCGTCACCTACAAAGACCGCATCACGAATGCAGAGATTAGAAACAAGATTAATACAGCAATTGGAACCCCACAATAACTTGCTAACCACTGTCGAAAAACGTGAAATCAAACTCTAAGGCTCGTAAAGACCTTCCTTCAGGGAACAGTAACAGGAAGAAGTATAAAAGGAAGACAGAAGGTGCGATGGGAAGACAACACTAAAAAAAAATGTACAGACCTGTCATTGAATAAAATTCTATCCAAGGCAAAGGAAAAAATAGGAATGGAGAAAGACGATTGACAGACCTTGTGTGGTGCCCCAACGGTTCTACAAAGGGATAAGTGAAGATGAAGTCGTACTTTATAGCCATTAACTGCTTTTTATTACTATTAGTAAAAAAAGGCGTGACGACCAAGCGGAAAAGCGGTTGACTGCCGAATCGAGGGGTATTGGGCTCGAATCCCAGTTAAGATTTGGATTTAATTCGGGATTCCCCCCTTGAGTTCACCCAGCTCTAATGGGTACTTGAATAACATTATAACATTTGGCGTTGGTCGTTGTGCTGGCCACAATGACACCCTACTTATCCGTCGGTTATAGAGACGCCTGTGTTGTATACTAATTGCCATGGTAAAAAAAATTATTAGTGTGTTTTAAAATAAATCTGTATATAATGTTTGCATTATTTACTTACTTATTAGCTATTGGAATTGGAGGTTACAACTTAGGTGTTTATTTCCAAATACCAAGTAGTTTATGGGTGTTATCGTTTTATTAGCACAAAAACGACAGCGTTGGCAATAAACAACACTAATAGGAGATTTACCATTTTAAGTATGCTGATGTCCCTTTGTTTTTTAACTTTGACATCTGTCTGTTTGACGTTTTGGAGACTTTCTTAGGCAAAGCTCTCGAGAAACGATCTTTTCCACTTGCAACTTCTCACGTGACTACAGAGGCCAATCTTAAAGAATTTACTTTTAGAGAAACACATTTAGAGTGAGGCACAATACTGACGATATCTGATGAGGCACAATACTGACGGTATCTGATGAGGCACAATACTTACGGTATTTGATGAGGCACAATACTGACGGTTTCTGATGAGGCACAATACTGACGGTATCTGGTGAGGCACAATACTGACGGTATCTGGTGAGGCACAATACTGACGGTATCTGGTGAAGCACATCTATGGCCTCCTTCAGTCGCGAAGCGACTATGAATCATCTCATGGAAATGAGATGAATGCCTGGGCATTAGCTGTGGTCGGAACGATGTCCCCCACACATCAGTTCCCCCCACTCCACGCAGCTGATGTGTATCCAAAGGAAATGCAGTGTCGATACAGTTTGGGGTCAGCGGCATCGCAGGTTCTGCTAGATTGTAGCACTGGGTGCTGCAAACTGCCTTAGGGTCGCCAGCTCCTGATTTTTCCTCAGGGTTGACTCCCGAAGCCTTTCCCATGATTGGGTATAGCTGCAAGGCAACAGAGGTTTGAATTCAGAGTTTTACTTCTCCTAGGCGGGCAGCCAGCCATGGCTAACGAGCCCCTCCTGCCCGAAGCTTACTGGTTAAGACGCCAGTTACTTGCCTTTGCTACTTCTCCTGTTAGTGAGAACAGTTCCGCCGGACTCAATATCTGAGCCACGCGTCAAGGCCAGGAGTTGGACTGGTTGTCAGAGGCTATTTGAGACGCATGCCATTAGGAAGCATTTTATAGGAAGTGGAGTGCTTACATCCATTACCACTTCCGGCAATGGTGAAGCACAATACTGACAGTATCTGCGAGACCAGTGATGAAAAATCTATGACCCAAGCTCTTGATTTGTATGGGGACATACAGGCACTACGCAAAACAGCAAGGTTTCTGTCCAGGACTTTAGTAAGAGGGGATTTGAAACTCGCATGCCCTCTAAAATAGAGTTTGATGATGATGGTGGCAGGGCTATTAGGCACAAAAGCGGAAGTTCGGATGTATTAGTCGCGATGACTTTTTACTGTGTCTTGGCTCGTGCCCACCCTCCCCCCACCCCCAGCATAAAAGGGTTAGGGCTCCGGCTGATATGGATCATTTGAGATTCATATACTCCCGAGATATCCATGAAAACGTATACATTAGATTTAAAAAAATACTAATATATATATAATGAACATTGTACGGTGTCAGTTAAAATGAGTGCATTGAGGGGATGGGCTTTCATATATTTACAACCAAAGCAATCAAATTCTTAACGTGAATATTTAAATATTAAAGACATGAGAAAAACATTTGTTCTAGAGTGACCTAGCGACCAGGACAATATTTACGCCTGTTATTTTGTCCCCGCACTAATTACTTCCCATGGTTTAACAATCTAGGTCAGTGTTTCCCAAACTGTGATCCGCTGAACCCTAGATCTCCGAGGGGCCTGAATAGGCGTTCCACGAACTACTAGCATAATAAACTAGTAGACCACCACGTGGATTAATCTTTCTTAAAAAATTGTGTTGTGCTAATTACTCACAATGTGCGAAGTGTTCCGTTAAGGAAAAAGTTTGGGAAACACTGGTCTAGGTCAAGCCGCCCTAAAGATCCATTTAAAAAGATTACTTCACGAGTTAATCAAAAGAATCGAAATCGATAATCAAAGTATCTGGACCAGAAATATGACGTGATGTAGAATTCTTCCACGTTTAGTCAATATTGATGCTGCTCATGGACCACTATTGACGGGTTGAAAAATATACGTGAAACTGTGAAAAGAAAGAGCCTCTGTTATTTTTGTTAAACCATAAACTGAGAGTCTCACACAGTTTTATTTGCACGAACTAAATGCCTGTATTGAATAATTCAGTTCTTATTTTATTTTTAATCATCACACACAAAAACAGCGACGATTGCACGGATGTAGGCCAAGAATTTGTTTTCTTTGCAGGTGACAGAGAGGTGGGGGGGGAGAGGAGTACTAAAAAGATTGTACTAAAATTTGGTACTACTACAACCAACATATGAGTTTAATATAACACCTTGTCTCAATACAATACATGAGTTCAATACAACACATTAGCTCATTACAATGCATTGTCTCAATGCTCAATACAATATATGTTCAATACCATACATGTTCAATACAACACATTAGCTCAATAGAACCCATTAGCTCAATACAATACATGAGTTCAATACAACACACGAGCTCAACACATGCGTTCAATTCAGCTCTGATATAAAGCCTGACACTTTTTTACATATATATATTTTTTTTACTTTACTATTATAGCAACGTATTACTTAGAATTATTTTTCGTTCAGTAATAAGTTCATAATTAACTGACAGTCGTGCTGGGCTACGTTGAAACATTTTTTAAAATTATATTTTGCCCGGAATATTTGTTCATCCTTCGATAAAACAGCCTGCATTAAAACAGCCTGCATTAAAACAGCCTGCATTACAATGCTCCCTCACCCCCAGTACTATATGCGATGAATAATATTTTTACCTGTTGCATTTGTTTAGTACTATTTCATGCTAATAGCTTTCTCGATACGCTATGACCCTATCACTTATCTGGTCCAGTTGGGAAAATGAGGGGGGGGGAGAAAGAAAGGGATATCTGGGTGGATTTTACAAACCTATATTCGACCTAAATCCGAACTCGTGTCTAGGGCCGACGCGCTAACCACTCCGCTAATGAGGAGTACTTAGTACGAGAGCGGTGACCTGATCTGGGATCGGGTGTGTGAGAAATAACATGTACACACTTTTTACCAAAGAAACAAGATCTATTACAAATTTAATGACATGACTGATCAAAATTAACGATACACTTAATATAAGCTTTTTAAAAAACTATTTATTTGTATTTTGTTTGTTATAAAGTTGACTTCAGGTAAAGAAGTTCATACTTTATACATGTGGCTAAGCTTTTATAATGTGGGCAGACAAACAGGGGCGTAGCTAGGATATGGGGAGGAGGGGGAGAATTTGAAAATCCCCCGGCGCCCCCACTTGAGGGAGCCCCCGAATAAGTGTTTTTACATTAAAAATTAAATATTACGCAAAATGCAGGGTCCCCCCAAAAAGGTCAAGGCCCCCCACTGCACCCAAACGGTGGAAAATTCCTAGCTACGCCCCTGCAGACAAATCAGTTTGCGTTGGAGTTCCGCTAATACCGTATTGCTTGTTAAGGAATCAAAGAATTGAAAAAGTTTGAGAACCTTCGGAATTACTCATGATCTTAAAGAAAAATGATTGTTTTTGCCTAAAGTTTCACACACCAAAAAAAAAACAAAAAACAAATGAGTTTTATTTTTTTCCCTTTACTAAGATAGTTGTAATTTGTACCATAAATTACCTCCCCTACACCGCAATCTTTAATACATAATAATACCTACTTCTAAAAGTAGAGCACAGATACATATCCATTTCAGACCTTGCGATCTCTAGGGCAAATAATATTAAGGTCATCTGTTTCTTTGGCCAACGGTTAACAAATAGGATGCCATGTGGCCAGCACACCAACCAACCACCTTTACTTTCCCAACTAAAGTCAGGTACCCATTAGAGTTGAGTGACTCAAGAGGCGCCCTAAAAATTCTGAAATTTGAAATCCCAGTCTTCACCGGGATTTAAATCCAGGACCCCAGGTTTGGAAGCCAGGTGCTTAACCACTCTGCCACCTCGCCCTTTCCCCCTCTTTCTAAAAAAGACATTCTAAAATCGCTCTTTGGATTAGGTTATGTAGATCTATTCATTCAGTTTTATTAATATTTCGATCTGTGTAGAACAAAATTCTTCTTTAAGAAATAAACCAATTTAATTCTATAAAATTTAATTTCGACAATAGTTTGTAAAAGTAGACTTAACATGACTCTCAAAACTCCATTACTTATATCACGTATTATCTTTCCTTGTTTATATATACCATCTCACATTTTTTTAGACAGGAATCAATCAGAATCTTCTATTGGGAAAGATTCCTGCTTATTTGCAACTCCCTTATATATTTTTAGTTCTACTGGAAAATTACTGTTGCTTCTTGAAATGTAAACATGTTTTATATTGTTTATATAAAATTAAAGCAACATTAACATAGACGCTAATTATTATATGATAAATAGTAACATACTTTGCAGTGATGACAATATAACAATAATCTTTACTATCCTTGAGGAAATTTATCTTACAATTGTGCATTACACATAGGCATAACAGTACATTATAAACATATTATTCAGTAGCACTTACATTGTACTTTCATATCACAGTTTCACTTAAAACATCATAAGAGAAGTTTACACTAATACGTTGGAGTGGATTGAATTATTGAATAGCCAAAAGGAACAAAAGAGTTCTTGTGTCTTTTGCATTTGTGATCGGTGTGTTTTTATCTTCAAATCATGACCCCAGAGGGATCTTTTATGTCTTATCGTATCTTATAAATTACAGACGTTCCAGATAATTACGACCTACGCGTGTCCATGTGTTAATCTAGATGTGCATGTTAATTACAGGCTTTAACTCTGCTATGGCTATATCGGTGGTTAATCTAGCTGACTCAGGCAACCCGTTCCATGCTCTAATGACACTAGTGAAGAAGGAGTTAATTCATGCTTACTATCAAGTAGCTTCTGGTAGGACTTCAAGCTATTGTGGTTCCAACACCCCCGTCCTGGAGGATAAGACTCACTTGGCTAAAACGTTTTACAATTTCTTTTTTACCGCACACTAAAACTATTCGTAGTCTTTCTCTTCCAGGGGCATTGTTTGGGGCCCGGGGGGGCTTGACTTCTTTGGGGGCCCCCGAACTTGCTTAATATTAAATTTTCACTGTAAAAAACACTGACTTTGGGGCCCCCATCAAGTGTGGACACGGGGGGAATTTTCAAGTTCTCCCACCACCCTACCTACGCCACTGTTCTATTCACTACTGAAACCATCATTTAACGAATTTCTTCCTCAAAAAAAAATTATTCAACTTTGTCAAAAAGATACATACAATTTTTTAGAATAGAAAAATACAGTTTAATATAATTGCCTAAATAATGAATGCTTTGATTCTTTATAGTGTTTCTGAAAAGCATGTTGTGCCCTCAGGAAATCTACAAAATACACTTCTTCAGAAATGTGAAGGGAGATAAGCAAAAGACAATGTTGAACCAAGTGCTGGGGTACTGGCATTTGACTAAAACAGTATTGATTGAGATATCCTACAGAGGATTTTTGTGTTGTTTTTTTTTTAATGTATTGGGAAAAAATTGTTAATCGATTCCATGACTGATAACATTTTGACAATCATTTTTATTCAATATGGAATCTCAAAGGAGAATGTGGATGTATAGTTCTAGATTTGAGTTGGTTTGCTGAGCTGCCAAACTTTGTTTCAGATGAAACTTTGCTGACCATATCTATCCGTGTTCCTAATATTTCCAAAAGAAAAAAGGATTAAAAATTTAAATCTGTGAATCACAATTGATTCAAATCTAATCCTATTAATCACAAATGATTCAAATCTAATTCTGTTATTCACAAATGATTCAAATCTAATTCTGTAAATCACAAAAGATTCAAATCTAATTCTGTAAATCACAAAAGATTCTTTTTGAATCCGGTTGACAGATAGACGTTAAAAACAATTTCCTGTTAGGACCGTAGTTAGAAATTTTAAAGTGCATTCCAAAGATCCTCACATTTAATGTAGCTATTTATATCTATAACAAAGATTTAATGCTACAGGGGAAACCGACTGCATAGAAAATAGAATAATCATACTTATTGTATGCCCTGATGTTTGGACATAGAGACCTTCCTCAGCTACCAATCAAACAGCAACAACAACAAACTAAGACAAACAACACAAAGGCCTACATATTTCAATAGCGTTGTAAGCTAGAGTGAACATCTAATTGTAATATAACATTCAAGTATAACATTCAAGTATAACATTCAAGTATAACATTCAAGTATAACATTCAAGTACAACATTCAAGTATAACATTCAAGTATAACATTCAAGTATAACATTCAAGTATAACATTCAAGTATAACATTCAAGTATAACATTCAAGTATAACATTCAAGTATAACATTCAAGTATAACATTCAAGTATAACATTCAAGTATAACATTCAAGTATAACATTCAAGTATAACATTCAAGTATAACATTCAAGTATAACATTCAAGTATAACATTCTATTACATTATGTGTTCAAGTGATAAAAGTACAAAAATTATAAACGACACATTTCACTATTTGATCAAAGTGAAGTTCCACTAGTAAGAGTTCCTTAAACATAACAAACAAACAAATGTGACTAATGAAACCGTAACACAGACATCGCGTGACAACAGTCCAGGAGCGGAAGCTGAAAATAAAAATAAAACAAGTTTTTAAATAACTTTTAACCTAGTTAAAACACATCTTTGCAGATTAAAAAGTAATGCATTGTATGTTATGTCTCATAGCACACAGGGACTAAATGAGTCCATATCATAGAAAAATTCTGAGACAGTCAATCTTACATTCCTTTGACAGACCAACGTACACGCATGGACAAGAAACAATCTATGTTGATCTAAATACTAAAACTAAATTACCTTTCAGATAAGGTCTTTTGCCAGAAATGTTACCCCTGGAAGAAAAAGTCCACAAAAGTTAAGTGTGTATTCAATACAGAAACAAAATAAAGATTGAAAAGCACTTTAGAAATACAATGAAGTCAGTGAACGTTTTTCATGCTTAAATCTAGATCTAAAATAATGGAACTTTACCCTGGTCCATACTGGCAAACAACAAGGTAGCCGTTGGTTATTTTTGAGTTTGTAATAGTGGAGCAGTATGCAATTCCACATCCTACGGCGGTCGTCTCAGCCCACACTATCTGAAGAAAACAAAGTCACATAGAGCATTTCCTAATAGGTTTATGGAGAGATTGAGATCATTTATTTCGGCAAGTGATGATAATAATAATAAGGCTTGTCTTCGAGTTCGAAGATTAATGAAGAGTACAGTACTTCCCGTGGCTACGCAGCCCCAGCTGCGACCTACATACTTTGCCACACCCAGCGCAGGCAAGTGATAGTGATGTAATAAAAATCAGGGAAGAATGGCCGATATTTTTACTCATTTATCTTCTCTTGGCAAACAAGTATTTGACATAGTAAGTTAGTTTTTCCATTTTATATTCTATGTACAAATGTAAATACATTGCCTTCGCAATGATAAAGCTTCAATATAAATATATGACATATTATAAAAATGAGAGAGAGAGAGAGAAGATTATTCTTTTCTTAGAGTTATTGTTTAGAAGTGATCTAGTAATATATCACAACTTAAACTAAACTTAATCTAAACTTAACTTAATCTTCGACTTTCACATGTACAATAAAAGAAGGTAATTATCTATAGTCATGCAACACCCACTACACCCTAGCCGGGTTACGCCTATGACTATAGTGGCTACCTGTGTGTAATGACCACAAGCTCCAGAGCAACTGTTGTCGCCGTAATCGTAGTTGGACTTCTCACGATACCAAGTCTCTACGATATTACTGGTACTGGGACTCGAGCCTCCTGAAAATAAAAAATTTGGATTAGACTTAACAATGACATTGACTAGCTAACAATGTTGTGATATTGACAGAAGTTAATCCGCTAACCCGAATTCCATTGTTTTGCAGGAGATATTTGCTGAGAGGACTAATGAAAAGAAATCTTCTTTGCTAAATAAAACACTTTAATTCTCCAAGCTAAAATCATAACAAGTTTAAAAACACACAATCAATACACAGTCAAACTTAATTTCCATAATACATTCACAAAAGTACTACACATGAAGCTTAAAACGTATTGGCTGAAGGACTCAAATATGAGCCTGTCTCCCATTTTAAAGTTTTAAAAATAGAAACATCTCGAACAGAAAATAAAATACAAACGTTTCAATTCTAATTACATCCCTTTCATTCTCCCATATTCTGTTTAAAAACGTGAATGTTTGCGAAACCAGTGTCTAAGCCTAGAGTCTAGATAAGATACTTTAATTTAAAATATTATTTTCATATAAAATAAAAATAAAAAACTACAACACCCCCACAGAAACCGTATTATAGGCCTACACTTTTACACACACACAAAATAAAACACTTTTTAATAGCCCCTGATATTCTTACTGGCCCGAATTGCACAGTCCACAGCAGCACTTGCAAAACTCAAAACAATCTGGACAGACAAATTGCAAAACTCAAAACAATGTGACTTGGACGCTGACTGCACAGCTAGAGAGCTAGAAAACACAAACTAAAACTCTGTGGCCATATTACTTTTTTTTCTTCTTCTTAAACTGTCAGGTAGAGTTGAGCCTTCGGCTCTTGGAACTCTAGGGCAGCAAAAGTGAAGAAGAGCTCCCTCTCACCGGCCTGTATGAAAACAGTGTACACTGTTTTGTCTGGCGGGTGGGTCAGACTCGCGGCAAGAGGCCGCGTATAGATCTATTAAGACCCCCACCATTTTTCTTTTCTATACCAGGCTTGCCTTGCGGGACACGCCTCTTATTATGTAACGGCCCCATGAAAGTATCAGGAAAAGTATCAGAAAAAAGTAGAAGAGGCAGACAGAGAAAGCGAGAAGACCACATAAAAGAGTATACAGGCCCGCCATTGAAAGAGGTTCTATCCAAGGCAAAAGACAGAGTTGAATGGAGAAAGACTGTCGACCAATCTTGTGTTGTGCCCCAACGGTGCAACAGATTAAGTGATAGGTGAAAGTGATATTGACTACATTATTTTTCACTTGACATTCAAAATGATGCAAACAAAAAAGTAATTAATTTTACCTATTGCGTACAAGTTTTCTCCAACGTAGGAAAAATTTCCGACATTTGATCTGTAAGCCTGAGAACTATGTGAAAAGTCACATTTGTTTGCGTGGTTCTGTGCATTGTTTTCTAGGTCAGAGTTCCAAGACTATGAGAGAATATCAATCAATATTTACTATCATATTTGATTTACTTAAAAATTCTGTATATCACCATGGTTCTTTTTATGACTAACGTTTCAAACCAATATTCTAAGATTTGATTTTTAAAAAAAAAAAAGAAATAGCAAGTGTAATTTAAAATATAATAAATGATTTAATTATTTGTATTGAACGATAAGATAGAATAAAATAAAATAACAAAGATAGAAAAGATACAGATAGATCAGGTAAAAAAATAAGATAAAATAAAGTTATTATAAATATAAGATAGGCTAAAAGCTTCTAAATAACAGTAACGCTTCAAAGACAGGCTTAGGCGCCACCTTGCCTTAGCGGACATAAAAGAGAGCACCTGGTTGCATGCGGCTTCAGAACGAGACAGCTGAAGGTCACTCACAAAGGCCGAAGGATACACATATGAGACCAAAAGAAAATCCGCTGCCTAGGACAGACGCAGACGGCGAAAAGAAAAAAATCTTATTCGACCACCGGCAGACAATGGTTATGCTTGCCCTGGAGGTTGCAAAAAATGTAGGTCACAGCTGGGGCTGTGTAGCCAAGGGAAATACTGCACTCCTCATTAATCTTCGAATTCGGAGACAATCCTTATTATTTTTATGTTAGAAAAGAACGAGTATTCATTCTCTGGCGAAGCCAGGGTCGAGTTTCGTTAAAGGGAAACAAAATTCATCGTAGTCCTTTATCAGTTTCCACCTAGGAATTTTCTGCTAATGTGGCAGGTCTGCAGAAGTACTGCCCTCTGACAGGCAACGAGAATGTTCCTAGGAATGCCAAGGGCCTTGAAAGTATCTGTGAGTATTATTATTATTATTATAGAAATAAAAAAAGAAAGATTGAGGTAAATAAGGATAGTTGTTAAATAAATAGTATTACACTTAAGCAAGAGTGGGTTACGTTGAAGTTGTGACATGCTGCCTATAGATTAAGATAATGATAGATAAGATAAAAATAAGAAAAGATAAAATTAAGAGGATTTTAAATAAAGGATTGATTTTAAAAATTATTCTAAAAAAATAAATGTGTGTGTGTGTGTCTCTATTTCTTCTTCTTCAGCTTTGAAACGACTATGGATCATCTCATGGAAATGAGATGAGTGTCCAGGCATTAGCTGTGGTCTGTACGAAGTCGCCTACACAGCAGCTCCCCCCCCCCCCCTCGGAGCTCCGTCCAACGTTCCGTGTATTTACCATGACCGTTGAGAAGGATTTCTGTCAGAAGATAGGCGTGAACCGGAAGCTATTAACCCCTAATCCTTAACGTCGACAACCGTAACAACGATTGAGCCGTAACCGATGTGTAGTGCGAGGTCCTCTGATCCTGGGTCCGCTGTAAGAGGTCAAAGGCGGTTCAGTTACGGGAAATGTCTCCATACTCCTATTCTGTGTCCGCTTCGAAGCGTGGAAGGGCTACCACACCAGCTATTCCAGGCGCAATGATTGCATTTCCCTTGTGGAACTGCGTCTGCGTGGCGGATTTGTTGCAGAGGGCTACCGGGCCTCTCTTCACAAACTTATATCAACTCACCCTGTCTGGTAAAAAGTGTATACACGTTATTTCTCCCACACCCATTCTCGGATCAAGTTGAAACTTTGCATATTTATTCATTGGCAAAGACAATAGATGAATCAATTTTTTTAAAATAACCAATTAGTCAATTAATTTCTGCTAATTATTTCTTTATACCGACAAGGGACATTAATTCTTCAGTATTCAGAGATTCTGAGAGATATAGGTAAATATTTACTAAATATTAAGGGTTTTGTCCCCTTAGATAATCGTACATGTTATTTCTCCCACATCCATTCTCGGATCAAACTGAAACTTTCAACAACTTTTCATTGTACCTACCAAAACATGAATCAATTTTAAAATTACCAATTAGGCAATTAATTAATGGTAATTATTTTTTGTTTTGATTTCAAAGAAGATAATAACTTCTCCATTATTGATAGATGTAGTTGTAAATGCAGAAGAACCTCCCATTTGGTAAGCTTTTTTTCCCCCTCTTATTATTTAATTAATTTTTTAGTTTCCTCAAGCGATGTCTTTTATTACTTACGATGTTCAACATGACAAGACCGTGCTCATCTGCTCTCAACTTGTTATGCAGGTTCACCAAGTCAATGGCCTCCCGGGCTGTGAATCTGAGCTTAGTATTGTCTCTCTTTATTAGCATATGGCGAGCATGAAATTGTAAAGTTCCATCAGCTGAAACAAAGAAACGGTTTGATTTCAAAAGATATGTAGGGGTCATGGGGTCATTGGGGTCAGACCGTTGACACTTCTACTTCTATCACATGTTTGAGAGTTCAGATCAGTAATCCTATATCTGACTCGCGCACTGGTTCTATGTTTGCAAATCTTGGACCCTTACTCCAGAAGTAGAGAGGAGGATCCTAGCATTGGGATTGAGATTGTAAGAAAGATTTTATTATTATTATCACATAAAGACTGCATCACAGATGAAGTGATTAGAGACAGGATTAGTTCAGCGATTGGACCCCCACGATGACACTTTCTAGCCACCGTCAAAAACTGAAACTCTATGGACACATTGCAAGGGCCTCAAGGCTTGCATAGACCAGGCTTTAGGACAAAGAAGAGGCAGACAGAGAAAGCGATGGGACGACATCATAAAAGAATGGACGGGCCTGCCATTGAAAGAGGTTCTAACTAAGGCAAAAGACAGAGAACAATGGAGAAGGTCGGTCAACAGATTTTGTGTGATGCCCTAACGGTCCAACAGACTAAGGTATAGGTATTATAAGTATATATATATATATGTATATATATATATATATATATATATATATATATATATATATATATATATATATATATATATATATATATATGTGTGTGTATATACAAATTGTCAGTCATGGTCCAACAGACTAAGGGATAGAAGAAAGTGAAGATAGCTTATCCACCCCCCACCCCAAAGGCATTTAGGTTTTATCTTTAAATTACGAATTTAAAACAAACATTTTAAAAAGATTTTAAAACCAAGAATAAAATCAAAGGAGACTCCTTATTTCTTTCCCTTGTTACTATTTCTCGGAATTTTGCTCAGTTTAAAATATTTCTATTATACAACTAAATTCATAGCTCACTACTTAACAAAAATACATGTCTTGTACAGATTAAACTACACCAAACTCAATTTAATTATGACTTGTAATAATTTTATTAAAAGCTGAATTGAAAAAAGAACAGGTGTTTGTTAAAAAATGTTTCTATTCATTGAAATCGAAACAATTTTGTCGTGTTGTATATTTCTTTATCAAATCTTAGCGCTGTGTAGAAGTTTCAGTTTCAGACACCTTCAGTGACCTCTTTCAGTCACAAACGCCAGGCCCTTAAAAACATGAACCTTTCAAGTATATCAAACGTTTGCAACTGTATACAAACAGTTGATCAATTAACCAATCAACGTGTTCACATTAAAGTGTCCCATCATGCAACGAAGAAACTCGTTGACTTTTTTTTTTAAATAGGCACATTGAGTCCGAGTCTAAAAATAAAATCAAAGCAATTCCATTTATTTTCAAAGCTTTAATCAAAACGCATTTCCACCCGGGCTAATTACTTTCCTCTATGTGTATAGAATCGATCTAAAACTCGTATGTTATCAAAGAATTTTATCAGGACTCCTGGTTCTAAATACTTGAAGCTTAATAATTCATATGCTAGACAGTGGATCAACAGGGGCTTTATCAACTGACATGCTTAGCGTGGATATTTTTATTCCTTTTATTTAGTGTTAGAGTTTGTATCGCATTATCACGACCAAATGTTACAATCGTCAGCAAGGGGACAACACTCTGTGACACTACAGGAGTTGTTGAAACACCTTTTTAAAAGTCTAGCGGTTCGGACTTTATAAAAAGGTTTAAGCCATGGGCTTTTGTTAAGTCAACAAATCGTCTACACGTTATTATTAGGTTGTTGACTTAATGAGTTGACTGGGTGTAACATTTTGGCAGTGGAAAGTCTTAAGTGACATCATGACTTTATAATCTACAACGATTAACAGTCATAGTGACAGCATAACTTAATCATCTGTAAAATTGCTAAGGTTTTATGAGCTTCTAAATTTTTTTTGTTCTCTTTTACCGCGACATGAACCATAGCTATTTTACGAACAGGGCCGGCTTTAGTCGTAGCCGAACTAGGCAGCCGCCTAGGACGACTGATTTGGGTTGGGGGGGGGGGGGGGGGGGCGGCCTCGTTAGCACTAAAAAGAATAGAAAAAAAAATTCGAAACTTGGATCCAACCTTAAACATAGAAGAGTTCCATGGCTCTATGTCTACTAGCTTAGCTCTAAGTCTCTGACTCCAGGTTTGTTCAATAATGTTAAGATGTACTTGTTAGACTTCCTGTGCTTGTTTCCCATTTTGTTGCTTCCTTTTGGATACAAATTTCGAAACGTTTGGAGCCACCGAAATCCCTTCGCCTAGGGCCTCTAATTAACCCTGGTACGACTGAAGGAGACCAACTAGCTAGAGATCCGACTAGACGCGAATACAGTGCTTCCCAAACGGTTCCGCGAGGCCTGTATAATTGTTTCACGAACTATTGGAGTAATTTATCAGACCTGCACTCGAATTAATTGCAAAGAAAATGCAGAAGAAAAAAAAAGGAATAAAATTGAAACTAGTTCATTCTTTATATAGCACACACATTCCTTATATAGCACACACATTCTTTAAATAGCACACACATTCCTTATATAGCACACATATTCCTTATATAGCTTCCCTGATCTTTCTTCTATCCATTCAAACATTGTGTTACAAATATTTCTGTGCATTTGTACCTGAATTACAACAGAAACTATTGACCTAATAGTTTCAAAATCAAATAGTAACATATGGTAGTACATGCAGAGAAAAAAACACATTTTACAATACATACATTACAGATAGTATAGAGAGTAGCGTAGTAACCGCAGCCCTAAGAGGCTAAATGCTCCTGGGCCCACATCCAATACTAACGGGCCACTTGTAAAGGAAAAAATGTGATGATTTTAAGAAATTAAATGTTGCATATTTTTAGATAGGTTACTTCCCCTTTCAGACCTTGCGATAAGCGAGGCTTCGTTAACGAGGGTGTTATGTGGCCAGCACAACGACCAACCGCCTTTACTTTTCCCCAACTAATGTCAGAGCCTAATCCGGGACCCCCAACCACTCAGCCAGCACACCTCCAGTTCTTACTTAAATAAGGCTGCCTGGTCGTGCGGTTTGCGCGCTGGACTGTCGTTTGGATTTATCGATGGTCCCGGGTTCAAACCCTGCCCGCTCCCATCTCCCCGTCGACCAGAGGGAGGTTTGGACTAGGAAGTAAACTATCTTCAACTCTAAAGGAATATCCGAAACATGTAAAACATTTTACAAGCAAACAAAACATATTTATAAACATCGCAAAATATATCACTGTAAATCTAATCAATGTTGGACGAAGTCTTTTAAAGGAAGGTAACTTTTATATTGTCAGTACATCATATTATGAAATAATAAAGTTAGTTATAAATAACACTGTTAAGGGAACTACAATGAGCTTTGTCTCCCTTTAAATAAAGCTGCCAGAGAATGAACATTAATTAATAAATGAATTATTAATAATAATGATGATTACCAAGTTGCAAAAGCGATACATCAATGCCTGGCTTTGATACATAATTGAACAAGATAGATAAACATCCTTATTGCAAATAGCCATCCCCAGAGATTCCTAAGTCAACCGATCACTTATTATACTGGGATAGGTCTATTTTGACTGACAACACAGTAGATTTTAAATCTTCCTGATCTACTGTTTATTGATTTTAAAATAAAAAACGCTACCATAATTGACATCGCCGTACCACTGTCTCATATAATAAGAAAAACTGAAATGGAAAAGCAAAGAAAATAATAAAAAACCTAAGGGGGGGGGGGGGTTATGGAAGTTGTTTGAAATAACAGTATACTCCATTATTACATCAACCGAGGGGGTAATGAAAAACTGACTTCACAGACACCTTCAGGACCAAACAGATTCTCGTTGGCTGTCAGAGGACGGTACTGCTGCAGACCTGCCACATCACCAGAAATGTCCACAGTGGAAACTGATAAATGAACAGTGAATTTTGTTTAACGAAACTCGACCCTGGCAGTGCTAGAGAATGAATACTTGTTCGTTTCTAACATAATAATTATACTGATAAGCAATATGTAAACAAAGTGGAAGTACTCTGCTAGATAATTTTTATTATTGTTTTAGATGTCTTTCATATCACCATATGTATTAGCTAGCTAAGATAAATCAATAAATGTTTTAACTCTTTCTCTGCGTAATTATTTACCACATTCTGGTGGAATCAACGCGGGTATCGTCAGGAGAGAAAGAGTTAAGATGACGTAAAATGTATAACCCTGTACTATGGTACATTTATTTGTTTATAATACGTGTGCTAGATAATCGTCATTACTGCTATTTATGTCTTGAAGTAGTTGACATCCTTGGAAACAAAGCTTAAGATTAAAATGGACTATCTACTGAATAGGATGATTAGGTATCTCCACAAAGCTGTTTCACTTTTATCTCTTGTGAACTTGATATTTAATCAGGACTTTGTGTGTTGTCCAGGACAATGTATACAGCTTCTTATAGTTGTGACGAATACCCGAAGATTCAGCCCGTGGTCCGGAAACCTAGCACGTGATATGGCTGACCAATGGCATTAGCTTTTCAAATGAGCCTTTTGAGGAGTGCTTTCTCGTTTGACCCATGAGAACTATGTGCAGTCTGTGTTGTGCCTGTCTTGTGTGTTGTTTTCTTGGCATGTATTCTCAAAAGAAATACAGTGTGGCTCAATCGATTTACCGGAGGGGGCTTAGCGTCGTATTCATGAACACGGGGCCAGTGATACCTTGCTACGCCACTGACTAAAGAGTGTCCTATCCACTAGTAGTCAATTATAATGGGTTTTTTTTTGTTTAAACGCAAGGTTGTCACGTTTACCCCCGTTGTGGTGGAATAAGTCCGCCGATCGGTTCGTTTGCACTTCCCGATGGGGACGATGGCCTGCGACTCCTAAGGGTAAAGTCTTAGAGCCACAAAGTGGTAAATATTTGGTTGATATTATATAGGCACAAGCAAAACGCAAAGCTTATTGATTTTGTGGAAGAACAGTTATTTAATAAAGATTAAGAAGAAATACAATCAGTGAGTGAGGGGGGGGGGGGTGTACAGGAAGATTTAGGATTTTATGATAACGTTTAAGATAATATCATCACTGGGATGTTGCTCATAAAGATTCGTGTATGGTTTGCTTATTCGGCTGTCTCTCACTTATCTGTTATTCAAGGTTCTCCTTCGGGGTTGGGTAAGTTGAAGCTCCGTTGAGTTGTAGCCAGTTGCTGGTGCCCTGCGAGTAGGCAGGCACTGGTGTGATGAATATGAGGATGCCACGCGGTGGGCTTACTCCCGTGGTAGTTGCAGACCGGTCCTGGGACTTCAGCCTTGAATGCCTTCAGTTCTTAGCCGAGGGTGATGAGTGACTCACCCTCAACGGGAATGTGTGGAGAGCTGCTGAGGTCTGCCTTCAGGCAACCAACACGCCAGCCCTGATGTAGGAGGCTATGAGATGAGATATGAGAGGAGCCTGAATTATTAAACCATACAGGCTGGTTGGCGAGGGGCGCATCCTTGATAGGAGCGTCTCTCTCAGACTAAGATACATGTTAATGACATTTCACTATGTCTGATGATAATTGCTATACAAATGATATAATAACAATATTACGAATACACATATTACTGTACAAGGCAGGGGCATAAATGAGGAGGGAAACAGGGGGACCGTATTACAGGGTTGTAGCCCCTGTGACCTCATTGACCTACAGGTAAACAAGTCCGCGGTCGCTCGTGACCAGAGGACCGTGACAAGAAGAAAAAGGGGGGGGGGGGGGTAGAAAAGGGCACATAACCATGCAGGCTGACAAGCCGAAAATAGTGGGGTAGACACACGAGACTGATTCTCGATCTTAAGGATGCATGGTAACTGCACAGTATGTGCATAGCAAAAACAAGCATAATTATAATATATATATACATATATATATATATATATATATATATATATATATATATTAGATATAGATATATGTGCGCATATACGGGTATATATGCACAGGTAAGGAAATGATCTAGACTTGAGTAGGTCCAGATGAATATGGATATGAATAAATAACAAATGCATAAATAGACATTAGGATTAACTAAATTGTAAGGTGGATGTCCACCGTTGGGAGTGCAGTCAGCATTGACGAGTACATGAGGAACACATATTCATAGAGATTTACAAATGTAATATTTGGAAGCAAACCGGTGTTAACATGGTAATGATATATGAATATAAATGTTACAGGCGAAGACACACTAAATAATAATGATAAAGTTTTTCCAACTCACCAGCTTTGCCTTACACAAGTTCCCAAATGAATCGTTGACTTGAAAGTCTTCTGACTTCTCAGTGATTCTGATCTAGAATGGCATTAACCTGAAACTTTCGTCTCCGGCTTTTATAGGTTCCCGAGCGGTATGTTAAGAGTAGTGACGATCCAATGGCCAGCGAGTCTTTTGAGTTTAGAATTGTTAAATTGGACCAATCTTTTCATTTGGGGCTCACTCACCTGACTTCTTTAACCCGCGATCCGTGTGTGGGGGGGGGGGGGGGGGGGGAATGAAAGCGGAACCATGCAACAATTATCAGGCTGGATTATCGCTCGATGGTACAGCGGACGGGAATGATTTGAATAGCCCTGGGCGTTAGGAGTGTCGACTCAAAGGGATGTACGTGGACACCAAAATTTAATGTCCCTGGACTTCACGGTTGCGTGCTTTTGTTTCGGCGTTTGGGGCGTAACTTTCAATTTTAATGTTCTTGAACTTAACGGCTACGTACGTTTGTTTCGGCGTTTGGGTGTAACTTGGGATGTGTGTTTATGGCCTATGATTTGGGGGTTGGATCTAACCTTGGTGTAATAGGATGTTTGTGTTCTACACTGGTCGGTTTAGTGTTAAAAGGGGCTATACAATGCTAACTAGTGGTAAAAGGGGGGGGGGGGTAGTTCCGCACTGGTCAGTTCTGTATTGAGAGGACGTATTTCGTCACACATTGCCGGAAGTGGTAATGGATGTAAGCACTCCACTACCTATAAAATGCTTCCTAATGGCATACGTCTCAAATAGCCTCTGACAACCAGTCCAACTCCTGGCCTTCACGTGTGGCTTAGATATTGAGTCCGGCGGAAATGCTCTCACTAACAGGAGAAGGGGCAAAGGCGAGTAACTGGCGTCTTAACCAGTAAGCTTCGGGCAGGAGGGGCTCGTTAGCCATGGCCGGTTACTCACCTAGGAGAAGTAAAACTCTGAATTCAAACCTCTGTTGCCTTGCAGCTATACCCAATCATGGGAAAGGCTTCGGGAGTCAACCCTGAGGAGCTGGCGACCCTAAGATAGTTTGCAGCACCCAGTACTACACCCTGACAGAACCTGCGACGCCGACCCCAAACTGTATCAGCACTGCCGTTCCTTTGGATATATCAGCTGCGTGGAGAGGGGGAACTGATGTGTAGGCGACATCGTTCCGACCACAGCTGGTGCCAAGGAATTCATCTCATTTTCATGGGATGATCCATAGTCCCCTTTCCACTGAAGGAGGCCATAGTAGCATCTGAACCCTCCAACATGATACAGTACGCAGAAAAAGAACAAGAGTCACAAGTCTCAGGTTTCGAGAAACAAAATTCAGTGTAGTCTCTCTCGTTCTCTAAAGAATTTCCTAATGACGTATCGGGTCTCCAGTAGTACCACCCTCTAGAAGAGTTTCATGTAGCTACCTATGTAGCTGGGATGTATGACTAAGTGACCTAAACCTACCGATGTCGAGTTCCATTTGATTGATTCCAGTAGGAAACATTTCTCATACACGTCAACAAAACAGCGAATGTAACATGGTAACATGGTATATTACTTAAAAATAGAATGCTGTAAAATGTTTTTACAACGCTTATATCAACTCACTCTGTCTGTCTGTTTGTCTGTCTGGTAAAAAGTTTGTACACGTTATTTCTCCCACAACCTATCCTGGATCAAGCTGAAATTTTTGCACAATTATTTCTTTTATCTGACAACACTAAAATCAATTTTAAAAATTACATATTAGTTAATTAACTATTGTTTTTGTTTTTCTTTGGTATCTCAAACAAGGGAAAAAATTTGTACTCGACTAAAGTGGTGATATAAGCTAAATTAATCACCTCTGAGTCTTAGTGAACAAAACATGAAAACATAGGGTGAGACTATCGAAACAATATATACCTCTACAATCTTCTTTATTCATTGGCTTGCCACTAGCAGAATGGTTACCGTATTGGCTTGAGACGCCTGAGAAGGCTTGAGAACATGAGTTCGAATTCAGGTTTTCCCCTCATTTTTTTTAATTTTTATAATTGCTTTTTTATTGTTAGTCTAGATCTATTACAAATTTAATGACTTGACTGATCCAAACTCATTGATACAACTATGCTTTTTTTAAAAGACGTATTTTTTTTTTAGTTCACGTTTCGGATCTTCCTCCAGAGTTGAAGATAATCCACTTCCTGGCCCAAGCCTCACGCATGATGACGGGGACCATCGAGCCGACTGATCAACAGTCCCGTGCGTATACCACAGGACCAATCAGCCATCCCGACCAAGCAGCCATCCCGACCAATCAGCCATCCCGACCAATCAGCTATCCCGACCAGGCAACCATCCCGACCAAGCAGCTATTCCGACCAAGCAGCTATCCCGACCAATCAGCTATCCCGCCAGGCAGCCATCCCGACCAAGCAGCTATCCCGACCAGGCAGCTATGCTAACCAGGCAGCTATCAGTAGAATATGCACTATACTAAAGCAGAACCTCGAAGATAATAATTACGTTCAAATCGTAGGTTTCCATACAAAGATTGTTATTTAATAGAACTGTTAATTATTATTTTTTTCGTACACTTCAAAAGCAAACAGCAAAATTTCAAAGAAAATAATTAATTCTTAGCATTTAATTACCGTTTGTCTCTACAATCCGTAGACTGATCAATAAGCTGAACAGCAGACACAACACAATTATTGATGACGTCATTTTAGAAATATCAAATAGAGTGCGTTCATTAAAAGAAGGTACCATATTATATACTATTCAGTGTTGACCCTTTTTTGTTGTTGTTTTAGTTTGAGTTTCACTTGGTAACGTAATCAGATATTCTTATCTATAGCAAGAGCTAGTTAAATAAACAGGCGGGGCTGAAGATTTAATTGTTTACTTGTAACCACTAGCGGATACACAACTTTTGAATAATATCCTGACCCTAACCCAGTATGTAATCAAACACATACAAGAAAGAGAAGGCAGTGAGAGTAGATTTGTTTATAATTCAATGTTACAGTGTGATTCTACTAATGAGCCTCTCGTGTTTGTTACTATTACTAGTGAATAGTTGTAAAAGTGGTGTATTATTATGAAATACTTGCTTGCTTAAAAGGTTTTAAAAATTAGATTTTTTGCTTTCAGAAAAGAAAAATATTAGCCTTTGCATCAGAACTTTGAATGGTCTAAAATATTATGATGTCGGATTTTCACTAGTTTACGACATCTAAACGGGACGGATGGACGAACAGATTCCACACAAAACTAAAAGCGTTATTTCCCCTTTCGGGAGCCGCTCAAAGTGCTACTTGTGAAATAATACGATAATGATAAGAATACATGCTAGTTAAGCTGTGTAAGTGATTACACACAAAGCGACGATTACAAAATTTCTACCAATCTTTCGTTAAAATTTGATATCAACAATCGATCAAATCAACTAACTATTGAACGAAGAAAACGTCCATGTCAGTAACATCAATTTATTGTGTACTCAACGCCAGGCTTAAAATTGGAATGCAATTAAACAGCCTTGGCCAAACTTTAAGCAAAAAAAAATATACAAACTAAAATAGCGAAACAAATACAGAAAGTAAGCAAATGGCGAATAGATGAGGCTGGTACAATGCACTTGAAGATCTTTCCAGAGCTGAAAGAGACAGATAGTTTTCTTATAACAAGCAATTAATTATTTGTAATAAGCCTCAGACGACAAACTAGAAATTCAGCTTATACCACCACTTCAGTCAAGTACTATTTCTTTCCCTTGTTTGAGATACCCAAATAAAGTAATGAATTACCAAAAGTTAAAGTTACTAGGCTAACTCTAGTCCGACTTGCAGAAATAAAAGTGATCTTTCCTTTACTTCTTCTTCTTGGGAATTGTTGAGCCATGAAGAAAATTATATATATAGATAGATTTTTATGTAATCTCGCTCTCATCTGGTATCTTGGCCGATTCGGTGGGGTGGGAGGGGGCTGATTGCATTTACTGCCCTCCCCACTCTAGCCCTCTGAGTTAAGGGTGGGGGGGGGGCGGTGCTATTTTTATGGAGAAATCAAAGTTTGTCAACAAAATTAGTTGAATATCTATTTAATATAAGCTACTTGTTGATATTTGAACCCATTTGTATATTATGTCGCACCATATTCTTTTTTTTTTCAAATTTTATCATTAGTAAATATAAAATGAAAAAAAGTATCTGTGAGCATACCTGATTTCTGTAGGAGTCCGCGGGCCGCATAAAATAAAATTTGCCTACCCCTGTACAAAGGGAGAGGCGATATAATCCAAAAAATAGGTTAAAATATAAATAATTAATTATATAGTATTAAGTATAGAACTCGTAAATAAATTGTGTGATTTCTCTGCTACAATTCGACCGCCGCGTGGAGGAGAGGTCGTCGATCGCCCCGAACCCCCCCCCCCCTCCCTTGTCACCCATTCTCATGCATTATTTCAAATCTAAGAGATCTTGGAAATCGGGTATAGAGTTTCAAACTAACCAGACTAAGAATTGAACTCACCGCAAAGTGATTCTCTACAATGACTATCAGGTGGGCACTGCGAGCAAGCCGTTCCAACGTTGTACATAGGTTTACCTACAACATTGCCCCTGTGCAAATAAAATAGTCATTTATTTTTTTAACAGTTCTAGTTATACAAATAAGAAGAAAATTTTTATGATCTAGTTATTGCTAGAACAAGTACAGCAATAAACTAATGAAAATAATTTGTAAAACACGCGAAATATCCAAAATCCTTTTTTATATAAAAAAAAAAGCCTAACTAAGGGGAAGAACTCAGCCCTTAAAACTGAATCTCTTAATTATGTAGAAGATATTTCCCTTATTTAATGTCAAACAAAAAAAAATTACCAATTGTTAATTTAATTATTTGTTAATTCTTTTTATTGATACGTATTTCTTTTAGGCATAATAAATAATTGATTATAAAGTTTGAACTGGATCCGAGAATGGGTGTGGGAGAAATAAACTGTATAATCATCTAAGGGACCAAACTCATCTATTTAGCCATACTGTGAATACTTAAAGAAACATTTCCTTTGTTGGCATCAAACAAAATAATAAATTACCAGTAATCAATTGTCTAATTGGTTACTTTTTGTATTGAATTATGTTTTGTCTATGCCAATAAATAATTGTGTAAAGTGTCAACAGGATCCAATGACGTGCGTTGGAGATAGAACGTGTGTAAACTTTTGACAAGACAGACTCTGAGTGAGTTAATATAAACCTTGAACAAAAAACAACAGCTGAACAATGGTTTCAAACTATGTATCAGACACCAACCATGCAGCATAATATCATGAAGCATAGACTCTTTTCTCAGTATCAAACAGCAAGGCAACTCTTTTATCAATATCGAACAGCAAGGCAACTTTTTTCTCAATATCACACAGCAAGGCATCTCTTTTATCAATATCAAACAGCAAGGCAATTCTTTTATCAATATCAAACAGCAAGGCAACTCTTTTCTCAATATCAAACAGCAAGGCAACTCTTTTCTTAATATCAAACAGCAAGACAACTCTTTTCTCAATATCACACAGCAAGACAACTCTTTTCTCAATATCAAACAGCAATTCAACTCTTTTCTTAATATCAAACAGCAAGACAACTCTTTTCTCAATATCACACAGCAAGACAACTCTTTTCTCAATATCAAACAGCAATTCAACTCTTTTCTCGGTATCAAACAGCAAGGCATTTCTTTTCTCAATATCAAACAGCAATGCGTCTCTTTTATCAATATCAAACAGTAAGGCGACTCTTTTCTCAAAATCAAACAGCAAGGCATCTCTTTTCTCAATATCAAACAGCAAGGCATCTCTTTTCTCAATATCAAACAGCAAGGCATCTCTTTTCTCAATATCAAACAGCAAGGCAACTCTTTTCTCAATATCAAACAGCAAGGCATCTCTTTTCTCAATATCAAACAGCAAGGCATCTCTTTTCTCAATATCAAACAGCAAGGCAACTCTTTTCTCAATATCAAACAGCAAGACGACTCTTTTCTCAATATCAAACAGCAAGACAACTCTTTTCTCAATATCAAACAGCAAGACGACTCTTTTCTCAATATCAAACAGCAAGACAACTCTTTTCTCAATATCAAACAGCAAGACAACTCTTTTCTCAATATCAAACAGCAAGACAACTCTTTTCTCAATATCAAACAGCAAGACGACTCTTTTCTCAATATCAAACAGCAAGACAACTCTTTTCTCAATATCAAACAGCAAGACGACTCTTTTCTCAATATCAAACAGCAAGACAACTCTTTTCTCAATATCAAACAGCAAGACGACTCTTTTCTCAATATCAAACAGCAAGACAACTCTTTTCTCAATATCAAACAGCAAGACGACTCTTTTCTCAATATCAAACAGCAAGGCAACTCTTTTCTCAATATCAAACAGCAAGGCATCTCTTTTCTCAATATCAAACAGCAAGGCAACTCTTTTCTCAATATCACACAGCAAGACAACTCTTTTCTCAATATCATCAGATAAGCAACTCTTTACTCAGTATTAACAGCAAGGTAACTCTCTTCCTAGTATTAACAACAAGGCAACTCTTTTCTCCGTATCAAGGTTAAAGTTTTGAAGTAGAGTTATGTCTTTCATCAACCTTCTGTGAAGTCCTGTTTTTTTTGTTTTTATTTTATTTTTAAAGGCTTCTCTTTGCTAAACTAAAGTAGGACGTAATCATCTTCTCTTTTGAAGTAACGTCTGTATTATATAAGATAAGATAAAGGGATCAACGACTTCCTTTTGATTTAGTTTCATCCCCCCATCTCCCAGGCGATGGTATTTGTTTTTATATTGTGTTTACAGACAGCCCTGATGAAGCTCACTGATCAGGGTGGCCCAAAGGTAGGTTTACGGTTATTACTCTACCCTTTATATGGTTAAAGTTACTTGTATGGTAATACCAATATAAAACATTTCTGTTCAACATCTTAAAGATTAAGTTGTTTATGTTTATGTTAACAGATATCACGAATTTTTTACGAATTTCACGCAAGTCTAGAGTCGACTTTTCTACGTAATAACTGTGAGCCTACTTTTGGCCAATCCGTAATTAATGACCGTATTAGTACATTACGTACCGCCTGTGTATCAAAGTCATGGTCTGTTTCTGTTGAGAAACTCGTCGTATGTTTAGAACCAAATAAACAAAAAAAAATGGCATTACCGTGTTTTCATAGTTTTGTTAACCTTGTTATTACACCATCTATCTATCTATATACTTCTCTTCTTCCCTGAACAGTTTAAACGAGAAGTAAAGGAAAGATCACTCTTTTATTTTATTTCTTTTAATTCTGCGGATAGTCCACTAGAGAACAAGAAAGGGAGGGGGGAGAGAATACGTAGTCACAAAATAACAGGGCCGACAGCTGTAATCAAGCAATATATCTCTCTTTTTTTTATATTTCTACCTCACGTTAAAAAAAAAGGGGGGGGGGAAGTAATCTACTCTGTTGTGACTATCGTAGCGACAGAGCACGCTCAATAGTTTGGACACAATGGAAAGATCACTTTTTTTATTTTTGCAACTTGGACAGAGGGAGATATCCTAGGTTATTTAAGAGGCGAAAAAAAAAAGAGGGTCGGGGGGGAGAGGGAAATGTGGTATTCATCCGTCACTTAACAGCAGAACCGGACTTAACCATTGTAGAGCCCTACGCGAAACGGATTTCGTGGTTCCAAGTTTGGGTAGGGATACGGATAATAAGTGAAAATTAAGAGTTTGTATTAGAACATAAATTCGTCTTTGCATTTTATTCATTCTTTACTACGTACAGAATTACTTTACGAGTCTTGCGTATAGCGAAGTCATACAGTATATCATAAAAATTCTGTTTCCTACATAGATGACGCTCAATAGCAGGAATTACCAAATGCTTCAGTCTATCTATGAGAATTGTTGATCTCAAGTAATTTTTCATTAGTTTGAGGCACGAGAAGCTTCTTTCACTAGATTCCACAATTGCATAATGCCGTTTTTTTTTTTATCGCGCGTAGGATTGGCGTTTTCCATATTAAATGACAACTTAAAGTGACAATTTTCGTCTATATATTTCAGGAGATTTGTATGAGTTTTCAAAAGATTTTAATAATTTCCAGATATTTCCAGGACTTTTAAGTATATTTTGCAATTTCAGGAGATTTCCAGGACCTCCTGTTAAATCGACAGGAGGCTCGGGAAATCTGTTATAAGTTATATAATGGTTTTATTTTATAATTTATACACCTAAAATTAGCGCGGGTCCTATAAAAGTGCAGGGCCCACTTCGGTCGCATAGGTAGCAGTGGTCTAAGCTCGGCCCTGCAAAAAAGCGGCGTATGCTACGCCGCCGGTTGACTAGTTTGTTTTATCGTTCTTGAGTCTGTTCTAAAAATACTATTGATGAGTAATGACTGCGTGTGTATGTGTGTGAGTCTACTTACGCCGGTCCATACTGACAAACGATGTAATTGGCATTAGAGTAGGGTATACTCGCCCCGGTTAGCGTGGTACAAAACTTTTCGCCACATCCCAGAGCGTAGGATTTTGCCCAAACAACCTGAGAGAGGTAAAAGAAATGCTAGCATAATGTTATTTATGTTAGAGTGACCTGTAGCCCCAGACACACACAATGTTATCTATGTTATAATGACCTGTAGCCCCCGACACACACAATGTTATCTATGTTATAATGATCTATAGCCCCCGATACACACAATGTTATCTATATTTTAATGACTTGTAACCCCGACACACAATTTTATCTATGTTATAATGACCTGTAGCCCCCGACACACACAATTTTATCTATGTTATAATGACCTGTAGCACCCGACACACACAATGTTATCTATGTTTAAAAAAATATTACAAAGAACAAAATGTATAAAAAGTTAAATGTCTATTTGTGTAATGTTCTTCAAGAAAAAAAAGTTAACATTTTTTACATGTATGCAATGTCCCCAAAAAAGTCTACCTGTGTGTAATGTCCTCAAAAAAGTCTACCCGTGTGTAATGTTCACATTTAAAGTTTATTTGTGTGTAATGTCCTAAAAAAAACTACTTGTGTGTAATGTCCTCAAAAAAGTCTACCTGTTTGTAATGTCCTCAAAAAGTCTACATGTGCGTAATGTCCACAAAAAGAAACCTACCTGTGTGTAATGTCCTTTAAAAAAAGTCGACGTGTGTGTAATGTACTTCAAAAATGTCTACCTGTGTGTAATGTCCTCAAAAAGGTCTACCCGTGTGTTATGTCCTCAAAAAAGTCGACATGTGTGTATTATACTCCAAAGTAGTCGACCTGTGTGTAATGTCCACATTTTCAGTCTATTTGTGTGTAATGTCCTTAAAAAATGTCTACCTGTGTGTAATGTCCACAAAAAGCGTTAGGTCCGCATGTCTTAGTTGGAAAATCATAGTCTTTTTTCTCATCGTACCATGCATCCAGTGCGTGTTTAGGAATTGTCTCCCCTGTCAATAAAGGACATGACATCTCAACATTGGCCAACATCTTTTTAAACAGAAATATATCGACCTGATCATTTACAAAGACTATATCAACTCACTCTGTCTGGTAAAAGTTTGTACACGTTACTGCTCCCACACCCAATCTCGGATTAAGCTGAAATTTTAGCAAAAATTATTTCTTTTACTTGCCAACACAAGAATCAATAATAAAAAAATAGCCAAATAGTTAATTAACTAATGGTGATAAATTATTTTGTTTGTTATCGCAGGAAGGGAAAGAAATTGTACTTGACTGATAAGTTGACAACTCCTGTTACGCCGATCACCTTTCAGCTCACAATATATCGCATTGGTTTACGATCGTACCTGATTCGCACTCTGCCCAGCGTAACTCTTAAACTAAAAGCAGTACCTAGATTCCATACTGTACATGATGTTATTCGCAAGAACATCACTATTTGCTGTACCGCATTGCCCTCGTACGTCTGTGAAGTGCTTCCTATTGCGCTACTTACACATAATTTTACCGAGTATGTTTATTAAAGAAAGAAATCAAATGTAAATAAGTATATGTACTTTAAAAACAAAATTTCATAAGCCTTTGAGTGCAAGTAGGACCTTCTAGGACATTTTTTATTCAAAGGATGTAGTGAAATAGTTGATACTTATTTATCTTATCTTATATAATACAGACGTTACTTCAAAAAAGAAGATGATTACGTCCTACGCGTCATGTATATGACTGAATATAACCAATGACTTAAATTCTGCCAAGTCACTTGTTTTCCTGGCTAGCTCAGGCAACCCATTCCATGCTCTAACAGCACTAAGGAAGAAGGAGAATTTGTACAAATTTTCCTACCATATGGGATGAGGAATGTGTCTTTATCTTTATGTTTGTCTATAGTCATGAGAATCTGTTTACAACATTGATTTAGTGCGTTACTAAGTCTCCTTTGTCATTTCGTGTGTCGTCCTAATTAAATGAAGTCTTGTTTAAGGTTTCCCTTCAGTGATACTTTAATTCTTATTACAGAGGCCATGAATGAGAGAATGACAATCCACCAAACACTTTCTATCAATGAGATAATCTTTAAATCAAATCCATTAGGCCAGTTCATAGAAAGGAATTAATTCTATTTGTGCCCAGGCTGTTACCAAACTTAAAACTGTAATTTTAAAAAAAGTTATTTAAGTATCATCTGGTTAAATTCGAAAGCATAACATCTACTTAAGATGCAAGAGCTTCCATCATAGAAGGGAATTAACTCTTTCTCTTCTTATTGACGATGCCAGCGTCGATTTGATCCCCCATTAAACTAAATTGAATTTTGGATTTATAAACTTTATTTTGGCGTTAAAAGAGCATGCATTCTCCTACAATTTGATACCAAATATAACATTTTCTCATTACAAACACAAAAGTATTGAATTTAATCATAACAATATAGTGAAGTGTATGCATTAAAAATACAACTGACTTTCTTTGGTGTATGCATTAAAAATACAACTGACCTATCTTTGGTGTATGCATTAAGAATACAACTGACCTGTTGAAAAGTAAAGATTTTCCCCAACCACCTCATGGCCTCCAATATTCGAACGTTGACTTTGGGTGCTGTGAGTAAAGTCACATTTATCTGCATGGGCCTGGGCAGAGTTTCGTATGGCATCATCCCAGTGCTGGAGTATAGGAAGTGGATTAGGATGTGACACATAAGAACAGAACTGTAATCATTGGCAGATTTGTGACAGAGCTGGTAGATATCAAGAGACCTAGAGATCTAGCAGTAATTAATTAATTTCATGCAATATGCTACTTCAGTGGTTCTAAAAACATTGACTCGTGACGATTTCTCCACTAGAACACAAAGTGTAAGCTCGCGTCCACTCTAGCCAGTCCAAGTAAGTGTTTGAGTCAAACTTCAAGCGTCAATTCCTTAAATTCTTGTCTTTCGACGCCCCCCCCCCTTTTCTTATTCTTATCGACTTACTTCCCCTTTCCTCAGTCCTCTTACTCAGTGGTTCTCAACTTTTTTAGCTCGGCGACCCCTTTATACAATTCTACATTTAGTGACATCAGTGTATATCTATGTCTATTTGTACATTATCTGTATCTATCTATCTATATATATGTCTATATATATGTCTATCTATCTATCTATTTATATATACATATATATATATGTCTATTTATCTATCTATTTATATATATATATATATATATATATATATATATTATTCCTACTTACAATTAAACCTAACTAAATATATTCAAATCTGAATGACTATTATTCTATTGCGTATTCACCATATTCATGTTGCATAATTATTTGACAATCTGAGAAGCCTGACGACCTCGGACCAGGCCATATGAATCTACAAACTACATTTTAAAAATAACATTGTTGAGACAATTTATGCCAATAAGGCAGCGTCAATGTGGTTGAACTTGTTTCATGTTTCGCTAAATCAGGAATTATTGGGACCGTTTTTGTAAGATCACAATTAATGTCTGCTGCATGTCTGAATTATTCCGTCTTGTTTATTTAGAGATTTTAGACAAACAGGCAAAACGTTATTACCGGAAAAGAAAGAATAAGGCTACACACACATATGACCTAACACTTGATCCATATTTGTGTTTCAAGCCTTGAAGAGAAATCAGTTTACGATTCATAGCAGCAAATGAGTTAAATTAACTCTCTGTAAGAAAGACTCTGGTAAATAATCATGCTATCCACAAGGGAGTTGCGATACACATGCTGAGAACCTCTGATCTGATTGCTCTCAGTTACAAAACTAGCAATAACCAAATCAAACATCGTTCAGATTCAATCATACCATCAAAACGTAGCACCATCTGTAGCAAGCATACTATCTGTAGCTACCATAGATAGCATACCATCTGTAACTACCATTGCAAGCATACCATCTGTACCTTCCATAGCAAACATATCATCTGTACCTACCATAGTTTGCATACCATCTGTACCTACCATAGCATAGCATATCATCTGTACCTACCATAGTTAGCATATTATCTGTACCTACCATAGCAAGCATACCATCTGTACTCTGTACCTACCATACAATAGCATACCATCTGTACTTACCATAGATAGCATACCATCTGTACCTACCATAGCAAGCATACCATCTGTACCTACCATAGCAAACATATCATCTGTACCTTCCATAGCAAACATATCATCTGTACCTACCATAGCAAGCATATCATCTGTAGATACCATAGCTAGTATACTATCTGTACCTACCATAGCAAGCATACCATCTGTATCTACCATAGCAAGCATACCATCTGTACCTACCATAGCAAGCATATCGGCTGCACCTTCTTTGGCTCTTGCCTCGTTATGAGCCCTAACCATAGCCACCTTTTCCTCGTCACTGAATCCGTTAGTTCCTCTTTTCACTAACCTATGACTTGTGACATTCAAGACTCTCCTCAGCTCTAAAAACAAAAAGATGAATGAGACTCATAAGTTTAATGCAGGCCTGGTGGCCGAGTGGTAAATCGCTTGGCTTTCGAACCGAGGTATTTCGAGTTCGAGTCCCGAGAATGAGTTTTATAATTTTGAATTTTGTAGTCCACTCCACTCTAATAGGTACCCGAGGAAGTATAGGCTGATGATTGCAGTGCTGGAAACTTGACACCCTCGTAACCGTCAGCCATAGGAACAGATGACCTTTACATCATCTGCCCCCATAGATCGGAAACTTTACTTTTTTTTTATTAGGGCAGCGGAACAACATTTTATTCTTGTGAAGTGGACGCTTGATTTAAACCTATGTCTGTTTCTTGGTTTTGTTTTCTTTAAGCCAAAGCTTCAATGAATGAAATCCTACAGACAAGTTAGCTTATACTACATTTGGCAAACACGGCTTTATTGCCATTGTAGCCAGAAAACACAGAGAACTTGACCTTTATGTGATACTAGCCAGATATAAGCCGTGTCCCGCTGGACTTAATCACTTGAGATAGTCACTGATATAGTGTATTGGAAACAATGAACAGAAAAATGTAAGAAGCAAAGCGAATGCGTGAATATAAAAATATTATGACAGGAGCTAAAAATAGCTAACCGACCTAATTTAGACTTGTAAGTTTTCTGTTCGGTGCATGCGTGATCTTTCGGTAGTGTCTAGTCTAGTCACAGTCTAGTGTATGACTAGACATCAAATAAGAACATAAAACTAAAATGTTATTTAACCTTGGTTAGGCCAATAATAGAATATGCATCCACCGTGTGGGACCCCTCAACTCAAGAAAACATTAAGAAACTGGAACAAACACAAAATAGAGCAGTGAGATTCATAACAAACGAATATTCACATTTGACTAGGGTAACACCATTAGTAAAATCACTAAATTTAGAAAGCCTTCAGGACAGAAGACTCAAAAGTAAAGTAGCAATTATACATAAAACACTGAACCATAATCTTCAAATACAAAAACAAAATTTAATAAAATACTCTGAAAGACACAAAAATAAAGGCACATTCCTCGTCCCATATGCTAGGACAAATTTGTACAAGTGCTCCTTCTTCCCTAGTGCTATTAGAGCATGGAATGGGTTGCCTGAGCTAGCCAGAAAAACCAGTGACTTGGCAGAATTTAAGTCATTGGTTAATATGCATGACTAAATGCATGACGCGTAGGACGTAATCATCTTCTTTTTTGAAGTAACGTCTGTATTATATAAGATAAGAAGATAAGATGAAGCGCTATAGCGAACGAGTGTGTAAAAATGCTTTGGAAAAACAAATTGGAAGGTTTATTTGATTAAAATATGAAATGAATGGACTATATTTAGTATGTTCATGTGTTAAAGTATTAAACTATCTTTGCGGAGAGTAGTTCTATCATCTTAAGACTTGAATTAGATCTAGAGCTCGAGAGATTTTAAGTTCTGCGCAAAGCGTCTAATGAAAGAAGTGCGCGATGGTTGGATATAAGGTACATCTGAACTTCTAGTCGCAGATATGAGGAAGGTTCTTAAATTTAGATCTAGACTCTTACGGTCCTGCCTCACGTAAACATGGCTATATGACCTAAATCCATGAAATAGTAACACGAGTTGGGAAACTTTTTTTCTAGGGTCTTAAATGCTGTATAATAAAGTACACAAAATTGCAAGTCACATTTTCGTTTCATAAAACTCTTTAATCGGCCAGTCTATATTTATTTATGTCTATGGACGCGACTAGTAAAAACTAGACTAGGATTTCTTATCTTATCTTATATAATACAGACGTTACTTCAAAAAAGAAAATGATTACGTCATACGCGTCATGCATATTAACCAATGACTTAAATTCTGCCAAGTCACTGGTTTTCCTGGCTAGCTCAGGCAACCCATTCCATGCTCGAAATATACAAAACAAAAAAAAAATTAAACTAGGCCTTTGAAAGTTCGATTACTAAACAAAAAGGAGATAACTGTGTTTGAAATTCTCATGAAATATCCAATGACAGTCTTTATGAATTGTTTCATTAATGCTTGCCAGAAAAAAATAATCGATATTCAAGTATCAGATCGAGACAAGGGGGGTGGGGAGAAGAAGTTTTCCGTTTCCGTGCTGCCTTTTGACGCTCAGCAAAATAAAACTCAGCTCGAGTCAGGTTTCAAACTCGATCCTCCTAGAATAGGTAGCCAAGCTGTTTAACCTCTAAGATAATAAGGCTTGTCTTCGAGTCCGAAGATTAGTGAGGAATGCAGTATTTCCCGTGGCTGCGCAGCCCCAGCTGTGACCTGCATATTTTGCCACATCTAGGGCAAGCAAAACCATTGTCCGCAGGTGGTCGATTGAGATTTTCTTTTCGCCGTCTGTCCTCGGCAGCAGATTTTCTGTTGGTCTCAAATGTGTATACCGCGGCCTTCGTGAGTGACCTCCAGCTGTCTCGTTCTGAGGCCGCATGCAACCAGGTGCTCTCTTCTATGTTAGCCAAGGAAAGTTGACGCCTACGCTGATCTTTGAAGCGTTTCCGTGGGGCGCATCTGTTTCGTCGACCACCTTTTAGCTCACCAAAAAAGACTGCTTTTGGTATACGTTCGTCTCCCATACGGTATACGTGCCCTGCCTAGCGTAACTGTCGGACCATAAGAAGTCCCTCTATACTGTCCATACCGGCGTTCGTAGGGACATCGCTGTTTGTAGGATACATAACATACATACATACATACATACATACTGTTACGTATCTAGGTAACAATGCCTAGATACTATTTTTTTTTCTTGACCTGTAGGTTGTCTGCCCCCTTGTGTAATAAGTTTTTTTTTTCTTTTTTATTCGTCAAGCCACACAGACAGTGACCGGTCCTTGACCTGTGTGTGTACCTCTGGTTGAAAGGAGGGTGTTTTTTTTTCTGTCTCTTTGAAGAGCGTTCTAGATCTGGGAAATTGATGACGTATTTGGTTCGAGAAATTCCTAGATTTGTCTTGAGATCGACGCGCGGTAGATTATATAAAGACCGCCCGCGTGACGTTGACGGACAGACATACGGAGACAGCCGTGGGACAGAATAGCGGAGACATTGCGCGACCCGTGCGTGGTATACCAATTGATCGTGTAAGTTAAGATTTTTCTTTTTTTCAAGGCCTTGCTTGTATTTGTAATTATATTTTCAAACTATTGTATTGTAATATTTTTACATGCCATTTTTGTAAAAGGGTTTTGGTCAACCCTTCCATTTTGTATTGAGTTATATTATGATTAAACATTAAGTTGATATTTTACCTTCCGATTTCTTGTGTCATTTTTTTTTGTTATTCATTGTAAGTCTTTGATTAAATTCAGACTTAAGATAAGTGACACAACTACCTTTTTCTATTGTCACGTTCCCCTAGACAAGCCATTTAAAAGTAGAATTCAATTTGTAATACGTGACAAAAGAAGTTTGAGGGCTTTCGTCCCGGATATTTTTCTGAACCTATTTTCGTCTTACTTGAGTAATTTTGTAAAGGCGAAGTTGACTTTAACAAAATTTTTTTTTGTTCAAAGAGTCGGAAGTAAAGTATCAATAGTATTGACCAAACTCTTAAGGTTTTTTGTTGTACTGATTTTGTACTGTATATTTACATTGTATACATTTATTTTTTTTTTTTTTTTTTGCTTGTAATAGTTGCTAGTTAGTCATGGATATTCAGGTTTTTCTTGCAAATCCCTCTGTGAAAGAACTTGATGCTTTTACTAGGAAGGAACTGGTCCTTATTTCAAAACATTTAGGGTTAAAAATAAAATCAAATGCCCTTAAACAAGAAATAAGAGATAACATTGTAATCCATTATGTAGACGAGGAAGTATTTTCTGAAGACCTTTTAGAAACCCTTAGACCCGATGAGGGTAAATCAGATTTAGAACTTCAGATAAAATTAAAACAAATGGAAATAGAAGCCCAGAAGGAAATGGCTAGAGAGCAGAAAGAAATGGAAATGAAATTACAAATAGAGTTAAAAAAAATTAGAGTTAGCTGCTAATGTAAGACCAGATTCTTCCCCTGCCAGTCATACTGCTGAAGCAACAAAAATTTTTGAAAATAATTCCACGCTTTAATGAAGCCACAATTGACAATTATTTTCCACAATTTGAACTTGCTGTGAAAAATTTTAATGTACCTGAAACTTTGTGGCCCACTTTGCTGCAAACAGTTTTGACTGGTAGAGCTGCAGAGGTATTTTGTTCTTTGACCATTGAACAACAAAAGGATTATAATGTTGTTAAGGCCTTAATTCTTAAGGCATATGAACTTGTTCCGGAAGCTTACCGAAAGCAGTTCAGGGATTGTCGCAAATCAGATGGCCAAACCCATGTAGAATTCCTGCGGGAAAAGGAGCGACGCTTTGAGAAATGGCTCACTTCCAGGGAAATCGGCACCGACTTTGCAAAATTCAAGAACCTAATGCTGATGGAAGAGTTCAAGAGTTGTGTGCGGCTGGACGTCCGTACGCATATAGCTGATCGTGGCGAGGAAGATGTGCACAAGGCTGCAGTGTTGGCAGACGATTATATAATATCACATCAATTTGCCAAGTATACGACGGATGTCAAGCCAAAACAAGTCAAACAGCCTGAGTCCATTGCTAGCAACTCCATCAAGAACAGCAGTACAAATGACAGAAAACCTACTACAAGTAAAGCTACTTGTTCCTACTGCAAACGAGAAGGCCATAAAATTGACGATTGCTGGAAATTGAGGAAGAGAAACGAAAAAGCTCCTTCAAAAGTCAGCGCTTGCACAGTACAGTGGTCGGCGAGGTTTACTCCCTCATCATCAAGTCATATCAAGAATACCTCGACACCACCTGTTTCAAATGTATTGACTGTACAAGACTCTCCGAAAATGTCTCCACGATGTTCAAATGACTCAACAGTGAGTTCTTCAAATTCATCTTTACGATGTTCTAATGACTCAAACAAGAGTTTTTCAAATACATCAAGCCGATGTTCCAATGACTCAAACAAGAGTTTTTCAAGTACATCAAGCCGATGTTCCAATGACTCAAACAAGAGTTTTTCAAATACATCAAGCCGATGTTCCAATGACTCAAACAAGAGTTTACCTAGTACATCACACCGATGTTCCAATGACTCTATCCAGAGTTTCCATAATACATCACCCCGATGTTCCAATGACTCTATCCAGAGTTCCCATAATACATCATCCCGATGTTCCCATGACTCTATCAAGAGTTCCCATAAGACATCCCCCCGATGTTCCAATGACTCCATCAAGAGTTCTCCAAATACATCCAAAAGATGTTCTACTGACTCAAGAAAGAGTTTCTCCACTGCGTCTCCTAGAGATGTCAATGACTCCAGCGAGAGTTCGACCCAAGTCCAGTCTGCATCAACCAAAATTGATGTTTTATTAGAGGATTTTAAGCCTTTCATTTCGGAAGGATTTGTATCACTACCCGGTGATTCTACAAGTCTACGACCTATCACCATTTTGAGAGACACAGGTGCCTCACAATCGCTACTTTTAGAGGGTATCTTGCCCTTGTCAAAATCATCATCGACTGGGAAGAGCATCCTGTTACGAGGCGTAGAGCTTGGATGTATAGATGTGCCTCTACATCTAATCGACATAAAGTCAAATCTCATTACTGGACCGGTTGTTGTAGGTGTCCGACCAACATTACCATTGGAAGGCATCTCGTTGCTGTTAGGCAATGACTTAGCAGGTGGAAAGGTGATAGCCGAACCCATCGTCACTCAAACACCCGACTTATCTGCCACACCCGAGGAAGACCTAGAGTTATATCCAGCGTGTGCAGTAACAAGGGCAATGAGGTTGAAAGCATCTCAAGAAGAGAACGTCATCAAAGCCAACAGTAACCAAGATGATGTGGACTTGAGCACCACATTCTTTGCTTCTCTTGAAGAAGAACCAACGCCAAATTCTGAAAAGCCGGCATCAACTCGAAAACAGTTGATTGAGGACCAAAAGAAGGATCCAGAGCTCGCCAAACTCCGAGAAACCGCAATGACATCACAAGAGGCAGAGCTAGCATCAACGTGCTACTACATCCAAGATGATATGCTCTTCAGGAAATGGAAACCTCCAGACGCATCCAACGAAGAAGAATGGAGAATATGCCATCAAATCGTGTTACCAGAAAGATACCGAGCGTACATCATGAATCTGGCTCATGACACACCAATGTCAGGTCATCTCGGCATCCACAAGACATACCACAAGATTATGTCACACTTCTTCTGGCCACGTTTGAAGAAAGATGTCATCCAGTACTGCCGATCGTGTCATGCCTGTCAGATGGTTGGCAAGCCAAATCAAAAGATCCCTGTTGCTCCTCTGAAGCCGATTCCAGCCTTTGAAGAACCTTTCAGCAGAGTACTTATTGACTGTGTTGGTCCTCTCCCAAGGACAAAAGCTGGCAACCAATACCTGTTGACCATTATGTGTGCTTCAACTCGTTTTCCTGAGGCTATTCCTCTAAGGAACATAAAAGCATCAAACATTGTAAAGGCCTTAATCAAGTTCTTTACTCTATTTGGTCTACCAAAGTCCATCCAATCGGACCAAGGAACGAATTTCACGGCCAATCTTTTCAAGCAAGTCATGACTCAGTTGGGCATCAAACACTGCATGTCGAGTGCGTATCATGCCGAGTCGCAAGGCGCTCTTGAGCGATTCCATCAGACTCTCAAGAACATGATCCGAACCTATTGCTTTGAGCACGAAAAAGACTGGGACGAAGGAATCCACATGCTGCTGTTTGCAACCCGTGAATCCGTCCAGGAATCATTGGGATTCAGCCCTTTTGACTTAGTCTTTGGCCATTCGGTGCGCGGTCCCTTGAAATGTATAAAAGAGACTTTGTTGTCACCAACAGCCACTGAAGGACTTTTAGAATATGTAATTAAGTTTAAAACTAGACTTTATGATGCTTGTGTTCTGGCCAAAAATAACTTACAAAACACCCAATCCAGCATGAAACGCTGGTATGATAGAAAGGCCCGTGTTAGAGAATTTTCTCCCGGGGATAAGGTGCTTGTATTTTTGCCCATACCAGGTCAACCCTTGCAAGCCAGATATTTTGGTCCCTATGAAATTGAGACCAAAATTAGTGACCTCAATTACACAATCAAAACCCCTGACCGTAGGAAAAAGACTCAGCTATGTCACACAAACATGCTGAAGCCTTATGTATCTAGGCCAGATCACTCAGAGAAGAGTAATTGTGTTTTAAATACAGTCAAAAGTTGTTCAAATAGCCATGTTTCTCCTATTGATGATGATATTGTAAAGGAGAAATTTGGACAATACAAAATACCTAATTCTTTTGTATTACAGAATTTGGATGTAAAACTGTCTCATCTGTCTTCGACAGAAAGGCCAGTTATCATGAAACTCATTAATGAATTTAATGACATTTTTTCTGATGTACCAAAACAGACTAATGTTATAATGCACGATGTAGATGTTGGCGAGGCTAATCCAGTCAAGCAGCATCCTTACAGGGTCAACCCTGAAAAACTTGCCATACTTAGGTCAGAAATCAAGTATATGCTTGAAAATGACCTCATTGAACCAAGTTCCAGTAGCTGGAGCTCCCCATGTGTCTTGATACCTAAACAGGACAAGACTTATCGTTTTTGTACAGACTACCGTAAGGTAAATGCTGTAACAAAGACCGATTCGTTTCCTATCCCTAGGATAGACGATCTCATAGATCGTATTGGTGACGCTAAGTACATCACCAAAATAGACCTACTTTCAGGTTATTGGCAGGTTCCCCTGACTGATAGGGCAAAGGAAATCTCCGCCTTTGTCACCCCTGATGGTCTGTACCAATACAAAGTGATGCCATTTGGCATGAAGAATGCTCCTGCCACTTTCCAGAGAATGATAAATGCCCTGCTTGCTGACATGGAGAATTGCCACGCATACATAGACGATGTAGTAATTTTTAGCCAAGATTTTTCTAGCCATTGTAAACAACTGCATTGTCTTTTTACTAAACTTTTACATGCAAAAATTACTGTAAACCTGAGTAAGAGTGATTTTTGCCAGGCTTCCATCCAATACTTAGGCCATATTGTAGGACAAGGCCAGGTGAAACCTGTAATGGCCAAAGTAGAAGCTATCCAAGCTTTCCCTATTCCTGCTGATCGGAAACAACTCCGAAGATTTTTGGGAATGTCTGGATATTATAGAAAGTTTTGCGAAAATTTTTCTGTCATTGCCAGTCCTTTAACAAACCTCCTGAGAAAGAACGTCCGATTTACTTGGACGGATGAATGTCAGAAAGCCTTTAACCAAATTAAGCAGATATTATCTAGCTCCCCTATTTTGATGGCTCCTGACTTCGGAAAACCTTTTAGGTTAGCTATTGACGCCAGTGACACAGGTGTTGGGTCAGTCCTTTACCAAGAAGATAATTTCCAAGTAGAGCACCCTATTTGTTTCTTTTCCAAGAAATTTAATAGACATCAAAGAAATTATTCTACTGTGGAAAAAGAATGTCTTGGGTTGATTCTTTCTATACAACACTTTGATTTTTATATCAGTGGGTCCAGATGGCCACTAGTTGTATTTACTGACCACAATCCCCTTACATTTATCCACAAAATGTCTGGCAAGAATCAACGACTTCTCAGGTGGAGTTTATTTTTACAAGAGTACAACCTAGATCTTAAACACATAAAAGGCAGCGAAAATGTTATCGCCGATGCCTTATCTAGATTGTAAAAAGTATTTTGATGTATATATTTTTTTTTATATATATCATGATAAATACATTCTGTAATGTAAATATCCTTTTTTTTAATTATTCTAAAAAGATTTCCATTTCGTGGAAATGTAAACTTTTTATTTTTAGGAGGGAGGTGTTACGTATCTAGGTAACAATGCCTAGATACTATTTTTTTTTCTTGACCTGTAGGTTGTCTGCCCCCTTGTGTAATAAGTTTTTTTTTTCTTTTTTATTCGTCAAGCCACACAGACAGTGACCGGTCCTTGACCTGTGTGTGTACCTCTGGTTGAAAGGAGGGTGTTTTTTTTTCTGTCTCTTTGAAGAGCGTTCTAGATCTGG
This sequence comes from Biomphalaria pfeifferi, assembly GCA_030265305.1. Classification (NCBI taxonomy): domain Eukaryota; kingdom Metazoa; phylum Mollusca; class Gastropoda; family Planorbidae; genus Biomphalaria; species Biomphalaria pfeifferi. The sequence continues at coordinate 603,493 of JASAOG010000275.1, forward strand.
GAAATTGATGACGTATTTGGTTCGAGAAATTCCTAGATTTGTCTTGAGATCGACGCGCGGTAGATTATATAAAGACCGCCCGCGTGACGTTGACGGACAGACATACGGAGACAGCCGTGGGACAGAATAGCGGAGACATTGCGCGACCCGTGCGTGGTATACCAATTGATCGTGTAAGTTAAGATTTTTCTTTTTTTCAAGGCCTTGCTTGTATTTGTAATTATATTTTCAAACTATTGTATTGTAATATTTTTACATGCCATTTTTGTAAAAGGGTTTTGGTCAACCCTTCCATTTTGTATTGAGTTATATTATGATTAAACATTAAGTTGATATTTTACCTTCCGATTTCTTGTGTCATTTTTTTTTGTTATTCATTGTAAGTCTTTGATTAAATTCAGACTTAAGATAAGTGACACAACTACCTTTTTCTATTGTCACGTTCCCCTAGACAAGCCATTTAAAAGTAGAATTCAATTTGTAATACGTGACAATACATACATACATACATACATACATACATACATACATACATACATACATACATACATATATACATACATACATACATACATACATACATACATACATACATACATACATACATACATACATACATACATACATACATACATACATACATACATGCATACATCTGTGGCATTTTACGTCTCGAGAGACGATCTTTTCCCTTTGCAACTTCTTATGTGACTAAAGAGGCCGATCCTTGATACACAGCTGCGATCGCAGGTTGGGCATATATAATCACCAGGCGCCGTTGCATTTTCACCCTTCTTTCTGCTTCTGTTGTGTATGACATCTGCAATCTTTGACCCTTCTTTTATGCTCTCTCTCCATGAGGATCTGTCCAATGCCACCTCTTCCCAGTTGCCAGTGTCGATTTTGAAGAGCTTCATGTCGCGTTTGCATACATCCGTATAACGTAAAAGTGGGCGACCAGCGGCTCTCCTGCCTTCTATTAGATCGCCATACAGGATGTCCTGTGGAAGTCGACATACATACATACATACATACATACAAAAATACATACATACATACATACATACATACATAGATACATACACACACATATATATACACACACACATTTACATATATACATACATGCATACATACACACACATACATACACACACACATATACATACATACATACATACATACATACATACATACATACATACATACATACATACATACATACATAATATAGATTTGCACGCCCAGCCTCACTGTCAAGAAAGCCTACAAATTGGTTGACCTCTATGAATATTGCTAGACCAGCCTCATTGACAAGAAAGCCTAAAACAAATAGAGAGTGACTTTTCTAATGTACATTTTTATCAAACAAACAGCACAAGAAATCTTACCTATTGAGTCGGAGACATCCAGTCGACTAAAGAAGATGATTAGTACCAATGACCACACTGGCAGGTCTGACAACTTTCCGCAGTTTCTCATGTCTTCGTAGATTGGTTTCATTCTTTTGTTATCTTGTTTTGATTGTCGAAGCCTAAACAGTGTTCTAGAAAAACAAATATCAATTCTTTGAGTAGACTAAAACCAAGAAAAACATAAACTTTTAAAAGACAATACCTCCTTTATACATCTTATAGAGCGATTTCATTTCTCTCAATAACCAATGAAAGTTAGATTTTAAAAAAAGGAACATCTTTATCCCCCCCCCCCCCCCCCCCCCAAAAAACAAAAGAAACCTGTTTAAGTGAATGTAAAAATTTACTCGACTTTTTAGTATTCCAATGATGGGTCTTTAGATCTAGACTTGGAAGACAGTGTGCAAATTGTTCCTAAACATTAATTTATTAAACTTTTATATGAATTAAAGCCTACATGCGGGAATACCCGAAGACGTTTGGAGTCTGTTTCAGATTAAATCTTTTTCTAGTTCTCCTGCTAAATTTACATGCATTTCTTTTTCTACTTTTAAAAAATTTATAAATATCAAACTAGAGTTTTCCCAGTGTTGTCAACGAGCTGGGATTTCTTTTCCCAACGATAAACATCATGTATTAAATTTCTAGGAAAATCGTTAGAGCCGTTTTCGAGAAATCGTGTCCACCTACTCTTTCACAACCTGAAGGTTCCATGAATGTGTGATTTGAATATAGGTATTGTAATAATGAAGTAGATTTATATATCGTTTAAATGTGTACAATCTTTTTATGTTAGAATAGAAATAAAACGTGCACAATACAATGGCAGAAAGCGGTGAATAGTTTTGACTGTCGTTTAAGCTTACAAATGCCAAATATAAAATGATCGCTAATAAAAACATTTTTTTGGCTCGTCATTTTTTATTTTGGTTAAAAATTTAACAAACAACATAGTTCTTTGTGTGTCCTTATTACATATGATCTAGTTCTGCTTGTACCATCACTTCCGTCAAGTACCTTTTCTTTCCCTTGCTTGAGATACCAAACAAAACAGTTTATTACCAATAGTAAATTAAATAATTGGTTAATTATTTTATTGATTCTTTGTGTTTTCAGGTTAAAAAGTAATTGCACGAAATTACACATTTTCTTCATATTTTGTGGGGAAAATGCTTCTAATTAAGCTAATAAAGAGTCTCTCTTGTCCATTCAGCGTTGAACAGCAAACACTGTTTCATAGTAATACTCCTTCTTCCCTAGTGCTATTAGAGCATGGAATGGGTTGCCTGAGCTAGCCAGGAAAACCAGTGACTTGGCAGATTTTATGTCATTGGTTAATATGCATGACTAAATGCATGACTCGTAGGACGTAATCATCTTCTTTTTTGAAGTAACGTCCGTATTATATAAGATAAGATAACAATTGTCTTTTGAACAGCTTTAGATAAACAATTACTGGACGAAAGTGGACGAAAACATGTCATCTTGTCATCTAATGTAAAGTAAGCTGACCTAAACCAGAAGATTTGAAGGCTTAAAGTCCATGAATATTACAGAAAACAATACAATGAAAACCAGACATTTTTACACTTTTATCCAATGCCCGCTGGACGAAGGATACAAATCCATTAAGGAGAAGGTGTCCTTCCTTTGCCCGACCTATGCATCAGAAATGTATTTTAATAACAATAAATTTATAATGGTTTAGAGTAAAATTGTGCAAGAATTTGAAGAATTCGTAAGCCCGGGCGAAATGAACCCCTTTGTACTATGGTTTCTACGCCACTGTCTGAAATCGTGGTCTCTGAATAGAGACAAGAAAAACAAGTCATTTTTGTTAAGACCACCACTGGTCGCTAGGTTCCTAGCTATTAATTCAAAAATTTATTTAACTATTAATTTATTTTTTTACATAGAGTAAATACTTTCGCACATTAATATCTAAAAAAAAAACAACAAGGTTACAAAAGACAGTTTGTGTGGAAACACAAACTCAAAAATCGGCCCCCGAAGTGGTCCATCCAGGCAGGCTTCAATATTTTCAGAAGAACATCCAAATGAAATTATATCAAAGACAAATGAGAGATAAGCATGGAGAAAGAAGGTTAACAGATCTTGTGTAGTGCCCCAACGGTCCCGCAGATCAAAGGATAGGTGAAAGTGAATGTAAAGTTGGATGTGAACCTGGCCTAACTAGTTCCCCTTTTAGACCTTGTGGTCTATAGGGCAGATGATGTAAAGTTCATCTGTTTTTGTGGCCTACGGTTAACGAGGATGTCATGTAGCCAGCACAACGACCAACCGCCTTTACTTTTCCCCAACTAATGTCAGGTACCCATTAGGGCTGAGTGGACTCAGAGGCGCCCAAAGATTCCAAAGTTTAAAATCCCAGTCCTCACCAGGATTTGAATCCGGGACCCGGTTCGGAAGCCAAGCGCTTTACCGCTCAGCCACCGCGCCTCCCCTGGCCTAACTGATACGTTATAATTGATCTAATTGTTTAGAAAAGGCTGTGTCACTTGAAGATTCAACAAACATCAACAAAATGAGGTTTATAAGATTACTATTCGTTTTAAATTAGGTCTAACTTATAATGCATACTAATTAGCTTTTTCTCTTTAAAAAAACTGCTTGCATAACAGATTTTAAAAATTTGATTTTTCACTTTCAGAAAAAAAAAGTAGCCGTTGCATCAGAACTTTGAATGGTCTAAAATATTGTGATGACGGATTTTCAATATCTTTTCTAGTTTACGAGATCTAAACGGGACGGACGGACAGACGGACAGACATTTCGCACAAGACTAATAGCGTCTTTTCCCCTTTCGGGGGCCGCTTAAAATACAGAATTGAAGTTTATTTTAGTTCTTCCAGAGAATTGGGCTTACATTTTCTGAACACAGACATACATCCTTCATTAAAAAACACATAAAACATTTTGACAAAGAAACATCAAGATCACTTGGAAGATTAAAGAGACCTAAAGTTTCTCCTGCCAAGTAGCCCACAGTGGCAAACTGTCAGTGGAATTTCTAGTCACAACAGGAGTCAAACAGGGATGTCTTCTTTCACCACTCCTGTTCCTTCTAGTATTGGATTGGGTCACAAAAGAAGCCTACTCTAATTCAGGGAAAGGAATCCAATGGACTGTCACACAAAAGCAGGAAGGTCTAGAATTCCCTGATGACATAGCCTTATTATCACAGAAACTACAGGATGTCCAAGAAAAGGTCACAGCTTTAAGTGAATTTACATGTTTCGGATGTTCCTTCAGAGTTGAAGATAGTTACTTCCTAGTCCAAACCTCCCTCAGGACGATGGGGGATGAGAGCGAGCAGGTTTCGAACCCGGGACCATCGATAATTGCAATCGACAGTCCAGCGCGCAAACCGCACGACCAGGCAGCCAATTCAGATCTAGATTTGGACTAACCAGCCTAATCGATGATTATCTAGATCTAGATTTTGTAATACTAATAGCCAAGGTAGATCTAGTAAATCTAAATCTAAACCATATTCTAGATATCTAGATTAGATCTCGATCTAGAAAAAAAAAGAATATATTTAGGTCTAGATCTTAAACTAATAGGCCTTGTGTTTAGATCTAATCTTGTTCTTAGTTTAGACTTTACCTTGTTCTTTACGTAGATAACGAGTTTTCCGTTTGAATGTTTTTTTAAACAGTCTTATGTTATCTTATAAAATACAAATGATGTTACTTCAAAATAGAAGATGATTACGTTGCTAGGACTCATCTTGTTCAATACATAAAAAGCAGTTCTGCGCACTTGGTTCACAATTTAATGAAACAAATAGAAAAAAATTCTAGCTTATCGATTTTCCGTAGGCCTATATATAGGTCTGTGAGATTTTCATTCATACATGGTGGACAATCTATAAATAGCAATCTTTTTGGTGTATCCGGTGTACAAGATAGAGAAATTGTTGATAAGCTTTTTTTTAAAAGTTACATGCTTATAAAGTTATATTATTATTTTTTTAATCTTATATACTACAGACGTTACTTCAAAAAAAAAAAGAAAATACCTACACGTGTCAATCTTAGTCCTGCATGTTAATCAATGACTTAAACTCTGCCAAGTCGTTGTTTTTCCTGGCTGTCTCCATGTCATCGCAACTCTTGGTATGCGTAGTTCATTTTGTCCCGCAAACCTAACGCGACGCTCTGTCACAACCTCACTACGTGTTCGACTCCCAGTTCGTCATAGGATTTCCTTGATTGAGAATGACTCCTAAAATCCGTCTTAGCCATCTTTGTTGAGTCACATTTAGTCTTTTTCAATTTCGGCAGATGACTATTCACTGCACTTTATTAATGGAGCCCAGCCAATGTTAGAAATTTGTAACCTCTCTTGTCTACGCTCTTGGAATTAGGTGACTTTAGTTTGCTTTAGATTTTATATTGAAAAGGGAAGTTTTATCGTCAAAATTATCTGTTGGAGGATTTTAAACTAAAAAATATCTAGATTTTTTTTAACAAATTCAAAACCCCCTTAGCTACGCTCATAGAATTTGATAACAGTAGTTTGCTTTAGAATGATATTGAAGAGAGAGGTTTTCTACCTCAAAACTCTCTGTAGGGGAATTTTAAACTCAAAACCATCTGGAGGGGTTTTAAACTTTTTATCTTCTTCTTATCTTATATAATACAGACGTTACTTCAAAAAAGAAGATGATTACGTCCTACGCGTCCTGCGTTTAGTCATGCATATTAACGAATGACTTAAATTCTGCCAAGTCACTGGTTTTCCTGGCTAGCTCAGGCTACCCATTCCATGCTCTAATAGCACTAGGGAAGAAGGAGTATTTGTAAAAATTTGTCCTAGCATATGGGACGAGATATGTGCCTTTATCTTTGTGTCTATCAGAGTATTTTATTAAATTTTGTTTTTGTATTTGAAGATTATGGTTCAGTGTTTTATGTATAATTGCTACTTTACTTTTGAGTCTTCTGTCCTGAAGGCTTTCTAAATTTAGTGATTTTACTATAGGTGTTACTCTAGTCAAATGTGAATATTCATTTAAAAAGCCCTCTGGAGGAGGGGGATTTTTACTCATAAAATTTTTAGTGTTGTTTTTTTATTGAAGAGGTATTTTTCAGCATTAAACCCCACTGAAGGGGAGGGGGTTAAACTCAAAATCACCTTTGGCTTCGCTCATAGCATTTTGAGTGATTAATTTGCTTTTTTTTATATATTGAAGGGGTATTTTTGGGCTTCAAACCCCGCTGGAGGAGGGTTTTAAACACATAAAAAGACCTCTTGGCTACGCTCATAGAATCTGGTAACTGATGAATGGATAGTCTTATATTGAAGAGGAGGTTTTATCGTTTATTTCGGAGGGGGGGTAAATTAAAATCTTCCTTAGTTATGCTCTTGGCTGCATTTTTTTGTTTGTTTTGTTTTATAGAAAAGGGGGATCTAACTGCAAAATCCCCTGGTAGGGGGTTTTAAACTCAAAACCCCCTTAGCTGCGCTGGGGCAAGTGATGGTTTAGTATTAAAATCTTACATAAAATAAGCAAAATCAAAGCAAAAAATCGGTCTCTAAATTCCGATCCCTTCTACAGGGGGATTTCATTTCGGGGAGGGGGATTGAACCCCACCCCCTGGCTACGCCCATGTTTTGGGGTGTCATTCAATATGGATAACGCCAAAAAAAACGGTATTGTCAGCTTTCATTTAATAAAAATGTAATAATAGGGTGAAGTTTAAACAGGAAAACAGGAAGTCCCAGCACTTAATTTAGTATAATAGCTATTGGCATTAAATAGAAATCTAAATCTTGTACGAATTGTAATTGTATCAATTATATTATCTTATATAATAAAGACGTTACTTCAAAAAAGATGATGATTACGTCCTACGCGTCATGCGTTTAGTCATACATATTAACTAATGACCTAAATTCTGCCAAGTCAATGGTTTTCCTGGCAGATATAGTTTGGATCAGTCATGTACCTACATTTGTAATAGATCTAGACCAGCTACAATAAAGCTGTGTGATAAATAGTATTGTTTCGCGCTATTTCAAGCTTTTAGCTTTCTCAACACGCAATGATCTTATCACTTATCTGGTCCAGTTGGGCACGACGTGCTAACCACTCCGTTAGTAAAGTGCTTGGTACGAGAGAAAATTGTATAGTTATATACTAATTGTTTCAATTAGAGCGGTTTTACTAGACAGGCAGAGTGGGACTAAATCTATTACGAATTTCATCACATGAATGATCAAAAATAAATGCTATTTAAGCTGTATATGTGAACACCAATTTTTCTTTAAAATTTGATATCAACAATTGATCAAATCAACTAACTATTGAACGAAGAAAACGTCCATGTCAGTAACATCAATTTATTGTGTACTCAACGCCAGGCTTAAAATTGGAATGCAATTAAATAGCCTTGGCCAAACTTTTACAAAATGCAAATTAAAATAGCGAAACAAATACAGAAAGTAGGCAAACGACCAATAGCTGACTCTGATACGATGCTCTTGAAAATGCTTCTAGAGCTGAAAGAGACATAGTTTGTTATTTAACAAGCAATCAATTATTCTACACCAGATGATCTTAGGCTTGAAATGTATTTAATTTATTTAGATTTATGATTATTTTAACGGGAAGACTTTTTTCATCCTTCAATTAAACGGCTGCATTACAAAGCCCCCCCCCCCCCCCCCCCCCCCACGTTTCTGACTTTATTATATAGAATATTTGAATCAAAGGCATTGTCATTGCCATGTCTTAAAATCCAATATTAGGTCTCTATCAGACTTCACTCGAAAGACCGCAACCTGTTCATTTAGAATATGCACACAATTTATTTTTGTGTCCGCCATTGAAACTATGTGGATAATCAGCAAGGACCTCTCCCATCCCCAATATATATTTTTGGTATCCAGTAAAAATCTACGAGTAAATTGTTAAATTAAACCATTATAACTTATATATTATAATAGGCTTTCCGAGGTCTCCTGTATTTCCATGGCCTCTTGGAAATCTCCTGAAAATGCAATATATACAAAAAAGTCATGGAAATCCGCTGACATTATTAAAATCTCTAGAAAACTCATAAATATCTCCTGAAAAATAGACAAAATTGTCATTTTGGGGCGCCAATCATACGCGTGATTAAAAAGCGGCATTGTCAGCTTTCATTCAAATAAAAATTTGTGCAAAGACAAATGTTTCTTCTAATACAAAATCTTAATTTTGACATTATGTTTATCCCTACCCGGACTGGTACCCGCAAAATCCGTTTCGCATAGGGCCTCGCAATTTTTAGGGTCGGCCCTGCCCCAATATATATATATTTATACATATACTCGACAATGACTTGTCGCTCATTCTCATGCAAGATTCCAAATCTAAGAGATCTTGAAAGTGGGTATAGAGTTTCATACTAACCAGACTTAGAACTGAACTCACCGCAAAGTGATTCTTTACAATATCTTTCAGGTGGGCACATCGTACAAGCCATTCCATCGATGTACATAGGATCACCTATAATATTACCACTGCGGGCAAATAAAATACCCATTTATTTATTAATAGTTCTAGTTATACAAATAAGAAAAAAAAATTGTATAATCATAGTTATTACTAGAACAAGTACAGCAATAAACTAAGGGAAATAATTTGTAAAACAAGCGAAATATACAAAATCCTTTTTTAAGAAACAAAAGTTTATATAAGGGGAAGAACTCAGTCCTTAAAAACTAAATCTTACAATAATGTAGAGCTTATTTCCCTTATTCAATGTCAAACAAAATAATTAATTACTAATAATTAATTTAAATATTTTTTTAGGTATAATAAATAATTTTTTAAAGTTTGAACTTTTTTTTTTGAGATTGGTGTGGGAGAAATAAAGTGCAAAATTATCTAAAGGACCAAGTAAGCCCAGAGGACTTATATTAAACAGAAAATGATGACAAGTTTGGGTTAGACAGAAAATGATGACAAGGTTGGGTTAAACAGGAAATGATGACAAGTTTGGGTTAGACTGAAAATGATTACAAGTTTGGGTTAGACAGAAAATGATGACAAATTTGGGTTAGACAGAAAATGATGACAAGTTTGGATTAGACAGAAAATGATGAAAAGTTTGGGTTAGACAGAAAATGATGACAAGTTTGGGTTCGACAGAAAATGATGACAAGTTTGGGTTCGACAGAAAATGATGACAAGTTTGGATTAAATAAAAGAGTAACGCTTGAAACTGAATAGAAAGACAAATCAAGACGACATTCAAATACTGTACAAATATAAATATTGTGTTAAAGAAGTTACTAATTTTCAATAAAATGTCTCCTCAGTGTATCTGATAACGTTTTGTAAGAGCGATTTACTTTGCTCTTAGTAACTACTGAATGATATATTTTTAAAAATTAAATGCCTTATAAAGCGCATGTATAAATTTAGTGTGAGTATATCACATTGTAATGATACACCTATAGATCTACAAAGTGGTCTTTATAGACCCCATGACTGCCAAAGGGTCCGAGAGAGACAAAAAATGAATTGGGTGTATGAGATGGAAATGGGGCTCTACGATAGTGGATCTCACCTAAGTAGTCTAAGTCTTAAGATTCTATTTCCTATTAATGGAATTAACTCACATATCCTCAAATTTGTGAATGTCAACACAGTGGTTCAATATTTCCATAGTGTTTCTGTGAAACATTACCGAATCCAAAAAGAAATATAGATAGCCCAGTGTTGATTTGAAATTCGGCTTTATTCCTATCTTCTTTGCCTGTGTGTTTATTGCGCAACAAAGTAACGACGCTTTGAAACCCTCGAAGCTGGAGGATCATTTGAGACGATATATAATAATGGCAATGTCTTGGATTCCGAAGATTAAGGATGAGTGCAGTGTTTCACATGACTACGCAAACTCAGTAGCGACCTAAATATTATTCCAATTTCGGGCAAACAAAAGCCGTTGTTCGCCGACGGTCTATTTAATTTTTCCTTTAGTCTTCTATTTTTTTCAGCTAAGGTTTGAGGATATTCTGAATACGGTAAAACCTTAATAGATAATAAACCCAAATGATGCTGATAAAGGAATGAAAAATGTAATATTAATGAAGAGCTGAAAGTACATTTTATCAAATGGATATCAGCTGTACAAAGATAATACTTGATACTTATCAGACTATCATCACTAAGTTTCTAATTGTTAATCCATCTTTATATCAAATGGGGAAAAACGTTTCAGCTAGTTTGCAAATCTTCTAAAGATATTTTTAAAAAAAACACCAAACATTACTAACCAAGAAGTTTTAATATTAAACCTAATTAAATTGAAGTCCAATTTTGAAATTTTATTATCAGAGAAGCCCACTTATATGCGTTTATTTTTTGTTAGGTAAATTCATGTAATGAATATTAAAACTTACTTGGCTTTATTTTAAATGTAACTTTTCTTGTTTATGTTGTGAGTATCAGAATCATTGAGAAAAAAAAAATACATATTTCAATATTTGAAGTTGTTGATGAGTTTTTAAAAAAATGCATAATTAGCTAATTACATCGGACATTTGTTTTTTTTTATTGTACTTGAGACTGTTCTAATAATACTATTGATGAATAATCACTGCGTGTTTATGTAGGTGAGTCTACTTACGCTGGTCCATACTGACAAGTGACGAGATTGGCACTAGGGACGGACGACGTCCACTTGACCGAGGTTAACTTTAAGCACAACCTTTTGCCACACCCCAGAGCGTAGGATTTGGCCCATACAATCTGTGAGAGGTATAAAACAATGCTAGTGTCATGTATCTAACTCATACACACACACACACGTAATGTTATCTGTGTTATGAGGATCCTAGCGCTCACACACACACGTAATGTTAGTAATGTTATCTATGTTATGAGGATCCTAGCGCTCACACACACACGAAATGTATCTGCGTTATATTTACCTCCAGCGCGCGCACACACACAGACATGAACTTAACGTGTGATTATTTTTTCTTAGAAGTTGAGCTGAGGGGGGGGGGGGGGTAAAAAGTAAAGAACCTTTTTCAGACATTGCGATCTATAGGACAGATGGTGTTCAGGTTTTTCATTTCTTGACCAACGGTTAAAGAGCAGGGTGTCATGTGGCCAGCACAACGACCAACCGCCTTTACTTTCCCCAACTAAAGTCAGGTACCCATTAGAGCTGGGTGGACTCGGGAGCAATTCCTGAGATGTCTCTTCTTTTCTAATTTAAATTGGAAAATGACCACAAAATATGACTACCTGTTTAATGTTTTTAAGCTTTATTCTAAAAATAAAGATAAATGTCTTAAGAGAGACTACGTGTATTTAATCCTTTATGTTTCTTAAACTCGAATACCCTTAAGAACACACACTAAACAAATGTTTCTTTGTGTAATATCCACTAAACCAGCGTTTCCCAGACTATGTTACGCGGAACACTTGGGTTCCGCGAGGCCTGAATAGGTGTTCTACAAACTAGTGGAATAATTTACTTGTAGGCCACCACGTGAATTAAACTCTCAAAAAAAAAAAGGCAAAGTGTTCCGCTAAACACTCAGAATGTGCGAAGTGATCCGTTAATGATAAAGTTTGGGAAAACACTGCACTAAACAAATGTTTCCCTGTGTTTAATGTCAACTAAACAAATGTGTCCCAGGGTGTAATGTCAACTAAACAAATGTTTCCCTGTGTGTAATGTCAACTAAACAAATGTTTCCCTCTGTGTAATGTCAACTAAACAAATGTTTCCCTGTGTTTAATGTCAACTAAACAAATGTTTCCCTGTGTGTAATGTCAAAAAAATAAATGTTTCCCTGTGCAGAAAGTCTACGTCTGTAATGTCTTCAAAGCTCTAAGTCTAACCAAACGTAATATCCAAAAATAGCTAAATATCTAAAAAGTTAAATGTCTACCTTTGTAGTGTAATGCCCTGATAGGAAAAAAAAAAGTTTACATGTATGTAATGTCCTCAAAGGAGGCGTGGTGGTTGAGTGGTAAAACGCTTGGCTTCCGGGTTCGAATCCTGGTGAAGACTGGGATTTTTTATTTCGGGATTTTTGTACGTCTCTGCTTGCAGCCAGATCTAATGGGTACCTATAAAGTACCTGACAATAGGTTGTGCTGGCCACATGACACCCGTGGGCTACAGAAACAGATGACCTTTACATCATCTGCCCCGTAGAGCTGAAAGGGTGTTAAAAAGGGTACTTTACTTTTAAAAACAAAAACATAAAATCAAAGAAATGTCTAAAACGCGAAATGTCTACTTGTGTAATGTTCTTTAAGAAAAAAAAAAGTTTACATGCATGTAATGTCCTCAAAAAAAAGTCTACCTGTGTGTAATGTCCACAAACAGCGTAAGGTCTGCATTTCTTAGTTGCAAAATCATAGTCTTTTTTCTCGCCGTACCAAGCATCCAGTGCGTGTTTAGGCGTTGTCTCATCTGTCAATAAATGAAATCTCAATTTTGGCCATATCATGTTCTACAGAAACAAAGCCTATATCAACTCAACTTTGGCCACTATCATGTTCTAAAGAAACAAAGCCTATATCAACTCACCATTGGCCACTATCATGTTCTACAGAAACAAAGCCTATATCAACTCAACATTGGCCACTATCATGTTCTACAGAAACAAAGCCTATATCAACTCAACATTGGCCACTATCATGTTCTACAGAAACAAGGCCTATATCAACTCAACATTGGTCAATATCTTGTTCTAAAGAAACAAAGCCTATATCAACTCAACATTGGCCACTATCACGTTCTACAGAAACAAAGCCTATATCAACTCAACATTGGCCACTACCACGTTCTACAGAAACAAAGCCTATATCAACTCAACATTGGCCACTACCACGTTCTACAGAAACAAAGCCTATATCAACTCAAGATTGGCCACTATCTTTTTCTACAGAAACAAAGCCTATATCATTATTGCTTTGGGGGAAAACTGATCAATTCCACCTGCTGAATATTTCAATTTCTGTTGGCCAAATGTTATGTCCACATACGAAATGACTGGGAATTACGGAATATTTAGGGCGCACTTGGATACAACCAACTCTAAGGGGTTCCTATCATTTGTTGAGGTGGTGAAACGTAAAAGACGGTTCGTCGTTGTGCGGGCCAAATGACACCCTAGTTAACTATGGACCACAGAAACGGATGACCTTTACATCATTTGCCCTATAGACCACAAGGTCTGGAAGTGGAACTTTACTTTTACTCAACTTCTTTCAAAATACCACTGACCTTTCTTTGGTGTATGCATTAAAAATACCACTGACCTATCTTTGGTGTATGCATTAAAAATACCACTGATCTTTCTTTGGTGCATACATTAAAAATATAACTGACCTTTCTTTGGTGTATGCATTAAAAAATAGCACTGACCTTTCTTTGGTGTATGCATTAAAAATAGCACTGACCTATCTTTGGTGTATGCATTAAAAATACCACTGACCTATCTTTGGTGTATGCATTAAAATACAACTGACCTTTCTTTGGTGTATGCATTAAAAATACCACTGACCTTTCTTTAGTGTATGAATTAAAAATACAACTAATTTTTCTTTGGTGTATACATTAAAAATATAACTGACCTTTCTTTGGTGTATGCATTAAAAATAGCACTGACCTTTCTTTGGTGTATGCATTAAAAATAGCACTGACCTATCTTTGGTGTATGCATTAAAAATACAACTGACCTTTCTTTGGTGTATGCATTAGAAATACCACTGACCTTTCTTTGGTGTATACACTAAAAATATAACTGACCTTTCTTTGGTCTATGCTTTAAAAATACAACTGATCTTTCTTTGGTGTATGCATTAAAAATAGCACTGACCTTTCTTTGGTGTATGCATTAAAAATAGCACTGACCTATCTTTGGTGTATGCATTAAAAATACAACTGACCTAGCTTTGGTGTATGCATTAAAAATACAACTGACCTTTCTTTGGTGTATGCATTAAAAATATAACTGACCTTTCTTTGGTGTATGCATTAAAAATACAACTGACCTTTCTTTGGTGTATGCATTCAAAATACAACTGACCTTTCTTTCTTTCATTAATAATACAACTGACCTGTTGAAAAGTAAAGATTTTCCCCAACTATCTCATGAGCTCCGATATTCAAAAGTTGACTCATGGTGGTGTGATCAAACTGACATTTATCTGCATGAGCCTGGGCTGAGTTTCCTAGAGCCTCATCCCAGTGCTGGGGGAAGTAGAATGGTTGGTGATGTGACACATAATAACAGAACCGTAACCAATGGCAGATTTGTGAACGACCTGGCAGATTTCACAAGACCTATACATTTAGCGGTAATTACTTCTTACCATGCAATATGCCACTTCAAATATACTCGTGACGCTGCCTACAGCCAGTCCAAGTGACTGTTTGAATCAGACTTCAAACGTCAATTCCCTAAACTCTTGTCTAACAACACCCCATTTCTTATTCATATCCAATTACTTCCCCTTTCCTCGAGCCTCTAACTCAGCGGTTCTCTTGACGCCCCCTTTTTACGATTCCCCGCTAAGGGACGAAGGCAAGACACCCAACTGTAAAATTATTTCCGTTCATAAGCGTAATTAGCTACTTTTGCTAATGTTAGAAAAAAAATCGTAATGAGGTCCGGCCTTAGACCACTGCAGACTATGCGACCGCAGTGGGCCCGCACTTTTATAGGCCTGGAACTCTCCTGAAATTTCAAAATATACGAAAAAAGTCCTGGAAATCTCCTGAAATTATTAAAATTTCCTGAAAATCCTCTAATATATAGACAAAATTGCCATTTAGGGTTGTCAATCGATATGGAAAACGCCAATTCTATGTGCGATTTAAAAAAAAAAACGGTAATTTGTAATACCAGTAACTGTGCTATCTCGTGAAAAAAGCTTCTCGCGCCTCAAACTAATTAAGAGTTACTTGAAGTCAAGGATTCATAAAGATAGATTGAATAATTTGCTATTGAATGTAATCTTTGTAGGGAACAGAATTTAAATGATATACTGTAGGACTTTACTAGAATCAATGCTCGTGAAGTTAAGTTCATTTTATCGTGTTTTGTACTTACAAAGGAAGGAATGAAATACAAAGACGAAATCTATTTTCTAATACAAAGTCTTAGTTTTGACCTATTATCTTTATCCATCCAGAGACTGGGCCCGGCGCAATTCGTTTCGCATAGGGCCCCGCAATTGTTAGGGCCGCCCTGGTCGTAATCTTAGTGTAAATATATGATATGCATTGTCAAAGTTTTATGTTTATTGACTGTTTAATAGCCTAATTATAGTTTGTGCAATTTTTATTTCTACTTACAATTAAATTATGAATACATATATTCAAATCTACGTGAATTTATTATTCTATTGCATATTCACCATATTCATGTTGCATAATAATATGATATTTTGATAAGCCTGACACACCACGACCGGCAGTGGCGCAGTGATAAACTGCATTTTTTACGATATTGTTGCGACAATCCGTGCAAACCAGCCAGCATCATTGTGGTGTAGTTGTTCCTGTTTTACAAAATTAGGAATTCTGGGGACAGTTTCTGCAAGATCACAATTAATGTCGTCTTCTGCATTTGTTTTCTGTAATTAGAGACTTTGGACTAACAGACTGGAAAACCGTGTTTTGCAAAAATATATAATCGGAAATGAAAAACAGAAGGCGCAACACACACAAACACACACACATTACCTAACAGTTGATCTAGATGTGTGTTTCAAGCCTTGAAGAGAAATCATTTTATGATTCACAGCAACTAATGAGTTCAATTAACTCTTGCTGTCTCCGGAAATTTTTCAACTTTGACTGAGTGAACTTCTGGCTATTGCAAACAGTATGTCAGGTACATTTTAGTAGCTTTTAGAAAAGTTGGGGTTGCATTTTTGCATTTGATCTTTTAGTGACGTCTTTTTTTATTCTTCTAATTCCTTGCAGTGACGTCTTCTTTCCTTCTTCTAATTCCTTTCAAGGATGTTTACATATATTAGTGGATTAATCATGTAGTGAGTTCCGAGAACTTAGGTGATTCATTTGTACCAAGGCTTAAATCCATACTATCTGTACTTACCAAAGCAAGCATACCATGTGTACCTACCATAGCAAGCATACCATGTGTACCTGTATCTACCATAACAATCATATCTGTAACTACCACAGCAAGCATACCATCTGTACTTACCATAGCAAGCATACCATCTGTGCCTACCACAGCAAGCATACCATCTGTACCTACCTACCATAGCAAGCATACCATCTGTACCTACCATAGCAAGCAAGCATACCATCTGTACTTACCATAGCAAGCATACCACCTGTACCTACCACAGCAAGCATACCGTCTGTACCTACCATAGCAAGCATACCACCTGTACCTACCACAGCAAGCATACCATCTGTGCCTACCATAGCAAGCATACCATCTGTGCCTACCATAGCAAGCATACCATCCGTACCTACCACAGCAAGAATACTATCAATACCTACCATAGCAAGCATATCATCTGTACTTACCATAGCAAGCATATCGGCTGCACCTTCTTTGGCTCTTGCCTCGTTGTGATCCCTAACTATATCCATTTTTTCCTCTTCACTGAATCCGTCAGTTTCTCTTTTCACTAACCTATGACTTGTGACATTCAACTCTAAAAATAGATTAGCGAGGATCGTTAGTTTAGTGGAGGCCTGGTGGCCGAAGGGTATATCGCTTGTATTCCAAACTGTGGGATTTCGAGTTAGAGTCCCGGCGAGAATGTGTTTTATAGTTTCAGAATTTCTAGTTCACCAAACTTTAATGGGTATTTGAGAAAGTATATGCTGCTATTTGTGCTGGACACATAAAAGTCAGCATTAGAGTTTGAGTTTTGGGCACATCGGCACAATTTAGGCCATGTCGTGCCCGTAATCCTTCGAGGATTACTCTCCTTTACAAGAGCCAAATTCCATACACAGTTAAATCATTAAAAACAAGGTCTATTCATAGTTAAAATAGTAAAGGTAGTAAAAATTTAATAATTACTAAAAGTCTTATGTAAATATTATAGGGTCACAATTTCACAAATCAGGTCTTCGTAGTCAACCCCACCTCCCGGACAAAGCCCAGTATCTTCCCTGGGTCGACATTGTCGAATAGTTTTTAAAGTTGTGCGCTCTAAAAAAAATTTCCCTAACATCCTGGTACCTCGGGCAATCAATGAGGATATGATCCACCGTGAAGTAAAGTACTTGACCTTTATGTTACATTTACAAGATCAACCTAATTGACAAGAAAGCCTAAAACTAATAGAGTAGTGAATTTTCTAAAGTAAATTTTTATCAAGCAAACAGCACAAGTAAAAAATAAAGTTCACCTTTCAGACCTTGTGGTGTATAGAGCAGATGATGTAAAGGTCATCTGATTCTGTGGCCTACGGTTAACGAGGGTGTCATGTGGCCAGCACAACGACCAACCGCCTTTACTTTTTCCCCAACTAATGTCAGGAACCCATTAGAGCTGGGTGGACTCAGAGGCGCCCGAAGATTCCTAAATTAAAAATCCCAGTCTTCACCAGGATTCGAACCCCGGTTCGGAAGTCAAGCGCTTTGCCGCTCAGCCACTGCGCCTCCTAAAACAGCACAAGAAATCTTACCTATTGAGTCGGAGACATCCAGCCGACAAAAGATGATCAGTGTGAAAGACCAAACTGGCAGGTCCGACAACTTTCCGCAGTTTCTCATGATTTCTTAGATTGGTCTCATTTTCCTTGTCATCTTGTTTTGATTGTCGTAGCCCTAACAATTTTCTAGATAAACAAATATCAATTCTTTGAGTAGGCATAAAACTTGAAAAAAAAAATGGGTTTTAAAGATAATGCCTCGTTTATACATCTTAGAGATTAGAGAGAATTTTTTTCTTCTCTCAATATACAATCAATGTTTAATTTTTTTTTAATTCCCTTCCCCCCCAAAAAAACAACAATTGGTATTTCTTTTTTTACTTTAAAAAATATAACTATCAAACTAGAGTTTTCCAAGTGTCGCCATCGAGCTGGTAATTCTTTTCCCATCTATAGACATCAACTGTCAAATTTCTAGGGAAATCTTTCGAGCCGTTTTCGAGAATTGCGTTAATAGCTCGTTGGCCGCACTGGCTTACTATGCATTCAGAAGAATGTTAATTACACTTCATTCAGAAGAAATTTTGTTAACACACACACACACGAGAGACGCATACGCCCATGCACACAGCATACACACTTACACTCAAGATATTCAGTAGAAGTATGCGGGACATTGATTGCTTTGTTGTACATCATCAAGATATTCAGTAGAAGTATGCGGGACATTGATTGCTTTGTTGTACATCATCAGGCGATCCTTCAGAACTAAAGATATTACGAACTGGCCAAGCCTCCTGCAGAAGGGCGGGGGAATGCAACAGGAATGGTTCAAATCCAGGACCATTCAGGTGACAATCCAGAGATGATGCAACACGGCCAGGCAGCCATGCATTGATTACAAGGTTAGGTAATGTTAACTTATGTTATGTTTATGTTGTTATGTTATGGTTATGTTATGTTTATGTTATGGTTATGTTATGTTATGGTTATGTTATGTTATGGTTATGTTATGTTATGGTTATGTTATGTTATGGTTATGTTATGTTATGGTTATGTTATGTTATGTTATGGTTATGTTATGTTATGTTATGTTATGGTTATAGTATGATTATGTTATGGTTATGTTATGTCATGATAATGTTATGTTAGGTTAGATAATGTTTATGTTTATGTTATGTTAATGTTATGTTAACTTATTTGGAACATCGGCACATTTCAAGGCAGGTCATACCCAACAAACCAATGCAGGAAAATCTATTTCTCTTTCCAGAAAATTCCAAATTAGGAACTTAAAAACTATTTAAGTAACAAATCAAATAGTTAAAAATTAAACTATCAATTTATAATTGGAAAATTAAACATTCCAATTCCAACAAGAAATTTTTTTTTTAATACCATTAGCATTAAAATGTTTTCTTCTGATATCAGTGACGTAGCAACGTATCCATGAAACGAGTTCAAGAATGCTACATTAGGTAAGACCGAACACAAATTTAGCCGTTCTATATCTAGTGCGCTGGACAGCAAAAACAAAAGCTTCGCAAGAGAAACAAGATTTTAAGAATATTTGTTTAAAATTTTTTAAAAATATCCCCGTGAGTACATCTGGGTTTTAATTTTAAAGAAAAAAAATATATACTTTTGAAATTCTCGACTGATACTCCTGTAGAATTGCAGTGGATGATATGCATTCAGCACTATTATCCATCGTCTGAAATATAGATGTAATTGATTATGCCTCATAATTATGATAGAACGTTATTTGGTGTCAACTTAAAACATTAATTCGCGTACCTAAACAAGTTGTAACAAACCGTAATATTAAACAGAAATAACAATTAAACAAAATCAAATTACTATGTCTAGGTGTGACATTATGGGGAAATAACTATGTTTGATTAATTGTAAAGACAGGAGTGATTCTCCTTAAGATGCTTTAAGTATATAAGGGCATGTAGACCGTGTTTAATTGCCACTTGCTCCAGAGTTACCAGCTTCACCACTGGACCTGTGTTGTGATCTGTATATTTTTTCTGTTAGTTACCGATATTGGTCGTGTGTCTTGGGGGTACTAGGGAGAAGTGTGCCCTGCTTTGGAAATCCTTGGGCTAAGTATCACATTTATTCTAATATAAAAAGAAAGAGAATAATCTTTAAATTTACAGGTAAACAGCCTTGTTTTCTTCTTCGTTTAATTACATTTAAAAAACCTTTTACATCTGTTAATATTATTAAGTCTACTTTTTATTGAATCTTTGGAAAGAGGGTTGGGACTTGTGAAGCCCTGTACTTGGATCTTCACTTACTTCAATGCAGCCCTGGCCTAGACTGACATTTTCAGCATAAATTTTTAAAGGGCCCTACACTATATTTTTGTCAACAACCCAATGGCTATTCTATTAATTTTATTTTGAATGAAATAGACTAACTAAGGACTCCAGATTCCTCGAAGGAACATATTCTTGTTCTATCATGTGGAAAGAAAGTATAACAGAAAATACATAATTAGATCTATAAATAAACTAGACTATTTATATTTGAATGTAAGAACTCTAGACTTAAAGTAAAGTGAGAATGAATTAGAAGAGATCTAGGCAGAGTATACAGTCAGTTTAGTTCTAGATTATTCATTTAGATTCTAGACTTCAGATCTAGATCTGGACTAGCTAGCCTAAATGATGCTTATCTAGACCAAGATTTTTAATAGTCTAGATTCTTCTCTAGATCCAGTAAATCTAGATCTATATTCTAGATATTTAGATCTTTATCTAAAAAAAAAATTTGAATATATTTAGATCTAGATCTTAAACTAGTAAGCCCAGTGTTTAGATCTAGCACAAACTATACCTTGTTCCTTACGTAGATAAAGTCTTGTCATAACGAGTTCGCACTTTTAATTTTTTTAAACAATCTTATCTTATCTTATAAAATACAGATGTTACTTTAAAATAGAAGATGATTACGTTGCTAGGATTATTCTTGTTAAAATAGAAGATGATTACGTTGCTAGGATTATTCTTGTTAAAATAGAAGATGATTACGTTGCTAGGATTCATCTTGTTCAATACATAGAAAGTAGTTCTGCGCACTTGGTTCACAATTCAATGAAGAAAATAGAAAAATATTCAAGCTCATTGATTTTCCATAGGCCTATATTTAGGTCTGTGAGATTTTCATGCATACATGGTGGACAATCTATAAATAGCAAACTTTTTGGTGTATCCGGTGTACAAAATAGAGAAAGTGTTGATAAGCTTTTTTTGTTGTTTTTTTTCAGTTCACTTTATTTTTTTTATCTTTTATATTGCAGACGTGACTTCAAAAAAAGAAGATAAATACACGTGTCAATCTTAGTCATGGATGTTAATCAATGACTTAAACTCAGCCAAGTCGTTGGTTTTCCTGGCTGGTTCAGGCAACCCATTCCATTCTCTAATGGCACCAGGAAAGAATGAGCTCTTGTTTGAATTTGTTCTAGCTTATGGAATAAGAAATGCTCCATCATCTTTGTGTCTTTAAGCTTCAACGATAAACTAAATAGCTAATGAACGCTGAATTGATTTTCGGAATTACCAACGAAATAAATAGAAGAGACAAACTAATTTGATTTTGCAGTGTTAAAATGTCCACAACCATTGCTAGAAACCTAAAAGACAGGGGCATGAAATGAGCCACTGTCCCAGGGCAGTCAACGTATCTTTAAAAAATACAGTTTCAAATAATTGCCTAAATAATGAACGCTTTGATTCTTTATAGTGTTTCTGAAGAGCATGGTGTGCCCTCAAGAAATCTACAAAATACACTTCTTCAGAAATGCATTGAGAAGGGAGGTAAGCAAAAGACAATGTTGAACTAAGTGCTGGGGTACTGGCATTCGAATAAAGCAGTAATGATTGAGATATCCTACAGAGGATTTTTGTGCACATTGTTTTAAGGTATTGGGAAAAAATTGTTAATCAATTAATAACGTTTTGTTCAAGATGAAATCCGAAATGTGAATGCCCATCTATAATTCTAGATTTGAGTTAGTTTGAGGAGTCGCCAAACTATATTTCAAATGGAACTTTGCTAAGTTATCTATCACAATTCAGTTTATGTATTAGTTTCTCTTTCACTATATGTTACACAGAAAGTGGACGATAGTGATATGTTTGCTTACAGATCGTCCAGACGGAGAAGTCCATACGTGTCTTGACATCGCCAGCTTGGACAGAGTACTCTCTACAGCTAAGACTATTGGTGGATACGTTAGTGTCTTGACATCGCCAGCTTGGACAGAGTACTCTCTACAGCTAAGACTATTGGTGAATACGTTAGTGTCTTGACATCGCCAGCTTGGACAGAGTACTCTCTACAGCTAAGACTATTGGTGGATACGTTAATGTCTTGACATCGCCAGCATGGACAGAGTACTCTCTACAGATAAGACTATTGGTGGATACGTTCATGTCTTGACATCGCCAGCTTGGACAGAGTACTCTCTACAGCTAAGACTATTGGTGGATACGTTAATGTCTTGACATCGCCAGCTTGGACAGAGTATTCTCTACAGCTAAGACTATTGGTGGATACGTTAATGTCTTGACATCGCCAGCTTGGACAGAGTACTCTCTACAGCTAAGACTATTGGTGGATACGTTAATGTCTTGACATCGCCAGCTTGGACAGAGTACTCTGTAAAGCTAAGACTATTGGTGGATACGTTAATGCCAAACAATTCCCTGGTTAACCTGTTGATTTTTGTATGAAAACCTTGACAAGTTTTCCTTTTCCAGTAGGGGGGGGGGGGAGCTCACAGATATCTGATAGACAAGATGTGAAAACTTTAAACAGTGGAAGGCTATCTGGTCGTGGGTAGAGTGGTATGCACGCTGGACTGTCGTCTGGTGCTCTCCATGGTCCATGGTTCGAACCTCTCAGGGAGGTTTGGGCTAGACTAAAATTATCTTCAAACATAAATGAACATCATAAACATGTAATTATATGTTGGGAAGTGGGTAATTTGGTATTAGAGAGTGTTTGGAGCTTACTTCACAGTGAACTTTTTCTTTTTTTTAAATCCCATTTTGTGAAATAATATTTAAAATGATAATGTTAATAATAATTGCTATTTAAGCTGCATATATGAACATAAAGAGACTATAACAAAATGTAACAAAATATATTGTGATAGTTTCTACCAATTTTTCTTTAAAAATTTGATATCAACAATTGATCAAATCAACTAACTATTGAACGAAGAAAACGTCCATGTCAGTAAACATCAATTTATTGTGTACTCAACGCCAGGCTTAAAATTGGAATGCAATTAAATAGCCTTGGCCAAACTTTTTAAAAAATGCGAACTAAAATAGCGAAACAAATACAGAAAGTAGGCAAAAGATCAATAGCTGACTCTGATACGATGCTCTTGAAAATGCTTCTAGTGCTGAAAGAAACAGATAGTTTTCTTAAAACAAGCAATCAATTATTCTACACCAGCTAATCTTATGGTTGCAAATGTATTTAATTTATTTGTTTATGTTTAATTTCACTTTTTTCATCCTTGTAATTTATGTAATTAAATTAGTAATAAGCCTCAGACGACAATCTATAAAGTCAGCTTATACCACCACTTCAGTCAAGTAATATTTCTTTCCCTTGTTTGAGATACCAAACAAAGTAATGAATAACCAAAAGTTAATTAACGAATCGTTTAATTTAAAAAAAAATTTTTTTTTTTGATTCTTGTGTTGTCGAGGAAAAGAAATAATTGTGCGAAATTTCCGCTTGATGCTAGCTTGGATGTTTGAGAAATAACGTGTACAAACTTTTGGCAAGACAGACAG
The DNA here is from genome assembly GCA_030265305.1 of Biomphalaria pfeifferi. Classification (NCBI taxonomy): domain Eukaryota; kingdom Metazoa; phylum Mollusca; class Gastropoda; family Planorbidae; genus Biomphalaria; species Biomphalaria pfeifferi. The sequence continues at coordinate 627,381 of JASAOG010000275.1, forward strand.
ACAGACAGAGTGAGTTGATAAAAGCTTTGTAAAAATTGCATCCTCTGACTGCCCGCATTGTAACGCCCTCCTCCTACACAGACACAGTAAAGACTATTAATTTTTGTGTCCGCCGATGAAACGCCCGCCTCTATAAAAAAAACAACAACACTTTTTGCCACTGCCACCTACACTAACAAACACACACACTCACACATAGACACACTCACACACTCACAAACACTCACACATAAAACTTACATTTCAATTCTAGGACACTGCAACTTTTGCGTTCGCAGTGGGCCCCGCACTTTTATAAGCCCCGCGCTAAGTCTAGGAGTACATTTTTAAATTAAACCAATTATAACATATATATATGAGGCGCCGTGGCTGAGTGGTGTAGCGCTTAAATTGGCTTCCGAACTGGGGGGTCCCGGGTTCAAATCCTGGTCAAGACTGGGATTTTTAATGTTGGGATCTTTGCGTCACTGAGTCCACCCAGCTCTAATAGGTCCCTGACATTTTGTCGTGTTGCTAGTCACATGATACCCTCGTTAACCGTAGGCCACAGAAACATATGACCTTTACATTACCTGCACTAAATACTACCAGGTCTGAAAGGTGAACTTTACTTTACTTATAACTTATATATAATAACAGGGTTCCCACGGTCTATTGATTTTCCAGGGCCTCCTGGAAAGCTTTTGAAATTGCAAAATATACGAAAAAGTTATGAACATCTCCTAAAATGATCAAAATCTCTTGAAAACTAGACACAATTTTCATTTTGGGGCGCCAATCATACGCGATTAAAAAACGCATTGTCACAAAATCTCAATTTTATCATTATGCTTATCCCTACCCAGACTGGCCCAGGCAATCCGTTTCGCATAGGGCCCCGCAATTGTTTTGAAAATCGGATATGGAGTTTAAAACTGAGAACTTACCGCAAAGCGATTCTCTACAATATCTATCAGGTGGGCACATCGAGCAAGCCATTCCATCGATGTACAAAGGTCTACCTATAGTATTGCCACTGTATGCAAATAAAATAGCCATTTATTTATTAACAGTTCTAGTTATACTTCAGTAAGGAAAAAACAAACCTTTATATTCTAGTAATTACTAGAACAATTACAGCAATATACTAAGGGTTTGTAAAACAAGCGAAATATACAAAATCCTTTTTAACAAACAAAAGCTTACACAAGGGGAAAAACGCAGCCCTTAAAAACTAAATCTGTCAATAATAATAATGTAGAAGTTATTTCACTTATTTAATGTCAAACAAAAAAGGTAATTACTAATATTTAATTAAAATGTTGGGTTTTTTTTTAGGTATAATAAATAATTTTTAAAAGTTTGAACTTGATCCGAGAATGGGTGTTGAGAAACTCGTCATGTGTCGAGAACCAAATTACAAAAAATGATATTACCGTGTTTCCATAGTTTTGTTCCCTTGTTATTACACCATTTGTTTCATTGTTCTGTGCTAAAAATACTATTGATGTAATGACTGCGTGTGTATGTGTATTAGTCTACTTACCCCGGTCCATACTGACAAGTGATGTAATTGGCATTAGAGATGTGATCTTTATACCCGGTCCCGGTTAGCGTTGAGCACAATTTTTTCCCGCATCCCAGAGCGTAGGATTTGGCCCACACAACCTGTGAGGGGTAAAAAATAATGCTAGCGTAATGTATCTATAGCACACACACACACACACGTAATGTATCTATGTTATATAGACCTTAGCGCACACACACATACATAAACTTATCATCTGATTATTTTTTCTTAGGAGTATAGAGTAGATGGTGTTAAAGTCATTCGTTTCATGGCAAACGGTTCACAAGCAGGGTGTCATGTGACCAGCACAACGACCAACCGTCTCAACTTCTCCAACTAAAGTCAGGCACAATTAGAGTTGGATGGACTAGGGGGCGCCCTGAAAATCCCTAGTCTCAAAATTAGTCTTCATCGAGATTCGAAAGGAGTTATGGAAAAAAAAGTCTTTAAAAAAAGTCTACCCGTGTGTAATGTCCTTTAAAAAAAGTCTACCCGTGTGTAATGTCCTTTAAAAAAAAGTCTACCCGTGTGTAATGTCCTTTTAAAAAAGTCTACCTGTGTGTAATGTCCGCAAACTTCGTTAGGTCTGCATATCGCAGTTGCAAAATCATAGTCTTTTTTCTCTTCATACCAAGCATCCAGTGCGTGTTTAGGAATCGTCTCCCCTGTCAATAAAGGACATCTTAACATTGGACACTATCGTGTTCAACAGAAACAAAGCCTAGATCTACTCACTTTGTCTGGTAAAAGTTTGTACATGTTATTCCCCCACGTAATTTTAGTGGCGAAAAAAAAAAGAGGGGGGTGGGAACAAGTAGTATTCATCCGTAACTAAATAGCAGGGCCGGACTTAACCATTTTTGGGTCCCAGTGCGAAACGGATTTCGCGGGGCCCAGTTTGGGTAGTGATACGGATAATAAGTGAAAATTAAGAGTTTGTATGAGAAAATATATTTGTCTTTGCATTTTATTCATTCTTTACTACGTACAGGATTACTACACGAGCCATGCGTGTAGCGAAGTCATACAGTATATCATAATAATTCTGTTTCCTACATAGATGACGCTCAATAGCAAGAATTACCAAATGTTTCAATCTATCTTTGAGAATTGATGACCTCAAGTAATTTTTCATTAGTTTGGGGCGCGATAAGCTTCTTTCACTGGATTCCACAATTACGGGTATTGCAAAATGCCTTTTTTTTATCGCGCGTAGTATGTGCATTTTCCGATTGAATGACAGCTCAAAAGGACAAATTTCTATTTTTCAGGAGATTTGTATGAGTTTTTAAAAGATTTTAATAATTTCCGGAAATTTCCAGGACTTTTTCAGATTTCCAGGAGCTCCTGGTAAATCAAGAGGCCTCAGGAAATCTGTTATAAGTTATAAAATGGTTTAATTTAAAAATGTATACACCTAGAATTAGCGCGGGTCCTATGAAAGTGCGGGGCACATTGCGGACGCATTGATTGCAGTGGCCTAAGGCCGACCCTGCAAAAAATAGCGGCGTATGCTTCGCCGCCGGTCGGCTAGTTTTTTTTTATTTATTATTTTGCTTGTTATTATCATGTCATTGTTACCCTTCATATTTAGAACACGAATCTGGTAGTAAAAATATCAACGCTCTCTTGTAATTTGAAACAAGAGAAATAATTCACTCGACACACAGCTGAGCTGATAGCTGTAAAATTGTCAAAGATGGTTTCTTGATTGCATTCAAACTATAAGCTGGACAGTTTGGTCTTTTATAAAATAAAAATCTTCCCCATGGTATCGTTACTACAACTTACTTTGACATCCAATTTTTTATTGTCTCTAATAATATCCAGTCCTAGTTTTTAGGACACAATAATGTTTGCATTTCCGGCTACGAGACTTATGACGAATACACATAAAAAACCTGCATACATTAAAAATACGACATATCTTTGGTGTATGCATTAAAAATACAACTGACCTTTCTTTGGTGTATGCATTAAAAATACAACTGATCTTTCTTTGGTGTATGCATTAAAAATACAACTGACCTGTTGAAAAGTAAAGATTTTCCCCAACTCGGTTATGGTCTCCAATATTCGAACGTTCCATTTTGGTGCTGTGTTCAAAATGACATCTATCTGTATGAAACTGGGCAGAGTTTTCTAGAGCCTCATCCCAGTGCTGGAGTACATAGAGTAGTTGGTGATGTGACACATAATAACAGAGATGTAATCACTGGCAGATTTGGGACAGTGCTGGTACATTTCACGAGACCTAGAGATCTAATTCTTTCCTTGCAATATGCTACTTCAGAGGTTCTCAAACTTTTACTCGACACGACCCCTCCACTAGAATGTACGTTCAAGTCCACTTTAGCCAGTCCAAGAGAGTGTTTCAGTCAAACTTCAAGCGTCATTCCTTAAACTCTTGTATTACAACAACCCCCCCCCCCCTCCCACACACACACACACACTTTTCTTATTCATATCCAGTTTCTTTCTCCTTCCTCGATCCTCTAACTTAGCGGTGCTCAAATTTTTTTAGCTCGACGACCCCTTCTTACTATTCTCCACTAAGGGTCGAAAGTCTCGACGAAATCATTTTCGTTCATAAGCGTAATTAACTACTTTTGTTAATGTTAGAAAATCGTAATTAGGGCCGGCCTTAGGCCACTGCAGCCTAACGATTATGTAGCATAATTATATTTTTTGGAATATATTTTTCTACTTACAATTAAATTATAAGTACATATATTTATTACTAAATGACTTTATTATTCTATTGCGTATTCACCATATTTATGTTGCATAATTATGTGACAATTTGAAAAGCATGACGGAGCACGGACATGCGGCCTTACAGTCGACACACTACATTTTAAGCGGCCCCTGAAAGGGGAATAAACGCCATTAGTTTTGTGCGGTCTGTCTGCCTGTCCTTCCCGTTTAGATCTCGTAAACTAGAAAGATAGTGAAAATCCGACATCATGATGTTAATTAAGACCATTCAAAGTTCTGATGCAACGGCTACTTTTTCTTTTCTGAAAGCGAAAATTTTAATTTTTTAAAAATCAACTATGCAAGCAGTTTTTTCATAAAAAATACACAATTTTTACAACTATTTACTATTAATACTAACAAACACGGGAGGCTATTTAGTGAAGGAGATGACTATTTACCATATTTTAAATACATTCATGCAAACGGTTTTAGATTTGTTGTCATTTTTTTTTACAAATAGAGCATACTACTCTACTTTCATGACGAACATTCAGACCTATCTGTTTAAAACCATAGCAAGCATTCCATCTGTACCTACCATTGCAAGCATTCCATCCGCACCTACCATGTCTTATATGCCAACTGTACCTACCATAGCAAGCATATTATCTCTATCTGCATTACAAAGCATTCCATCTGTACCTACCATAGCAAGCATGCCATCTGTACCTACCATAGCAAGCATATCGGCTGCACCTTCTTTGGCTCTTGCCTCGTTATGGGCAAGAACCATAGCCACCTTTTCCTCTTCACTGAATCCGTTAGTTCCTCTTTTCACTAACCTATGACTTGTGACATTCAAGAATCTCCTCAACTCTAAAAATAGATGGACGAGACTCATTAGTTTAATGGTGGCCGAGTGGTTAATCGCTTGGATTCCGAACCGATGGATTTCGAGTCCCGGCGAGAATGTGTTTTATAATTTCAGTATTTTTAGTCCTTACAACTCTAGTAGGTACTTGAGAAAGTTTAGGCTGCTAGTTGTTGCGCTGGACACATAGCACCCTCGTTAACAGTCAGCCATAGAAACAAAAGACCATTATAGGTGAAACTTTACTTTTTTTTCTATTAGGACAACGCAACAATATTTTATTCTAGGGAAGTTCCCGCTTGTCTAGGTTTGAAGCTATGTTTGTTTCTTGGTTTTAATTTTCGTTCACTTCTGCAAGCCAAATACTACAAACTTTATTACATTTTGCAAACTCTTATCTTATCTTATATAATACAGACGTTACTTCAAAAAAAGAAGATGATTACGTCCTACGCGTCATGCATTTAGTCATGCATATTAACCAATGACTTAAATTCTGCCAAGTCACTAGTTTTTCTGGCTAGCTCAGGCAACCCATTCCATGCTCTAATAGCACTAGGGAAGAAGGAGTATTTGTACAAATTTGTCCTAGCATATGGGACGAGGAATGTGCCTCTATCTTTGTGTCTTTCAGAGTATTTTATTAAATTTTGTTTTTGTATTTGAAGATTCTGGTTCAGTGTTTTATGTATAATTGCTACTTTACTTTTGAGTCTTCTGTCCTGAAGGCTTTCTAAATTTAGTGATTTTACTAATGGTGTTACCCTAGTCAAATGTGAATATTCGTTTGTTATGAATCTCACTGCTCTATTTTGTGTTTGTTCCAGTTTCTTAATGTTTTCTTGAGTTGAGGGGTCCCACACGGTGGATGCATATTCTATTATTGGCCTAGCCAAGGTTAAATAACATTTTAGTTTCATGTTCTCATTTGATTTATAGAAATTTCTTTTAATAATTCCTAATGCTTTGTTTGATTTTTTTTATAGTTTCATCAATATGTGGATTCCATGAGTTTTTCATTTATTATAACACCTAGGTATTTTGCGTTTTTAGTCTGTGTTACTGGTTTGCCCTGAATAAGATAAGTGGAATTAATTTGTTTTAGTTTTTTTGTTACTCTTAACAACTGACATTTTTTTGGGTGGAAAGACATGCTTTAATTTGATTCCCATTTCTGTAATTCATCTAATTCTCTTTGTAAAGTATCTGTGTCTTGTTTTGTTTTTATTGTTCTATATATTATGCAATCGTCTGCAAATAATCTGACTTTTGTTCCTGAACTAATGCAATTTGGTAAATCATTTATGTAAATTAAAAATAGTAGTGAACCCAAGACTGTTCCTTGAGGTACACCTGAGTTTACTGTTATTGGTGTTGATTTAGAGCCATTTATTATTACAGTTTGTTCTCTCCCTATCAGAAAATCTTTAATCCGCTGATGCAGTGGACCATTAATGCCGAAATATTTTAATTTTTTAAGCAAACTATGGTGGTGAACTTTGTCAAAAGCCTTGGAAAAATCTAGTAAGATAGCATCTATTTGTTCACTATTATCTAAACCTTTTGAAAAATCATCAATTAGTCCTATTAGTTGCGTTTCACATGATCTATATTTCCTAAAGCCATGTTGGTATGGGGTGAGGACATTATGTTTGTCTAAGTGGTTTATGATGTTGCTACATATTATGTGTTCTAGTATTTTACATGTGATGCTGGTAAGTGATACTGGTCTGTAGTTTCCTGGATCAGATTTTTCTCCTTTTTTAAATAGGGGGGTGACATTAGCTTCTTTCCAGTCCTTTGGTACTCTGCCCTGGTTAAGCGATGCCTGAAGGAGTATTTTGAACACTGGGGCTAGCTCACTGCTTAGTTCTTTGAGTAATCTAGCTGGAATACCATCAGGTCCAGACGCTTTATTTGGTTTGGTGTTCTCTAATAGTTTTTGAATTCCATTTTCTTGTACTACTAAATCTTCTATGTTGTCTACTTGGTTCAAATTAAGAAATATGTCTTTGTCTCCTGGGGCTGTTGTTATCTTTAGATATTGCATTGTTTATGTATTCACTCTGCAGCTGTCTGCTTACTTTTTGGGTTAGGTGTTTAATTTTTATATACTTTTTGTAAACTCTTTCTGCCTTGGTTTTTTTAAATTTTCTATATAGGTTTTCCTTCTGTTTACAAAGCTTCTTTAGTCTATTATTAAACCAGCATTTATTTATTTTGCTTGATGTGTATTTAGTTGGTATATGATTTTCTATAATGCTTTTAAGATGGTTTTTGATGAAATTCCAGAGGTCATCGACTGATTGGTTAATGTCTTTTTCTAATAAGAATGTTTGTTGAAAGTTTAATGCAGCTTGGTGTAGTTGTGTTAGGTTACATTTATTCCAGAGTAAGATTTTTCTTTTGGGTTTTGAATTGGCTACTGCTTTTATCTGACTGTGTATTTTTATGATCTCATGGTCTGATAGACTAGGGATAATATCATAATCAACTACTAATGCAGGTCTGTTGGTTAAGAAGAGATCTAATGTGTTGTTTAATCTAGTTGACTTTTTAATGATTTGATCTAAACTTAGGTTGTGTAAAGTTTCTATGAAAAGCTCATTTATGTCCTTAAGGTTTTGGTGTTTATCTATGGTTAGTGTTTTCCAATTTATATCAGGTAGGTTGAAGTCACCCATAATCCAAAAAACTGCATTTTTATTTGTCTCTTTAAGTGTAGTAATCTGATTACATAGTTCCTGCATGTATTCTAAACTAGAATTTGGTGGTCTGTAAATGCTGCCTATTATAAGGGATGTTGAGGTGGTATTAATTTTACAAAATGTAGATTCTATATTTTTTGAGTTAGGTAAGGTAATTTCTTCTGCTATAAGAGTGTTTTTTATTGCTAAAAGAACTCCTCCATGATTATCAGCCTTATCTTTTCTAAAAATTTCATAATTACTATTGAAAATTTCTGCATTATAAATTTCAGGATGTAGCCAAGTTTCTGTTCCTGCAATTATGTCTGGTTTCTCACATTCTAATAAAATTTCTAAGTCTGCTGTTTTGTTCCTAATGCTTTGAAAATTTATTACTAAGGTTTTAAGGTATTTTGGTATTACTTCTTTAGTAGGTTTGTTTAGTGAGGCTGTTGTATTAACTCGACCTCATTGTCATTGTAGCCAGAAAATGTATAGAACTTAATCTTTATGTTATATTTGCAAGAGCAGCCTCAATGTCAAGAGAAGCTGAAAATCAAAGCTGATCCCTCTATTTAATATGCTAGACCAGCCTCATTGACAAGGCAAACAGCACAAGAAATCTTACCTATTGAGCCTGAGACATCCAGTCGACTAAAGAAGACGATTAGTACCAAAGAACAAACTGGCAGGTCTGACAACTTTCCGCAGTTTCTCATGATTTCTTAGATTGGTCTCATTATTCTTATCATCTTGTTTTGATTGTCGAAGCCCAAACAGTGTTCTAGATAAGCAAATATCAATTCTTTGAGTAGATTTAAAACAAGAAAAACATATTAGATATTGTTTAAAGGACATCTTAGAGATTTTTTCTCTTCTTTCAATAACCAATAAATGTTAGAGTCTTTTAAAAAAAAACATTCCTTCTCCCCCCCCCTTCCCAGAAAAAGGATCACTAAAGCAGTCTTAGTCTTAGTTTTTTCCCAACGATATACATCGACTGTCAAATTTCTAGGGAAAAAATTACTTTCTCGTTGGCCACACTGGTTTGCTATATGCATTCAGGTTGTAAAAAGAATGTTAGTTATCCTTTATTTGACGAAACGTTTTCTTACACACATACACACATGTGACACATACACCCATACACACGTAGCATACACACATATACACATAGCATATACACGTACACTCAAGATATTCAGTAGAAGTATGCGGGACATTGATTGCTTTGTTGTACATCATCAGGCGATCTTTCAGAACTAAAGATATTACATCCTGACAATGCCTTTTGCAGAAGGGCGGGGGGGGGGGGGGGGTGTAATGCGACTGGAAGGGTTCAAATCCAGGACTATTGAGGCGACAATCCAGAGCGCATGCCACACGGCCAGGCAGCCATGCGTTGATTGCTAGGTTAGGTTATGTTAACTTATGTTATCTTTATGTTATACTAAGGTCATGTTAGGTTTTGTTAACTTATATTATGGTTATGTTATGCTAAGGTTATGTTAGGTTATGTTAATTTATGTTATGGTTATGCTATGCTAAGGTCATGTTATGGTTATGTTATGCTAGGGTCATGTTAGGTTTTGTTATGTTAATGCTATGTTAGGTTAGGTTTAAAAAAAGTAAAGTTTTCCCTTTCAGACCTTGCGATCTATGGGGCAGATGATGTTAAGGTCATCTGTTTCTATGGCCAACGGTTAACGAGCAGGGTGTCATGTGACCAGCACAACGACCGACCGCCTTTACTTTCCCCAACTAAAGTCAGGTACCCATTAGAGTTGGGTGGACTCATGGGGCGCCCTAAAAATCCCGAAATTTAAAATCCCAGTTTTCACCGAGATTCAAAACCAGGACCCCAGGTTCGGAAGCCGAGAGTTTAACCACTTAGCCACCGCGCCCAATAGGTTACGTTAGGTTATTCTATTTTATGTTATAATAATGTTATGTTATGTTATTTGTAACATCGTCACATTTCAAGGCAGGTCATACCCAATAGTCCAATGCAGGACAATCTATTTCTCTTTCCATCGAATCCCAAATGAGGAACTTTAAAACTATTTAAGTAACAAATCAATTAGTTAAAATTAAACTATCAAATTATAATTGGAAAATTAAACATTCCAATTCCCAATACCAACGTAACAAGAAAAAGAAAACTGTTGTAAGAAAATTTGTAATGCTTCACTTAGATTCTATTATTCAATTCAACCCTGTTCTGGGGTTATTATCATTAAAATATTTTCTTCTGATATCAGTGGCGTAGCCACATACCCACGAGACAAGTTCAAGAATACTACATTAGGCCCCCACTCAGTAAGACTGAACCACAATTTAGCCGTTCTATATGTAATGATTTGTCAGCAAAAACAAAGTTATGGCTATTTGTTTTTCATCAAATTCACAGCCTATCTGATACAATGGTTGTTTTTTTTTTTTATCTTCTCAGTAGATCTGGGTTTTAATTTCTAAGGAAAATAAATATACTTTTGAAATTGTCGGCTGTTACATGTGTAGATTGCTATATGATGTGCAGTCAGCACGATTATCCATCGTCGGAACATTAAAAAATCCAAACATTTTAACAAGACAAAAACAATATTTACTATCAACTTACAACATTAACTCGTGTATCTAAACAAGTTATAACATACCGTAATATTAAACAGAAATAACATTTAAACAAAAGCAAACAACTGTATCTAGTAGACTTCTTTCACATAATTTTATCTGTTTTTTAATTATTATTGTTTTTAGATTTAGCAACGCCGTAGTGATACTTGAAGAGTTATCATTCTTGGATAGACTACACTTTGCAGGGGTGGCAAATTACGAACGTCGGACCACATGCGGCCCGCCGACGCCTAAAGAAATCAGGTGTTTCTACACATTACACATATAAAAATGCAAATATATTTAAATAAATAATTGTAAATATCTAAAGTTTTAGAAATTATTGAATCTTTTGATTCTTATCACTTACTTGTCTTTGAATGTCATTCTAAAAAGTTTCAAGTAAACGAAGATTATTCTTAATGGCAATATTTCGAAACATTCAGTCAAAGACAAACAGTATTTATTCAATTCTATCAAAAACTGTGTTGAAAGTGTTGGGTCGGCTTGTACAAGATGGTAAGTGTAACAACAAATGGAGCTCGTGCTTTGACTAAGAAAACAGACTTTTTAATAAAAAGCATTGAATATCAAATATATTGTTGTAATTGATTTCTCAATGATCTTATTATTGGCACAGGGCCAGCCTTAGGCATAGACAATGTGCTTAGGGTTCCCAATTGGTGAGGGCTTTGAGCTAATCACGATCTCATTATTTTAGAGAAAAAATAGCGAAACTTGTCTTCAATGTCATTGTTGAAGTACAATAGGTTTTTAATAAATTGAATAATTTTATGGTTGTCGCTTTTTTTTTAATGTTATTTGTGACCAACTAATTCACTTTGCCAAGGGCCTCCAATTATCTGCCGGCCTTGACTGGCAGTTCCGAGAAGTAATTGAAGATTTGGAACAAAAATTCCGATGTTCGGTAACACAGTAGTATCCGCTGGCCTAGAAGAATATGGAATATCAAGGATGAAATAGTTAGGCTCATTGAAGGACATTGACTGTGACTTTGTTACTAATATTTCTAATGAAGAGTTGAAGACAGACTTCATGTTTATCATTGGGAACATTGCATTGTTTTGTTTGCAAATGAATTGTATGTGCATCTTAAATCTTTTCAAACAAAGTTATTCCACTTCTCGAGCCAGCGATTGAAATCAGTGACATTTATTGGTCATTCATTGTCCTGAGACAGTTTACCATCTGAAGTTGGTTGAAACGGACGGTGTGTTAGTCCGTAAAATATTATTAGTCTGTACTAGTTTCTTGGACTTATATTATTCAGTAGGATCTTTGGACCCCTGTTTTAGGGTGAGTTACTTCGTTGTGATATCTCTTATTGTATGTTATATAAGGTTGTCGCTGTTTCTAGTTTTGGATTAGAGGTTGAATTTTGTGTTTAATTTGTTTATAGGGTGCCAGTGTTGGAGTTGCTGTACTGAGCTCGAGTCTATGCCAGTGTGGGCGTCGCTTGTCGTCTCAGAAATATATATATATATTACAGTCTTCGGTGTCATTGTCAGATTGGCGATCATCGACGGCGTTGAGTGTAAGCGCAGTTACACATCAGTTAGGATCAGCTGAGGTCTAGCTTTTTTATTGAAGAGGTTGGCAGTTTTTGTGACGCAAGTCGGTCAGCGTCTGGTGGACTATGTAAGCAGTGTGACAAGTTGGTAGCAGTAGCAAGGTGCTTATGTGAATTATTGATTAATATCTATCTATATATGTTATATATATATATATATTATCTATTCATCATTCTATCATTCTCATTGTACATATACATCTATCAGTATCATACAATTAAATTCTTTTTTTTTTGTTATTTTAAACCATACAAAAAGTTGGTTACTGTATGTACGACTGTGTGTAAATGATGTTCTTGCAAGGTTGAACCTCGGGACCTTAATTGTGCACAGCTATTTAACAATACAAATAATTTCTGAACCTGACATACTGCAGTCTGTAGATCCACTGTTACCAAAATTGGCTCGTAATGTGCAATGTGCATTATATGATTATGTTGATAGGTTCATCGCAGCCCGTGATTTATCAGCTACGAAGTCATTGGCAAATCAGAATTATTATTTAAACAGTTCAACTATAAATGGGAACGAAAAGTAAAGAAAGAGATTAGAGAGATAAATGCGAAACAAATTGATGGAACTCTCTGCCAAGAGATCTCTTTGTCAGTTTGACACAAATAATTCAGATGCTTTTCATAAAGGAACATTCACAACTTCATTTACTCCTGGAGAGCATACCTCTATAGACGACGTAGAAACAGTAACTCATATCCACAGGGACGCAGGCTTAAACACTTCAGTTCCTTGATATACATGTTGGCTTTCAACTTTGTGTCATTTTGTGTCTCTAAATGCAATCAAGAAACAGTAGAACAGTGTCTTGAAACAAAAATGTTATTTCACGTTGACTTATCGGACTAGGCATTAACAACTTGCGTAACATATTGATAAATTGAAATAGGACACTTTTAATATAAGGACGATGTCCACTGTGAAGTAGTTTTTATGGGGATGACAGCAAAGAGGACTGCCTTGTAATAACTGTCTCAAAGTCTATTAACCCTTAAAACGCGTGTGGTAGTTTAGTCTCTAAACATCAGAATTGTAATTCCATTTTGTTTGCATTCACTGTAAAACAGCTTAGCACAGGGGTTCTCAACCTGTGGGTCGCGACCCCCTTCGGGGTCGATTGACGATTTGCCAGGGGTCGCCTAAGACCATCGAAAATATGGAATGTTATTGTTTACTCTTCTATTTCTGTATGTGTGTGGGGGGGGGGGGGGGGGTCGCGGCAGAGTGGTGGATTGTAAAAAGGGGTCGCCAAGCTTAAAAAGTTGAGAACCGCTGGGCTTAGCACTTTAAGGGTTAATGAATTGAGGGTACTATTGAGGGGGGGAAGGGAGGGGTGTGTTTCTCTGTTGCAAGAACGTTTCGTGTTACTTCGTGTTCAAATTTGTGGTTTGTTTTATTTTACCGAAGGGGTTCTCAACCTGTGAGTCGCGACCCCTTTAGGGGTCGAATGACCATTTGCTAGGGGTCGCCTAAGACCGTCGAAAATTTAAGTTTTTCGTCTATTTTTCTTTTTTTTTCTTTTGTATTTTTTTTTTTTTTTTTGTCCTACGATTTCTAAAGTGTTGTAACAAGCAAGTTTGTATCATACATTTAGGATAAACTTTTTGTTTTCTTTTCAGCACTAATGTATCATACACTTCATAAAATTACATAAAGCTTTTGCTATGTAAACACATCATGGATGTCAGATAGATAGATTTCAACTTTGATTATAATTTTATAACATTAGCGAAATTATATTTAGGGTCTACCTAGGCTTACGAACGAAATAAATTTTACGATTGGGGTTGCCGCCTAGTGGGGAATAGTATAAAGGCGTCGCTGAGCAAAAAGGTTTAGAACCGCTGTTTTTCAGGTTTCGGTTGTTACTTTAAAATAGCCTTAGCATCCCATAGGATGGCCGCGGGGTTGGCGGCGGGAAGAGTTCAAATCTGGAATCATCGAGACGAGACTCCAGTGAGCATACCACACGACCAGGCAGCCGTCAAGTGTTATGCTCTACACTTTTAGTTATGGGATCAAAATAATGTAATAGACTAATTAAGATTGCGATTGCACTGTAGATTTTTTTAAAGTTACAAATTAAGATTTTCCTATAGCCCCTAAGTCTTTTACATTTTATACAATACGTTATAGAAACCCACGTTTGCATACACGCGTTCAATCTCATACATATAAATCTGCGGGCCGAATCGTACGGTAATGTCTGGGCCTCTGTCAAGGCCGGATTTACTGGCTTGTTTTGTTTTTAAAATGTTTCGGATGTTCCTTCAGAGTTGAACATAGATTACTTCCTAGTCCAAACCTCCCGCAGGACGACGGGGGATGGGAGCGGGCAGGCTTTGAACCCGGGACCATCGATAAATCCTAACGCGCAAACCGCACGACCAGGCAGCCATCCTTACAGGGCAACACATGTTGTGTGGCAGCTTAGGGCTCTCCCTGAGAATGGTTCTACACAAACTCTAAAATATATAATTTGTAAAATAATTTTTAAAAATCACATTTAATATTAAAAAAAGAAAATTAGCTTAAATATACACAGGCTGGTCTACTTTTTTTACTTCTTCTTCATTGTTTTCTCTTACATCTGTTAATATTATTAAGTCTGTTGTTTGATGCATCTTTGGAAAGAGGGTTGGGACTTTGTGAAATCCTGTAGAGCCCTACTGTGTCTTCGCTTACTTCAATGCAGCCCTGGCCTAAACTGACATTGTCATCGTATACTTTTTGAGGCCCTACGCTATTTTTTTTTTCAATCAACAACATGGCGGTCGTGCGATTTGCGCGCTGGACTGTCGTTCAGATTTATCGATGGTCCCGGGTTCAAACCCTGCCCGCTCACCCCCCCCCCACACACACACACACCCGTCGTCCTGCGGGAGGTTTGGACTAGGAAGTAATTATCTTCAACTCTGAAGGAACATCCGAAACATGTAAAACATTTTACAAACATTTTATGCCCAATGGCTATACTATTAATTTTATTTTGAATGGAGCAGACTAATTATGGATTCCTTGTTCATATTTCAAAGGTTATGAAAAAATAGCATGTGGAAAGAAATTCTAACTTTAAATACATAATTAGATCTATAAGTATAGGTTACTAGACTTTATATTGGAATGTAGAGACTCTAAACCTAAACTAAACGAGAAAGAATAAGAAGAAATCTAAGCAAAGTATACAGTTAATTCTAGATTCTTCATCTAGGCCTATATTCTATATTCTAGATTATATCTAGATCTAAATCTGCTCTAGCTAGCCTAAGTAAATGATGATTATTTAGATCAAGAGTTTGTAGCAGCCTAGATCTAGATAATCTAAATCTAGATTCTAGATATCTAGATCTATCTCGATCTAAAAAATATTGATCTAGTATCATCTAGAATACCAGAGTACATTTAGATCTAGATCTCAAACTAGTATGCCTGGAGATTACATCTAAAACCTAGATCTAGACCCTAGATCTAATCTATAGATCTGTCTAGTTCTTAGTTTAGAGTTTCAATGTTAGACTATAATTTTTTCGTCACCTGAATATAGTCTTGTCTTATCATAACGAGTTTGCAGTTTTAATTATTTTATTTATTTATTTATTTTTTTTTTAACAGTCAAAAAGTCGATCTAATAAATAGATAAATGTATCTAATTTTAAATGAATGACTTAGGCATATTGTTCGGTTCTTATCTACGCCATTTCTGAATGCTAGCGTTCATCTTGTTCACTACATTAAAAAAAGTAGCTCTGCGCACTTGGTTCACAGTTATCTTATAGAATACAGATGTGACTTCAAAAAAGAACATTTAATTGAAGCAGATTGCACAATGGAGACTTTCATTCCTACATGGCAGAAAACCTATAAATAGTATCACTAGATTGACCTAGGAAAACGCGTAGGACGTAATCATCTTCTTATCTGAAGTGATGTCTGTATTTCATAACATAAGATAACCGGTTTCTCTTTTTTTTTTATGTAATGAGAATTAATGCAACTTCATTCAAAGGGAATATTTGACAGATTTTTTTGATACACTCATCGTTGGTCTAACGAGTAATGATTACATCTCTGTCAATGATTTATTCTTGTGGTAGACCACTTCACATATCTAGGTAGTATAGTGTCAAATGACGCCTTACTTTCATGGGAAGTTGATAACCGTCTGGCCAGGGCTAGTAGCGCTTTTGGACGCCTTCAGACGAGAGTTTGGAAGAACAAATCGCTCCGCCTGCCTACAAAAATCAATGTCTACCAGGCGGTGGTTCTCTCAACCCTTCTATATGGCTCTGAGACATGGACACTATATACAAAACAACTAAGACTTCTTGAGCGCTTTCACCAAAGATGCTTGCGCTCCATCATAGACATACGGTGGCAGGACCGCACTACAAACAGCAATGTCCTTGCGAACACCGGTATGGACAGTATAGAGGGACTTCTTATGATCCGACAACTACGCTGGGCAGGGCACGTATACCGTATGGGAGACGAACGTATGCTAAAGGCAGTCTTTTTTTGGTGAGCTAAAAGGTGTTCGACGTAACAGAGGCGCCCCACGGAAACGCTTCAAAGACCAGCTTAGGCGTCAACTTTCCTTGGCTGACATAGAAGAGAGCAGCTGGCTGCATGCGGAGTTGGAACGAGACAGCTGGAGGTCACTCACGAAGGGATACACATTTGAGACCAAAAGAAAATCTGCTGCCGCGGACAAACGCAGACGACGAAAAGAAAATCTAAATCGACCACCTGCGGACAATGGTTATGCTTGCCCTGGATGTGGCAAAATATGCAGGTCAAAGCTGGGGCTGCGCAGCCACGGGAAATACTGTATTCCTCATTAATCTTTGGACTCGAAGACAATCCTTATTATTATTATTGGTGTTTATCATTATTTGGCGTACATGAATAAAATAGGTTGTGCTTAGTCTTTCACAAATTATCTTTCTCCAGGCCACTGGCCAAAGTAATTCTGTAAGTTTTTAATTTTTTTTTAGTCAAGATAAGACAGACAGATAGATAGATAGATAGATAGATAGATAGATAGATAGATAGATAGATAGATAGATAGATAGATAGATAGATAGATAGATAGATAGATAGATAGATAGATAGATAGATAGACAGATAGATAGATTACTCAAGTCAGACATAACTTGAAAATCGAAAAGGGGAAACCAAAATACAAGGCAGTCCGCATAGATCATGGCGTCGCACCTTCTTAGAAGCCCCAAACTCTGTGGGCACCAGCTGGGAAGAGGCTGAGGAAGTCACCAATGACCAACCTCTTGGGAGAGAGCTTGCTGCCCTACGCACTGGAGGACCTAAGCCAAAGTAACTTGCTACCAGTGATCTTTCAATATGGCATTGTTGTTGTTTTTACATCGTCGTTGGGGTTTTAGGGTTAGGGTAAATCCCCCCCCCCCCCCCCAATGATCTGTTTGAGAAATTTGATTCGTGGTTACCACATTTGTGAAAAATTTTAATAAAACCCCGGGTGTAAAAAACTCAATAAGCTTTTGTGTTAATTTAAACCTAGTTTAACTTGATCTCATTCATCGAATCCATTCATTCGTCACGTTTTATCTGATATTGATTAAACAGGTGATTGCCTTCAAGGCAAATGTACCAAGCCAGATCATTGTTCCCACACTCCAGGTTCTTGGTAGAGTGTTCGGGTCATCCTGAGGCTAGAGCATACTCAATGTAAACTGATCAATAAAATCAATATTGTTGAAGAAAACAACAAGATTTCAAAGAGAGTCTGTTTTATCACACAAACTCAGGGGATACACCTGAGAAGCCCCCCCCCCCCCCCCCTTTCCAATTGTCTGCATGTAAAAAGAAGGGTTCTTAAATTTAAAAAAAAAATTAGTAAATTTCCCATCCGCAACCACTCCATGTTTTATCACACATACTCAGGGGTGGCACCTGAAAAGCCCGCCCATGGGTCTGCAATGCATGTAGAAAGAAGGATTCCCTAAATTTTCAGAAAACCTTGGTCAATTTGACCCCCCCCCCCTTTTTTTTTTCAATGTGGTTTGGTTTTAGTAAAAATAATGTATGTAGACAAGACATTCAATTTTCACTATATATCTCAAAGCTATTAATAGGGAGTTGTTTTGTTGTTTGACGAATGCCTCACCTCTCAATACGTTACAAATAAACTGGTGACCTAAATATTTTCAACGTAATTTTGTATAAAACTGAACCACAAAAGTTGGGATGGGGGGGGGGGGCGCTAAAAAACGGGCTGATCCTAATCAACTTAACTTGCTATTCATAGGCTTGCCTTCGTGTGTGAAAATCTCCATCTAAAAAAGATGTGGCCACGTATAAAGGAGCTGTAAGATGTAATATCAAAATGAGCGTTCTGTTAGACGTTCATTTCATTAGAACCAATGCAATTAAAAATTCAGAAGTTAAAGACATGAGAAACGTTTGTTCTTGAGTGACTAGCGACCAGGACATTAGTTACATCAATTACCTTGTTCTGGTCGAGCTACATCTCCTGCTTCAGTCTAGGTCAAGCCGCCCTGTTATTTAGACAAAAATATTACATGGACACGTGTTAATTGAAAACTAAAATCAAAGCTCAAAATATCTGGACCAGAAATATCACGTGCTGTTTTTTCCCGTTTAGTCAATAGTTGTGGTTGCTTATGGAACGGACCAATTTAAATATAAGGAAAAATAGAGGACACAAAAAAAAAAAGAAATGGCTCTTACTTCTTTATTAGACCATACGTTGTACTCTGAAGCAGTTTTTTGTTTAACGAACTAACTGTGTTCAATACATTTTTAATTTTGCATTTCATATGAAGAAGAACAACAACACGTCTAAACTGTGTAGGAGGCTCATTCGTGGTAGCAAGGTTTTTTGTTGTTTTGTTTTTTTGTTTGTTTGGGAAAAAAAAGGGGGGGGAGGTAGCAATTAAACAAAAGAAAAAAAAACATTCGCATTGCTACAACCTTCAACTATACAGAACTAACAAAAAGCATGGTACTATTCAAATTTTATATTTCATACATCAAATTAATCCTTCAATTTTTGTTATAGGCGTTACCTCCTTCTCAGTTATGATTATCTTAAGCTTGGTACCAAGCAGCTCTACGATAGGACTTTAAATTATTAGGGATTCAGACCTTCAGCCCCCAGGGATGAGCCGCTTCTACCACTTCTCTATTTCTTTTTGTTTTTACTATCACACTAAAACTTTTTTATTAACCTTCTCTGAAATACTGAAAACACTTCATCGCTCTAAAAATGTATTATCAGCTGAAAATGTAGTGTCAAAAAATGTATAGTAGAAAGCATTTGTATATACTGAACAATTATTGCTGAAATAGTGGATGCTTTAATTCTTTGTTGTTGTTGTTTTATGAGAATGATGGGCCAAAAATGGAATTCTACAAAATAACAATGCTCTTCAGAAATATATCGTATAGGCAAAATTTTAAAAAAAAAGTGCTGGATAGCTGTAATCCGACCAAAGCAGTACCGTTATCAAATTAGATATCAAACAGTAGATTTTTTTTATCTTATTAAATTTTATCAGCCAGGAAAAAAAATGACTTAACATGCATGACTAGATGCATGCCGCGTAGGACGTAACCATCTTCTTTTTTAAGGAACGTCTCACTATGCACATACCGTTCTTCAAAGGGCTGTTTTTTATGGCGTATGATGTGGCACAGAGAAGGAATATGGGGGAGTTTCCCTGTTGTGCTCTGCCTCTGGCCTCACCTCTTATCAAGGCGTCTTGTGATACGAGCCACGATTGCGCCACTGCATGGAGGACGAGAAATCAGTGAGCCATATTCTATCTGTCGAGTTTTGCACGAGAAGGGGCAACGACTTGAGAGAGGAAGAACTGGTCCTTGTCCGGCAACGAGGCTGTCCGCGTCCGGGAAGAGGGTGACCCTATAACTTCTTTTCACGGCAACCAGCTTCCCAGACAGCTGGAGAACTGCGGCACAAATATCTGAAGAACAAAAGAGCGCCATAGAGGAAAAAAGTGGCAGAAGACAAAAGAAGAAGCTATGTCTGAGTCATGTGACGATGCTTAGGTTACAGTGACTTACTATTATAAACACTATTTACTTAATTCATCGATACAACCCCCATCATTGCTGGATGGCTGCCTGGTCGTGCGGTATGCGCGCTGGACTGTCGTTCATACCTTCCCCTGACGTCCTGCGGCAGGTTTGGACTAGGAAGTAGATCATCTTCAACTCTGAAGGAACATCCAAAACATATTAAACATTTTTAAAATAACAAGCATATCTCGTTTCTCTAGGGGAGACAACAAGAGAACTGCATGTTTCCCAAGAGTCAGAGGGCAGTTAATACCAATAGTTTGATGCTCATCTCAAAAGATTTTAACAAAGTTTTACATAATGCAATGATATTTCCAGAGTACTTTAGTAATACCAATCATTTCTTAACAATGGGTTTTTTCTAGGAAATAATGCTTAAAAAAGTACGTTTTTCAAAGTCTGTCTGTCTGTCTACTTGTTATTTCTCCCACAGTCATTCTCAGATGAAACTTTGCGCAATTATTCATTGGCCAAGACATGAATAAAAAAAAGAAAATTGTACAAATAGTCAATTAATTACTCATGATTCATCATTTTGTAGATACCATCAAGTAAAACAAATCCTTCAGTATTGACAGATACGGCAAATTATGTAGCTTTTGGTCTCCTTGAGTATTTGTACACATTACTTCTTCCACATCCATTCTCATATCAAATTCAAACTGACTTATTTATTATTCTAAAAAAAAATATATGAATCAATAAAAAATTACAAATTATCCTTTTAAATTATTGGTAATTAATTATTTTGTTTGATAGCAAATAAGGGAAATAACATCTACATTTTTAGATATATATAATTGTCAGTTCTTCCCCTTACATAAGCTTTGTTCTATAAAAACGGATTTTTTTTATGTATGGCTTGTTTTGAAATTATAAAATAATTTAAATGAAGAATTTTTTACATTGAACATATAAATTTTTATTTCAAACTATGAAGTTGCCATTTTGACAATTTTCTGTTTAACGTGGAAACACAAAGAACAACAAGCAATAGTGGGGGAGAACTTAAAATGCATCCAAACACACACACAGAGATAACTTGTAACCAAATAAATTCCAATTATTAAAAATGACTTTAAAAAAATATATTAATAAAAAAAAGTCATTCCTGACAACAATATGTCAGCATGCATACAATCTTATACACTCACATTTTCTTAAATACAGCCTAAAAATTCTGCCTGTAATCTCTTATTTTTATATCTTTAATATTACATATGAAACCAAACATGAAATAAACATGGGCATAATAAGATATAAGATAATAGGAGAATTGGATCTGTCTGCCACATTGATAAACTAAAATCTTCAATAGTTCTTCATTTTTTCATCATATAAAGGTGGAGAGAGTGCATTACTGTTGTATTCTATCAATCCTTCAACTTTACATCATGTAGATTTAAAAACATGTTTGCTCAATATTACATTAGAAATGAATGAATGTATAAGAGCTCTCACTCTATGTGTACAGTCAGTTCCTTCACATGATCAACAAAGTCCAAAACTAGGAATCAGTAAGACAACAAGATATTAAGACCTTTAAAGAATGAGAACAAGAAATATATTTCTGATTCCTTTTCCATCACTGAACTGCTGACTGAGTGGTCAAGCGCTTGGCTTCTGGACCAGAGTTCAAATCCTGGTGAAAAATGGGATTTTATAACTTCCGGATCTTTAGGGCGCCTCTGAGTCCACCCAGCTCTAACAGGTACCTGACATTAGTTGGGGAAAAGTAGAGGTAGTTGGTCATTGTACTGGCCACATCACCCTCGTTAACTGTGGGCCACAGAAACAGATGACCTTTACATTATCTGCTCTATAGACCACATGGTCAGAAAGGGGAACTTACTTAACTGCTAACATTCTGACCGCCAGTTAATAGGAGCTGCTGCTTATTCAGGCTGAATACTAAAGTACCTAATACAAATCCTTTTAGAGGATGTTGTGTCAAGACACTGCTTTGAGCTATCCCTGTACAATGCTATACATAGACATTAGACACTAGTATTTGAATTATTGGCTCATGTACAGTTGTTTACAGAACTATTTTAAGTAAGGGAGGTAATACATATCTCTCACATAAAAAGTTTTGACACCACAAGTAGGACAGACAACTTGTGAGTGACAATCTTGACTACAATACACACATTATTTCACCCTAGTATTCAAATGTTATAAAACATTACATCCCAACATCAATAAGTTTAGATGTAAAGTCCAATTCAAGAAAGCCAAGCATATAAGCTTATTTTGGCTAAAAAGGGGTATAGCCAATTCACTAATAAACTGCCAATCTAGTCAGATTCCCAATACAATTGGCTGAGATCACATGCTCAAATCATGAGAAAACATAACATTTCAATGACTACAGTCTTCAAACTCCATACCTTCAATTTGATAATCTAACACTTTTCCACTCTGTCACATTTCAAGTTGAAACTAACATCATTTTCTTAAAAAGTTTAACGAATAAAAAGAAAGCTTTCGCAAGCTAAAATTTCACAAGGTCTAGCTCATTAAAATATAAATAGTTTATAAAACTGAAATATAGATTAAAATATCTGAACTGCTGAGGCCTTTGAACTAGAATGGAGTCAAGAAACAGACATGACACACACAATGCTGCTATACAGATTTGTAATTCATTCTCGGCCCACAGGACAGGTTACAGAACAGGTTTTCATCAGCAATGCAATCCAAAGTATTCATACTTTATATCCATACAACAACACCAATGAAACGAGCATTTATTACCATCACTACGTCATGGTCATTATTGTTCATTTATCTCAATACAGTTCATGTTGTGTGCTCAATGTAATGATCATAATACAATGTGTAAATGCTGTGGGGAAAGCACATTAAGATCTGAACACATGTCAGTGAAAGTACATTTAAAATATTTCAGACACAAGTGTAAGCACACCTAGAATGTCAATAGTGTTTATAAAAACACATCAAATATTACAGTTAGAAAAAACAACAACACAGAAATACAAAGACATGACCATCTGTCAATGAAAAGTTAAACTATGTGACAAGAAGTTTGGATTTATTTCAATCAACATCTCATCTAATCTTTTAAGCTAGACCCTTTTAAGTCTCTTACCGGCTGGACATCCTTGGGATCTGCGAGATGCGGTGGACAAGTGGACAAATAATCAATGATGGCAAGACAATAATATATTCAGGACATGATAAGGAGCACATTGGTGGTGTAGGAATCATCATGTCTAAAATAGCAGCTTCAGCGCTAATTGCTTGGAAGCCGGTCAGTGACCGCATCATTACAGCTCGACTCCAAACAAAGCAAATCAAAGTCACTACCATCCAAGCATATGCCCCTACAGAGGATGCAGAAGATACCATCAAAGATAGTTTCTATAACCAACTACAAACCACTCTTGATGAAACACCTACTCACGACCTAATTCTAATGATGGGAGACTTTAACGCCAAAATCAATCCCAACCGAACTGGCATTGAATATGTAATGGGACCATATGGCTCTGCAGAAAACATCAGTGATAATGGCGAGCGCTTTATTTCTCTATGTGCATCCAACAGCCTTTCAATTGGAAACACATATTTTAAGCACAAACAAATACACAAAAAAACATGGCGATCACCAAATGGAGAAACCTTCAACGAGATAGATTACATTTGCATCTCCAAACGATGGAGGTCATCTCTGTTAGACGTGCGGACCCGCAGAGGAGCGGATATCGGCTCAGACCACTACCTTGTCAGTGGCAAATGTAAGCTCCGATTGAAACGCCAACCAAAACGAGCCACACGACCCCGCCCATTTAATGTAGAGAAGCTTAAAGACGGCAATACTGCAGCAGTGTTCCAATTGAAACTAACGAACCGCTTTGAGGCTCTTGCAGATATATTGACCCTTGAAGAAGAGTGGGCCAACTATACCAAGATACCACTATTGGGTGCGCGGAAGAAGTTATCGGAAGGAGACGAGGTTCATACAAGGAACGGTGGATACAAGACAGAACATGGAAATTGATAGATGAGAGGAAAGAGGCCAAACGTAGACGAGATCAGAAAAATGAAACACAGGATCGCAGCCTAGCGGAAGAAGCCTATAGGGAAGCAGATCTGAAAGTAAAGAGAAGTTGTCGGCGAGATAAACGGGACTGGATTGAGCAGAAGGGACAAGAGGCTCAAGCAGCTGCAAGCAGAAATGACACAAAAACCCTCCATCGTATTGTCCGAGATCTCACTGGAGCAAAGAGTGGACATGGGGCACCGATAAAAGACAACCAAGCAAAACTTTGTTAACGAAAGAAGAACAGGATGCAAGATGGGTAGAGCACTTTAAAGAGACCCTTAACCAACTGTCGCCAGACCAAACTTACATATTCAAGGACCCCTCTCCAGACAATGATCTCAAGGTCAAGACAGACCCAATAACTGCTGAGGAGGTTACCATGGCCATTGCAGTGTTAAAGAATAACAAAGCACCAGGGCTATCATGATATCAGCAGAAATGCTAAAATATGGGGGACAGTGCATTGTTAACAGAATGACTGATCTCTTAAATCTCTGTTGGCGAACTTAAAAAGTCCCAGAGGACTGGCAAAAAGGAGTGATTGTAAAGCTTCCAAAAAAGGGCAACTTGGAAGACTGCAACAACTGGAGAGGGCATTACTCTCCTCTCTGTCCCAGGCAAAGTTTTCAGCACTGTTTTTTTGAGACGGCTTCAACAGTCTGTAGATGAAAGTCTCAGAGAAGAACAAGCAGGTTTCCGAAGAGGCAGATCATGTACAGAGCAGATTTTCGTTCTACGAAATATCATAGAACAAAGTCTTGAGTACCAACAACGGCTAAATATCAGTTTCGTGGACTTCAAAAAAGCGTTTGATAGTGTCCACCGAGAATCCCTATGGAAAATAGTTAGAGAATACGGTATCCCAGAAAAATTCGTCCAAATCCTACTACACCTTTACAGTCAATCTAGTTGCTGCATTAAAACAGAAGAGGGAACAAGAGTTTTTTTACAATCGAGATAGGTGTGAGACAGGGATGCATCTTATCTCCCTTCCTTTTCCTCCTAGCCATCGACTACATAATGAGGAGAACAATGAACCAGACTGCCTTTGGTATTCCATCGCATGAACAGCTCCGATTGACGGACTTGGACTTTGCTGATGATATTGCACTACTCGGGGCTACAAATAAATGCATTCAAGAAATGACGGAGAGCCTAGACAGAGAGGCACCCAAAATTGGCCTCCGCATAAACTTGGATAAGACTAAAATTATGCGAGTGAGATATAAGGCAAAGGGTGTCCCCGTCAGACTTGGCGAGTCAAAGCTTGAAGAGCTGGACAAGTTCACGTACCTTGGCAGCATCATAACAAATGATGGAGATGCTTACCATGATGTAGAGTGCCGAATAGGAAAGGCAGGGAGCATTTTCCAAAGGCTGCAGCCTATTTGGACTAGCCAAGCCATTGGACTAGAGACAAAAATACACCTTCTCAACACAATCGTCATTCCAACTGCTACATATGCATGTGAGACGTGGAAGTCAACTGTCAAAATTGAGAAAAGACTAAATGTGGCTCAACAGAGATGGCTGAGACGGATTTTGGGAGTCAGTTACACAGATCAGGTCTCAAACAAGGAAATCCTATGCCGAACTGGGAGTCGAACACTTGGTGAGGTTGTGACTGAGCGTCGCATGAGGTTTGCGGGACATGTTCTATGTCAAAATGAATTACGCACACCAAGAGTTGCGATAACATGGAAGCCAAAACAAGGAAAGCGCAAACAGCAAACAGGGACGCCCTCGTATTACTTGGCGACACACCTTCATGGAGGACCTCAGAACAGTGGACACCAGGTGGGAGGAGGCTTCAGACATTGCCAGTGACAGATCTTTATGGAGACAGCTTGCCGCCCAATGCGCCTTGAACGGCGCGGGAGGACCTAAGTCTAAGTAAGTAAGTCTTTAAGTATATTTCTACTAAGGCATTAATACTTGCATAAACAACTTGTTTTTCCAAAATTAACATCTGAGGATGAGATTGAAGCAGAATTAAAATGTGCATCTAGAGTTACAGCATCTCTTTTGGTCATCAAGCCTTCAATCATCTATAGAAACCAGAAATTAATATATCTTTATCTTTCAATCATGTATAGAAACCAGCATTCTCTTCAATCTTTCAATCATCTATAGAAATCAAAATTAATTATCTTTAATCTTCAATCATCTATAGAAACTAAAATTAATTGTCTTTAATCTTTCAATTATCTATAGAAACCAGTCTTTAAAGACTTTTGAGATTGTATTCAAATTTAGGACCTGTCTCTTATACCAAATTAGAAAAAAGAGAATCAGGGGATCTAACTTAACTTATATAATACAGACGTTACTTCAAAAAAGAAGATGATTACGTCCTACGAGTCATGCATTTAGTCATGCATATTAACCAATGACTTAAGTTCTGCCAAGTCACTGGTTTTTCTGGCTAGCTCAGGCAACCCATTCCATGCTCTAATAGCACTAGGGAAGAAAGAGCATTTGTACAAATTTGTCCTAGCATATGGGACGAGGAATGTGCCTTTATTTTTGTGTCTTTCAGAGTATTTTATTAAATTTTGTTTTTGTATTTGAAGATTATGGTTCAGTGTTTTATGTATAATTGCTACTTTACCTTTGAGTCTTCTGTCATGAAGGCTTTCTAAATTTAATGATTTTACTAATGGTGTTACTCTAGTCAAATGTGAATATTCATTTGTTATGAATCTCACTGCTCTATTTTGTGTTTGTTCCAGTTTCTTAATGTTTTCTTGAGTTGAGGGGTCCCAAACGGTGGATGTATATTCTATTATTGGCCTAACCAAGGTTAAATAACATTTTAGTTTTATGTTCTTATTTGATTTATAGAAATTTCTTGTAATAAACCCTAATGCTTTGTTTGATTTTTTTATAGTTTCATCAATATGTGGATTCCAGGACAGTTTTTCATTTATTATAACACCTAGGTATTTTGCGTTTTAAGTCTGTGTTACTGGTTTGCCATGAATAAGATAAGTGGTATTAATTTGTTTTAGTTTTTTTTTGTTACTCTTACTGTTTTTTAAGAGATAGTTATCAAATGAAAGAGTTACCCCATATACACATGACTTGTAGTATCAATTGAAGGATTAGGGTGACAACTTCAAGCGCCCAAAAGAAACTTGTTGAATGAAAATCAACTAACAATGATTGGTCCTAAGTTGAACTAAGAGGATAAGATAAGATAAAATAAGATAAGATAACTATTAAGCCTGTCAACAGAGAAACAGAAGCGTGTCTTGAAATAAGTTTTCTATAAAAAAAAATACCTTATAACAAAAGTTTCACTATTCAGTTTTTAAAACCAGATCTATACATATTACACATAGTCACATTCTGTAAAGGAAAGAGTGTTAAGTGTTAAGTTAACAGCTAAGTGCAAAACAAAAGAGTGGAACATTTCAACCAGTAAGGAAAGAAAGTCATCTGAACAAACAAATCTCATGATGTTATTGCCACAAAGTCAAACATTCAAAGACATAAAAAAAAAGGTTGTATCATAGAGATCTAGCTGAATAACAAAGTGGATTAGAAATCCATGACACGTGAAGATTTCAAAATGAATAATTTAATATTGTTGGACTACAAAAAGCTCAATTCTAACTTAGGAAACTATCAAGCAAAGGAGGAGGTAACACAGGGAAACACTTAAAAATGAAAAAAAAATGTCCCTCAAAAGCATTTTCTTTCATTCTTCACTGCAGAAACACATTCTCCTGACCTAAAGCTCATTATTTATACTATTAAAAAGGACCTTTCGAATAATGTTGTACTTGAAAAATATTCTAATATAAATTTAAAGGCCCAAATTACATTGCAAATAAAACTGATTTGTTCCTTGAAAAGATAGGATACCCCATATATTTTGATTTTTGCTTTGAGGATCACCGCCGAAAAAAAATTATTTGATAAATAGTTTTAAGAAAATAGAATAATAAATTGTGAGTTATAGTCCCAAATTTATTTAACTAGAAAAATATCCGATTGAGTAAAGGTTGGGAAAAGGCGACTATGAACTCATTATTTGAGTTTAGAACTCATCTCAATCATGACTTTTATACTGAAAAATTTCGTTTGAATTCTAACTTTTCCAATGCATAGTCTTTCTTAAAATAATTATGATAAATTCATGTGAAATTACATAAACTCTGGTCTGGAAATGGGAGGGGCGGTAGAGTGAAAACGATTAATCCTCGCTCCTTTAATAATTTCTGCTAAAGATTGCATTTTGCATTAAAGAATAGGGGTGGGAAGACTCGATATAAGATTTTAATTTATAGTATATATAAATTATATTAGTGACAGTTTTTTTTTAATTTTGTAATTTCTTAACTATAATACAAAAAGAAAAAGTATTGATTTGTCCGATGGGGGAAATGCGATTGCATGTATCTCCCCTCCCACCTGGTACAACCCTTTTTCATTTACTAATGATACAATTTGAGATTAGAGTATGGTATGACATAATATACAATGGGTCACATATCAATATGTAGTTTATATTACATAGATATTCAACTAACTTTGTTCACAAACTATGATTCTCCACAAAAATAGGACCGCCCCCCCCCCCCCCAGCACTCAGAGGGCTAGAGTGGAGAGGGCAGTACATGCAATAGACCCCCCACCCCCACCCCACTGAATCGGCCAAGATACCAGAAAGGGAGCGACATAATATACAATTTATATATTAATTCATGTTGTTCACAAACTATGATTTCTCCATAAAAACGGACCGCCCCCCCCCCCCCCACTCAAAGAGTTTAGGTGGGAAAGGCAGTAGAGGTATTTGCCCCCCCCACACACACACCAATCGGCCAACAGGGAACGACATAATATAAAGATCGGTTAAGATATCAATAACAAGTTTTAAAAATATAGATATTTAATTGATTTTGTTAGCAAGCTGTGATTTCTACAAACAAATTGGACCGCCCCCCCCCCCCCCCACTCGAAAGTGTAAGGGGGGGGGGGGGGGCAGGATTGATACCATCGCCCCTTCCCGACACCACCAAATCGGCCAACATACTAGAGGGGGGGTGGGGCAAAATAATCTAAAAATAGGTTGAAATATAAATAATTAGTATATATTTTTAAAATAAGTAATAAATTCGTATACAAATTGTGTGAATCCTATAATAAACATCATCCGCCCGGACCGCCGGGGGGGTCAACCGAGTTGGGGAAGGGGGGGCAATCACCCCTACCGCCCCCCTTCCCTGGATCCACCAGTGGGTGTCACAGAATATTGAACCCACATGCAGAGAATCAGATATACAAAAAAATTAATTAAATTAATAATTTTTAAATAATCCATTCATTCTGAACAATTTTAGTCTAATAGTATAAAAAAGTATATTAATGAAAATTTAATTTTGCATAAAGTTCATTAAAATGCTTCAATGCAGACTGGAATAGGCAATAGATGCAAACGTTTAAGTCTCAATCAGGGGAAACTTAAAATTTCTCCACACACTAGCTGACTCATACATAATGATCATGTCACTACAACATGTTATAAAGTGAATTATTTAAAAAACATAGAAACAAAGTATTAGTAAAAAAAAAAAAAAATATTTAGCCTTTACAGCAAACAAATTGTATGATTAAAATAACATTCCATTTGTTCAAACCAATTCAGTAACACAGATTTTTCCCTTTTTTTAACTAGTGGTGCCCAAACCATAAAATTGACACTAGGAGCACACTTCTGATGTGCGTCGCATGCTTCTAATAAGAACTTAATTTCTGTGCATTCATTATGTAATGTGGGCAAGATAGCACCAAGCCACAATATGAATGTGAACCAGAGGCCATAGTTTGAGCATCACTGTTTTAACCCTTAAAAAGCGTGTCGTAGTTTAGCCTGTAAACACCAGAATTGTAATTAGATTTTGTATGCACTCATTGTAAAACAGCTCAGCACTTTAAGGGTCATCTAATAAACTTAAAACAATTTCTTTTGGTGCATCAAATTAAAAAAAACTAGAATTAACATTTACAAATGAGCCTCAAAATACACAAATGAAATATTTAATTCCTACATACACACACAAGAGAATC
Source organism: Biomphalaria pfeifferi (assembly GCA_030265305.1). Taxonomy (NCBI): domain Eukaryota; kingdom Metazoa; phylum Mollusca; class Gastropoda; family Planorbidae; genus Biomphalaria; species Biomphalaria pfeifferi. The sequence continues at coordinate 657,652 of JASAOG010000275.1, forward strand.
TCTGAACTGAGATCAAGTAGATTTCCCTTGCCTAGAAGACAAAGAAGAAGATGTCTAGCTCCTACAATCATGCACGGCTCATTCTTTCTTTTTGTCTTCTAAACTTTTCACCTTCTGAGCCCCTTCTGGAAAGATCAAATACAAGCAGCTGGTGAAATGACATGGTAAAATAAAATTATATTTTAAAAGTCTAACTTATAACTGACTTTGGTCTGATATTTATCAAGAAGGCTTGAGTTCGAATCTCAACTTATGCAGAGTTGTATTTGCTGAGCACTTTAAGGCAGCATGTAAACACCACCTGCTCCCATTTGTCCGCAAAAAACCAATGTGCTCTGAACATGCTATACGCATGAAAGTTGTGTAATACAAAAGTAATGTTTTAAAAACCACAGCTAGCTAATGTTAATATATATTTATATATCATTCATAAAACTAACCATATGGTGGTATGAGTCGCTCTTGGCCAGGGGTGAGTAAAGATGGAGTGGCATGATAGACTGTGTCCATGTCATCATCTTCATCCCCCTCGTCTTCAGGCAGGTCATCAATAGCTTCCATACAACAAAGACTATAACAAATGAAGGAAATGATCAGAGTTGGCAGCCCAAACATCAACAGAAAGAGCCATCGGGAAGCCTGCCAAATACTCTGTTTAAAAAACAAGAAAACAAAACAGTAAAACTTATTTGGCATGTTCTAAAAAGATTATGCAGTTAAAATATAAAGTTGTGAATATTCTGAAAGGGTTCCTTGACAATTTATAACACCATGGATGCCTGGTTCTGTGATACGAGCTATGGACTATCGCCTTGATGGTCCCAGGTTTGCACCCTACCCACTGCAATCCCCTACTGTCCAGTGGGAGGTTTGGACTAGGTTGAAATGATCAACTCTGAAGTAATATCCAGAACATGTAAAACAAACCAACATAACACTATAAGTAATGAGGAAACAAATGCATTGATCTGAAACTTGGTATATTATTGTGTGACATTGGTTGAAGTCACTAACAACTATAAATAATTAAGGTTTCGAATACTGATCACGTTTGATAAGTTTATTTTTTAACTAAAGCAAGCCACTTAAGCCAGATCTGCAAAGAACCATTTCAATCAAGCTGAACTTAACTTCACCCCCTCAGATCCTGATGGAATGATATGACATTCTTATCTTGGTGTAGACCTACATGTAGAATTAGATTCTTTGTTTGTTTTACATCTTTTGGATTTTCCTTGAAAATTGTTACATCCTAAAAGTCCAAATCTCCTGCAGGACTTTAAGGGATGGTGGAGGGTAGGGATCCCTTGGCCCCCGAGATGATAGTCCAAAGTGCATATCACATGACTAGGCACCCATTGTGTCCATCTTGGCCCGGGCATGCCACCCTGCCTCATAATGGCGCCCAGGTGGAAACGATCGTAGGAGGAAACGATTAGACTAAAGGGTAGCAAAACAAGACTCCCGTGGGGGTGCCTAAGGGGGTGCAAGAGCCTCCTCATTGCACTGTTCAGAGTTGTAAAAAAGCTCCCAGAACCTTGTCACAATCCAGACGCCATTCCTCAAGGGGCCGTTACATAAATGGCATGTCCTGCACGGTTAGCCTGGTATAGAAAAGGAAAATGGCAGGGGGTCCCTGTGCATGCAGTCTCTGGCCGTGATTCTCACACCCCACCAGACAGAATAGTGTTCACCGTTCCCATTTAGGCTGGTGAAAGTGAGCTCTTGTTCACTTTTGCTGGCCTGGAGTTCCAAGAGCCAAAGGCTCAACTCTAACTGACAGTTATGAACTTGAGTTCATTTAGAAAATAAAATTGTGTCCCTCTTACACTGTTATAGAGGAAACTTGCAATGATTTTGAATATTTGTACACGTGAAGCTACTGCACATTGGATATAACAATAACAAGAGTTTTGATGTTTTAACTCTGAAACCAAAGTAACCAACAGTAGAACTACATCATTGTGTACTTACCAGAACCAGTGAGATCAAGTCATAGAACACTCTTTTGATACTCATCAGTACACCAGTCCCACCATGAGGCTTCAGAGACAAACAAAAGAACAGTGTGAGAGATACAGTTATGGATATATCACAAACATATAGAACAAACCAATCAATAGACTGTCTAGGTGTTAAGGCAGATGACTGGTAAAAAGCTTGGCTACTTTAACACAAAAATATAGAACAAACCAATCAATATTCTGTCTCGTTGTTTAGTTAGATAACTGATAAAGTGTTTGGCTACTTTAACTCAAACATGGCACATTGGATACTAAACTGAAGGTACGGAAATCTCAAGTTCCATACAAAGTTGAATTTTTTTTTTAGAATTGTAAAATGTTAACATCCTCCAGCTTCTAATTGTTTTTATTTAATGATAATGTCATCACCTTTGTAAACAACTGCTTTAGGGAGAAAGAGGCTAAATAGTATTTAAACTTTAAAATAGTTGTTTGCAAAAGAAATGGTATCATCGTTAGATGCAAATCTGTCCTCCGCGCGCAAATTGTAGTTTAGGATAAGACACAATACAGACCAACTATTAGGACAAGTGGTTAGAACATTGTTAAAAAAAGTGCATAGATCTTAAAGAAGGAAAAAAAATTAATTTGAAGTAAAAACATGCATTTCATTGTTAGGTAAGACACTTTCAGACTTTTTGGCCAGAAATGTGATTTGGCTGGTCACATAGCATTTATCTTGTCAATTGGTTACAGATACCTACTCACAAAGAAACATTTAGTCTAAAATCTCAACTAAAATGTACCGCTTGAATGGAGAATTTTTAAAATTTGACTTGTATAATGCAAGAAACAAAATATTGTTTATAAAATAGGTTTAAGGAAATTGTCACAATTATTTTGTCATCCATAGAAAAAATAACTAAAACTCTGCACCAATATAAAATGTCCAGAGGGGAGGGAGGGGGGGGGGGGGGGGGGGGGAGAGAATATTTTTTGAATGATCTTCTCTACTGTAATATGCATGAAACATGCATGATAGAAGACTCAAAAGTAAAGTATCAATTATACATAAAACACTGAACCATTATCTTTAAATACAAAATCTAATAAAATACTCAGAAAGACACAAAGATAAAGGCATATTCCTAGTTCCATATGCTAGGACAAATTTGAAGTAACGTCTGTATTTTATAAGATAAGATAGACATTGCTGGATAAAGGGAACAAGAGCATGCAGCATGGGATGTAGAAAAGCATTTTAAAAAAGAGAGAGAGAGCAATAAAAAGTGTCCTGAAGATAATCTCTTCTAACACCTGTTCTTTGCCATCTGCTACTCGGGTCAGAAAGTCTGCCATGGTGCTGACAGTCAGGTTCTCCTCAGCTAAAGGCATGTAGTAGATGTGTTCCGCAGTGTCCAGTACCATGAAGACAGGGGCAGACATGAAAGACATGGCTATACTGTTGACAGTTTCCACCTCTGGCATCCATACAAACTGGAACTGACTGGATACATATGATAGAGTCAGGATACATTTTGTACACAATAAAAAGTATAGCATTGAAACAAAGTAAAAGAACTCAATTTTCACTTGCTTTTAATTACAAAATATAGAAGAAGAAATATAAAAAATATGGAGTATAAGTACAATTTAGTTCTTAAAAGTTTGTTTTTTTCTTTCAGTATTTTTTCTTTCTTTAGTTACTATTTATGATTCAGCTTTATTCTATTTTTGCCCTATGCTATCCACTATATTTTTAATAGTGGGATCCTTAACATTTTTGCCCTATGCTATACACTATATTTTTAATAGTGGGATCCATTATATTTTAGTCATATGCTATCCACTATATTTGTTATTAATGCTATCCATTTTATGTTAACCATGCAGTATCCTTTCTATTTTAGCCAAGTGCTATATTTTAATCATAATCATAAGAATGTCTATCCACCATGGGCTCTATAAGGATGTCTATCCACCATGGGCTCCATAAGGATGTCTATCCACCATGGGTTCCATAAGGATGTCAATCCACCATGGGTTCCAAAAGGATGTCTATCCACCATGGGCTCCATAAGAATGTCTATCCACCATGGGCTCCATAAGGATGTCTATCCCCCATGGGCTCCAAAAGGATGTCTATCCACCATAGGCTCTTTAAGAATGTCTATCCACCATGGGACTTTAAGAATGTCTATCCACCATGGGCTCCATAAAGAGGTCTATCCAACATGGGCTCCATAAGGATGTCTATCCACCATGGGCTCCATAAGGATGTCTATCCACCATGGGCTCGATAAGGATGTCATTGCCGAAGTGGTAACGGATATAAGCACTACCTATTCAATACTTCCAATAGGACGAGTCTCAGCCTCTGACAACCAGTCCAACTTTTGTCTCAGATATTGGGCCTATTGGAACTGTTTATCACTAACAGGATGAGGGGCGAAATGAGATGAAAGTGAGCGTCAGCTATGGTTAGAACAATGTCATGTGTATAAATGGTACAGACCTGTGAAACTTGTCTTTCTGACCAAAGGCCAACTCTTTCATCACAAGATAGAGCCTGGAAAAAAAGACAAGACTATTTTTGTTATATTTAATGTACGACTAGAGTTCCATGATCCAACATAATGAGTGCATATAATGAATAGATTGAAACATTAAAACTTGCCTAAGAAACAAAATGATAGCCAAAAAATTTAAACAAAGATAATTACAAGCAGGTTCTATAATTTGCTCAAATCCGTTCATTGTGACATTATGTTAGAATTAACTGAATCATCTCCCCTTACACAATAAACCTATTCGGTACTCAAGGTATACCAAGTTATTAATCCGTTCATATTATTTCTTAAATGCCTTGGATTTATCATTTATCACAAGTATCTACAGGTCCATAGAAACATTTCAATAGTAAGTAAGATTGTATCAAGGAAAATGAAATGAAAGAATTATTCTGTATAAATGAAAAACTCAGTTTGGTGCGACTATTTATTTTATGAAAATGGTTAGAAATAAAAGGAACATTTCTAAATGAATTTGATAGCCCGCCCCCCCCCCTTCCCCAGGACAAGGTACCATGAACTAGTTTGCCTAAAAAAGAAATGAAGCAATGAATTAAAAGTGCTAAGTTATCAGCGATCAAATTATTTTGCTTTAAAATAGCGTGGTGGTCATTTGACATGTGCACACTATTGTCAGCACTGATAGAGACCTTCTTTTCACATGCCTTTCTATCTTGCTCGAGTGAAATGAATGACTGGAGTGTCTCTTAAATGGTTACCATTAGATTTGAAACACTTTAGTGACCTATGTCCTTCAACCGCATTGAGAACCACTATTCTGTTAACATTTTAAATAGAGACTAGAGGCGCGTACATATTTCTACCAAATGATGTATTTTTTATCATTGACACGCATTGTTCAATTTCAATCGAGTGCTGGGTGTAGTCTCCTGTGGGTACAAGCTATTTAATCATTAGGAAATTCGTTTCCATGCCTATTCTCCCTTTTTTTTAAATCACGAAACTCACAAACTATGCAGAAGCTTGATATTTATGAAGCCTTGCAGCAGAATGAACTAGATTTATTAATACATGCAAAACAAAATATAAATAAATGAGCTGGTTTTGAGCCCCCCTGACCCAGGGAAAAGAAGCAGGGCTCCATTCGTAACGAAGGAGGTGCCGCTGGTCTTTCGTTCTGTATAGATTTAGTGTGATTGAAGAACCTCCACTTCATGCTGATGTCGCAGGAGATGGCTTGTAACAGGTGTAATTTGAGATGAGAAGCCTGGATTTAAATTGTTGCCACTCTCAGTCCAATAGATTATGGCGTTTCCTGTTTTAGGATTAACTGCATGTAACGTGATGCGTGTGCGTATTCTGCGTGGATGTGAACATGTGATGTGTGTGCGTGTGTGTGTACTCTGCGTGGATGTGAACATATGATGTGTGTGGGTGCCCTGAGAGAGTGTGTCAGATGGCTAGATTTGTAGTGGAGAAAGCACGAAACAGTCCCGCATTGTTTTTCTGTGTGTACTATTATTTTTTATATTTTTTTTAAAAGGGCGGAAGCGGGGAAGGCACATGGGAAGACATTCCACAGGACTTCCTGCCTTTATGTCATGGAGTGTGTGTGTGTGTTTCTATAGTGACGTTTAAGGTCAATATTGGGAACACATTTTTAAAAAGACTTCGTAATGATTAATCTCTAAATTTGAGATGATCTCCAAAGAAACCTTGACCTTTGAACCTAGTAACTTAACGCTCGTGTGTTTCCAATGTTTCTACTGAAAGTATAGACCTTCAAATAACGCCACTCTTTCTCTCCATGATTATTTAACACGTTCTGATGGAATCAACGCTGGTATCGTCAGTTAGGTGACAAAGAGTTAAACACACGAAACGTAAATTATGGTGGAATTCAAATATTTAAAACACATTTTTCTGTATGTTTGTGTCAAAGTAAAATCCACAACAAGCCGACTTTGACATACTTGCTGTGTTTGTGCATGTTAAGGGTGAGAGGTGGCTGCTTCAACGTTTAATTAACTCTTCTTATCTTATCTTATCTTATATAATACAGACGTTACTTCAAAAAAAGAAGATGATTACGTCCTACGCGTTATGCATTTAGTCATGCATATTAACCAATGACTTAACTCTGAGCAGAAAGACCATCTTGATTCTATAGAAGCAAGTGACATTTCAAATCCATGGGACAATTAATTTATGTCTCCACTTATACCACGATAAACCACACGGCTCTTTGCACACTTGTTTAGGGTTGGGTTGTTGTTTTTTTTAACAAACTGAAATAAATAAGAAATGCCGCTAATGATCTGAGAACAAAGTTTGGTCAACATCATCTTCTGATCCAAGTCCATTGATAGAAATCATTCCACTCAAATTGGATGTGATCTAAGTACTTTAAATTTTTGATGTGATCTACATGCGATGATATTGGATGGGATCTTCGAATGTTTTTCGCTGTTACTGCTTTAACGACTGCGTTGACATTGGATGCGATCTACGTGTTTTGAAATTCACACATTACGCGAGGTACATACACCGTAATGAAACTGACTTTGATTACATTAGAAAAACAAAAGATTAAGAGTACACCCGAGAACCTCTCCTCAGATGTCTTACAAATAAGGATTAGAATGTTATAACTTTTGGCAGAGACAATGACCACGAGAAGGTGTCACGTGTCAGCATATCCAGAAGAAATGGTGGTGGTTAAACACCTGGTTAGAGGTTCTCACATTTTCATCTCTAAAACTGACATCTATGCATTTGAATACTATCATTCAAACAACACAAGAACAAACAAGCAAATATTTTTTAAAAATACTTTTTAAAAATTATTGGAGCTTATCTAAGGGAAAGAAATCCAGAGTTACTGCCAAGTCTCTCAATACTGTACGATACGATTTTTTGCCCTTCATCGATACCAAACATAATTAACTAATTGGTAACTTTTTGAATTAATTAATGTTTTGACAGGAACAATGAATATCTGCAAAGTTTCAACTTGATACGAGACTGGGGAAGTAGGAGAAATAGCGTGTTTGACCCAGACAGACAGACAGATTGACTTGAAAGTAAGCATTGTAAAAAAAACAACAACAATAAACTTGAAGTTTCCATTCGTGTGTACATGTAACAAGTATATCAATAGCTGATCTCAAAGAGTTTGACAATAAAGTTTCCATAACTGAAAGTATTGTTTCTTCGTACACTATTCAAATAAACCAAATCTAAAACGAACGCTAAACACGCTTTGACAAGAACACCATACAGCAATCGGTTCTGAAGGTTCCAATAAATAATACTGATCAAGAAATGCAGGCAGTCTTTCACTTTTTCTTTCTGTACTGTGACCTAAAAATAGTATAGGTCATAAGACCAGTGACCTGTACTGCACCGGCAAGTTAGTCCAGCGGTACTTTGTGGTCCCAATTATATTATCTAGGCTAATAACTATAGCCTCTAGATGTATAAAACTACCGAGACAAACAAGTAATAATTCTGAGATTTCAGTTGCAACACACACAAAAATGACATAATGAAACAAAGCAAAGTAGCAAGACAGTTTCCGGTCAATATAATGAAAGGACCACCATCACAGAGGCACAATAATGTCTTATGCCGAAAAACCAAAAAGATGGTTTACAATAATATCATACATGCATTAACAATGAAATGACCTCATTCATGAAACATTTTATGTCAAAAACCAAAGCGAGGGTTTACATTAGTTTACAATAATATCATACATGCATTAACAATGAAATGACGTCATTCATGAGACACACTACTGTCTCGTATCTAAACAAAATATGTCTTTCAAAAAAAAAGACATACAGAAGAGGATAAGAGACTAAGTAGACCTATACCATTTACATAAATCAACTAACAAATCGATAAAGTCTACTTAGCTCATTATCGAAATACTCTTCCCACAACAGTGGCACAGTCCTCTTGAGTAACACAACAATAGTACAGCACAATTATTAGTCAAACATTATATAGATTTAGTTCAAGCTACACTGGTCAGTTGAAAGACTCAAGAGAGAGTGGCAATTGTAAACAGTTGACAAGGGACTTAAATCAAGTAATAAAGGGGGCTAACTCTAATTTTAAAAAAATAAAGGTAGCCACCCTTATTGTCCCTCTTGTCACATGTACTTATTTTCCACGTTGCGACGAAACTATTCATTTTGCTCATTTGTGTTACACTACCCTGTTCTGATTTAACTTCAATAACTTTTTTTGTATGTAATCAGGACATGTTCTATTAGGTATATACTTATAGAAGAAGGCATGCTCTATTTATATAACACAAATTAAAGTTGATAAAAACAAAAAAAAAATAGTTTAATTTAATTGGGTCAAATCAACGTTGGTATCGTCAGTCCGGAGAAAGAGAGAGTTAAGACTAAATCCCTTTACCATTTGACTTTATAAAACACGTAGTTGAAACAAGGCGATATTAATAAAGATGGGGGGGGGGGGGGGGGGAGATCTTATGCACGTGCGCGTGGAAAAAGAAACTTCTAGATTCTTGGGTAGGGGAGAAAAATGTGGCGAGTGTCTGTCCGTTTCAATGACTCTGGTGTGTGTCCGTGACGTAGACCTGCATAGCGATGGATCAGAGGTTCGGCCTAAAGAGCAGACGCTAAGCTTAGAAACATGGTGAAGCGCGCTCGTTAAATTCTTGTATTACAACGCATGGGCCGGGGGAAGATGTTTTTATTTCAATGGCTCGCTCAATCAATCTCGAGGATGCAATTAATTGTAATTTTGCTATCACTTTCCCTAACTCTTTAATTACGGAAGAGTCTTCGGGTGAAAGGGGGGGGGGGGGCACGTGGTCGTGGCGAAGTAAGACGTTTTGGAGCCGCCGTTTTTACGCAGTGATCGTTTTGGCGCTAGATGCTTTAAACACGGTATCACTGTGAATAGGGTCATCGCTCCTCAAGCTGTTCCCACTCTTGGCTAAGCTGTTATGAAAATGAAATTCATCTTTCTCTCTTCAAAAACACACTCAATTCTAAATTTCAAAATATATACAACAAACACAAATGTGTGCCTTTCAAAGTCTAGGCTAAAGACCTTGTGTCCAAAAGTATTACACCGAACTGAGCGCTGTAAGGGGAGAAAGAATAAATAAGGTAGGTTTTAAAAGCTCTGTGTTATGTCCCTTGTTCAGGAGCAGACCTATAGGTCCAGGTTCAGACTTGCAGTTAAGCCGAGACCATTCGTTATAGAGGGCCTCAAAACTGATCTGCAACGTCACTACCTGTGGGAAGTTTAGACCAATAGCTCGTTACCTCCATCTCTCAGTCTAATGCTAGTGTAACGTCAAAACGAAATAGTTGTAAGATGGGGGAGAGGGGAATAAAGAGGAAAGATAAAACGTCACATCTTGCATTTCTTGCTTGAAGTAATCCGATGCAGAAAAAAAAATATGACCTACATATGAAGGGAAAGAATCCAACAAATGATTTAGGCATACCAAGATCAAGGTTACAGGATCTCGCGCGTGTCTGCGGCTGCGCACGTGTATGTGAGTACGTGGTGAAAAAAGAAAGTAGAAATCCTCTATGTAAGGGAAATTCCATTTCTTCTAATTATAACATCGTTGTACTTTAGTGTCTTTGTCTACGTCAGAGATAGGAGGTTTGGATAGTCCAGGAAATGAAAACATTCACTCACGATGATACTGATAGAACGAAACTTTATTTCATTAACAAGTTTAGCAACTACGAGTAAAAATAGAATTTAAACATACAAAAAAACTTATTGTCATTTAAAAAATAAGAAAATCAATATTGCAATTATTGCTGAAATTCGATTTTCCTTCCCCCCCCCCCCCCCCCTCTCCAAAAAAAAATTGTTGGTGGGTTTTTCCCAAGTTTGTTTTACCAACGGATCTTTATTGTGAGTTTGTTTTGATAAGCTCGTTCTTTCCAGTGCTATTTCTCTCCCTTCGAAGTAGTGACCTAGTGACTAGAGACTCTGACACTGGAGCAGGAGAAAAAACATGGAAATAAAAAAAGTCGAGGATTCGTGGCGTAACAGGTCGCGCAGTAACAGTCTTACAACAGATGGATCACAAGTGAAAGGCACCTAGTTGATGGGCGGCTAAGGTCATTCCGATAATTTTGTATTTTTAGCCAGTTAGAAAGCCTCTGACTTGACGGAATGGGGTGAGATCAAAGCAGAGTCCTTGAACTGGTTCACTTCAACAAAGTTCTCCTTTAGGAAATGTATTTGTATAGAGAGCCGACACTTATCAACGGTATCATTTAAATAAACTCTGGAAGCTGACACTTATCAATGATATCATTTAAATAAACTGAAAGCTGCCACTTATGATATCATTTAAATAAACTCTGAAAGCTGACACTTATCAATGATACCATTTACCTAAACTCTGAAAGCTGACACTTATCAATGATACCATTTAGATAAACTCTGAAAGCTGACACTTATCAATGATATCATTTAGTTAAACTCTGGAAGCTGACACTTATCAATTATTTCATTTAGCTAAACTCTGAAAGCTAAAATTATGAATGATATAATTTAGCTAACCTCAAGAGATATACAAATTGTTAAGCTTTAAGAAATATCTATAACTGTCGATAGATTTTTAGTAAGTTCTCTATTCAACTTGCTAATTCTTCTTAAGGTCAAAAACAAAAACCTGGACGGACACGGTTCTCGAAAACGGCTATAACGATTTTCCTGGAAATGATATCACAAAATGCCAAATCCATTGTTAATAAATCTTTATTTCTATCTTGTTTTTTATCCTATCTTATTTTATTGTAATCTAGTTTTATTTTTATATTTCTATCATGTTTTGTTTCTCTTTATTTTTAATGCTATTTATCTTCAACCTCAATGCGTTTCCGATAAAGACAACTTACGCTTAGGTCAAAAACACACAACAAACATCCTCTGTTGCAAGAAGTTGTAACGTAATGACCTTGGTGCACTGGAAGTTGCATTTTCGTAATTTGAGACCCTCCTACCCCCCCCCCCTCCCTTATTTATTTATTTATTTATTTCTGGGGTAAAACCGTTCCCAAGATGCAGCGGATGATGAAGTGACGATCAGGTCATGGCAAAATAAACAAAATAACTTTTTTTTGTGTGTTTGTTCACAGTCTTTTGTTTTTATTTGGAAGACTTGCAACTAAGTCTAGTCACCGTATTGTTTGTAAGATTTTCCGCCAACACAATTTTTCTTCGGGGGGGGGGGGGGGGGGGAAATCAAAATATGTCAGTCAGTCAGTCAGTGTGTGAGTTTAACCTGTTTTTTTTTTTTTTACAAAGCAATCCACTTTCTTTAGTAATGACAACAACAACAACAAAAAAAAGGTTCTCTTCCTAGATATTGGACACGTTGAGTTTTAGAGTCTTAAGCTGCTGACACGTCATTGATATGCATGAGCAGATGTCATGGCCCAATTGGGAAAGCAACAAGTCAGACGTTTAGAAGTGCTGACATGGCCCAATTGGGAAAGCAACAAGTCAGACGTTTAGAAGTGCTGACATGGCCCAATTGGGAAAGCAACAAGTCAGACGTTTAGAAGTCAGACGTTTAGAAGTCAGACGTTTAGAAGTCAGACGTTTAGAAGTCAGACGTTTAGAAGTCAGACGTTTAGAAGTCAGACGTTTAGAAGTCAGACGTTTAGAAGTCAGACGTTTAGAAGTCAGACGTTTAGAAGTCAGACGTTTAGAAGTCAGACGTTTAGAAGTCAGACGTTTAGAAGTCAGACGTTTAGAAGTCAGACGTTTAGAAGTCAGACGTTTAGAAGTCAGACGTTTAGAAGTCAGACGTTTAGAAGTCAGACGTTTAGAAGTCAGACGTTTAGAAGTCAGACGTTTAGAAGTCAGACGTTTAGAAGTCAGACGTTTAGAAGTCAGACGTTTAGAAGTCAGACGTTTAGAAGTCAGACGTTTAGAAGTCAGACGTTTAGAAGTCAGACGTTTAGAAGTCAGACGTTTAGAAGTCAGACGTTTAGAAGTCAGACGTTTAGAAGTCAGACGTTTAGAAGTCAGACGTTTAGAAGTCAGACGTTTAGAAGTCAGACGTTTAGAAGTCAGACGTTTAGAAGTCAGACGTTTAGAAGTCAGACGTTTAGAAGTCAGACGTTTAGAAGTCAGACGTTTAGAAGTCAGACGTTTAGAAGTCAGACGTTTAGAAGTCAGACGTTTAGAAGTCAGACGTTTAGAAGTCAGACGTTTAGAAGTCAGACGTTTAGAAGTCAGACGTTTAGAAGTCAGACGTTTAGAAGTCAGACGTTTAGAAGTCAGACGTTTAGAAGTCAGACGTTTAGAAGTCAGACGTTTAGAAGTCAGACGTTTAGAAGTCAGACGTTTAGAAGTCAGACGTTTAGAAGTCAGACGTTTAGAAGTCAGACATTTAGAAGTCAGACGTTTAGAAGTCAGACGTTTAGAAGTGGCTGACATGACCAGAAGAAACGTTTCTTGTTTTGTTAGATTTGGAATATTTTGGGCTGCTGCGTATACACTTTCATGATTGCCAACCGACTTCTTAAACTGTCAAGTATACCAGCAACTGGATCATGTTTCCAACTGGAAAGTATATTTTAATGTGGACGGTTGCAAATGTTTAAATCTAAGTGGAAGAGTGGAAAGCTTCTAAAAAGTTGGGTGGAAAGATATAAATCTAAATGGAAGAGTGGAAATCCAGTGGAAGAGTGGAAAAACAGTGGAAGTGTGGAAAGCCAGTGGAAGAATAGGAAGCCAGAGGAAGAGTCGAGAGCTTCTAAAAAGTTGGGTGGAGAGATATAAATCTCAGTTGAAAGACCTAAGTGCCTGCACGTCAAACTTAGGTGAGTTGTATCGATGTACACGAGCTTCTACTCACGATGAAAGTCTTTCTGAAGGTCAACCAAGTGCACTGCTAAGCTGTGTTTACAAACATTGAGTCAGAAAGACTGGATGTATTCTGCAGGGTGACAGCCTACTCTTCCCCCTTCCTGCATCAACATCTAAACACCACATTCGCTGACATAATTCTCTGAGCTTACCATTAGCAAACACATAACTTGTGATGGCTGATCGAGCCAATGCCAGTGAATCCTCTATTACCTAGGTGTAGCGGATCTCACACCCTGAGGGACAATGTAGAATCTCAAACTATACTTGTTTCATTTTATTTTGAAGGACTAGCTGAATGCCGTTACAAGCTCATTAGTGAGAAAGTAAAGTAACTGACCAGATACAAACTAATACTACTAATAGAGTGAAATTAGAAAATGAACCACATTTTAAAGCAAAAGACAATCATTTCTTCTAGTAAGAGCCAATTTTGCAAATCCACTGGAATGACGAAATTTGCTGGAAAAGACTAGTCCAAGAAAATGACTAGTCCAAGAAACGACTAGTCCAAGAAACAACTAGTCCAAGAAATGGCTAGTCCAAGAAATGGCTAGTCCAAGAAATGACTATTCCGAGAAACGGCTAATCCAAATAAAGGCTAGTCAAAGAAATGACTATTCCGAGAAACGGCTAGTCCAAAAAACGGCTAGTCCAAAAAACGGCTAGTCCAAGAAATGACTGTTCCGAGAAACGGCTAGTCCAAGAAATGACTATTCCGAGAAACGGCTAGTCCAAAAAAACGGCTAGTCCAAGAACTGACTATTCCGAGAAACGGCTAGTCCAAAAAACGGCTAGTCCAAGAACTGACTATTCCGAGAAACGGCTAGTCCAAAAACGCCTAATCCAAGAAATGACTATTCCGAGAAACAGCTAGTCAAAGAAATGACTAGTCCAAGAAACAACTAGTCCGACATGACTAGTCCAATAAACGTATCTTACAAAACTCCAGGAACACTGCCGGTTCTCTAAGATTAATATGTCGATCAATAAGATTAATATATAAATATGGCTATATGGAAGGAGAAGAGAAGCAAAAAAAATAGGTTTGTGGAGTGTGCATATTTCTGATGTAACCATGGGTAAAGGTGGGCGGATAGTTTGATTGTGTAAGGCTGAATAGACTCTGATGAAGCCACGAGGTGGTCTGTCGTAATTCAAGTTAATAAATACAGAAGTGAGAGTTGAAGAAGGAAAACAAGCGACAGACGTGAGACAACAAGACGTGTATTTTTTTTTTAAATAGAGTTCTTTTCTGTTTATTTATTGAAGATATCATTATTTCATTGGTATTATAAAATATATGTACGTTAAAGTGGAAAGCTGTGTAGATTTGGAAAAAAAATGTATTTTCAGTTTTGTTTGAAACGAAATTTATCCAAGTTTATTTCAAGGTTTACATTAAGAAAGCTTACACCAGTTTATTTGTGCTAGTTATTTAGGCGCTACAAAGAAAACTACCAAATAATTCAACCCGGGGGGGGGGGGGGGGTCATATGTGAATTTTAGTTCAGAATTTCTAGTGTAATTTTCTGTTCAATATGGTGTCATTATATTCAAAGGTATCATTACGTCTGTTCGCTCTACCAATTTAGTGCATTTTTTTGTATAAATAGTACTTAAGTAATCTACTCCTATTGAGCTTGCAAGTAAGTCACTAGATCTAGAATCACTAGAACGTGACAAGATACAGCATTACCATAACACCTCTTCGCCTCAATTACATTTTGATTGTTCTACCCCATGTCTTAAGCTTGAGTTCATCATGGCCTCTTGCGTGATCCATTTCTCGTCTGCCTCTCTTCCCTAAGTCCTTCCTCGCTTTTGCCTTGCCCGATCCTGCCCCCAAATCTATGTTCCAATACTACCCGCCTCACCCCCAAACAGAAGCCTGATAAAAAAAAAAAACATAGAATCTGATCTCAGTCAATGTTCGTTTATGATGTTTTGTGTAATGTGTCAACACAGGCCTGAATATAGGACACTTTAAACAGAAACTTCAGCGAACCTTGTTTATGTTAGAGACTCAAGTCTTGTATTGTCGGCCTTTACCTAGGCACGTAGCTACTTCCTTTCTGTGTAGAGTTGTTATGTAAGAAAAAGGCGCATTCCTATATATATTATACGTAGACTGGACAAGGAGATTTCTAACACTACTAAAAATGTCGTGAACACAGACCTATATATATATATTATAGGTAGACTGGACATGGACATCTCTAACATTACAACAAATGTCATGAAAAACTTCAAAAAAAGCTGAAACAAGGCGTTGTTTTGTAAAGCAGTAATAAGAAGTAAAGTAATTTAATGTTTAGATCTAGATCTAGTAATTGAACATCATCTCATCTCATATTTATTTTTTTTGCAATATATTATCTAGAAAGATAAAGGTAATCAATCTATTTACATAAGATGATTAAAATCAACACTATCAACAGACTTGAATTATTTCGATCTAGGAATTCGGAAACATCTCAATGGAAACTAACAGGAAATGTCTTTATTTCATAAATCTGGCGTGAATATACAGTTCTGTGATTAATAACGCATTCTAAATAAAGACTACAAGATGGTATTCCATTATTTCTAATAATTCTAAACTTTGAAAACTAAAGATCGTTACTTTCCTAAGACAGAAAAGACTGATTTTCCTAGATTCGTGGCGACTTCCCTTACAGCTTGAAAAAGAGTTACGTACATAAAAAGTCTATACATATAGGTCAGTGATCTGATCATTATCGGAAAGAATTTGTTTCCGTTTTCCAGTCTAGTCGATAGTAGCCTAGTAGCTACTAGGCAGTTCATTAAAGCGAGTTAAAGAGGTGGTCAGCACCCACACACACACACACCTTTTGCAAGAGCCACTGCCATCAGCAGTTTATTTAGTGTTGTTTTGCTATTCGGCACATGTCAGGTCACGTGGTGCCTACAAAGCCCACTCACGTCTCTGTCTAGCCCCGGATTTCCCACGTTTAAAACTATCATATTGAAAAGTAATCTATTGACAGTTTCTAAACTATATCTGTAAGGCTTGTCTTCGAGTCTGAAGATTCATGAGGAGTGCAGGGGGCAACCCAGAACATCAACAACAAAAACAAAAATTTAAATATATATATATATATATATATATATATATATATATATATATATATATATATATATATATTTAAACAAAAAAAAAAAACAGCTTATATAGCGATTATTTTTCTCTTAATAATAAATGAATGTAAGATTTTAAAAAAATGGAACTTTTTTTTTTTAGTCCGCCCCCCCCCCTCATGGTTATGGTTAATCATGGTTAAACGAATGTAAAGATCTACTACACTTTATAATATTTCAGTTAAAGGCCTTTACATCTAGACTTAGAAGACGATGCACAAGATGTTCCTGAACATAAATTAATTCACCTGTTTAACTCTTTCTCTCCGTAATTATTTACCACATTCTGGTGGAATCAACGTTGGTATCGTCAGTTAGGAGAGAAAGAGTTAATGAATAACGCCTACGTGCGGAAATACGCGAAGACGTCGAGTCCGTTCAAGATAAATTTCTCGCCCTCTTGTCAAATTAAAATTTATTTCTTTATTTACTTTTTAAACTTAGAACGGTCAAACCAGAGTTTTTCCCGTGTGGCCAACGAGCTAGTCATTCCTTTCCCTACGATATAGATCTACACCAACTGTCCTTTTTTTTTTTGGTTAGGAAAATCGTTTTCAATTTCAAAGGTTAATGACGAGTGCATTGACCTGCATATTTTTCCACATCTGATGCAGACAAAGCCGTTATGCGCCGAGGGTCTATTTAAATTTTCTTTTCGTCTTCTGTGCCTGTCTTCAATAATGGCTTTTCTATTGGTTCTCAAATGTAAGTCCCGCAGCCTTTTCAGAGAGCTCTCCAACAGACTCTTTCAGATGCCACCAGCTGCCAACTACTTTGCTCTATGCCACTGAAAGTTTGGGGGGGGGGGCACCTATGTTATGCTCGTATGAAATAGTGCTTCACACTAACAACAAATTACTTAGCAAAAAAAGAAGAAGATTGTTGAATACAAATAAATGTTGAAAATATTTGAAATAACAGGTTGCGAAAGAACAGCACAAGAAAACAAGAGAGCAAACTCTGCGGATCTCTACTAGACACTAGCCCCTCCTGGTTCAGTGCTAGGAATATTATAAGCTATCAGTTTGAGTTAAGTCAGAAGTGTGCACTGTAATGATGTTTATGTAAACATTCAGATAATGAAGACATATGAAGGGATAACTCTTGCTTTGTGTTATTGTCCAAGTTACTTCCCATTGGATTGGCGGGGAGATAGGCGGGCCCAGCTTAAAGAAATACATGTTGGTGTATTAGATATTATAAACGTACATTCCATGTTTCATTTTTCACTAAAAAAAAAAAAAATCTGCATCTGAGGCTACTGGCAGGATTCTAAACCCACACTAAACAAGACATCTTTAGAACGGAACTTTGTTGTTTTTTTTCATCCCACTTAAGTGTAATAATATTGAGATCCTCACTTTGGGTCACAATAACATTTGATGGAATGCTAAAGAATATATGCATTGTGGTCACGTGCTCCCCTCCCCCACTCCCATTGGACTGTTTGCATTGTTTCCCCTCTTATATTCTAACGATAAATAAACATTGAGACGAGCTTGTGGTGTCCAACTTGCGACTCTTAAGTCTCATTTTCAAGTGGTACCAATCACGATTCCATATCAAAACTTTGAATCAACTGAATAAGCTTTGAAATATAATGAATCTACCAAACAGGATTGAAACACTTGGACAATCTTGTAGCTTGTAGCAATTACAGAATTTCGTTCAAAAGAGAAGATAATTACGTCCTATGCATGTGTTAATCTAGTCGTGCATGTTAATTAGAGACATGAAGTCAGCAAAGACATTGGTTTCCTTGGCTGATTCAGGACACAGGTAAAAAGAGTATAGAAATAAAAATTAAGAATCTAGTAGCCGACGGATGATATTCATAGGAAGATTGTCTATTTAGATCACAGGCTACACATAGGAAAATTATCTATTTAGATGACAGACTACACATAGGAAGATTGTCTATTTAGATCACAGTCTATACATAGGAAGATTGTCTATTTAGATCACAGGCTACATAGGAAAATTATCTATTTAGATGACAGACTACACATAGGAAGATAATCTATTTAGATCACAGTCTATACATAGGAAGATTGTCTATTTAGATCACAGACTACACATAGGAAGATTGTCT